>LR738712.1:888628302-888707932 GCA_902687465.1 Secale cereale | reverse complement strand
CCCCCCACGCCCCTTCCCTGCCGAGCCCCTATGCTGGTGGTGGACGGTGACATGTCACCTCGACTGAAGAGTTGCATCCAATCAGGCCTCCATTCTCTTCACTAAGTGCATCTGAACAGAGTTCTTCACGGTATGTGTTTGACAATTTTTCTCTTTAAGCAGAAGTGTATGCTGCTATGTTGGTTCAACCTTTCGGTAGCGTTCTGTTGAAAGTGAGGTTTATTTTAATCAGATGCTGATTAGTTTGCTCGTGGATGTGCTATTTTGACGCAGTTAATTGTCAGTTCTCTGATGCAAGCCATTTGTGTGGGCCTGCTAATTTAACTTCTATTGTAAGACTCTATGGGAGTCCGACAATACATCTTTTTAGAAGGCACAACAATATTTTACTAGATGAAGTGAGAATGTACAAGTTGTAGATGCATGGAAAATTATGGTATCTCTTCTATACAGTTATTCTGAGTGTCCAGCGAGGCACTGAGAGGATATCTTTCACGACTGGCCTGCATGACCTTCTACTTGCTCTTGAGGTCCCACTCCACGCTGTCAGGAAAGCTTTCACACGATCGGCTAAGTTTAGAAAGCCAAAATTGATCACATAATGGTCAATTTGCTAATACATTGCACAAATTAGTATATTGTATAGCCGCATTTGAAACCACGTTATTGAAGTAGGAGTATTGATTTGTTGTCACCAGCAATTTGACTGAAGATAAAAAGTGTAGAAATATTAGACCATGCCTCCAAGTCATACTATGTTTGCTACACAATAGTTTGCTAGACAAGATTTGATCATCAACAATATTTTTATCCAAGATAAAAACATGCAATAAAAAGATCGGTGGCGTGTATCAAGACATGCTTAACCCACTTTGTAGTGAGCAATTACGCACCTTCTAGATCGCCGAGTAAAACAAACACACAACCAAACCTCTATAAAAAGATCGGTGGCGCTACCATACATTTCTCCATATCCTCGACCCAGCATTCACCATATAATGTCATCATACATTTCTCCATATCTTTTTGCTGGTATTGAAAATCTGTAAAGTTGTACATATAGAAAATACTAAGCTAGCTAGACCTGGATAGAGAGTGAGTAAAGAAGAAAATAAATGGTGAAAGTAAAAGCATTTGGGAGTAGGAGGCATCAGTAAATGAGAACCCTTCGTCCATGAGAACCATCGCGTACGCTTGACGATCCCCGAGAAGCTCTAACTCCAGATTTTTGCAGCAAGGTGGCGTGTATCAAGACGGGCCCCACGTGCTTGTCCCACATCCCTGTCGGCTGACTCGGGATTTACAACGCGGGCAAGATCAACCGTGAGCGCCTCAAGCACACCGGCCAGCCGCTACAGAACCCTCGCCCGATCAGAAGCCACCAGTGGGACTTGGCATCGCATTTCATCATGGAAGGCATCCGAGATGGATCAGGCCATTCATCATTGAGAATCTTCGCGCACTCTCGACAATCTTTCGAAACGCTCGAACTCCAAATTTTGAGAGTAGGAAGGCCATTGTACCTATCACAAGTCCCTGTTTGCCGGCATAGCGTTTCTGAGGCAGATGAGATCAACCGCCAGCACCTCTTTATAGTACCAAGCAGGACGTCCCACCGCTACAAAACCCTCGCCGGATGAAGCCCCCATAGCGAAGAACTCAACGATATCACCTACCGAGTAGCCGGCGACAAAGGCATCACATACGACCTCCTGTATAGCTCCCCTACATGGCAGAGCACATAGGCTGGACCAGCAATATAGTTCTGTGTGCATTATTGATTGTTACGTGCACCTGTCCTTTAATTTCTCCCGTATTGTACCCGCGTTGCTGGAAGTGTTCCTTCCCTATTCTTTTATAAAAAAAAGTACATGATTAACCGCAAAAATAAAACAAAAAAATATATAATATATTTTGAAGATACATGGACACTTATTTTAGAGGTGTGTCTCCGTCGGATCTATGTTTGGTGGATTTGCACGGATCTCGTTGTTGTTCGTCTACGTTCGTGTGTCTTCGGATTGGAACTTTCTGATCTACGTTATTCTTCATCTGCGGCTGTTACTGTTCTGGTGCGTTGGTCCTACGGGGCCTTAGCACGACGACTTCCCGACTGTCTACTGCAACAAGTTGTGCCCGACTCCGGCGATGGAGGGCGATGACGGCGGCGCGCCTTCAGCTCGCTTCAGTGCTGGTAGTTGTCGCTAGGTGGTCTACGGATCTGGATGTAATTTCTATTATTTCTGGTATTCGTTGTACTGCCATGATTGAACATGAATAGATCGAAAAAATTCTCGCAAAAAAAAGATGTGAACATTTTAAAGAAATTGGACTCATTATTTTTCCAAAATATTCACTACTCATTAAGAAATTGAACTATTAAAAGAGCAAATATAAATTCTCCTAAAGCCATTCATCTGTACACAGGATAACCATAACCCTCCGATCAGAGCAATTTAGACATATATCCTACTGTCCATATTACATCAATGGTCTATCACTCGAATCAATGTCTCAGATCAATTGTTCTGCCAGGCAGACGCCGACGTCTGTCAATCCTCGTAGCGCTCCGTGTCCTCGATCCAGCGGCCCCGCCCCTGATTTCCAGAAAGATTCCACCCGAATCATGCCTTATCGAGAAGAAACAGATATGTTAAAAAAAACTGGATCGCAACAATCTTGCGCTGCCGCTCCCGTGCTTCCCCTTTCCTACTCTCGTGCTTCCCCCGATCGCCCCGAGCCGACCCCGCCTCCGGTCGCCGCCAACACACCTGCAAGCCGCCGCCGACCTCCTCTGCCGGTCAGCCGCACCCAGCGCCCACCTCCTCCCTTCTCTCTCTCCCTCTCCTCACTAATCTCTCTATTCCCACACTGCAGGAGGCCATGGCCATGGACCAAAGCTCCGCCGGACCTTCGCACGCGACTGCCAGCCTCCTCCCGACTAGATCGACGATGGAGACGACCAGATCAGACTCGCCCCGTCCGTTTCCGCCTCGCCTAGCCGCATCGCGCATCCGCCCAACCTCCCTAGCCAGCCCCTCCCCCCCCCCCCCCCATGCCCCTCCTTGCCGAGCCCCTGTGCTGGTGGTGGACGGTGACATGTCACCTCGACTGAAGAGTTGCATCCAATCAGGCCTCCATTCTCTTCACTAAGTGCATCTGAACAGAGTTCTTCACGGTATGTGTTTGACAATTTTTCTCTTTAAGCAGAAGTGTATGATGCTATGTGGGTTCAACCTTTCGGTAGCGTTCTGGTGAAAGTGAGGTTTATTTTATTCAGATGCTGATTAGTTTGCTCATGGATGTGCTATTTTGACGCAGTTAATTGTCAGTTCTCTGATGCAAGCCATTTGTGTGGGCCTGCTAATTTAACTTCTATTGTAAGACTCTATGGGAGTCCGATAATACATCTTTTTAGAAGGCACAACAATATTTTACTACATGAACTGAGAATGTACAAGTTGTAGATGCATGGACAATTATCGTAGCTCTTCTATACAGTTATTCTGAGTGTCCAGCGAGGCACTCAGAGGATATCTTTCACGACTGGCCTGCATGACCTTCTACTTCCTCTTGAGGTCCCACTCCACGCTGTCAGGAAAGCTTTCACACGATCGGCTAAGTTTAGAAAGCCAAAATTGATCACATAATGGTCAATTTGCTAACACATTGCACAAATTAGTATATTGTTTAGCTGCATTTGAAACCAGGTTATCGAAGTAGGAGTATTGATTTGTTGTCACCAGCAATTTGACTGAAGATAAAAAGTGTAGAAATATCATACCATGCCTCCAAGTCATACTATGTTTGCTACACAACAGTTTGCTACACAAGATTTGATCATCAACAATATTTTTATCCAAGATAAAAACATGCCTACATAGCAGTGCATTCCTACAAGCTGCTATGTTCCTAACCTTGGACATCAGGTCTGTACATTTTTTATGTTGGAAATACTATGTTTGCTTGCTGGATGGCACAACACTTTGAATTATAGTAGTTTAATAGTTGTCTATATAATTTATGATGTAAATCCTTGAATAATTAATAGGACCAGCTAGAACTATGTTTGCAATAGGATCTATGACTCATGCTAAATCATTCCCTTTGAAAATTAAATTCTCTGCATGGAAGAGCCACATCTTGCCCTTTTCCGTACTACCAATACATTTCATTCCTTCATTTCAACATGTGTCATAGATATAGATATGGTATGACATACAACTGTGTGTATGTATATGTTTCTAATGCAACTGTATCAGACGCACAACCATGTATTTCCTGTCATAGCATGCATGTGGATTAGTCTTGCCATGATGTTTCCTCTAGGGAACGGACTGAAGTGGATGGACATGGTTTCTGTCCGTCATGCAGTTACGTGCTATTCTTCCTTGCTACAGTGTTGCGCATCTTTGCTGCTGCGGCAGACTCCATGAATATGAAAGCTATATTTACTCCTGAGCCATCAGTAATTTAGTATCCTTTAACTTCCTTCCGTGAGAGGTATTTGCTCTCAGTCCCAGCCATCCTTATTACAAGGGATGCAGCCAGGTTCAATGGATCATGACGTGGGCTAGATTTGAATCTGTATCTACCAAATCTGTGCATACTAAATAATCAATTCCTTGTGTGGATAGATACATACATTTTTATGCTATAAATTTCTTTTTCTTTCAGTATTCTATTGAAGTTGTATCAGCCGACAGGTGCATTGCCCTGCTGAGTGAGACACATGCATTTGTATTCAATATTGGAGCGAGCTCGCCATTTTATTACTCTGGAAGAATTATACAATGAGATTTGGCTATTGCTTTCAGTGTTAGAGAAGCATAAAAACGGAACTGCAGGGCTACTGTATTTTTGTGTGACATTTCTATGCCATCATGCCATACTGTTTATTTTGAGCAACCTTTCTATGGTATTTTGTTGGACAGTTTGTAGTGTAATCTCAAGCACCTCAACATATGGTAAGCAAGTGCGTGCTTGGGTGTATATTTTATTCTCATGTTGTATTCCTTTTATTTGCTCTGTTACTGTAGCAATAAAAAAGAATCGGGCACAAGCTCCAGTTAGTACTTCGCAAAAATTGGTGTAGAAGTGTGGTCTATGGATTCTAGGAAAAAGTGTGGACTATGGATAAATACCAGAACTGGATTGACCATGTCACATCCTCACCAACGAGCCATGGCGTTGGCATATTCAAGCTTTGTTGTTTCCTTCATTTCCAAGCATCACTCTTAAAGGCAATATATGCAGGTTTATCATTCATGTGAGACATATGAAAGAGGAAACAAAAGTAAAAGGTGTTCATGCCAACGAAGCATCATAATTTAGGTAGGAGAGTCTGTGTTGGTTTTATAAACCCAGTAGCATCCTACTACTTGTAGTTTCTGTATTTCAATCAAATAATACAATTTTCAAATGATATTTTGTTATGGTCATATATAAATATATAAATATATAAACTTAAAAAGTTTCAGAGGTTCTTTGGGATGAGATTGTGTCTCTGATGTGCCATTTTGATAAAAGTCCCACTACGGTCAATAATTGTAGTTCAATTAGATAATGCAACTTTCAAATGATATGTAATATGATCTTATTCTTTTATTTATTTATTTATTTACTTGTGTTCCTTGTCACCGGCATTTGTGCACGAATTGGTTACATTATGAATTTCCTTACCGCAGTTTGTGCCAGAGCTTACTACGAAAGAAATGCTTCATGCCAAAATCACAACTCTCCTATATTATTATTTTCACGGGTTTACTGACTTCATTCTTAACTAGAGGCCTTTAACAATCTCTACGAATAGTGACAACTAGCAGTAATTATGTTTGTTTCTAGGCTGCCCTGCTCCATGTTAGCCGACAATTCTTTTGCGGTTTTAGTCTGATAACAAATGTAATTCTTCACCATGTTAGTTTTTTATGGTTCTTCACCATGTTAGTTATCATTCAAAATAGGTGTACGTGTCAAGTTTTGCATTGTCAAGTTTTTATGGTTAGTTAACCATATGAGGCTCAAATGCATAAGCCTTGCATAGTGCTTGCCAAGTTTTGCATTCAAAATAGGTGTATGTGTCTGCATTGTATAATTTGACGTTGAAAGTATAACCATGCTTGGTCTTCAGGTAAACTCTCTTTACCTCCATAGTTTCCATAGAACTGAAACCTATCTTATCCAAGACAAAAATTCTTGCATGGCAGGGGATGCGCTAGTAGAATAGTGAAAATTTAAAATTATAAGTTGAAGCAAATGAATCATATATAAGTCATGCTTAATTACGAAAAAATACTTGTCGTTGTGACTTACTGTATCCACTTCGAAGGTCTCATCCAGCTTTATGCTGAAGCGTCTATCATCAAGAAGGAAATTTCTGTCGCACAGGCCGCGCTGGTCTTCACAGTATTCACACGTAATGAAATCATTTTCATCGTCAGACGACATTTCCTATTAATTAGATCATGAAATCTCAGATATCTAAATTTTCTTACTAAAAATAAACTAGTTCTATTAATTCAACTAATTCAACTAAGAATTTACTAAAAAAACTAGTTCTATTAATTTTCTTACTAAAATATATAAAGTAGCTATATATAGTAATATTTTAATTAGATCATCAAATATCATATACCTAAAAATAAACTAGTTGTACTAATTCAACTAGTTCAACTCCGCATTTACTAAAAATAAACTAGTTATATTAATTCAACTAGTGCAAATAATCTCATATACCTAAATTTTCATACTAAAAATAAACTAGTAGTACTAATTCAACTAGTTCAACTCCGCATTTACTAAAAATAAACTAGTTATATTAATTCAACTAGTTCAAATAATCTCATATACCTAAATTTTCATACTAAAAATAAACTTGTTCTATTAATTTTCATACTAAAAATAAACTAGTTATATTAATTCAACTAGTTCAAATCTCATATATATACCTAATTAATATCTAGCTAATTCATCTAAAAGAAAAATTTCTAACTTTTTATAACTATTTCTATAACTAAAAAACAGAAAAATTTCTAACAATTCTAACTTTTTTGTAACTATTTCTGTAACTAAAAAACAAAAAACTTTCTAACAATTCTAACATTTCTATAACATTTCTAACAATGCTATATAACTAACTATTTCTATATAACTCTATATATTTCTATAACTAAAATAAAAAAAATCTATGTGTGTGTGTGTGCGCTCACTGATGAGGGGAGAAGCGGAGGGGGGCGGCGACGGGGACGGCGACGGGCGCGGCGACGACGACGGGACGTACGGGGCGGCGACGACGGGGACGGGGCGGCGACGGGCGCGGTGACAGGCGCGGCGACGTGGCGGCGACGGGGCGGCGATGACGGGGGGGCGACGGGGACGGGGCGACGACGCGGACGGGGCGACGACAGGGCGGCGACGAGGGTGCAGATGAGAAACTGAAATTTTTGAAGTGTTCTCTTATATAGAACAGACCTTTAGTACCGGTTGGTGACACCAACCGGTACTAAAGGCCTGTTTTGGCCAGGCCAAGCGGCGGGAAGCGTACCCCCTTTAGTACCGGTTGGTGGCTCCAACCGGTACTAAAGACACCCCTTTAGTACCGGTTGGAGCCACCAACCGATACTAAAGGGGGTGCGCTGCCAGGCGAGGGGCGCAGAAGTTTAGTCCCACCGCGCTAGCCGAGGGGGGCTCGCACATGCTTATAAGCCCCGGCGCGGGCACTGCATTGAGCTCCTCTCAAATGCAGGCCTTCTGGGCCTACCTCTGCTACTCTGCCATGTGGGGCCTATTGGGCTTGCGGGCCTGCATCCTGGCCCAACAACAGGCCAGGTGCTATGGTTGCTGCTCTGCTCCCGAAAAGGATTAATGCCATCTGCGCTTAGACCAAACCATACGCTCCTTGCGTCATCTGCAAACTCCTTCCCGTACTTTCTTTCGATTTTTCTCCACTGCGACCCGTCGGCGAGTACTCTCAACTTTCCGTCTTTCTTACGGTCTTCTATGTGCCATCGCATCGCCTTGGCATGCTCTTTGTTTTGGAACAAACGTTTCAACTGTGGTATTATAGGAGCATACCACATCACCTTGGCAGGAATCTTCTTCCTGGGGCGCTCGCCCTCGACATCACCAGGGTCATCGCGGCTGATCTTATAGCGCAATGCACCGCATACCGGGCAAGCGTTCAAATCCTCGTACTCACCGCGGTAGAGGATGCAATCATTAGGGCATGCATGTATCTTCTGCACCTCTAACCCTAGAGGGCAGACAGCCTTCTTTGCTTCGTACGTACTCTCGGGCAATTCGTTGTCCTTTGGAAGCCTATCATTTATCATTACCAGCAACTTTCCAAATCCCTTGTCAGATACACCATTCTCTGCCTTCCATTGCAGCAATTCCAGTGTGGTGCCCAGCTTTTTCTTGTCACCTACGCAATTCGGGTACAACAAATTTTTGTGATCCTCTAACATGCGCTGCAAGATCATCAACGGGCTCATCTGATGCCTCTTCTTCAGCTTCTTCCCGCATTGGCGGCTCAGCTTCTTCCCGCATTACCGGCTCAGCTTCTTCCCCCATTGTTGTATCATCGTATTCACGGAACCCATGGCCAGGATAGCTGTCGTCGTCCTCTTCTTCTTCATTGTCTTCCATCATAACCCCTCTTTCTCCGTGCTTGGTCCAAATATTATAGTGGGGCACGAAACCGGACTTAAACAGGTGGACGTGAATTGTTCTTGACTTAGAGTAATTTTGACCATTCTTACTGACAGCACATGGACAAGGCATAAAACCATCCGCCCGCTTGTTTGCCTCGGCCGCAAGCAGAAAAGTTTGCACGCCATTAATGAACTCAGGAGAGCATCGGTCATCGTACATCCATTGTCGGCTCATCTTCAATACACAGCACCAAAAACACCAACTTAATACAAGATCATACATAAAGTTCATACAACACTTAAATGCAACAAACAAATAACTCTCTAGCTAAAGCATTTAAATGCAACAACAAATGCGATCAAAATCGCAACTAAGGTAACAATTGATCCAACAGCATAATGATACCAAGCCTCACTATCGATGGCATATTTTCTAATCTTTCTAATCTTCAAGCGCATTTTCTCCATCTTGATCTTGTGATCATCGACGACATCGGCAAGATGCAACTCCAATTCCATCTTCTCGTCCTCAATTCTTTTCAATTTTTCTTTCAAGTACTCATTTTCTCTTTCAACTAAATTTAACCTCTCCTAGATATGCAAACTAAGTGTTGTTTTGGACCTCAAATTGCATATAAATCAAATACTAGCACATATATTTCCTCCCAAATTACTAAACTCACAAATTAATCACTATATAAAGCATTGGAAGAGCTAATCTAGCAATGAGAGATGAAAGGACAAAGTTGCTAACCTTTGTGATCATTTGAATGGATGGGGGCCTTCAAATCTTGACAAATTTTGGGAAAAATGTGTGATGAGCTCGAGAGGAAGAGGGGAAGAACAGAGAGGGAGAGGGGAAAGGGGAAGCAGAGCGAGCTCGGGGGGACGAAGGGTTTATGTACGACTACCTTTAGCACCGGTTCGTGGCAAGAACCGGTACTAAAGGTGCTGGAGGGGCCCCAGACTGACAACATCCTGCCACCACTCTCATTAGTACCGGTTCGTGGCACGAACCGGTGCTAAAGGTTCGCCACGAACCGGTACTAATGAGAGCGGCCCGGCTAGCCGTTGGAACCGGCACTAGTGTACACATTAGTGCCGGCTCATATTCAAACCGGCACTAATGTGCTTCACGTTTGACCCTTTTTCTACTAGTGTCTTTTCCCTTTCAAATTCTCTGTTCTCCTTAAGCACAGCCTCTCTTCATGATGTCCAAGGCACGGTTCCACTAGAGAGCCATATATGTCGCTAGACTACTGCTGAAGATGAAGATTTGGCCCGGCACGAAAGTCATTTCGGTGCCAATCTGCTCGTCCATGTGGATCCCCACCAATGATGGAGTTAATTCGAGCATCTCGGGTAGTGAGTCCCGAGCTAGGAGCCAAGATCTGATGGTTATTTTACCCAGGTTCGGGATCTCTGAGGAGAGAAAACCCTACATCCTTCTTGTGTTGTAGTTGATTTTAATAGAGTACATAGTACGGGTTGATCGTTGTGTGTCGTCTACGAGTCCTGCTCCCTGGTGTTTATAGGTACCCGGGGGCAAGACTTTACAAGGTCAGCCACAAGGTAAACATGTTGTAAACAACCTCAAAGTCATGAAGCATATGTCAAGTCTTCTGTAGTATTCCTCCTACGCGCCATGTGTTGTCTTGACGTGGCCCATTGGTGAACCGACATGGGGGTTCTCGCTGAGATCATGCCCAATTTATCCACGCTCATCTTGCACCAACACCGGAAGCGTTGGCTCGCGTGTGAAGCTCTTATCGGACAACCTTGGATCGCCAACATCCACGACACCCTCATCCGTATGGCTACAATAGAATATGTCAGACTTATGGAAATGCATTTAGGAGAACGAGACCCTACACCACTCCCTCGTGGGCTATGTCTTCTCTTGCAGCGCTTGGAAGAACATGATGGCCTGGTGTCGCCTACTCCCTCCCCCACCCTTCCAGACAGCGTGATGGGATTCTTTGACTGGTGGTATACAACGACATCCACTGCACTCACTTGCATATGTAAGGGTATTAACTCCCCAATCATTCCAACAAAATGGGCTATCTGGAAGCACGTGAACGCCACACTCTTCGACGGTGCTCGACCCTCCTCCATTCAGCTATCCGATGACATTAAGCAGGAGGCACTAGTAGAAAACGGGCCTTTAGTCCCGATTCCAGAGGGCATTTAGTCCCGGTTCTGGAACCGGGACTAAAGGGTCGGGACTAATGCCCAAACCTTTAGTCCCGGTTCGCTTACGAACCGGGACAAAAGGTGCTCCATGCGGCCGCTGTCCGGAGCTCCACCTTTAGTCCCGGTTGGTATTTTTTTCAAAAAAATAGAAAAAAAAATGATTTTTTTCCGGATTTTCAAATTTTTGAATTATTTGAATTTAATATCTAATCACCCCTCATCACTGCTCAATTCAATCTCTAATCTCTAATCACCCCTCATCATTCCAAATCGTCTAATTTTCCGGCCGGTCACCCATCCTCTCACTACTCCAGCCTGAGCACGCTTAACTTTCGATTTATATTCCCCCCTTTGTCCAAGTCTGCACTTGTTGTTTTACTGACAATACTAAGCTGTTAATACTATTAACCCTTAGGAGTTAAAGTTGAGCATGAAGTCACACGTTACACCGTTTGAGTTTGCAACTATTATTCTTAAAACCAATAATTATTTAGTAACACTAATATTTCTTGACTAAGTAGTTTGACCAAAGTTTGACCAGATTTGACCAAAATTCAAAAAAACTGAAATAATTATTTGGTAACACTAATATTCTTAAATAATTATTTAGTAACACTAATATTTCTTGAATAAGTAGTTTGACCATAGTTTGACGAAATTTAACCAAAATTCAAAAAAAACTAAAATTTGAGCATAACTTTTTTTCCTTTTAGAATTTGAGGGTTCTAAAAAATTGCAAAATGGCCTACAAATTTTGAGCATAACCAATAATTCTTTTGGTGCTGAACATTTTGATATATTATACGGTTTTTTCCGACATCGTATGCAAAAGATACATTCGTTTTACTTTTTCATCACACATTTTTGCAAAACATGTCCAAATTTATGTTTTTTAATTTTCCTAACTAGTAGATGTAGTAACATAACTACATCTTGAAGGATTTTAATTTTTGAAGTTTTTATCATTTTTTTTGTTGTTTTCAAAACTGAAATGACGATAAAGGGATGGCGGGTAAAGTTTGAACCCATTCTGGGATGGTGTCCATCCAATCCTATCGTCGACTACATCTGCAGCAAGAGCCACAACTAAGGTTAACCAAGCTAGAGTCATGTTCTATTAAAGTGGCAAAAAATTACTTTTTAATATAGCAAAACTAATTCTATCAACTATTATTATAGGCTAAACAACTATTAATACAAAACAGTACAAGACACCAGCAAAATTAATATTAATCTTAATTTATATTATTCTAAAAATAACCAAATTAATCTTACTGTGACAGCAATCTGATATGTGACTAGGACCAAAAAGAATTAAATTAAAAACTATTTTTAAACTCAAATTTTTCACAATCTAGTGTTTGAAGCAAATTTGAAAAAAAATATATTTAAATCATTCAAATTTGAAAACTAATGGCACAAACAGAAACTAGACAAAATTTGGAATCTAATGCAAAAAAGAATCACTCAAAACATCAAATACCTGAAAAGATATAAACAATTTGAAACAAAACTAAAAAACAAATGGAAAAACAAAAATACGCCCTTTAGTACTGGTTTGAGACATGAATCGGGACTAAAGGGCATTGCACCCTTTAGTACTGGTTCGTGTCTCAAACCGGGACTAAAGGTCTAATCTTTAGTACCGGTTTGAGATACAAACTGGGACTAAAAGGCATCGCATCCTTTAGTCCCGGTTCGTGTCTCAAACCGGGACTAAAGGTCTCATTTGAACCGGGACTAATGCCTTCCGGATGCCATAGCCGCATGAACCGGAACTAATGCTCACATTAGTACCGGTTCGTAATGCAACCGGGACTAATGTGTACATTGAGAGTGGACGAAAGCCCCGTTTTCTACTAGTGAGGCGCAGATGTGATCTAGAACCGGTGCCAAAGGCCTTGAAAGATTAATGCATGCAACTTGAATTTAACTTTCCGATGCTGAGCAAACTGACTCCTCTCTGCTAAAAAAACTCCACTTTTGGTGTCGCCATATGGGTGTATGCCACCAAAAGCAGCACCCCTGTAAAGTTTCTCCTCTACCTATCAATGGAATGGTACGCATCCTTGTGTATTCGTGAAAGTAAAAAACACCCATAGTGTCTGAGTACACATTAGGTCCGTGCTGCAAGATAGGCACATGTCCACAACCGTGTGATGTAGCAGTAAAGTTCAATTGCTGCCAACTACAACCACTACTAATTACTTGATGCTCCTATATATGCATATAGGAGAAAGACACGCGAGTAGCTTTTGGGATCCAAAATGCACGATCGTATATGTTCTTTATAGGTAACAAGACCATACATGTATGATAGATGTCTCTAGTACTAGCTTAATCACATCCATGGCCACCAATCGAGTTAGATAGTTGGTACTATTTAAGCCAACATGCCATACCCTCTTATTTGCTTTTATATGCACGGCTTGGTCATATTAGGGTTGTCGGGTTGGGGCTTGGGAAGCACAGGGAATTCAGGCCGTGCATGTCTTTCATGAGTGGTTCATATCACTATGCCATAGTGTGTGCTTGTATACACTATGCTTCATGAGGACTATGGAAGGCACATGAATGTTGTGTTTCTTCCTGTTTGGTTTGAAGGTCACACTATAGGCCAGTTTGCACAGGACAAGCTTCAGGAAGGAGCTCCCAGAAGGCATATATGCAATTCATCCCACACAAACTTTACAAGGCTATTATGCCAAACATTCCTTAGAATCCAGCTTCTGGACTTCACCACTAAACCTCGGCGTCCAACGGTCAAGTTGGCGGCATGTAGTTGAGCTCCCACACGTGGTACATCTGTTGATGCTGGGTCAACTGGCTGCCGCACGGCTCGCGGTCTCACAAGTTCTGTCGGGGGGAGCTCGTTTACTTTATGTACGGTAGGGCATTGCATGCATTGCAACGTGGCGTGCCGATGAATAAGAAAGAGACTAACTAGCAATTATTGTCCAGGTTTTCAATCTTTCGAACGAACAACATATACCCATATGCAGCGGGCAACATGCGCTAATTAGTGGTTTAGTCAAATCTTATTTCACTTTGAGATGTATAAACATACATCACGATTGATGTCTTCTTATTTTCATCTTAGAAAGTTGATCACGTCGCAGCTAAAACTGGTGGATCTTGGGTGGCGGATCTCAAGCTGTAGGTCTAGAAACAATGGTAACATGGTACGATGGGAGATGATGTTTACCCAGGTTCGGACCCTCTCGAAGAGGTAAAACCGTACGTCCTGCTTTGGCTGTATTGATGTGGTGGAGTACAGATTACAAGATGATCTACCTCGAGATCGCAGCCGAGCTTAAAAGGCTCGACCTGGCGCGCAAAATGGACCAGGTCCAGGCGAGGATGGACCATGAAGAACTCCGCCGGATATCGGAGATAGGCGCTGGTAAGCCATTTTTATTGCAGTGTGTCTTCGGTGGTGGCTGCTTCGTCAAGCTTACGCAACTCTCTCGTGTATCAGGTGCCTTTATGGACCTGCCGAGGAGTGCAGCAGATGCGGACCATTACTATGAAGCACGAAGATGCTGCCGATTAGAAGGCAATCTTGGCGCAATTTAAAGTGTCATTACATCCACCTCTCCTCATCAACCAGATGAAATGGAGTTGCATCGCGTTGCTTTATGGCCTACGGGGCGGCTGCTGAGTAATTTCTTTGGTTTAGTACAAAGCCTTCAAAGCGCCAGCCCCTGCGTCCAACTATGGAAGTGTTTTGCCTGCAGGGTGCTGGGCAGGTGGGCAAACCCTATTCGCCGCTCTCTGCGGCGAATTATCGGGCTTTCTCACAGGGGAAGTATGCGAGCGAGCTGACATGGGCCGGCCCACTTGATGTGCGGCAGACGGTTTTGGAACCTTCTAGAAGGTTTCCTAAACCGGGTTTTTCCTGTGTTGTTTCCTTTCGGGTTTTCTCGGTTTTCTTTTGTTTTTTATTTTTCTTTTTTCTTTTTCGTTTATTCTTTTTTTGCTTATTTTTCTGTTTCTATTTTTCTTTTCTTTTCTTTTACTTTTTTCAATTTTTTGTTTTTCAAAATATATTCAGAAATTTTAAAAAATCACATTTTCCCAAATTTGTTCCAAATTTCACCAAATGTTCCTATTTTCAGTTTTTTCGGAAATAGAAAAATGTTCAAAATACAAAAAAGTTTAGAATTTCAAACGTTGTTCGCTTATTGTCAAAACATGTTCAAAATTTCGATTTTTTTTCTAATTTGACAAGTTTGTTCAACTTTTGAGAAAATTTGTTCACAATTTCAAAAAATGTTCAAGAATTTCGAAAATTGTTCCCATTTTAAATTTTGTTCACAAATTCAAAAAAAGATCATATTTTTAGAAATTTTCTTCTTTTCGAAGTTTGTTAACAAATTCAAAATGTTATTCAGAAATTCAAAATGTTGGGGAATTTCATTAATTGTTCATGTTTTTAAATTTTGTTCACAAATTCACAATATGTTTGGGGTATATAAAAATGTTTGCATTTTACTAAAAAAATGTTCATGTTTTCAAAAAGTGTTCACATTTTTGAATAAAACTGTTTATGCTTAAAAAAATGGAAACAGTTTCAGCATTTTGTTTGCAATTTCAAAAAATATTCCAATGTTTCAAATTTTGTTTGCATTTCCAAAAAAGCATAACAATACGTATTTTGTTCACATTATTGAAAAAAATGTTCATATTTTTTACTTTTTGTTTCTGTTTTTTTAATATTTCAATAATGGGTCACTTTTCAAAAAAGAATTTGGAATGTAAAAAATTGACATTTCAAAACTGTTCGCAATTTTAAAAAAAGTTTGACAAATTTTTCCAAGTCTCAGCGAGTGCTATGTTTTCTAATTGTATTTTGCGGCTAAGTAGATGATGTCTGGTGTATTGGTTAGCCGCTTTGTGGTTTGCATGCTGCGTGCTACGAGATCTCAGGATCTCTCGTACGTTTTTTTGTAGGTGGGCCGGCCCAGGCGGATGATTGCCCGCGCGAAACCCCGCAATTTTGCCGCATAATGCGGCAGATAGGAGATATCGAGATGCTGAAATCACTAATTGAGGAGTACTCGTTGCAAAGATCACCCCAAACCCCATGTTGTGACAAGTGGCGCGCTACATGTGTGCCACTTGTCGCAACCTGCGCATTTTCCTTTTTTTCGTAGATCCATTTATTCAAAATGTTTTATCTTTTAAACCGTGCTTCCAAATCGCGAACCGTTTTCACCGTTGAATTCCTCGCGTTGAGATCTTCAAAACTAGATCACACGTTGATAGGTTTTGACGAACTTTTTTCACGAAAAAAATACCGGACGAAAAACCGGAATGGGCCGCACTGGTTTTTTCCCTTTTCGAAAGCGGCATGCCCGTGCATCTCGAGAAATCACAACCGTGCCTTTGTCGGAAGCAAAACCTTGACTCTCGTGGAAGAGAAAAAAAAGAGAGAAAACGTGTTTTTTTCGTTTCCAGGGAGGCACGGCCGTGACTCTCGCGAAAGCACCACCGTGCCTCTCGCGGAAGCAAAACCGTGACTCTCACGAAAGAAAAAAAATAGAAAACACATTTTTTTTCCTTTCCGAGAGTTACGGCCGTGACTCTCGCGAAAGCACAACTGTGCCTCCCACGAAAGCAAAACCATGACTCTCGCGAAAGGATAAAAACATAAAACGCGTTTTTTTCGTTTCCGAGAGGCACGGTCGTGACTCTCGCGAAAGCACAGCCGTGCCTCTCGCGGAAGTAAAACCATGACTCTCGCGAAAAAAACGCGTTTTTTCGAACAAAAAAATCAATTTTTTTTATCGAAAATGTAAGGAAGACCTGTGTAAAACCAAAACATCGAAAAAAAACCCGGGGGAAAACCGTTTAATAAGCGGAAACGCATGCGGAAAAATAAAATAATATAAAATCCGGAGGGAGCGCCCAGAGCGCGAAATGTGGCGAATGGCTGAGAGTGCGCCAAGTGGCGCTGATCGCTGCGAGGCTCCCGAAAGAGCGCTCGTTAACTAGTTGCTCCCTTGAGATGCGGCGTCGTATCACCCGCAAAAAAAAGAACTAATGTATCACCCACAAAAACAAAAGATGATGCGCTAAGGTCCGGCCCATTACACGTTTTTTTTCTCCTCCGGGTTTGAGAAGGTTCTAGAACCATCCTTAAACCAGGTTTTCTCTTTACCTTTTCTCTATCTTTCTTTTTCTAAAATCTGTGAAATTTTATAGTTTTTAATCATTTTTTTAAGTTGGCGAACATACTGCAAAATCATAATCAATTTTTAAATCATCAATGTTTTTCAAATACGGGAACAATTTTCAAATTCGTGAACATTTTAAAAAAATCTGGGAACATTTTTTAAAATTTGAGAACATTGTTTGAAATTCAAAGCATTATTTTCGAATCTAGGGAAAAAAAATCTAAGTTAAGATTTTTTAAAAGAAATCGGGAAATTTTCCCGAATTAGTGAGCAATTTTTAAAATTTGGAGAAAATTTCCAAATTCTTGAACATGTTTTTTTTAATCTGCATTTTTTTAGTTCATCAACATTTTCTGAAATTCACGATAATTTGTACAATTCCTGAATAACTTTTGAAATCTAGACACATATTTTCAAATTTCTTAACAACATTTTGAAATTTAGGATGTTTTCTAAAATTCATGAATTTTTTAAATCCAAGAATAATTTTCCAATTCGTAATATATTTAAAGTCCAAAAAAAACCAAATTCATAAAATTAGTCTTTTAAATAATCCCTAACTCTTTCAAAGTAAAATGAATAAATAAATTATATAAATGAGAAATAAAAAACAACGGTGCCATGCGCCTGCACACCACATGCAGAAGCTATAGAAGGGATTTAGCGAAATTGGGTAGCACAACCTCTTATCCAAGCCAAATGGGTAAAACATGACTATTTAGGGCCTATTCCGAACCTCTCTGAGCTTCCCAAACTCCACAAAATTAGCTTCGAACTTCACGTGGCGATTCCATTCGTTCTGCAGCTTTCGTAGCTTCTTCCAGCGAGTCGGCCCAGCTGGGAGGCTACTGACCTGTTGGCCGCCAATTTGGGTCGGCTCGAGACAGCCCATATGGCCCCATGCTGAATCGTTCTATTGAGGAGGGTTGGCCACGTACGCTCGCACAGAGTAGAAGCAAGGCGGGCATCCAGAGGCGTCGGGGGATATGTTTCACGAACTATTTTTTCAACTTCGCGGTGGCATCCCCTAGTAATTATACGAACTACTCACTTCTTCAGTTGGTGAAGCTGGGCTTTAGCAGCTTCAGCGTTTTACACTGCACGCTGGCAATGCTCCAGGAAGCTAACTCCGCGGAGCTCAGGCGTTCTGTCTGGCTCCTCGCCTGGAGTTAGAGAAGCGTGGAGCGGGAGGAGTTCAGAATAGGCCCTTAGTGACAAGGCATCGGACTGCCGACTAAAGACAATGTTGGAGACAATTATGACTCCAGCAACAATAGCTACATGAAATTGACTCTACTCTAGCTCCAGTTGTGTCACCACTTGGTAGCTAGCATCGTTTAGCTGCTATTGGACATGTATGCTCTAAGTCCTAGTTGTCAACTATGAAAATGAGTTCTAGCTCAATCATGTATTGGACCCTGCAACCTAAACATATTTTAATGATTGTTCCTCATGTTCATAATGTCTCCTACTCTGAGTGGTTGTAATTTCAGTAGTTCTTCCATTCTTCTCTCATCTCCGAAAGCAACGAGATCTTCCTTCTTGTTACGTATGTACAATGTTCCTTCGTGTTTCGTATGTACAATGTTTCAACACTAGCAAAAAAAGATACTCCTATCTTGATTATTCTAGAGGTCTAGAACTAGTTTACTTTTGTTTGTGTGAACATTGGGTAGAATATATATCCATGCAATGGGAAATACCTAGGACCAGAGCACATGGGTGTTACACTCCCCTCTCTTTATCCCAACCATACACATGGGAACCCATCCACCAAGCCCGCAAAAAGAAAAAGAAAAAAAGGGAACCCATGCACCAATATGTGTCGGTGTTGTATACTGTTTTTTTTTTGGTGAGATGGTGTTGTATAATTGTTGTGGACCCACAATCAAAAACCATATTTTGATGGGAATTACTGGTAAATGCACCCAGGCAGGCTTGTCACGTCCTTTATTTGGTACTTTCAGCTACTAAACACTTATTTATGCTTAACATCAACTCTACTCTTTCAACCCCTATGTCAATCTTGTTGTCCATCCAAATTATATCACTCTGACTTATACATCACAATGCAAGTTCACAAGGGAAAAAAGGAAAAGAAAAACATCAGATAGATCGATACCATTACTAAGGCTCTGTTTAGAAAATAGGAATGCAAAACCAAGTAACAATAAAATAAAATAAGAATGGGGTGAAGTACTGTAATATGAAAAAGCACGGGCATTTAAAACGTCGGAACATGCTCTTCATAGGGTTAGTTCTTTTGGCAGCTTAAAAAATAAGCCGCATCCTTCTCAGCTTATCCCATAAGCCACCTCTTTTATTCTCAGCCCTTCCAATTTTCTTCATGAGTACCCTTGCCCTACCAGTGAGTATCATTGAACAAATTAATATGTTTTGAAGGCACATCTTCTGGAGGAAATATGGGCATGAGCAAACGGGCCCTGCTCTCATAGGTTGGAGTAAAGTATGTGAGACTAAAACTTAAAACTCATGCTGGGCTGGGCATTTTAGATGTCTCATTGCACAACAAGACCCTTCTTATAAAAAATATCCTTAAATTCTTCAATAGAATTGATCAGCCTTGTGTGAATTGATCTGGGACACATATTACAATCATAACCTTCCAAATCTCATAATGGAAGGATCAAGCTGGTGGAAACAACATCAGAAACTGCTGCCAGTATTTAAAGAACATTTTCACTTCAAGATGGGGAATGAAAGCACTATTATGCTTTGGCACGATAAATGATGAGACAGACCTTTAGCTGAATTGATGCCAGAGCTGCATTCTTATGTCAAAAATGATGCCCAATCAGCTGCTACATGGGTGAGAGAATGGTGTACACACCATTGTCTGAACAAGCACATGAACAGTTACTTGAATTACAAAATATGATGCAACAACAATGGTCAGGCACAACTTCTGATACTTGTACTGGCACTGGTCAAAATAGGAAATATTCATCCATCAAGATGTCTAAAGAAATTTGTACCAGAACTGAGCACGAGCCTCTCTTCAAAAACATCTAGAAGGCTGCCAACGGATTAAGACACAAGTTTTTTTCTGGCTTCTATTACAGACAGAGTAAACACAAGAAACCAGCTGAAAAGGGAAAATATGTTTCTTGATTCATATGATTGTGTCTTCTGCAGTGACCATTCAGAGGAGATGCCAAGACACCTTTTCTGGGACTGGCGTTTTGCACAAGACTGTTGGAATAGCATCTTCCCCTCCAGAAAGCCTGCATCTCAAGTTATGATGACATCATGCTCATACACACCTTACTACCTTCTGGAATCGCTCTGAATGTTATTATTCAAGGATGCTGGATAATTTGGACTCAGCGTAATGGCAAGATTTTCAGGAAAGAAGGCCCAAGCATAAACTGTTGGAAATGCAGACTCAAGGACGACCTTCTCCTTCATCAATATAGTATAAGGCAAAGAGTAAAGAAATTCTAGACAACAAGATTACTACACATCTATGATGATTGCAGAGTTTAGCTGGCTCTCTTTTTTAGTACCTATGATGCACAAAAATGGAATTTGATGAATGTGTCATTCCCTGCTTATGTATATGGTAGTCTATAGCTTGTACAGGTTCTACTTTGATTAATGAAAATTACCATAGAACAATAGTTTGGTCTATGGTTGGTGCTTCAAAAAATATATAATTACCGCATGTAGTGTTTGCTAAGACAAACCGATCAAATATTCTCCAATATAGTGGTTGCTAAGATAAACATATATATATATATATATATATATATAGGAAGTCAAATAAGAATATTTTTTATATAAAGGATATTTGATTGAATTGTTATATCGAGGTGATACAACCGAATCGAAAGAATGCCCAACATCTGCATAGCGTCATACACACAACCAACAAGTCTAAACGACCCAAAAATAAACGTTGTTTTACAAAAATAATAAACCAACCAAATCCCTACGGAAAGAAATATCGGGGTTTTATTGTCCCAAAACTTGTTTGATCGTGACATAAGACAATCGTGTACAACTAGGGTACTGTGTCATAAGTGCGGTGGCGCCTAGCGATGTATCTTCCCAAAAATGAACCTGAGAACCATCCCTAACCGAGAAAATACCAAAGTCGAAAAAAAAATCATTGGACTTCATGATACTATAGCAAAATGTGAATCACCCGGTTTGCAAAGCACATGAGAAGTGGCTTTCGACACCATGCATTTGTTACAAATCATTTCCTATCACACTCCATTCTCAGTGTCTAATTTGTTAACCCATTTACATAGAAGAGTGATGTTTTTAGTCAAAATCAGGGTTAGTGAAGTAGTATATTTATACCACTTATTATCTTATCCATAGAATCATGCATACTTAAGGTCATATATGATAATACTGAAGAAAAACTTACATGATTTTATATTATATCAGCAACAATTTCTCCTATAATTTATTCAATGGGAACATGCCACACTGATCTAGTACAGTCGTCTTATCACGATACTTCATTGAATTGGAAATTACTAGCCTAAACCCATCTAATATGCATCCTAGACTAAGAGAAAATTGTGCCAAAAAAACATAACCAACAGGGGTGAGAAACAGAGGATGCGGCCATCTATGGAAGGGGAGATGATTTGTTGTACTGACTGTTGATTGGTCCAACAATCGCCAGTGGCCATGCCTTGAAGTATTGCCTGCCGCTTGTCACCTATGTCATCGTACCACCTCCAAATGAATAAGGCAGTGGTTTTGGGCCAGACTAGGGAAGCTAGTGTGGTATGGCCCGACCTGGGCGACTTGGCTTTCCGACGAGCTGGCCTGGTGTGATCATATCGAGCTTGGCCAGTCAGGAGAAACTAGGGCGATGTGGTTCGGCGTGAAGAAAAACCATCATGAAAAAACCAGCCAATGTGGCATACTAGTTGGACATATCATTGGCCAGAACACTTAAAATAAACAAGGTAAATTGTGGCAACAATTTTTTTAAATGGGGTAAAACGGATGAAATCCCATTAAGTGGGGTAATTGGGGTAAAAAATGTCACAATAGGGGATAAAAGCAGGAATTTACACACACATTTATTCTAACTTGAAACATGAAACTGACATGTCAACATGCATTGCATGCGTGATGAGCTAAGCATCTCATGCCACTAAGTCAGCTCACGAGCCAAGTGGAATCCATTATGGCCTGGAATTTTCGTTACCCAATTGATTTTTTTGTGATATACTATGTACGGAAGGAAGAACACTAACCCGTGAGAGCATGTGTGTATACCATCCCGGAAAAAAAGCACATTAAGGAATCCTTTGATAGCAAGGAATTTCATAAGATTTTTGGATAATTTGGATCCTTAGTATTTTTTTCCTGTGATGGTTGTTTGATTCGTATTATAGAAATCCTTTAGGTTTTTTTTGTTGGATTCGTTTGTACTACATTTTGGAAGAAAATCTTCATCTACTCAAACCTCTTTGTTGGATTCCTTCACTTTTCCTATTCTATCAAACACCCCTTCAAATCCTGCAGGGTACAAGAGGACATGACATCTATCCCTCCATTTTGAATCCTATAAATAAAATAGGCCTTAATTAATTTAGAACGTGCTGTCAGCTGAATAATTGCAGCCGGGCGGTGACATATATAGAACCAACTGCTATGTAGCTTTGGACATATACTTATCAACATATCATTTGTTCACTCAAAGAGTGAGGTACCAGATCCTCAATTAGTCCACACAAAAGAAATTAACCGTGTACGTCAATTAACACCTCATGTCATGTTTAGAATGGATTGCCTTGAGCTTGGGATTAGGAGGCA
Source organism: Secale cereale (assembly GCA_902687465.1). Classification (NCBI taxonomy): domain Eukaryota; kingdom Viridiplantae; phylum Streptophyta; class Magnoliopsida; order Poales; family Poaceae; genus Secale; species Secale cereale. The sequence continues at coordinate 888,685,098 of LR738712.1, read as the reverse complement.
TCATGAATTTGAACACTCCAAGCTTCTGTCCGTATGCAGCTTAGAATACAGAAATCTGCGCTAGAGGTGTACAATTTGGAATTTGTGAAGGTATAAGCTAGCTACCCAGCAGCCTTACAAGTCGTCGTTGAACTGTTTACGCAGGAGGAGGGAACATAATTAAACGGCTGCCGCAAGCATCTCTATTCTGCTGCTGTGGCCGAGATACAGCTCTTTCGCATGTGCCAAGAGCGGCAGTGTCACAGCGACACACGAAGCACATACCTAGAGCAAGTTCAATAGCATGATGTAGACGGACTATAAGAGATGTAATATCAAACTTTTCTCTAGCTGGAGGAGAGAGCAAAAGAAGTGGGGCATAATCATACAGCTGACTGTAGCACGTGTCCCGACACCCTTTGTGAGAGAAAAAGATGGGTCACATATTAATGACATATGGATGAGAAAGATTCGCAAGGAGCTTTTTGTTGAGAAATTAAGCAATTGTTCGATTAATTTAATCCAAGAATAAATCATGAAGATGATGTAGACAGTGCTAATGATATACTGAAAATTCATGATGTACGCACATATTAGACATATAGTAGAAACATCTACGCAAAACACTAGTACTGCACACATGGAAATAATCAGGATAAGGGTAAGCATGTTATACCCTCCAGTAGGCCAGTTGGCCGGATCAGCAGCAGAGGCGGCGGCCTCGTCGGCGATGCGCTTGTCGGCAGCAGCCTTGTCAGCGTCGGTGCTGGTGCTCATGGTGAAGGCGAAGACGACGCGGACGAAGATGTAGTCGACGTAGAGGAAGCAGTCGAACCGAGGCGAGCAGTCGCGTAGAAGACGCTCCCCAAAAACCTAATCGCCCCTCTCCCGTACAGGATCTGGAGAGGCGGGGTTTCGGAGGCCTGCTCTCCCGTCGGCCGTGTACGCGGAAGACGGGATGGAGTCACCGGCGACAGCAGCAGCGAGAGGAACGACAGAGGTGGTGGTGGCAGAGCAGATGTGATCTGTGTTGTTCTCTGGAGAGGAGCGACCTCTTTTATATAGGCGCAGAGGAGGAGACAAACGGTCCAGTATAAACGCACATAATGAATCACAATGAATTCTGGTAACGGCCATACTTAAGACGAAACATTTCAGCTCGTATTCATTTTCCATTAATCGTTTTCAGTTGACTGTTCAAATTCCAATCCTAAGTGACAAAAAGAACACATCGGCTCGGCGAGATTCCCGCAACCCGCGGCGCGGCGCGGCGAGACGGGCGGGCGGCGGAGGAGGAGGAGCGCGCGTGTGGAACACCTCTCCTTCCTTCACACCAACTCATACTAGTGGGAGAATGTCTCACCTTATAAGTTGGTGTACATCTCTCTCAACTAGCAATGTGGGACTAAACTCCCACCACTTGCTAGGCAGCATGGGCCCTTAGGGATTTTTCTGTAATTGCTAAATGGGCTCAAAGCCCATCTCATATTCAGCAATCCCCACCAGATCCCAAAGGCCCATGGTGTTGTCCTCTGTTCCAAACTCTGTTTTGATATACCAGTATTTCAGTGGAGACCTGTTAAGATTGAACATCCACCTAGAGCAAATAGCTACACCCCTCCACAACTGAACAATGGACTAAGCCTTGAATTGTCAGTTTGGCGTAAAGAAGTTTCACCACATGTCTTACTGATACTAGGCTGCCGAAGGCTGACCCCTCGGGTGGAGCATATAAGTCACACTCCTGGCTTGTTCATGAGCTTACTAGAGATCACCCCAATCTCATAGACTGTGACCAGCAGTCGGGCTCATATAGGTGTGTTCCTCCAAAGATCGCTCTGTAGGATAGCATCTTGCTTATACATATAAGCCTTGGAACACATTAAGACAATAGTCATCCTCCCATACAGTATTGAGAGTATTGCATCTCCAGCGGAGTGGGTTAGTATAGTTACTCTCCTCAGTTCACCACTGGCTTGTTTTCCCAGGTCCTACTTCACGGGATCTCCGATCACATAGGTTGGGTTACCACCATGGCAACTCATGTGGGTCTCATGCCCATCTCCCTCGATGCATTATCTATCACAACACGTGATAGCCCTTTTGTAAAGGGATCTGCCAGATTCTTAGCCGTATGGACATATTCCAACGCTATCACCCCGGAGTTTCTCAATTTTCTGGCAGCTTTTAATCTCATTCTTATGTGTTTGTTGGACTTCATGTTGTCCTTTGAACTCTTCACCTTGGTGATGACGGTCTGATTGTCACAGTTCATAAGGATAGCCGGAACCGGTTTATCAACCAATGGCAAGTCCATCAAGAGATCTCGAAGCCATCCCGCTTCGACACCAGATGTGTCTAATGCTGTTAATTCTGCTTCCATTGTCGATCTCGTTAAGATCGTTTGCTTGCAAGACTTCCAGGAAACAGCGCCACCTCCAAGAGTAAACATATACCCAGTTGTGGCCTTCATCTCATCAGCATCAGAGATCCAATTCGCATCACTATACCCTTCAAGTACCGACGGGTATCCGGTATAGTGAAGTCCATAGTTCATAGTACCCTTTAGATAACGCATAACTCTTTCAACAGCATGCCAATGTACATCACCCGGTTTTGATACAAACCGACTCAGTCTGCTCACAGCAAAAGCGATGTCAGGCCTCGTAGCGCTAGCTAGGTACATTAGTGAACCAATGATTTGAGAGTATCTCAATTGATCTATAGCCGTGCCTTTGGATTTTTGAATCAACACGCTAGGATCATATGGTGTTTGAGATGGTGTGCAGTCCGAGTATCCAAAACGACTCAACACCTTCTCAACATAATGGGATTGCAAAAGTGTAATCCCACCCTCATTATCTCTCAGTAGCTTGATGTTCAAGATAACATCAGCCACACCAAGGTCTTTCATCTCAAAGTTCTGAGATAGAAACGACTTGACCTCCTCAATTACTTTGAGGTTGGTTCCGAATATCAGTATGTCATCAACATACAAGCACAGTATAACTCCTTCGCCCCCACCATGGCGATAGTATACACATTTGTCAGCTTCATTAACAACGAAGCCAACAGATGTCAGTGTTGTATTAAACTTATCATGCCATTGCTTAGGTGCTTGTTTCAGGCCATATAAAGATTTTATCAACCTACACACTTTTCCTTCCTGACCATCTATCACAAAGCCATCTGGCTGTTGCATGTAGATTTCCTCGTTTAGCTCTCCATTCAGGAAAGCTGTCTTAACATCCATCTGGTGGACGAGAAGACCATGCGAGGCCGCCAACGAGAGTAATACTCGAATGGTGGTCAGTCTGGCCACAGGTGAATAAGTATCGAATAAATCCTCATCTTCTTTCTGGGAATAACCCTTGGCCACAAGCCTAGCCTTGTATTTTTCAATCGTACCATCAGGCCTAAGCTTTTTTTGAACACCCACTTACATCCCAATGGTTTACAGCCATAGGGACGTTCTGTGATTTCCCATGTCCCATTAGCCAAGATGGAGTCCATCTCGCTACGGACCGCTTCTTTCCAGTAGTCAGCATCCGGAGACGCATAAGCTTCTGAAATAGAAGTGGGAGTATCATCCACAAGGTACACAAGGAAATCATCACCAAAGGACTTTGCAGTCCTCTGTCTCTTGCCCCTACCAAGGGTTTCCTTGTCCTCCTCCTCAGGATTTTCATCATGTGTTTGTTCATAATATTCCATCGGAATGGCAGGTTCAGGAGTCTCATCAGATTCCAGTCTAGAAGTGCTTTGCATATCTCTCATAGAAAAAATATCCTCAAAGAATGTAGCATCTTTAGACTCCATAATCGTACCGACTTTCATGTCAGGTACCTCAAATTTCACTACCAGAAATCTATAGCCGATGCTATTCTTAGCGTAGCCCAAATTAACGCAATCCACAGTCTTTGGTCCAAGCTTACGCTTTTTGGGGATCGGCACATTGACTTTCGCCAAACAGCCCCAAGTACGTAAGTATGAGAGTGTTGTTCTTCTCTTTTCCCATTGTTCATAGGGAGTGATCTCATTGTCTTTTGTCGGAACTTTATTCAGGACATGACATGATGTCAATATAGCCTCCCCCCACCATGCCTTGGATAAACCCGATGTATCTAACATGGCGTTAACCAAATCAGTTAGAGTACGGTTTTTCCGTTCGGCAACCCCATTTGACTGAGGTGAGTAGGGAGGCGTCCTCTCATGAATAATACCATGTTCCGCACAAAAGGAATCAAACTCATTAGAGAAATACTCTCCACCACGATCTGACCGGACTCGTTTTATTTTCTTTTCAAGTTGATTCTCAACTTCTGCCTTATAGATTTTAAAGTAGTGTAGAGCCTCATCTTTAGTGTTTAAAAGATATACATAGCAGTATCTAGTAGAATCATCTATCAGTGTCATGAAGTATCTCTTTCCACCTTTAGTCAACACACCATTCATCTCACAAAGATCGGAATGTATGAGTTGTAATGGCGCCAAGTGTCTCTCCTCCGCAGCCTTATGGGGCTTGCGAGGTTGCTTTGCTTGCACACACGAATGGCACTTAGAACCTTTGGCTAAAGTGAAACTTGGGATTAAATTTAACTTTGCTAACCGCGTCATACAACCAAAACCAATGTGACAAAGACGTGAATGCCAAACTTCTGTTTCATTAACATTTGAATGAATATTGTTCACGACTTTATTACAAAAATCAGCGAGGGAAAAGCGGAATAGACCTCCACATTCATAACCTTTTCCAACAAACAGTCCATATTTCGTAACAACTACTTTATTAGACTCGAATACCAGCTTAAACCCTTCTCTACATAGAAGGGAACCACTAACGAGATTCTTCTTGATGGCGGGGACATGCTGCACGTTCTTCAGTTGCACGATCCTTCCCGAAGTAAACTTCAGATCGACCGTGCCAACACCATGAACAGAAGCACTCGCGCCATTCCCCATCAGTACGGACCCGTTTCCTGTGGCCTGATAAGAAGAAAACAATGAGATGTCAGCACACACATGAATATTTGCACCTGTGTCAATCCACCAATCGGTAGACTGGCAAACTGAAAATACAGTAAACAAATTACCGTACCCAGATGGCCCACTCTCATTGTTGCTCACAATCATGTTGACAGTCTTGGAGTCCTGTCCTGGCTTCTTGAACTTGTGTGGGCACTTGACAGCCCAATGTTCATCAGAACCACAAGTGAAACAGCCACCCTTCTTCTTATCCTTCTTGAAAGGCTTCTTGCCCTTCTTCTTAAACTCGGTATTCTGTTGGACACCAGTCTTTCCCTTGGGCTTGTGGGGGTTGAAGTTCTTCTGCACCATGTTGGCGACAGAGGTCCCTTCGTTCCCTTTTCCATTCGAGTCCTTTGCTCTCGAGTTCTGCTCAACACTCAGATGGCCAATGACATCCTCAATTGAGAATTCACGCCTCTGATGTTTCAAGTGGTAGCAAAATTCCTCCAGGAATTGGGTAGCTTAGCGATGATGCATCCCGCGACAAATTTGCCCGGCAGCACACACTTCAGAACCTCAAGTTCCTTAGCGATGCACTGTATCTCATGAGCCTGTTCCAATACAGGACGGTTTTCAACCATCTTGTAATCGTGGAACTGCTCCATAATATACATCTCGCTTCCAGCATCGGTTGCACCGAATTTAGATTCGAGCGCCTCCCACAAGTCCTTGGCAACCCGCATATGTAAATATGCATCAACCAACTTATCTCCGATCACGCTCAGAACGCATCCAACAAAGACGACGGTGGCCTCCCTGAACGCCTTCTCCTGTTCAGGAGCAATCGTTCCCGTGGGAGTCACACCGGCGACCCAGAAAACGTTCATCGCCATGAGCCATAAGACGGTTTTGGTCTGCCAACGCTTAAAGTACGTCCCCATAAACGGGGCAGGTTTCAATGCAGCAGCAAAACCATGGATCGAAAATTGCCTACACAGATTAGGTTTTTGGATTGTTGAGAAATTAAGCAATTGTTCGATTAATTTAATCCAAGAATAAATGATGAAGATGATATAGACAGTGCTAATGATATACTGAAAATTCATGATGTACGCACATACTAGACATATAGTAGAAACATCTACGCAAAACACTAGTACTGCACACATGGAAATAATCAGGATAAGGGTAAGCATGTTATACCCTCCAGTAGGCAAGTTGGCCGGATCAGCAGCAGAGGCGGCGGCCTCGTCGGCGATGCGCTTGTCGGCAGCAGCCTTGTCAGCGTCGGTGCTGGTGCTCATGGTGAAGGCGAAGACGACGCGGACGAAGATGTAGTCGACGTAGAGGAAGCAGTCGAACCGAGGCGAGCAGTCGCGTAGAAGACGCTCCCCAAAAACCTAATCGCCCCTCTCCCGTACAGGATCTGGAGAGGCGGGGTTTCGGAGGCCTGCTCTCCCGTCGGCCGTGTACGCGGAAGACGGGATGGAGTCACCGGCGACAGCAGCAGCGAGAGGAACGACAGAGGTGGTGGTGGCAGAGCAGATGTGATCTGTGTTGTTCTCTGGAGAGGAGCGACCTCTCTTATATAGGCGCAGAGGAGGAGACAAACGGTCCAGCATAAACGCACATAATGAATTCTGGTAACGGCGCGTCGTGACGAGACGGGCGGGCGGAGGAGGAGGAGGAGCGCGCGTGTGGAACACCTCTCCTTCCTTCACACCAACTCATACTAGTGGGAGAATGTCTCACCTTATAAGTTGGTGTACATCTCTCTCAACTAGCAATGTGGGACTAAACTCCCATCACTTGCTAGGCAGGGGCCCTTAGGGATTTTTCTGTAATTGCTAAATGGGCCCAAAGCCCATCTCATATTCAGCACTTTTAGGATCAAGTAATTTAGATAAAACGAAAATATGTTGAGGACATCTGGACAAAGCATGATGACGGCTGGACAAAGCTTTTAAAGATACACCCGCATGTCACCTCACCAATACTACCAATTACTTGATGCTCCTGTATGCTTATAAGAGAAAGATCCACAATGAGCTTTTAGGATCAGAATCACGGAATCGAATATGTTTGTTTTAGATAATAATAAGACAATGTATGTATGATCGAGATATCCCTACTACTTAATTACATCCATCGTCAGAGTGTTACTACTATATATGCAAACAAGCAAGAAGCTCTTGTTGGATCGGATATGCAAGGCCTGGACATATTTTGGTCGATGGGTTTGGGCTTGGGAGACACAGGGAATTCTCGTCAAACACACGCACCAGGTTTAGCTCCTCGTAGCATCAATTCATAACGTGTGTTTGTTTACACTCTGCTTCGCAAGGAGTTGAGTGGATGCACCAGTGGTATGTATTCTCCAGCTTCTTTCAATGGTAGCACCGTCGGTCAATCTGTAGTGCCCACTTTTAAGAAACGAGCTCTACGAGGGAATATAAGAAATTCATCCGAGGCCTGGGTCACAAGGCTAGTATGCTGAAGTCTCGATGGCACCCAACTTTTGGCGTTCACAACCAATCATTGGCGTCCAACCATCAACTCGGCCGACTGTAGATACGCGCCCTCGTGGAGTACAGGTAGGTTCTGTGGTGCAACTAGTCGCCCCACAGCTCGCAGCCTCACATGCTGCCAGCAGGAACTAGCTCACATACGTCATGTACGATCTTGCATGCATTGCAGCGGATGAACTAGGAAGGACCTAACTACCCAGTATTGTCTAGGTTTACAATCTTGTTTTCCATTGATCAGTAATCTGTCACGAATATAAAATATGGGGCAAAAGTGGAATTCAAATTGCAAGGTAGACCCGAATAAAAATTATGTGTACTCAAATATATCTTGCTTCTTAGGATTTGATTTAGTCCGTTTAATTATGTTTCTGTGTGGGGATGTAAATTGCTTACGCTTTCTTAAAATTCCAATTCAAATGAAAATGCTTGATATAAGTAAGCCAACAAATATTAGAGAAATGTACATCCCACCTCTGAGCACAGCTGCAGCGGCTATATCAACGAAGAGATAGGATTTTCAGCACCCGGGTGCCCCTACACCCTCTATGAACAGTAAATTCAAAACAAATTCAAAAAAATCAAAAAAATCAAAAAAAATCTGAAACTTTGGGACATCGTACATCATGAAACTTTTGATGATATTGCAAAGTTTTAGCTAAAAATAACATTCAAAGAGCACTCAAATAAAAAAATAAAATCATTGTTCAAAGTTTTTGTACATTTTTGAGCTGTGATGTTCTTGTTTTTTGGTGAGGGTTCCATGAAGGTTAGTTGTTGCTGAAACTTTGCAGGAATATCAAACCTTTGATAATCTTTGATCCCTGAAAGTTTCTTAACTTTTAGATTGTTTTTCAATTTTATATGAATTTCATGTTCATGAGAGTGTAGGGGCACCCGGGGGCTGTTAGACATTTCTCTATCAACCAACCAATGTCTTGCAGTAGTAAAGTTTTATTGATCCCAACTACTTGTACCAGTGCTTACTAATTACTTGATGTTCATATATATGCATGTAGTCGGATGAAGTAGCAGAAAGAGATGCATTAAAGCTTCCAAGACTCAAATCGGAAGATCATACATAAGTGCTATAGATAACAACTGAGACCATAGGTAATGCTTAAAAACATCCACCAGTCGAGTCAAGAGTGTTACTACTTATGCTATCATGTAAGAAGCTCGTCTTTGCTCCGATGTGCGCGGTTTGATCACATTACGGTTCTCGGGTTTGGGCTTGGTATGCACCAGGAATTGAGTGTGTGTGCGTGAGGACCAACTTAGTCTTCCGCAGTTGGATAAGGATGTACACGTGCAAGCACTCGCTTCTTTCGAACTGGAGCAATTGTGGGTGCCCTGTTTTTCAAGGTGCAATTGTGTGCGACCAACTTCAAGAACATATCAGACAGCCATGCTATCTTGAATAGAGTTGTACAAGGACCTTGTGTAGAACCAGCCATCAGGTTCAAAGGCCCAAGAGCAAGAGTCATGATAAAAAAAATGTCATCTTTTTTTAATACATGATCAATAATTTTTGTTTACACATTTTTTTTCCAATGTTTGATTAATATTTTTGAAATCCTTGTTCAATATTTCTTTCAAATGCTTGATTAACATTTTCATATACATGGAAAACAAATTTTGTCATTTTTTAATACAAGGTTAACATTTTTTCCGTACACATTTACGTTTGTCAAATACTTGTTTAATATTTTTTCAAATGCTTGCTTAACATTTTTCATATAAATGATCGGAAAAATTAATTTTTAATACATGTTCAATATTTTTTATATACACGTTTAAAAAAATTCAAATGCTTGATTAACATTTGTCAAATACATGTTCGTGTGTTTTTCAAATGCTTGATTAATATTTTGCAAATACATGATTAATATTTTGTGAAATAAAAACTAAAACCAAAATAAAATCAAAATCAAATAGGAAGAGTGCAATTCAATACAAAATAGGAACAAATTAGTCGGTTTGATACAAAATGCACACAAGCACACCAAAAAATAGGTGGCGGAACACAATCTGGTAGTAATGAGCAAGGGACCATCGGTGTAAACTGCTCACCACAAAAGCCATTGCCGATGGCCGAGAGACAACAGCATTTTTGAAAAACTTAAGCTGGTGCAGGAGTTCAGAACAACCATCTACTACTTTATTTATCGCCTCAATCTATCGTTTCGGCAGTTTTTGCAAGTAAACATAGAAGATAGATACCATGATCAGCTATCACATACATAAGCTGGAAAGGAGAAGGGAGTAGCACAACCATTTACCTGAGCAGATTGCCAATAGAAGAAAATGACTATTTGGTGACAATGCCTTAGGTCACTGACTAAAGACGATGCTGGAGACAATTCCGTGTCTCCCGCAATTAAAGTTCCTGGAACAAGAGTGTAGTCTAGCTCCTGTTGTGTTCTGACTCACTAGCAACTTTCTGTAGCTCTTGGTTGTCGACGTCAGCACTGTGCTCTAACTCAAGGTTGTCAGCAGCGACAATGTGCGATAGCTCTAGCCTATTTTCGACCTTATCACCTACACACATTTGGATGGATGTTCATCTTGTCACTGACGCCTCCTAGTTCACGATTTCTTCCATTCTTCTTCAACCTCTCAAAGCAAATAGCTCATCCTCTGTGTCTAAAAGCTACTACCGTCTCTATTTTTATGGAACCAGTTTGCTTTTGTTTGTATGAACATTGTGTAGAATACATATCCACGCAATTGGAAATACATGGGCACATTTGTCCCAACAATACACATGAATAGGGATCCATGCACCAATATGTAATAGTGCAGGTAAAACTATTGCACACCCTCTATTGAAAACTGCCTTTTGTTTGTAATTCCTCGTAAAGGCATGTTGGCACGGGCTTTCTTTTGTGGTACTCTCAGTGAATCAACCATTAGACTCAACCATTAGTGCTACTTAAAACCTATTCCACTCCTGCAACTCCTACGTCCACCTTGGTCTGTTCGAATCTTGTCATACATCATAATATTTTCCCAAATGAAGACAAAAAACACACCGCATAGATTGATATAATTACTATTAAGGCTCTGTTAGCAACAAAGGGATAGAAGAAAAGCATATTAATAGGGCGAAGTGCAAAGTGCAAATACATGCTTCCAAAACACACGAATAAAAATAACAGCATAGGAATAGTGAGATATGTAAAGTGGAAATACCTACAGGCTTCAAAAACATAGGGAAGGGTACCAGTCCTGAACGGATCCAAAAGCACAAAATTGTATAGGACAGCATACCTGTACAATTAATTCCGGTAGAAATTCCGTGAACCTACCAGGGCCTAAATTAAATGGTACAATATATACTACATTATTTACTAATCTCGCTTGGAGAAACGCATGTTGCTTTTCTTAACATACTGCTCAGAGTTATTATTGTGTTCACATTGCATGGGCTCAAGTTAAGAATTGCAATTAACAGTTCTCGGCTTACCTTGTAATTATGAGTTGAGTAAAGAAACCACCAGGCACGGTACATGTATGTGACTACCATTACATCATGTTTACATACAGTTGCAACTCAAGATGGCAATGGAGCCTTGAAATCCATGTCCACGCGGGATTTTACCCTAATAGGGGACGGGGATCAGTATGTTTCTAAACCCACAGGGCTGCTGCTGGATAAATTATAAGGTAAGCCTAAAATAGTTAATTGCAACTCTTGCCGGTGCAAGAATAATCAATCAGGCCAGCTTTTGCTAGCTCTATGCAGGATTATCTTGGAAGCATACTGAGCTCGCTCTTTGGCCACAAAGCATTTGGCAGTGTCAAGTGGCTCTTCTACTGCACACATTTGGGTGGCTGCTCTTGCCTCCTTTGGCCACAAAGTGCTCAATCTCGCCAGCTAGCTCTTTCCTACATTGGACCCTACACCCGGCACACATTTGGGTGGTTATTCCGCTCTTCCCTGATGCCTCCTACTCCCAAATGGTTGTTCACAGTTCTCATCTCTTTGGGCTTCTAAGTCCTCTGTATTTTCTGTCTACAACCCCTTAATACTAGCAAAATACAGTCATGTTATTCTAGAACTAGCTAGTTTGCTTTTGTTTGTGTCCACATTGTGTAGAATATATATCCATACTATGGGAAATACACTGGATCAGATCATATGGGTGCTAGACTCCCTCTTTCTGTCCCACCATACACTTGATCAGAGCACAGAGAGCTTGCAGATCTCTGTGCCGATATGTATCAGTGTTGTTGATTGTCGTACACCCTCAATAAAATTAAGCCATTATATATTTTGACGGCATTGCCTGGTAAAAGCACGGTGGCAAATGTTGGCCATACCTTTTTTGGTACTCTCATTTACTCAGCACCTATTGCTGCTTAATTAGAGACCCTGCAAATGTCGAAAATGCCATCATCTCAAAAATTGGAGGCATTAACACGGTGGCCCTGTTATGCCTTGCGCCATTTAATCACCTGATGGTAGTTTCTCGAGAAGAACAATGTATTTTTATATATTTCATTTCAATGTTTTATCTCCACAGTAAAGCCACACTAACTTTTAAATCATATAGCAAATTCAGTTGGTGGTGCACTTGAAACAAGTAACATGACAAAAAAGGTGATGATGATTTTGTCACTTTGTTACTGTGATCTTCACCGTCATCTAAAATCATGTCTCTTATACCTCAATATGTTCACGAAATGATCTACTATTAAGATGAAGGACCAGATGACAAGTTGGATTCCTGAAGTATACATTCATGGAGAAAGAGGATATGTAGTACATGAGTTAGGATAGAGGTGTTTTAAGTGAGCTCGTGAATAGAAGTTTGACCCAACCTATGAGGACAGACCAGTATGGTAATGTTAAAACTTGTCAAGTTCATGATACAGTCATGGACTTCATCATATCCTAGTCAATCGAAGAGAACTATGTCACACCATAGTGTTACCGGTCCAACTATTGATCAAATACGAAGCATAGTTCATCGACTCTCCCTCCAAGCTACCATGGAGAGAGATTATTTTCTAGTGCTTCGTCTTGTATTATCTCATGCACGATCACTTCAAGTATCTGGTTTGTTGTGGGGAATCCCTTCCCTAGATGAGTTCAAGCATTTGTGACCTTGCTAAATTTCCAGAAAGAGGAATTGGGATGATGCAATCACTAGAGATGTTGAAATAGGTCCGAACCTTTAAGATGCCAACTCAATTTCTTCAAGATTTTGGCCAGCTACACAATCTGACAAAGCTGAATATTGATCTTAGCTATGATCAAAAGCCACTCAAAATACAAAGGAGTGGATGGGCTCCCTTAGCAGTTACAGTTTGTACTGCAGAGGGTCAAGAATGAAGACCTCTATATCCTTGTAGGCTCACATCGTTTAGACACTAACAGGAGAAAGAAAGTCTGAAAGAAAGCTCACTGTTAGCCTAACAATGAATCGAGAACCTCCCCCATGTTATTTAAGTACAGGTTTTCAGTGGCGGTTATTTTCCCAAGGTCACGCATGTCTTTGATGCCTCCTCTTAGAGTTATATTATACTCCATGTATAGCCAGAAGTTTAATTATGAATCTTCAAACTGGATGTCTGAAATTCAATACAAAATAGGAACAAATTTGTCAGTTAGATATAGAATGGAAACGAGCACAACAAAAGACGGGACGCTAGACACAATCTGGGAGGAAGGAACAAGGCACAATCAGTGCCAAAACATAAGGTGTGAGAGTCCGGAACAGTATTTTACTACCTTATTTATTGCATTAATCTACATGTGTTGCATTTTTCCCAAGTGAAAAACACACACAAGCTGGAAGGAATAATGGAGTAGCACAATCACTTACCTGAGCAGACTACCAAGCCAAGAAGATGACTATTTAGTTACAAGACCTTGGGCTACTAACTAAATACTATGAGTAAATGCATAGTGCCACAGGGATGCCACGTGCTTGTTTGGTACTCTGAGTTACCCAACCCTTAGAGCATCTCCAACAGGCGCCCAAAAGCTAATCCGGACGCTAAAATATAGGTTTTTTTGGCGCCGGACAGCTCCAGTAGAAGCTGTAAAATAGTGCGAGCGCAAAAAAGAGTTGGGCGCGCACTGAAAAACTCTATTAAAAGATGCAAATTTAAGGCATCGGATTGCGCGCACTTTACAGTTTACACTGCATGGTTTTTTGGGCGCGCGTTTTTGGGCATCTGCTAAACCAATATTGGGTCTGGCGCGCTAAAAGTGCTACAGTGGCGCACTAAAACAATTTTAGAGCGTGGAATTCTTGTGCCACTGTTTGAGATGCTCTTATTGTTCCTTAATTAACGTCTACGCTACCCTACTCTACTCCTGCGCCCGCTATATATGCCCATCTAGTTCATTCAAGTATTATGCACACATCAAAATGCATTTTCTAAAAAATAAAATAAATTATGCATGGTATATAGTCAAACTCGCATGGGGAAGCGTATGGTACTTTTCGTCCCATTGCATAGACTGAAGTTAACTACTACAGGAAAAAGGTTTTAGGCTTAGGTCGGTGGCAATAGAAAAACCACCACTTCCCTGTGTAGTACTCTCTTTGAATAAGATTTTGTCTAATATTACTCCATTAACATGTGGCTTATGTGACACAAAATTGATATGACCAGATCCATATCCCTACTAATGATTATGGCTTTGTCTCTTAGAGTCCATGCATTAATTAATAGAGTAGTTGTAACTCAAAAACTTGCCCTAGCAAATCAAAATACGCCATAAATTTAGGAGTGGACAGAGTAGTGGCCAAAGTTATAATTATAGACCTTGCAAATGTCAAAAATGCAATCAGCTAAAAAATTGGAGGCATTAATATGGTGGCCCAGTCATGCCTTACACAATTTAATCACATGCGTCTCCTTTTCTTATTGATGTTAGTTCGTCAAGAACAATGTTTTCTTGATTTCAAAATTTGTAACATTGTCGATAAGAACAATGTGTTTTTTATTTTATTTTAGTGTTTTCTCTTCACAATAAAACCACACAAATATCACTCATAAATCCAGGTGCATCTACACAATCATCGTTGATGATACACTCAAAAAATAAACATTGTAGGTCATAAATTATGTAATTCCCCATGACTAGTTCTGGTAAAATAATGACCACTACCACATGTGAAGATGTGGCTGATTCATGTGGGTAATCATGAATGGTCATATCCTATATCCTATATCCTATCTTCTATATCTAAATAACTAGCCCCCACTAACATACTTCTCTCAACATGCAAGCATGCCACCTCATCATTCAACATGCATAGAAAAATGGCCACCTCAACATGCAACTATGCATATTAAAATTCCACTTCAACATGCAAACATGCATGCATGTGAAATTCCATTCTATTATGGTATTACATCTAATTCTTATATACTTTCAAAAATTATTATTTCAAATATTCATGTTTCATATAATCAAAATCCCACTGAAATATTGCAAATATTCCCTCAACAACGTGCGGGCCATCATCTAGTATATCTAAATAGCTCATCCCCACTATCTCAATTCTCTCAGCCTGCACACATGTCGGCTCACCATATATGCCACCTCATCACCCACTAATTAGTTCTCTTTGCATGCATGAAAAATGCTATTTATATTTTCTCTCAACATGCACACATCCCACCTCACCACCCATGCCATCACGTGAATCACATTAATTATGTTTCTCTCAACATGCATGAGAAATACTACTTATATTCTATAAAAATCTACTATTTTATAATAATCAAATAAAATATATTGTATCTATTTTTATTTCATTTAACTTTTTTCGAAAAATTCCAACCAATCTCCGCCGCAACGCACATGATATCATCTACTCCCTCTGTCCCAAAATTCTTGTCTTAGATTTGTCTAAATACGGATGTATCAAGTCACATTTTAGTATTAGATACATCCGTATCTAGACAAATCTAAGTCAAGAGTTTTGGGATGGAGGGAGTAGTATATATATATATATTGTTTTGTTTCTTACCCAAGAAGAGCCAACTCGAAAAACTAAGGCCAGTGCTTTTAATATTTAATAACAATCCTATTAATACGGAGGTTTAACGTCACGTCTTACAATATGTTGACCCTCCATTGGTTTCAGAACTACATGTAAGATTAGTTTGCAACCATGCAATAGAGGGATATTTTGGAAGCAACTCCAATTCCAATTCACATTAATTGATGGCCATGCGGTGTTCCCGAGGTATGATCCGGCCTGGACCAATGTTTCTACCTGGCCTAGGTGGCTGGACGAGGATGAGTTCCAGCACGAACATCATGCCGGTGCCGAATCTGCTCGCCCAGATGGATCCCCATCGGACCCTTGCAGATACTCAGCGGGGACCTATGTGGGGCACCAATGACAGAGTTGATTCCAGCACATCTCGAGCATGGTGTCCGGAGCTACTAGACTAGATGTAATGGTCATTTTACCTAGGTTCGGGATCTCCATTTAAATAAAACCCTACATACTTCTTGTGTTGTATTGATTTGGAATGGAGTACAAAGTACATGTTTATATAGGTCATTGTGTGTCGTCTATAAGCCATACCCCCTGGTTTATATAGGTGCCCAAGGAACTAGGTTTACAATTTGGTCGGCTAGGTAAACATGTTGTAGACGGCCTCTACGTATTGGAGTATACGTCAAGTCCTCTGGGCCGTCTTAACGTGACCAGCTGGTGAACCGACATGGGAATCCTTGGACTGGCGTACCTAGATGGGAGACGACATGGTGAGTGACCCCTAATCTGGTACACCATCACTGTCCATCCTCGAGTCAACTTATCCACGCTCATCCAATGACAACGCCGGAAGTGTCGACTCTTGTATCAAGCTCTTACCGGACAAGCTTGGATCACCGATATCCACGGAACACTCAGCATCGTGGCTAGAATCGAGTATGTCGACTTATGGAGATGAATTCAGGGGATTGCACTTACTCAAGGTCCAGACAAGCTTTCTTGGAAATTGTCATCGAATGGCGCACACATAGCCATCTCTTGCTACAGGGCGCTATTCAATGGAGAGACAACTCCCCCTATTGGCAGTTCATTTGGAAAAGGTAGGCACCGGCGGATTATGGAGATGGCTACAGGGGATTGTGCTAACTCAAGATCGGGATAAGCTCTCTTGGAAATCACTAGTAGAAAACAGGGCTTTGGTTCGGCCAGAAAACAACATTAATCCCGGTTGCATTACGAACCGGGACTAATGTGAGCATTAGTCCCGGTTCAAGCATTACTCCCGGTTTCAAATGGGACCTTTAGTTCCGGCTGGTGCCACGAACCGGTACTAAAGGGTGCGATGCCCATTAGTACCGGTTCGTGGCACGACCGGTACTAAAGGTCTAACCTTAGACCTTTAGTACTGGTTCGTGCCACGAACCGGTACTAATGGGGTTGAGACCTTTAGTACTGGTTCGTGCCACGAACCGGTACTAATGGTGCAATTTTCCAATCCTACCCCCGCCCCCGTGTATCGCCTTTTAAGTTTTGTAAAAAGCAAAAGAAAACGATAAAAACTTCAAAAGTTCAAATCCTTCGAGGAGTAGTTATGTTACCACATCTACTAGTTAGGAAAATTTAAAAACTTAAATTTGGACATGTTTTGCAAAAAGTGTAGGGAAAATGTAAAACGGCTATAACTTTTGGATACGATGTCAGAAAAAACGTATAATATATCAAAATGTTCAGCACGAAAATCCGCATCCGATGAAGACAGCCTACGGCCTGTTTGCAAATTTTTAGAATCCTCAGATTCCAAAAGGAAAAAAAGTTATGCTCAAATTTTAGTTTTTTTTAATATTTTTGTTAAATCTGGTCAAACTACTTATTCAAGAAGTATTAGTGTTACTAAATAATTATTCAACAATATTAGTGTTACTAAATAATTATATCAGTTTATTTGAATTTTGGTCAAATCTGGTCAAACTGTGGTCAAACAATGGTCAAACTACTTATTCAAGAAATATTAGTGTTACTAAATAATTATTGTTTTTTAGAACAATAGTTTCAAACTCAAACAGTGAAATGTGTGACTTCATGCTCAAGCTAAACTCCTGAGGGTTAATAGGATTGACAGCTTACTATTGTCAGGAAAACAACAAGTGCAGACTTGGAAACTAGGGAGAATAGAACCCGGAAGTTAAGCGTGCTCAGGCTGGGGGAGTGGGAGGATGGGTGACCGTTCAGGAAGTTAGGTGATTTGGTCCCTTTGTAATGATGAGGGTGATTAGAGATTAAATTGAGCAGTAATGAGGGGTGATTACAGACAGAGGTTAAAATAATTCAGAAATTTGAAAATCTGGAAAAATTTCAAAAAAAAAATTATTTTTTTTTCAAGAAAAATCCTTTAGTACCGGTTGGTGTTACCAACCGGGACTAAAGGTGGACCTCCAGGTAGCAGCCACGTGGAGGGCCTTTAGTCCCGGTTCGTATAAGAACCGGGACTAAAGGGTGGAGCATTTTTATCGACCCTTTAGTCCCGGTTCCCCAACCGGGACTAAAGGCCCTTATGAACCGGGACAAATGGCCCATTTTCTACTAGTGAATGGACATCGAATGGCGCGTACATAGCCTCTTGTAATAGGGTGCTATTCAATGGAGCGCCAATTCCCCCTTACTGGCACCTCATTTGGAAAAGCTGGGCACCGACGAATGCTAAAATATTCCTTTCGCTGGCCTCCCTCAACCGTTCCTGGACAGCCGATCGTCGTGCGTGCCATGATCT
Source organism: Secale cereale (assembly GCA_902687465.1). Classification (NCBI taxonomy): domain Eukaryota; kingdom Viridiplantae; phylum Streptophyta; class Magnoliopsida; order Poales; family Poaceae; genus Secale; species Secale cereale. The sequence continues at coordinate 888,666,880 of LR738712.1, read as the reverse complement.
CCCCCATGACCCAGTTTGCAAACTCTGCAACTCGGAGAACGAGACCCTTCACCAGTTGCTTGTGGGGCTATGTATTCTCTCGCATCGCTTGGCACGACACGATGGCCAGGTGCGTCCTACCAGCCCCCCCCCCCACACCTCTAGGTAGCACAACAAGATTCTTTGAATGGTGATCCACAACAACATCTACTACACCAGCTGCCTGTATAGGGTATTAACTATATGATCTTTCTAACAACATGGGCTCTTTGGAAGCCTCGGAATGCTACAATCTTCGACGGTGCTTGACCCTCCTCCATTCAGCTATCCGATGACATTAAGCAGGAGGTGCGACTATGGGCTAAAGTCGGCGCCAAAGGCCTCGATAGATTAATGCAGGTAACCTCACCCCTCTGTACTTAAACCGCGCTTTTGGTGTCGCCATATGTGTTAGCGCTACCAAAAGTACCACCCCCGGTAAATTTTCTCCTGTACCTATCAATGGAATTATATGCATCCTTGTGTATTCGTGAAAGAAAAATGAAGCCATAGTGTCGATCGAGTACACGTTAGGTCCATGCTACTAGATAGGCACATGTTCACACCCATGTGATGTAGCAGTAAAGTTCAATTGTTGCCAACTACAACCACTACTAATTACTTCATGCTCACATATATTCATATAAGAGAAAGACGCGTGAGAAGCTTTTGGGATCCAAATCACACGATCATATATGTTCTTCTTAGATAAAAAGACCATACATGTATGATAGATGTCTCTACTACTAGCTTAATCGCATCCATGGTCTCCAATCGAGTCGGATAGTTGGTACCATTTTAAGCCGACATGCAAGAGCCTCTTCTTTGCTTTTATACGCACAACTTGATCATATTAGGGTTGTCCGGTTGGGGATTGGGAGGCACAGGGAATTGAGGCCGTGCAGGTTCTTATGGAGTGGCTCATGTCACTATGCCATAGTGTGTGTTTGTTTACACTATGCATCATGAGGAGTATAGAGGGCACATGAATCTTGTGTTTCTTCCTGTTTGATGTAAATCTAGAAATACTGATTGATAAATAAACAGATGAACAATGAACCAATGAGTTGTTTTTGTCTGTCCAAGATGTTTATGCTAATTGATTGTTTCCACTCTCAAAGCATGTACTGTACAATGCTCGTTTCATCTAGGTGCCAATGTATCAGGCGCTTGTCTGTTTATGGATCAATTAATTCACTCGCTTGATCTTGGAACTAATTTTCATCTCGGAATTAATTCTGTACTTCTTCTCCTCTGTTTCCTGTGATGGACCATGTTAAAACTGCTATTATTTTTTTGTACTAGTCTCAGATAAGCAAGCATGATGCAGTTACGATCTGGGTAACCGCGGATAAGTAGTAGGAGTAACTATGTTTGTAAATCAAAACGGTTTCACTCCTCGTGATAATCTGCAGAACAACTTCAAGCTCAAAAGTTGCAGAGCAAATTCAAGTTGTGGCAGAAAAAAATTGCTCTGCCTATTTTGTGTCGCTGAATTCATATCTTTTATCATCAACTAAAGCCTGATCCTTCTGGGAGATGCCTAAGTATTTAAAAAGTTCAATGACTGCTTTCAGGAATGCCGGAGTGAATGGAGTCAAAAAAACATTATTTTGTAACTTGCCAGTTGAAACATATACATACCTCAACGCAGCGAGCATGTCCATGTCTGTACCTTGACTGCTTTCAGGAATGCTGGAGTGAATGGAGTTTGAGTTTAGGCCCCTTGTCCCATTAGTCTAGAGCTCTAGGCCCATTAGCTTATTTAGACTCCTCAAATGCAGAATTCAGATCAGTTAAGAGCACATGATTGCTACAAGTTTAGATCATCTTGTGTACGGGCAGTTCCATTGTGGTTAGTTGTGGCTGTTGTTCGGTTCGGTTTTGGTTCCTTCCTCTTAGTTTGACTATTGGAATTATCACTAGCACACATATTGTTATTTGAATGTTGCATATTTATGGTACCCTGTACCAATTTTTCATGCAAGCCAAAGCTATGGATCAACACTTCTTAGCATTTACTCTTCAGTGTAAACACTTGTTACAGTGTACAAGTTGATGGTTTACAGTGTGGAGCAGTCATAGTTTTCCTTGAAATCTAAATGCAATCTGTGTGTCTTGTTGCTAACTGAATTTACAGTATGTAAGTGGTCTCTAAATTCTGCAGTATTTATGTTCATGACTTACTGAACTACGTTATCTTTCTTAATAGTGTATTGATCTAAATAGTTGTACTTTAGCTCCATAGCTCCATAGTTCATATAACAGAAAAATGCTTCCTCATATGAAAAAAAAATAGAGAATGGACTACCTTGAGTAGCTTATTGGTGTCAAGCCATGGACATGAGAAACTAATTTAGGTGGGCTTTTTGCTCCCCCGGTGACTTAAAAAAATAAACACGAGAAACTAAAGACACCTTGTCAACTCACAATACTTATGATGCTGCACTGTTGGTGTTTCTATTATTTCCGTGGTTCAAAAAAGTAGATGGTTATTTTTTATGGTTACTATGACAAATAAATAGTGATTTACTACCTGCTTTTCTGCGGTTGTCACGTGCAAGAAGCATATAAGTGATAAGTGATAATCGTGAACTACAAAGCTAGTTGTGCAAACATACTTCTATTTTAGGACTGATGGACTCCTTTGCTGGTTTCCACTACATCTTCGTATACTTTTGACAATAAGATCATGTCCTACTCCCTCGGTCACTACAATTAATGACCATGTCCTTTAGCTTCTTTTTGTATACACCAAAAGTCCACCCTCTCCTTAAAATGGAGATTCATGAATTAAGCAGCAGTCCTAGTGTCCTACAGAAGATATGAAAAAAAAATCTAGGTTATCCAGCTAATTTATGCCCTTTTGAAGCATTGTGAATTTAGGCTGACGTCGGTCAACCATTACCACATTTGCCCCATCACTTCATTACCCCTTTCTCCTGAAATGTTGATTAATTTCCGTTTCGGTTGAGATTGGGGCACTCCTAGGTCAAGAAAATTTGCAAAGGTCATGCCCAATTTTCTTGACCTAGAAGGTGCCCGATTCTCAACCGAAACAAAAATTAATCAGCATGTATCTTGACACCAACCAACTTTATGGACACATCCCTCGACAACTAGGTTATCTTGAGAACTTAGAGGAGTTGTGGCTTTGGAATGAGGGCTTGGAAAGCTACTCCTACTAGCTAGATGGAGATTTGTGCTCTGCTGTGGCACACACTAGTTATTTGGTCAACTTAGAGATCTTGTTCCTTGACAATAACCAACTTTCTAACCAAACTTTTTTCCTATTTTGAGCGAACATGGCCCACAACAATGAGGCCGGTGGCTCGAGCAAGGCATTCTGGCAGCTGTCCCAGGAGATGGAGGAAGAACCTCACCGCTATGAGGACGCCGTGGAAGACACCAATCCCGACTACACAACCCCTAGTGGCGTCGGGGATGACACCACTGATGCCGTCGTCGAGGATGCCACCACTAATGATGAAACCACTGATGCCGCCGAGGATGCCGCACACACAGATGGCAGCCAACCGAAGAGGCAACGGAAGGAGCGGCGCCCGAACGTGCTCGACACCATCAATGAGGAATTTACTGAAGTGTCCTCCAGTGGGCATCCAATGGCCCCGAAAGAATTAGTCAAGGGGTACGCGGTACAGCTCGGATGCATTCTCCAGAGCACCGTCTCGATCAACACTGAGAACCTGAGGCATCCTGACCGAGGGAATTTGCGCAACCTCCTCTTCACGAAGGTGCACGAACGGTACAAGTTCCCTGGTGAGTGCACAAACACACGCCTCTCAAGGAATAAAGTGAACAGTGCCGCCCTCACGAAGATGAGCACGGCCCTTGCTACTTGGAGAGCCGCGGTGAAGAGTATGATTGATAAAGGTGATAGTTATGAGAAGATCGTGGAGAAACATCCTTCGATCAGTGAAGCTGACTACCTCGAGTTCAAGATCAAGTGTGAGAGCAACGCATCCGAGGAATCAAGTCAGTGGGGGAAAGTTATGTGGGACTTGAACTTAGGGGTCCACAGACTCGGTCCCGGTGGTTACAGATTGGCGGAACCTATATGGGACAAGGAGGACACGGAGCGTGCCGAGCAAGGCCTACCGCCCCACTTCGATAAATACCGTAACAAACAGACCAGGAACTATGTTAGGCCCCGGTACAAGATTGACCCGATAACAAAGGAGCTTACCACGGATCCGAAGACCAAGGCGCTTAAGCTTGTTCTGGTAAGAAATACTCCCCCTCCCGCGTAATTAGCTCTATATGGTTGCATTCTAATTAATGAAGCCAAATTTCTAAATGGTTCACGTTCCTTCCGCATGCTTCTGAAAGCAGTAGCGCGGGGTCGTCTAAGAGCTCCCTTATGTCTACTATGCACTCTTCTTCTTGTAGACGTTGTTGGGCCTCCAAGTGCAGAGGTTTGTAGGACAGTAGCAAATTTCCCTCAAGTGGATGACCTAAGGTTTATCAATCCGTGGGAGGCGTAGGATGAAGATGGTCTCTCTAAAACAACCGTGCAACCAAATAACAAAGAGTCTCTTGTGTCCCCAACACACCCAATACGATGGTAAATTGTATAGGTGCACTAGTTCGGCGAAGAGATGGTGATACAAGTGCCATATGGACATTAGATATAGGTTTTTGTAAACTGAAAATATAAAAACAGCAAGGTAGCAAGTGGTACACGTGAGCATAAACGGTGTTGCAATGATAGTAGACAAGGCCTAGGGTTCATGCTTTCACTACTGCAAGTTCTCTCAACAAGGATAACATAATTGGATCATATTACTAGCCCTCAACATGCAACAAAGAGTCACCCCAAAGTCACTAACAGCGGAGAACAAACGAAGAGATTATGGTAGGGTACGAAACCACCTCAAAGCTATTCTTTCTGATCGATCTATTCAAGAGTCCGTAGTAACGTTCAATCTATCATAGAGTTCGTACTAGAATAACACCTTAAGACACAAATCAATCAAAAACCTAATGTCACCTAGATACTCCATTGTCACCTCAAGTATCCGTGGGCATGATTATACGATATGCATCACACAATCTCAGAAACATCTATTTAACCAACACAAAGTACTTCTAAGAGTGCCCCAAAGTTTCTACCGGAGAGTCAAGACGAAAACGTGTGCCAACCCCTATGCATAGGTTCCCAAGGTCACGAAACCCGCAAGTTGATCACCAAAACATACATCAAGTGGATCACATGATATCCCATTGTCACCACAGATAAACACGTGCAAGACATATATCAAGTGTTTTCAAATCCTTAAAGACTCAATCCGATAATATAACTTCAAAGGGAAAACTCATTCCATTACAAGAGAGTAGAGGGGGAGAAGCATCATAAGATCCAACTAAAATAGGAAGCTTGCGATACATCAAGATCGTTCCATCTCAAGAACATGATAGAGAGAACAAACACATAGCAACCGGTACATACCCTCAGCCCCGAGGGTGGACTACTCCCTCCTCATCATGGAGAGCATCGGCATGATGAAGATAGCCACCGGAGAGGGATTCCCTCCCCTCCGACAGGGTGCCAGAATGGTGGTAGATTGGTTTTCGGTGGCTACATAGGCTTTCGGCGGCGGAACTCCCGATCAAGGTTTCTTTCTGGAGGTTTCAGTATTTATAGGAATTTTTGGAGTCGGGGCCAAGTAAAGGGGAGCTACGGGCCGTCCTCGAGATAGGGGGGCGTGCCCTCCACCCTCGAGGGCAGCCCGTGGCTCTCCTGGCCCACCTCTTTTGCTTCGGGGGCTTCTTTTGGTCCAGAAAAAATCATAAAAAATTGGCTCGTCAATTGGACTCCGTTTGATATTCCTTTTCTGTAAAACCCTAAAACAGGAGAAAAACAAAAACCGGCAGTGGGCTCTGGGTTAATAGGTTAGTCCCAAAAATCATATAAAAGTGTATAATAAAGCCCATAAGACATCCTAGAAGGATAATATAATAGCATGGAACAATAAAAAATTATAGATACGTTGGAGACGCATCACTCCCCTTTTGACACCACTTTAAATAGGGCGTTCAACGTAATGAAAAACAAGGATAAGCTCAATAAGCCGTCGTCAGCTGGTCGTGTGGCCGGCAAAGGCTTGTCCACGAAATGGTCGGAATACTATACCACTGGGCGAAAGGAGAAAAAGACCAGCTCGGAAAGCCACGAGCGTGAGGTTCAAGAACTCAAGGCACAAGTGGCGCGGATTCCGGAGATAGTCGAAGAGCAAGTGCGAGACCAACTGGGAGCGACGATCACCGCCATTGTGCCTACCTTGAATGAGGGGTTGCAGTCGTGGATTGCGGGCGGCCAACAGGGGCCTCCCCCGATTCCTAGCTTCACGGGCAGCAACTCACACAACGCGCCGGTGGCGCCATTGGTGTCTCCGGCGAAGGCGACATTGGTGTCTCCAGCGTCGGCGTCGGCATTGGAGCTTCAGGCACCCGGGTGTGGGAAGAATACGCCAGTCGGCCCCTCGGCATCAAGCGGCCCCTCCATCACTTGCACGCTCGCCATTGGAGGTGCCTCGACATTAGCCGAGCTCGACGCCATCACAGTAACTAATTAAGCCTCTCTCGGTCGATGACTTCATCTCCTTGCCTTTGACTGGGCATCCCTAACGCCCTACATGTTTTTGCAGGGCACCGCCGACGTTCCATGCACTCTCCTGCACTTCGTGAACGGCAAGTTGATCGATGTCACCAAGGCCAGAATCGTTCAACTGGGCAGCCGCGTGTTCCATGGTAATGCGATGCCACCCACCGTGTATAGGATTTAACTGGTTCGGGTGCTGCGGGGCTTCGACGACTTGTTACCTCCGTATCGACCCCCTGGGGCTGACGAAGATGATGCGATGACCCTCAGCGCCTTCATAAGCCGGCCCATGCTTTGGCCAAAGAGCCAGCTTCATTTGGGGGCGGGGGACACCACCCCACAGACAACACCGCTAGTCGTGTCGGCGCCAAGCCATGCAAGACCGCCGCAACTCTACCGCCGTCAGCTGATCCGTGCATGCATATGGCACAGGATCCAAACGACAACGACGGTACATTTACCAACGTCGATAAGTACTTTAACGAACATGGGTACGATGACGAATTCTTGGGGCCTCCTTCTCAAGAACCCAACCCTGCAAAATACGATCGCGATCTAGCTAGTACCGCGGAGAAACCCAATTGCAATAGGCATCGTCTGGCGTTCAGTTCTCAAGAAACGCCTCCAGCTGCCGCCTTCACCGAGCCTCAGATAGCCAAGGTGCGAAATATTATCAGCCCCAACACACTCAAGAAGGTGGTCTCTGAGCAGAACTCAATCCCATTACAGCAGAAGAAGCAGAAGGGACGGAAAAGAAAGAATAACAAGGGTGCAAGCCAGCCGGCACCGAGTACGATTAATACCTCTTGAGCTTGCGTTGTATTTCCTCGAAGAGGAAAGGGAGATGCAGCACAGTAGCGTAAGCATTTCCCTCAGTTTTTGAGAACCAATGTATCAATCCAGTAGGAGACTGATACGTCCAAAACGTATCTATAATTTCTGCTTGCTCCATGCCACTTTTGGGTGATATTGCTATGATATTCATACACTTCCATACACTTTTGATTATATTTGGACTAACTTACTAATCCAGTGCACCCCAGTGCCAGTTTCTGTTTTCGGCTGTTTTTGTATTTCAGATTTTCACGTTTCGAGAACTGCCCAGAAAAATCCAGAAAAATTATATAAAAAATCAGCGATTCGGAAACAACACTGCGTCCGAAGGGCAGCCTGGGGGGGGGGGCACCAGGGCTCCAGGCGCCCTGGCGGCGCCCCCCCCTGGGCCGCGCCGGGGGGGCGCCTGGGCCCCCCGAAGCCCGTCCGGTGCCCCCCTTTAGCATATATTTAGACGGACCTCCGAAACCCTCACAAGAGGAACTCTTTTCGCGATCCCATCTCTGTTCCGCCGCCGCCGCCGCTTCCAAGATCGGGAGCACCAGGAGAACTCTTCCCGGCACCCTGCCAGAGGGGAGGATCACCACCGGGAGCTTCTCCACCACCATGGACGCCTCATGGATGACTCGTGAGTAGTCTCCCTTGGACCATGAGTCCATGACCAGTAGCTATGTGATGTTCTCCTCCCGTTCTTGTGCTTCACTAATTAGTCCTCGTGAGCTGCCCTACATGATCGAGGCACCTATGTAATCATTATGCTGTTGCTATGTTGAGTTTGCTGGGATCCGATGGATTATGAGATTATGTTCAGATTGATCTTGAGTAATATATTTGATTCTCCTCTTTTATATTTTAGTTCATAAGTAATTCTTGCATGTTCTCCGTTGTTATTTATTGCTTTGGCCGAGTAATAGGTAGTGACTCCAAGAGGGAACGTTATGCTCGATTGTGGGTTCATGCCCCTCGATGACTAGCTTGAGTGACAGAAACATGAGTCTAGGGGATGTGTTGTTGCCACAAGGGGGAAAACAACGGTGCTTGTGCCCGCGGGTGCAAGGATTGTTTACTTTACGCAAAGTTCTTTTAATGCAGTTGTCTGTTGCATAGAGTTTACACTATGGGTGGGACTCGCAACTTAATACCAGCGAGATGTTCTGGATAGATATCTCAAGGTGGATGATTAGTAGTAGATATTGATGGATTTCGGTCAACTTACTTTGGCGTACCGCCCATGCTTTGAACCTCAACCTTTCTTGCAATGTAGTCAGCATTGGTTTGCGTTCGTGGTCCTGTCAATTGCCCAGCTGTAATTTGTTTACCTCACATAGCTGTTTTATCGTCTTTTGGGAGAGAGACATCACTAGTGAACATCATGAGACTCCAGTCCATATTACCATCATTGATCACATCCACTATTTACTTTCCGTTATTACTTACTATTGCAAAAACTATCTATCACTACTATCATTGCTTTTAATCCTTTGTGAACTACAAGGCCGGAGAGATTGAGAACCTCTCTGTACTCGTTGGGAGCAAAGTTATTTGTATCTGTGTGCAGGCCCACGTTGATTGCTACTAATCTGGCGCCGTAGCAATTGACACCTACTGGTTGAACCTAGGAGTCTCTGGGGATTCGATCCTTGGCATCTTTGCTAAGCGAATACACTTCTACTTACTGCATCTTACACCTTCCACTTGGGGTAACCAACGAGGGGTTCGAGGCCCATCAAGGAGTATTTTCTGGCGCCGTTGCCGGGGACTCCACTCTTCAGGATAGGGGAGTTGCATGCTATCTTTTACCTTTGCTTTTTAGTCTTGTTAGTTTACCTTTCAATTTTTGCTTTAGTTCCTTTTATCGAAAATCACAAAAATAGTTATCTTGCTTGCTTGCTACTATGGGTTCCACCGAGAACACCAAGTTGTGTGACTTCACTAGTCACAACAACGATGACTTTATCAGCACACCTATCACTACACCTGCCACTTCAGCACCTCCATATGAAATTAAACCTGCTTTACTGAACTTAGTTATGAGAGAACAATTTTTCGGTGCTGGAGATGATGCTGCTTTACACTTGAACAACTTTGTAGAACTTTGTGATATGCAAAAGTACCAAGAAATAGATGGTAATATTGTTAAGCTTAAGCTTTTTCCTTTCTCCTTGAGAGGAGGAGCTAAAATTTGGTTTCAGTCTTTGCCTAGAAATAGCATAGATTCATGGGACAAGTGCAAAGATGCTTTTATCGGAAAATACTATCCACCTGCTAAAATTATCCAACTTAGAAGTAACATAATGAATTTTAAACAATTGGATAATGAACACGTTGCCCAAGCTTGGGAACGTATGAAGTCTCTTATCAAGAACTACCCTACTCACGGTTTGACTACTTGGATGGTTATCCAAACTTTTTATGCAGGCTTGAACTTTACCTCGCGGAACTTGTTAGATTCGGCCGCGGGAGGAACTTTTATGTCAACTACACTTGGTGCTTCCACAAAACTTCTCGATGAGATGATGACCAACTATTCCCAATGGCACACCGAACGCGCTCCAACAGGTAGGAAGGTAAACTCTGTCGAGGAGATTTCCTCCCTTAATGAAAAAGTTGACTTGATCATGTCTCTACTTTCGAAGCAATCTACTGTTGATCCTCGTGATGTTCCTTTAAATTCTTTGATTTCTCAAGAACAAGTAGATGTTAACTTTATCTCTAGAAACAATTTTAACAACAATGCTTATAGGAGTAATTTTGGTAGCAATCCTAGACCGTTCCCCTCTAACTCTTATGGGAACAACAATGCTTATCCTAGTACCAAGAACTCCAATACTGAACTAGAGACCATGCTTAGAGATTTCATCACTACCCAAAAAGCCTTTAATAAGAATGTAGAAGAGAAACTACATAAACTAGATGATCTTTCTTTTAAGGTAGACCACTTAGCCAATGAGGTAAAATTGCTAAAAATTGAAACTTATCCTCTTAAGGAGAGGGAAGTCATCCCTATTAATGCTACTCAAGTACAAATTAATGAAAATATTAGGATGATGGCTAAGCTTAAAGAGAGATGGGCTAGAGAAAGGGAGGAAGAGGAAAGAATTAAGAGCCTTCCTACCCACCACACTGTTGCTACTATCCAAGTTATTGAGGTTGTTCACACTCTTAGCACCCAATGTACTCCTGGTCCCAATGGACCTATTAATGGTGATGCTATGACTTTAGAAACTACCAAGCAAGAGAACCTTAAGGACACCACTACCATTTTACTTGATGCTCGTGACCTTGATTTTGATAATTGCACTCTTACCAAAGTTATTGAATTCCTTCACAAGATGTCTAGAGATCCCCGCACTAGCACGCTTAACCTTGCCTTCACAGAGCATATCACTAATGCTCTCATCAAAGCTAGGGAGAAGAAACTTAGAGTAGAAGCCTCCATACCTAGAAAGCTAGAGGATGGTTGGGATCCTATGATAAAAATTAATTTGAATGACTTCTCTTGTTATGCATTATGTGATGTTGGTGCTAGTACCTCTGTTATGCCGAAAAGGATATATGATATGCTTAAATTGAAACCTTATGATTTTTGTTCTTTTGGTGTTCGTCTCGTTGATTCTTCCATAAAGAAACCTTTGGGGAGGATCGACGATGTTCTTATCGTTGTCAATGATAATTATGTGCCCGTTGATTTTACTATTATGGATATTGAATGTGATCCTTCATGTCCAATTATTTTGGGACGTCCCTTTTTGCGCACCGTTGGTGCTGTCATTGACATGAAAGAGGGTAATATAAAATTTCAGTTTCCTCTCAAGAAAGGGATGGAACACTTCCCTCGAAAGAAGATCAAGTTACCTTTTGAGTCCGTTGTACGGGCTAGTTATTCTTTTACTCTTGATAAAACTTGATCTATGCATTATGCCTAGCTTAAAGGCATAAAAGAAAGCTCTTTTGGGAGGCAGCCCACATGAATAAATTTTTTTCTTTTGTTGTGTCTTGATGTTGTTTACTGCTGTAGCATCATCATTGTATATTTGCTTTTCATATTTGTTCCAAGTATAGCCTCTGATTGCTAGAAAGTTCAAAAGTTGTGAGGTGCTGTCCAGGAAACAGATTCTGTCCTTGGATAGAAAAAATCGTATAAAATCACCAGATCATTATTTTGGTCTGAATTTTTTCGACAGCATTCTCCATATAATTTACTTTCGTGCGTCTGTTCTGAGTTTTTTGATTTGAGTTGCAGAAGTATCCCTAACAGATCAATTACTACCTGCTGTTCTGTTTTTCACAGATTCTGTCCTGTTCTGCCTTACCTTCACTTTGCAAATCAAGAGCTTGCTTTTTCTTTGCAAAAACCTTTTGGCAATCTTGAGAAACAGTAGAAATTCAAGAATATCCTTATTTCCAGCAAGGTATAATTATTTTATTAAGGGTACTAACCTCGCTAATCAGATTATGATGAGTTATGTATGAAGGGAGTTTTCAAGTGTGCGAGGGATGATGATAAAAAAAGATTCAGGAGTGTCAAGCGCTCAAGCTTGGGGATGCCCCCATGCACCCCCAAGAAATATTCAAGGAGACTCAAGCGTCTAAGCTTGGGGATGCCCCCGTGCATCCCCTTCTCCATCAACATTATCAGTTCGTCTTTCGTTTCACTATATTTTTATCACTTCATGTGTTATGTGCTATGCTTGGAGCGTCTTGCTTTTAGTTTTCTTTTTAGTTTTACATAACGAGTCGGAACCCAGCATTCCTTTATGTGGGAGAGAAACACGCTCCACTTCTACCTAGAACATAACATAGAATTTTCATGTCTATCTATGCTGTGTGTGTTCTTTGTCTTTTAATAGCTACTATCGTGCTCAGCTCTTAGTATTCATGCTTATCTTTTCAAGAGCTTTTATTTAGTTGGTTGCTTGAACTCTCTTTAATTATCATGCTCACCTTATTAAGAGAGTTTGCTTCCGTTGCATTGGTTAATGTGTCTATGATAAAGATGCCACTTGCATGATGGTGCTTAGTAGTTCAGGTTTTCCTATGGTTAATCTCAAATAGCTGGGGGGTTCCCAATGTGTTATTGGAGTACCAACTTGGTTTGTTTGCCTATGATGTGGTATGGTTTAGTAATATCTTCCTTCGAGAATTTATTTTGATTGACTTGGCGTATGCTCACGCATATTCAAGACTGTAAAGAAAGTCTGTCAAGCCTTGATGATCTTTTGTTTCTCAGTAGCGATATAACTACCATGCCTGATTCAATATTGCTTTGTCGCTCTGCATGATTATGACCGTCATTGCTCTCTTAGTTGGTCGCTCCCAGTCTTTTGCTAACCTCCACCTGTACTAAGCAAACTAACCATGCAATACATAGCTCATGGGAAAGTAGCCTAAAAACTATTGTGGTAAAGAATATGTTGCCTATGTATCTTATTTCTTATGAGTTGCTTGCTGAGCGGTAACCATGTTTCTGGGGACGCCATCAACTGTCACACTTTTGTTGAATATCATGTGAGTTGCTATGCATGTTCGTCTTGTCTGAAGTAAGGGTGATTTGCCGTGGGTTGAATTAATATGCATATTGTTAGAGAAGAACATTGGGCCGCCAACCAAAGCCATGCATCATGGTGGAAGTTTTAGCTTGGACCTTAATCCTCAATCTCTCATGAGAATATGCTTATGCATTAAAGAGGAGTCCATCATCTATTTTCTATGTTGTCCCGGTATGGATGTCCTCAAGTTTTGATTTATCAAAAACGAGAAATCAAATGCGATCTATCTCCTTGGACCTTTGTACTGGTGGCATAGAGGTACCCCTTTGTGACACTTTGTTGAAACATATGCATTGCAATGATAACCCATGGAGATCCGAGCTAATTAGGACAAGGAGCGAGCACTATTAGTATTCGATGCATGAGGCTTGCAACTTATATGATGTTTTATGCATGACACATATGAAGTACTGCTACCGTTGACACAATTGCTTCCATGTTTTCAAAATAAAAAGCTCTAGCACATAACCATTCTTTTAACTTTATGTTAAAGCACCAACTACTGAGAGCATGATTGTCATTCTGAGTGTAATGTGCATTGTCCCAAAGTAGCATTGTCTTTTGCATGATTGTGATATCGTTTATTCTGAAATGATTGTATCTAGTCATCACTTAAACCTTGAAGGTGCCCCTGCATTTATGTTTTACATCACTAAAGGGGGCAAGCTAGATATCACTTTATCATATTTGCACATCATGTTCATTGCAAATCTTTTTGATGTTTCAGTTTCATGTTGTAAAACTTTCAGTCATTTGTGATTTTCTCTTGAGACAACTTAATTACTTTAAAATCATTGTCTCAGTAAGCTTTTGTCATATGACTATGAAAAAGTCCTATATGGTTAATAGCATGTCACCACAGAAATTATTCTTGTTATCATTTACCTACTCGAGGACGAGCAAGAACTGAGCTTGGGGATGTTGATACGTCCAAAACGTATCTATAATTGCTACTTGCTCCATGCCACTTTTGGGTGATATTGCTATGATATTCATACACTTCCATACACTTTTGATCATATTTGGACTAACTTACTAATCCAGTGCACCCCAGTGCCAGTTTCTGTTTTCGGCTGTTTTTGTATTTCAGGTTTTCACGTTTCGAGAACTGCCCAGAAAAATCCAGAAAAATTATAAAAAAAATCAGCGATCCGGAAACAACACTGCGTCCGAAGGGCACCCTTGGGGGGCCACCAGGGCTCCAGGCGCCCTGGCGGCGCCCCCCCTGGGCCGCGCCGGGGGGCGCCTGGGCCCCCCGAAGCCCGTCCGGTGCCCCCCTTGGTATATATTTAGAGGGACCTCCGAAACCCTCAGAAGAGGAACTCTTTTCGCGATCCCATCTCTGTTCCGCCGCCGTCGCCGCTTCCAAGATCGGGAGCACCAGGAGAAATCTTCCCGGCACCCTGCCGGAGGGGAGGATCACCACCGGGAGCTTCTCCACCACCATGGACGCCTCCCGGATGACTCGTGAGTAGTCCCCTTGGACCATGAGTCCATGACCAGTAGCTATGTGATGTTCTCCTCCCGTTCTTGTGCTTCACTAATTATTCCTCGTGAGCTGCCCTACATGATCGAGGCACCTATGTAATCCTTATGCTGTTGCTATGTTGAGTTTGCTGGGATCCGATGGATTATGAGATTATGTTCAGATTGATCTTGAGTAATATATTTGATTCACCTCTTCTATATTTTAGTTCATAAGTAATTCTTGCATGTTCTCCGTTGTTATTTATTGCTTTGGCCGAGTAATAGGTAGTGACTCCAAGAGGGAACGTTATGCTCGATTGTGGGTTCATGCCCCTCGATGACTAGCTTGAGTGACAGAAACATGAGTCTAGGGGATGTGCTGTTGCCACAAGGGGGAAAACAACGGTGCTTGTGCCCGCGGGTGCAAGGATTGTTTACTTTACGCAAAGTTCTTTTAATGCAGTTGTCTGTTGCATTGAGTTTACACTATGGGTGGGACTCGCAACTTAATACCAGCGAGATGTTCTGGATAGATATCTCAAGGTGGATGATTAGTAGTAGATATTGATGGATTTCTGTCTACTTACTTTGGCGTACCGCCCATGCTTTGAACCTCAACCTTTCTTGCAATGTAGTCAGCATTGGTTTGCGTTCGTGGTCCTGTCAATTGCCTAGCTGTAATTTGTTTACCTCACATAGCTGTTTTATCGTCTTTTGGGAGAGAGACATCACTAGTGAACATCATGAGACTCCAGTCCATATTACCATCATTGATCACATCCACTATTTACTTTCCGTTATTACTTACTATTGCAAAAACTATCTATCACTACTATCATTGCTTTTAATCCTTAGTGAACTACAAGGCCGGAGAGATTGACAACCTCTCTGTACTCGTTGGGAGCAAAGTTATTTGTATCTGTGTGCAGGTCCACGTTGATTGCTACTAATCTGGCGCCGTAGCAATTGACACCTACTTGTTGAACCTAGGAGTCTCTGGGGATTCGATCCTTGGCATCTTTGCTAAGGGAAAACACTTCTACTCACTACATCTTACACCTTCCACTTGCGGTAACCAACGAGGGGTTCGAGGCCCATCAGAGACACGCGCCAGTCCCTCGCACCTGCACACACAAATAAGAACTTCGCAGCCAATGCGATAAGGGGTTGTCAATCCTTTTACGGTCGCTTATGAGAGTGAGATCTGATAGAGATGATAATTATATTTTTGGTATTTTTAGTTTAATAAAACAGCAAATAAAAGCAAGAAAAGTAAAGTAGATGTATACTGATATGTTGAGAATAGACCCGGGGGCCATAGTTTTCTCTAGTGGCTTCTCTCATGATAGCGATATTCTACGGCGGGTAAACAAATTACTGTCGAGCAATTGATAGAAAAGCGAATAATTATGAGACTATCTAGGCATGATCGTTGTATATAGGCATCACGTCCGAGACAAGTAGACCGACTCCTGTCTGCATCTACTACTATTACTCCACACATCGACCGCTATCCAGCATGCATCTAGTGTATTGAGTTCATACGAACAGAGTAACGCTTTAAGCAAGATGACATGATGTAGAGGGATAAACTCAAGCAATATGATGAAAACCCCATCTTTTTGTCCTCGATGGCAACAATACAATACGTGCCTTGCTGCCCCTACTGTCAATGGGAAAGGACACCGCAAGATTGAACCCAAAGCCAAGCGCTTCTCCCATTGCAAGAACTATAGATCTAGTAGGCCAAACCAAACCAATAATTCGAAGAGACTTGCAAGGATATTATGAGCACACATAAAAAGTTCAGAGAAGAACCAAATATCTTTCATAGATAACCTTGATCGTAAACTCACAAATCATCGGATCTCGACAAACATATCGCAAAAAGAGATTACATCGAATAGATCTCCTCGAAGACCGAGGAGAACTTTGTATCAAGATCCAGAGAGAGAGAGAGAAGAAGCCATCTAGATACTAGCTATGGACCCGAAGGTCTGTGGTAAACTACTCACAACTCATGGTGAGGGCGATGATGATGATGATGAAGGCCTCCGTGGTGGATCCCCCTCCCGGAACAGGCTCCAAGATGGGATCTCCACGGGAATAGAAGCTACGGCGGTGGAATTAGGGTTTTCTCTCTGCGTATGGAGTTTCTGGGGTACGTAGGTGTATATAGGAAGAAGGAGGGCACCGGGGGCCGTGTGGGCCAGCCTCGAGGCAGGGGGCGCGCCCTGGGAAGGTGGGCGCGCCCCCCACCCTCGAGGGCTAGCCCTTCGTCCCCTGACTTGGTCCTGATGTTTCCCGAGCGTGATTTCCTCCAAAAATATCTCTCGCGAAGGTTTCATTCCATTTGGACTCTGTTTGATATTCCTTTTCTGCAAAACCTTGAGATAGCCAAAAAATAGCAATCTGGACTGGGCCTTTGGGTTAGTAGGTTAGTCCCAAAAATGATATAAAAGTGAATGATAAAGCCCATTAAACATCCAAGACTTCATAAATAATAGCATGGGACAATCTATAGATACGTTGGAGATGTATCAAGCATCCCCAAGCTTAATTCCTTCTCGTCCTCGAGTAGGTAAATGATAAAGAAAGAATTTTTGATGTGGAATGCAAACCTATATAGTTATTCAATGTAATTCTCTTAATTGTGGCATGAATGCTCAGATCTAAAAGGATTGAAGATAAAAGTCTATATTGACATAAGAAATAACAATACTTCAAGCAATACTAACAAAGCAATCATGTCTTCTCAAAATACTATGGCTAAAGAAAGTTATCCCTACAAAATCATATATTTTTGGCTATGCTCCCTTGTTATCACACTAATTATTCATATCATGCACAACCCCGATTTCAGCCAAGCATTTGTTTTCATACTCTATCTTTTCAAACCTTTCAACTTTCACGCAATACATGATCGTGAGCCATGGACATAGCACTATGGGTGGAATAGAGGTGGTTGTGGAGAAGACTAAAAGACGAAGATAGTCTCACATCGACTAGGCGTATCAACAGGCTATGGAGATGCCCATCAATAGATATCAATGTGAGTGAGTAGGGATTGCCATGCAACAGATGCACTAGAGCTAAATATGAATGAAAGCTCAACAAAAGAAACTAGTGGGTGTGCATCCAACTTGCTTGCTCACGAAGACCTAGGGCATTTGAGGAAGCCCATCGTTGGAATATACAAGCCAAGTTCTATAACAAAAATTCCCACTAGTATATGAAAGTGACTAAGCATGAGACTCTCTACAATGAAGAACATGGTGCTACTTTGAAGCACAAGTGTGGAAAAAGATAGTAGCAATTGTCCCTTTTTTTGGGCCTTTCTTTTTTTCTTTTTGGCCTTTTATCCTTTTTTTGCGGAGGGGCTTTATAGATTTAGCCTTTCCTCCCATGGAACAATGCTCTAATAATGATGATCATCACACTTTCATTACAACACGAAATTACAACTCGATACTACAACAACAAGGTATGACTCTATGTGAATGCCTTCGGTGGTGTACCGGTAATGAAACAAGAGTGACATGTATGAAAAGATTATGCATGGTGGCCTTGCCACGAATACAATGTCATCTACATGATCATGCATGGCAATATGACAATATGATGCATGTCATATAAACGGAACGGTGCTAAGTTGCATGGCAAATAGGTGTTTGTGCCCTTCTTCCGCCTCTGATTAGATGTGTTTTCATGTTTTGTTTAGTGTTTGTGCCAAGTAGAACCTTTGGTAGGACTTGTGTGAAGTTTATACGATCGTGCTGTGAAAAACAGAATCGTTAGCGCTCGCTAAAGTAGTCTTCAGATTTTACTGGAGCATGCTTTTTACTTGATTATTTTTTTTTCTGATTTGTAGACAAATTTCGCAAATTTACCTATTTAGTTTGAAGTTTTTGGAGTTCCAGAAGTAGGCGAAACCAGCAGATTACTAAAGACTGTTCTGTTTTTGACAGATTCTGTTTTTCGTGTGTTGTTTGCTTATTCCGATGCATCTATGAGTAATATTGGAGGATATGAATCATAGAGAACTTGGAGTACAGTAGGTTTAACACCAATCATAGAGAGATATGATAGAGATGATAATTATATTTTAGGTATTTTTAGTTTAATAAAACAGCAAATAAAAGCAAGAAAAGTAAAGTAGATGTAGATTGATATGTTGAGAATAGACCCGGGGGCCATAGTTTTCTCTAGTGACTTCTCTCATGATAGCGATATTCTACGGTGGGTAATCAAATTACTGTCGAGCAATTGATAGAAAAGCGAATAATTATGAGACTATCTAGGCATGATCATTGTATATAGGCATCACGTCCGAGACAAGTGGACCGACTCCTGCCTGCATCTACTACTATTACTCCACACATCGACTGCTATCCAGCATGAATCTAGTGTATTGAGTTCATATGAACAGAGTAACGCTTTAAGCAAGATGACATGATGTAGAGGGATAAACTCAAGCAATATGATGAAAACCCCATCTTTTTATCCTTGATGGAAACAATACAATACGTGCCTTGCTGCCCCTACTGTCACTGGGAAAGGACACCGCAAGATTGAACCCAAAGCCAAGCGCTTATCCCATTGCATGAACTATAGATCTAGTAGGCCAAACCAAACCAATAATTCGAAGAGACTTGCAATGATATTATGAGAACACATAAAAAGTTTAGAGAAGAACCAAATATCATTCATAGATAACCTTGATCATAAACTCACAAATCATCGGATCTCGACAAACACACCGCAAAAAGAGATTACATCGAATAGATCTCCTCGAAGACCGAGGAGGACTTTGCATTGAGATCCAGAGAGAGAGAAGAAGCCATCTAGATACTAGCTATGGACCCAAAGGTCTATGGTAAGCTACTCACAACTCATGGTGAGGGCGATGATGATGATGATGAAGGCCTCCGTGATGGATCCCCCTCCCGGAACAGGCTCCAAGATGGGATCTCCACGGGAACAGAAGCTACGGCAGTGGAATTAGGGTTTTCTCTCTGCATACTGAGTTTCTAGGGTACGTAGGTATATATAGGAAGAAGGAGGGCATCGGGGGCCGTGTGGGCCAGCCTCGAGGCAGGGGGCGCGCCCTGGGAAGGGTGCGCGCCCCCACCCTCGAGGGCTGGAACTTCGTCCCCTGACTTGGTCCTGACGTTTCCCGAGCGTGATTTCCTCCAAAAATATCTCTCGCGAAGGTTTCATTCCGTTTAGACTCCGTTTGATATTCCTTTTCTGCAAAACCCTGAAATAGGCAAAAAAACAGCAATCTAGACTGGGCCTTTGGGTTAGTAGGTTAGTCCCAAAAATGATATAAAAGTGAATGATAAAGCCCATTAAACATCCAAAACTTCATAAATAATAGCATGGAACAATCAAAAATTATAGATACGTTGGAGACGTATCAACAATCCGTGCTCAGGACGGGCCACCTTCACCTAAGGATATCTCGAGGAGGGTGCATGTGGTGGGTAGGCCGATGCTACCGACTAATCTGCTCAATGCTGCAACCGATGCTATGCGGAGTCTGCATGACAGTGTTCTTTCTTTGGAGAAGCGGCGTCTCTACGAGAATGATGTGGCATACCCGGTTTTCGTGGCCAAGGTGCCAGAGCGCAAGGGCTTTGTGGATAGCGCCATCGGGGGTATGATCGTCCTGCAGTTTGATGACATCTTTGCTATGTTTAACCTTCATCCGCTACACTACACCTTCGTTTGGCTATTTTCGCTGAGTATGGAGATGCGGATCATTAGAAAAAAGACCCCGGACATCATGATAGTCGACCCCGTCTACATGCGTGCCAAGATCTTGGGCAGCACCGGGGACCGGCAAGTCGCGAGTTCATACCTCGAAGGCGTCATTCTGTCGAACGCAGATAAGGATAACTTCCTCATGCCTTACTTTTCTGATTAAGTCATCCCCTCACCGCCCCATAACATATGATTTCTTAGATTTCAATCGTTCTTTTTTTTCTAACATTCTTTGTTTTGTGCAGTGACACACATTGCACACTCATCCTCTTAAGCCCGCAATATTCCATGGCCACGTATTTCGACTCGGACCATCAGTCGAATAAAGACTACTCAAATGTGAAGAAAGTTCTTTATGAAGTTCTCCCCGACTACGCCAAATCTGGAGGCACCTTCAAGAGGCCATTTTTTAGGTACGGCAGGCACATGTTCACCCATGTAACAACGTTCCCCTGCATAAAGCAGCCGCCTGGCGGTTAGAAGGATGCCTACTACGCCCTCTATCACATGCGGGCGATCGTACGGAACCATCATCACTGTCTGCTACCAAATAGTCTCAAAGCATGGGCCGCACGCTTGTCGGAAATCCAGGACGCGGACCTCAGACAAGAATACTTTCGCATCCAGTCGAAGTTTTCGGAAATCATCCATCAAGATGTCCTTCGTACCTCGGGGCAGTTCTACCTCAAATATCAACCGTCCAACAGTGAAATAGAATCAACGCTACAAATGCAGGATGACAACGACCGCACATTCATGACCATCAACGGCAAAGAGGCACCGGGCAAGTGATTTTGGCGCGAAAGAGCCACGGGCCCGCCGAGTCAGAGACACGGCGCTTCTCGTCGCTTCGCCGTCCTCATCGCATCGGTTCCCGCAGGCCGAATCAACTCCAAAGCTATGGCGCGCTGCCGCGTCGATCAGCATCCATTGATGCCTCACGGGCGGCGCAGTGAAAGCACGGCGCCATGCGTACGCACGGCGGCCACGCGGACGTCGCCCGCCCGCGGCTATAAAAAGCCTATCCCCCGCCAGTGGAAGCACACTTCCCCTTTCCTCTCCTCTCCGCCGCGGGCGCTCCTGCATCCTTGATGGCTTCTCGCCCCTCGTTGGTTACCCCAAGTGGAAGGTTTGAGATGCAGTGTAGCGGAAGTTTTCCCTTGGCAAAGATACCAAGGATCGATTTCCCCTGAGACTCCCAGTTTCAACAAGAAGGTGTCAACTGCCAACGGCGCCAGATATTTGCAATCAACGTGGACCTGCACACAGGTACAAATAACTTTGCTCCCAACGTGTACAGAGAGGTTGTCAATCCCTCCAGCCTTGTCGTTTACAAAGGATCAAACGCAAGTGATAATAGTGATAGGTAATGCTGCAAATAGTAAGTAAAAGCAGAAAGTAAATAGCGGATGTGATCAGTGATGGTAATATGGACCGGGGTCCCATGATGTTCACTAGTGATGTCTCTCTCCCAAAAGACGATGAAACAGCTATGTGAGGTAAACGAATTACAGCTGGGCAATTGACAGAATTATGTGCGCAAACCAATGCTAACTATGTTGCAAGAAAGGTAGAGATTCAAAGCATGGGCGGTACGCCAAGGCAAGTAGACCGAAATCCATCTGCATCTACTACTAATCATCCACCTTGAGATATCTATCCAGAACATCTTGCTGGTATTAAGTTGCGAGTCCCACCCATAGTGTAACTCAAAGCAACACACAACTGCATTAAAAGAACTTTGCGTAAAGTAAACAATCCTTGCACCCGCGGGCACAAGCATCGTTGTTTTCCCCCTTGTGGCAACAGCACATCCCCTAGACTCATGTTTCTGTCACTCAAGCTAGTCATCGAGGGGCATGAACCCACAATCAAGCATAACGTTCCCTCTTGGAGTCACTACCTACTACTTGGCCAAAGCAATAAATAGCAACGGAGAACATGCAAGAATTACTTACGAACATAAATATAAAAGAGGTGAATCAAATATATTACTCAAACACAATCTGAACATAATCTCACAATCCATCGGATCCCAGCAAAATCATCATAGCAACAGCATAAGGATTACATATGTGCCTCGATCATGTAGGGCAGTGATGGGCCTCGAACCCCTCGTTGGTTACCCCATGTGGAAGGTGTAAGATGCAGTAAGTAGAAGTGTTTTCCCTTAGCAAAGATGCCAAGGATCGAATCCCCAGAGACTCATAGGTTCAACAAGTAGGTGTCAATTGCTACGGCGCCAGATTAGTAGCAATCAACGTGGACCTGCACACAGATACAAATAACTTTGCCCCCAACGAGTACAGAGAGGTTGTCAATCTCTCCGGCCTTGTAGTTCACAAACGATTAAAAGCAATGATAGTAGTGATAGATAGTTTTTGCAATAGTAAGTAAATAGCGAAAAGTAAATAGTGGATGTGATCAATGATGGTAATATGGACCGGAGTCTCATGATGTTCACTAGTGATGTCTCTCTCCCAAAAGACGATAAAACAGCTATGTGAGGTAACAAATTATAGCTGGGCAATTGACAGGACCACGAACGCAAACCAATGCTGACTACATTGCAAGAAAGGTTGAGGTTCAAAGCATGGGCGGTATGCCAATGTAAGTAGACCGAAATCCATCAATATCTACTACTAATCATCCACCTTGAGATATCTATCCAGAACATCTCGCTGGTATTAAGTTGCGAGTCCCACCCATAGTGTAAACTCAATGCAACAGACAACTGCATTAAAAGAACTTTGCGTAAAGTAAACAATCCTTGCACCCGCGGGCACAAGCACCGTTGTTTTCCCCCTTGTGGCAATAGCACATCCCCTAGACTCATGTTTCTGTCACTCAAGCTAGTCATCGAGGGGCATGAACCCACAATCGAGCATAACGTTCCCTCTTGGAGTCACTACCTATTACTCGGCCAAAGCAATAAATAACAACGGAGAACATGCAATAATTACTTATGAACTAAAATATAAAAGAGGTGAATCAAATATATTACTCAAGATCAATCTGAACATAATCTCATAATCCATCGAATCCCAGCAAACTCAACATAGCAACAGCATAAGGATTACATATGTGCCTCGATCATGTAGGGCAGCTCACGAGGACTAATTAGTGAAGCACAAGAACGGGAGGAGAACATCACATAGCTACTGGTCATGGACTCATGGTCCAAGGGAGACTACTCACGAGTCATCCGGGAGGCGTCCATGGTGGTGGAGAAGCTCCCGGTGGTGATCCTCCCCTCCGGCAGGGTGCCGGGAAGAGTTCTCCTGGTGCTCCCGATCTTGGAAGCGGCGGCGGCGGCGAAACAGAGATGGGATCGCGAAAAGAGTTCCTATTCTGAGGGTTTCGGAGGGTCCTTTAAATATATGCCAAAGTAGGGCATCGGGGGAGCCTCGGGGGGCCCAGGCGCCCCCCCGGCGCGGCCCAGGGGGGGCGCGCCGCCAAGGCGCCTGGAGCCCTGGTGCCCCCTGTTGGGGAACGTAGTATTTTAAAATTTTCCTATGATCACGCAAGATCTATCTACCAGATGCATAGCAACGAGAGGGAAGAGTGTGTCTACATACCCTCGTAGACCGGGAGCGGAAGCGTCAAGTGACGAGGTTGATGTAGTCGAACTTCTTCACGATTCAACCGATCAAGCACCGAACGTACGGCACCTCCGCGTTCAGCACACGTTCAGCTTGATGACGTCCCACGAGCTCTTGATCCAGTTGAGCTTCACGGGAGAGTTTCGTCAGCACGACGACGTGGTGACGGATATGATGTATTTACCGGCGCAGGGCTTCGCCTAAGCACCGCGACGGTATGACCGAGGTGTGTTTCTGTGGAGGGGGGCACCGCACACGGCTGGAACAATTCAACTTGTGTGTCTTTGGGTGCCCCCTGCCCCCGTATATAAAGGAGCAAGGGGGGAGGCCGGCCAGCCCTTGTTTGGTGCGGCTAGAGGTGCAATCCTACTAGGAATAGGATTGCAATCCTATTCCTAGTAGGAATCACCAAAGAAGGAAGAGAGGGAAAGGAAAAGAGGGAGAGGTGGCGCCCCCCCCAATCCTAGTCCAACTAGGAACCCTAGGTGGGGCACCGGCCAGCCCTATGGGCTGCCTCTCTCTTTCCCTTAAGGCCCACTATGGACCATCCCCCTTCGTAGGGGGTTCCGGTAACCCCCTTCGGCAATCCCATTAAATCCGAAACTTTTTCGGAACACTTCCGGTGTCCGAATATAGTAGTCCAATATATCAATCTTTATGTCTCGGACATTCCGAGACTCCTCGTCATGTCCGTGATCTCATCCGGGACTCCGAACTACCTTCGGTACATCAAAACTCATAAACTCATAATACCGATCGTCATCAAACGTTAAGCGTGCGGACCCTACGGGTTCGAGAACTATGTAGACATGACCGAGACTCATCTCCTGTCAATAACCAATAGCGGAACCTGGATGTTCATATTGGCTCCTACATATTCTACGAAGATCTTTTATCGGTCAAAACCGCATAACAACATACGTTGTTCCTTTTGTCATCGGTATGTTACTTGCCCGAGATTCAATCGTCGGTATCTCCATACCTAGTTCAATATCGTTACCGGCAAGTCTCTTTACTCGTTCCGTAACACATCATCTCGTGACTAACTCATTAGTCTTTTGCTTGCAAGGCTTATTGTGATGTGTGTTACCGAGAGGGCCCAGAGATACCTCTCCGACACTCGGAGTGACAAATCCTAATCTTGATCTATGCCAACACCACGAATACTTTCAGAGACACCTGTAGAGCATCTTTATGATCACCCAGTTACGTTGTGACGTTTGATAGCACACAAGGTGTTCCTACGGTATTCGGGAGTTGCATAATCTCATAGTCATAGGAACATGTATAAGTCATGAAGAAAGCAATAGCAGTAAAACTAAACGATCATAGTGCTATGCTAACGGATGGGTCTTGTCCATCACATCATTCTCCTAATGATGTGATCCCGTTGATCAAATGACAACTCATGTCGATGGTTAGGAAACATAACCATCTTTGATCAATGAGCTAGTCTAGTAGAGGCATACTAGGGACATACTGTTTTGTCTATGTATCCACACATGTACTAAGTTTCCGGTTAATACAATTCTAGCATGAATAAAAGACATTTATCATGATATAAGGAAATACAAATAACATCTTTATTATTGCCTCTAGGGCATATTTCCTTCAGTCTCCCACTTGCACTAGAGTCAATAATCTAGCTCACATCGCCATGTGATTTAATACCGATAGTTCACATCGTTATGTGAATAACACCCATAGTTCACATCGCCATGTGACCAACACCCAAAGGGTTTACTAGAGTCAATAATCTAGTTCACATCGCTATGTGATTAATACCCAAGAGTAATAAGGTGTGATCATGTTTTGCTTGTGAGAGAAGTTTAGTCAACGGGTCTGTCACATTCAGATACGTATGTATTTCGCAAATTTCTATGTCTACAATGCTCTGCATGGAGCTACTCTAGCTAATTGCTCCCACTTTCAATACGCATCCAGATTGATACTTAGAGTCATCTGGATTTAGTGTCAAAGCTTGCATCGGCGTAACCCTTTACGACGAACTCTTTATCACCTCCATAATCGAGAAACATTTCCTTAGTCATCCAGTTACTAAGGATAATTTTGACCGTTGTACAGTGCTCTACTTCTGGATCACTATTGTACCCCCTTGACAAACTCATGGCAAGGCACACAACATGTTTGGTACACAGCATGGCATACTTTATAGAACCTATGGCTGAGGCATAGGGAATGACTTTCATTCTCTCTATATTTTTCTGCCGTGGTCTGGCTTTGAGTCTTACTCAACTTCACACCTTACAAGTCAGGCAAGAACTCCTTCTTTGACTGATCCATTTTGAACTACTTCAAAATCTTATCAAGGTATGTACTCATCGAAAGTCTTATCAAGCGTCTTGATCTATCTCTATAGATCTTGATGCCCAATATGTAAGCAGCTTCACCAAGGTCTTTCTTTGAAAAACTCCTTTCAAACACTCCTTTATGCTTTCCAGAAAATTCTACATAATTTCTGATCGACAATATGTCATTCACATATACTTATCAGAAAGGTTGTAGTGCTCCCACTCACTTCTTGTAAATACAGGCTTCACCGCAAGTCTGTATAAATCTATATGCTTTGATCAACTTATCAAAGCGTATATTCCAACTCCGAGATGCTTGCACCAGTCCATAGATGGATCGCTGGAGCTTGCATATTTTGTTAGCACCTTTAGGATTGACAAAACCTTCTGGTTGCATCATATACAATTCTTCTTTAATAAATCCATTAAAGAATGCAATTTTGTTATCAATTTGCCAGATTTCATAAATGCGGCAATTGCTAACATGATTCGGACAGACTTAAGCATCGCTACGGGTGAGAAAGTCTCATCGTAGTCAACTCCTTGAACATGTCGAAAACCTTTCGCAACAAGTCGAGCTTTGTAAACAGTAACATTACCGTCAGCATCGGTCTTCCTCTTGAAGATCCATTTATTTTCGATGGCTTGCCGATCATCGGACAAGTCAACCAAAGTCCACACTTTGTTCTTATACATGGATCCATCTCAGATTTCATGGCCTCAAGACATTTTGCGGAATCTGGGCTCATCATCGCTTCCTCATAGTTCGTAGGTTCATCATGGTCTAGTAACATGATTTCCAGAACTGGGTTGCCGTACCACTCTGGTGCGGAACGTACTCTGGTTGATCTACGACGTTCAGTAGAAACTTGATCTGAAGTTTCATGATCATCATCATTAGCTTCCTCACTAATTGGTGTAGGAATCATTGGAACTAGTTTCTGTGATGTTCCACTGTCCAATTCGGGAGAAGGTATAATTACCTCATCAAGTTCTACTTTCCTCCCACTCACTTCTTTCGAGAGAAACTCTTTCTCTAGAAAGGATCCACTCTTAGCAACAACGACCTTGCCTTCGGATCTGTGATAGAAGGTGTACCCAACAGTTTCTTTTGGGTATCCTATGAAGATTTACTTCTCCGATTTGGGTTCGAGCTTATCATGTTGAAACTTTTTCACATAAGCATCGCAGTCCCAAACTTAAAAAAATGACAGCTTAGGTTTCTCGTCAAATCACAGTTCATACGGTGTCATCTCCACGGATTTAGATGGTGCCCTATTTAACGTGAATGTAGCTGTCTCTAATGCATAACCCCAAAAGCGATAGTGGTAGATCGGTAAGAGACATCATCGATCGCACCATATCTAATAAAGTACGGTTATGACGTTTGGACACACCATTACACTGTGGTGTTCCAGGTGGCGTGAGTAGTGAAACTATTTCACATTGTTTTTACTGAAGGCCAAACTCGCTAACTCAAATATTTTACCTCTACGATCATATCGTAGAAACTCTTATTTTCTTGTTACGATGATTCTCCACTTCACTCTGAAATTCTTTGAACTTTTCAAATGTTTCAGACTTGTGCTTCATTAAGTAGATATACCCATATCTGCTCAAATCATCACTGAAGGTCAGAAAATAACGATACCCGCCGCGAGCTTCAACACTTATTGGTCCACATACATCTGTATGTATGATCTCCAACAAATCTGTTGCTCGCTCCACAGTTCCGGAGAACGGAGTATTAGTCATCTTGCCCATGAGGCATGGTTCGCAAGCACCAAGTGATTCATAATCAAGTGATTCCAAAAGTCCATCATTATGGAGTTTCTTCATGCGCTTTACACCAATATGACTTAAACGGCAGTGCCACAAATAAGTTGCACTATCATTATTAACCTTGCATCTTTTGGCTTCAATATTATGAATATGTGTATCACACGATCGAGATCCAACAAACCATTTTCATTGGGTGTATGACCATAGAAGGTTTTATTCATGTAAACAGAACAACAATTATTCTCTAACTTACATGAATAATCGTATTGCAATAAACATGATCAAATCATATTCATGTTCAACCCAAACACCAAATAACACTTATTTAGGTTCAACACTAATCCCAAAAGTATAGGGAGTGTACGATGATGATCATATCAATCTTGGAACTACTTCCAATACACATCGTCACTTCATCCTTTAACTAGTTTCTGTTCATTATGCAACTCCTATTTCGAGTTACTACTCTTTAGCAACTGAACCAATATCAAATACCGAGGGGTTGCTATGAACATTAGTAAAATACACATCAATAATCTGTATATCAAATATACCTTTGTTCACTTTGCCATCCTTCTTATCCGCCAAATATCTAGGGCAGTTCCACTTCTAGTGACCCTTTCCTTTGCAGTAGAAGCACTTGTTTCAGGCTTGAGTTTAGCTTTGGGTTTCTTCACGGGAGTGACAACTTGCTTGTCATTCTTCTTGAAGTTCCCCTTCTATCCCTTTGCCCTTTACTTTAAACAAGTGGTCTGGTTAACCATCAACACTTGATGCTCTTTCTTGGTTTCTACCTTTGCCGATTTCAGCATCGTGAAGAGTTCGGGAATTACTTTCGTCATTCCTTGCATATTATAGTTCATCACGAAGTTCTACTAACTTGGTGATAGTGTCTAGAGAACTTTGTCAATTACTATCTTATCTGGAAGATTAACTCCCACTTGATTCAAGCAATTGTACTACCCAGACAATCTGAGCACATGCTCACTGGTTGAGCTATTCTCCTCCATCTTGTAGGCAAAGTACTGTCAGAGGTCTTATACCTCTCGACACGGGCATGAGTATGAAATACTAATTTCAACTCTTGGAACATCTCATATGCTCCGTGGCGTTTCAAAACGTTTTTGAAGTCCCGGTTATAAGCCGTAAAGCATGGTGCACTAAACTATCAAGTAGTCATCATATCGAGCTTTTGTCAAAACGTTCATAACGTCTACATCTGCTCCTGCAATAGGTCTGTCACCTAGCGGTGCATCAAGGACATAATTCTTCTGTGCAGCAATGAGGATAATCCTCAGATCACGGAACAATTCCGCATCATTGCTACTAACATCTTTCAACTTGGTTTTCTCTAGGAACATATGAAAAATAAACGGGGAGCAACATCGCGAGCTATTGATCTACAACATAGATATGCTAATACTACCAGGACTAAGTTCATGAAAAATTAAAGTTCAATTAATCATATTACTTAAGAACTCCCACTTAGATAGACATCCCTCCGGTCATCTAAATGATCACGTGATCCAAATCAACTAAACCATGTCCGATCATCACGTGAGATGGAGTAGTTTCAATGGTGAACATCTTATGTTGATCATATCTGCTATATGATTCACGCTCGACCTTTCGGTCTCCAGTGTTCCGAGGCCATATCTGCATATGCTAGGCTCGTCAAGTTTAACCCGAGTATTCTGCGTGTGCAAAACTGTCTTACACCCGTTGTATTTGAACGTAGAGCTTATCACACCCGATCATCACGTGGTGTCTAAGCACGACGAACTTTCACAACGGTGCATACTCAGGGAGAACACTTATACCTTGAAATTTAGTAAGGGATCATCTTATAATGCTACCGTCATTCTAAGCAAAATAAGAAGCATAATAAGATAAACATCACATGCAATCAAAATATGTGACATGATATGGCCATCATCATCTTGTGCTTTTGATCTCCATCTCCAAAGCACCGTCATGATCACCTTCGTCACCGGCGCGACACCTTGATCTCCATCGTAGCATCGTTGTCGTCTCGCCAACTATTGCTTCTACGACTATCGCTACCGCTTAGTGATAAAGTAAAGCAATTACATGGTGATTGCATTTCATACAATAAAGCGACAACCATTTGGCTCCTGCCAGTTGCCGATAACATTACAAAACATGATCATCTCATACAAAAACCGTATAACTCATCATGTCTTGACCATATCACATCACAACATGCCCTGCAAAAACAAGTTAGACGTCCTCTACTTTGTTGTTGCAAGTTTTACGTGGCTGCTACGGGCTTAGCAAGAACCGTTCTTACCTACACATACAAAACCACAACGATGTTTCGTCAAGTATGTGCTGTTTTAACCTTCACAAGGACCGGGCGTAGCCACACTTGATTCAGCTAAAGTGAGAGAGACAGACACCCGCCAGTCACCTTTAAGCAATGAGTGCTCATAACGGTGAAACCAGTCTCGCGTAAGCGTACGCGTAATGTCGGTCCGGGCCGCTTCATGTCACAATACCGCTGAAGCAAAGTATGACATGCTGGTAAGCAGTATGACTAGTATCGCCCACAACTCATTGTGTTCTACTCGTGCATATCATCTACGCATAGACCTGGCTCTGATGCCACTGTTGGGGAACGTAGTATTTTAAAATTTTCCTACGATCACGCAAGATCTATCTACCAGATGCATAGCAACGAGAGGGAAGAGTGTGTCTACATACCCTCGTAGACCGGGAGCGGAAGCGTCAAGTGACGAGGTTGATGTAGTCGAACTTCTTCTCGATTCAACCGATCAAGCACCGAACGTACGGCACCTCCGCGTTCAGCACACGTTCAGCTTGATGACGTCCCACGAGCTCTTGATCCAGTTGAGCTTCACGAGAGAGTTTCGTCAGTACGACGGCGTGGTGACGGATATGATGTATTTACCGGCGCAGGGCTTCGCCTAAGCACCGCGACGGTATGACCGAGGTGTGTTTCTGTGGAGGGGGGCACCGCACACGGCTGGAACAATTCAACTTGTGTGTCTTTGGGTGCCCCCTGCCCCCGTATATAAAGGAGCAAGGGGGGAGGCCGGCCGGCCCTTGTTTGGTGCGGCTAGAGGTGCAATCCTACTAGGAATAGGATTGCAATCCTATTCCTAGTAGGAATCACCAAAGAAGGAAGAGAGGGAAAGGAAAAGAGGGAGAGGTGGCGCCCCCCCCAATCCTAGTCCAACTAGGAACCCTAGGTGGGGCGCCGGCCAGCCCTATGGGCTGCCTCTCTCTTTCCCTTAAGGCCCACTATGGACCATCCCCCTTCGTAGGGGGTTCCGATAACCCCCTCCGGCAATCCCATTAAATCCGAAACTTTTCCGGAACACTTCCGGTGTCCGAATATAGTAGTCCAATATATCAATCTTTATGTCTCGGACATTCCGAGACTCCTCGTCATGTCCGTGATCTCATCCGGGACTCCGAACTACCTTCGGTACATCAAAACTCATAAACTCATAATACCGATCGTCATCAAACGTTAAGCGTGCGGACCCTACGGGTTCGAGAACTATGTAGACATGACCAAGACTCATCTCCTGTCAATAACCAATAGCGGAACCTGGATGTTCATATTGGCTCCTACATATTCTACGAAGATCTTTTATCGGTCAAAACCGCATAACAACATACGTTGTTCCTTTTGTCATCGGTATGTTACTTGCCCGAGATTCGATCGTCGGTATCTCCATACCTAGTTCAATCTCGTTGCCGGCAAGTCTCTTTACTCGTTCCGTAACACATCATCTCGTGACTAACTCATTAGTCTTTTGCTTGCAAGGCTTATTGTGATGTGTGTTACCGAGAGGGCCCAGAGATACCTCTCCGACACTCGGAGTGACAAATCCTAATCTTGATCTATGCCAACACCACGAATACTTTCGGAGACACCTGTAGAGCATCTTTATGATCACCCAGTTACGTTGTGACGTTTGATAGCACACAAGGTGTTCCTACGGTATTCGGGAGGTGCATAATCTCATAGTCATAGGAACATGTATAAGTCATGAAGAAAGCAATAGCAGTAAAACTAAACGATCATAGTGCTATGCTAACGGATGGGTCTTGTCCATCACATCATTCTCCTAATGATGTGATCCCGTTGATCAAATGACAACTCATGTCTATGGCTAGGAAACATAACCATCTTTGATCAATGAGCTAGTCTAGTAGAGGCATACTAGGGACATACTGTTTTGTCTATGTATCCACACATGTACTAAGTTTCCGGTTAATACAATTCTAGCATGAATAAAAGACATTTATCATGATATAAGGAAATACAAATAACATCTTTATTATTACCTCTAGGGCATATTTCCTTCACCCCCCCAGGCTGCCCTTCGGACGCAGTGTTGTTTCCGGAACGCTGATTTTTTATATAATTTTTCTGGATTTTTCTGGGCAGTTCTCGAAACGTGAAAACCTGAAATACAGAAACAGCCGAAAACAGAAACTGGCAATGGGGTGCACTGGATTAGAAAGTTAGTCCAAATATGATCAAAAGTGTATGGAAGTGTATGAATATCATAGCAATATCACCCAAAAGTGGCATGGAGCAAGCAGAAATTATAGATACGTTTTGGACGTATCAACATCCCCAAGCTTAATTCCTGCTCGTCCTCGAGTAGGTAAATGATAACAAGAATAATTTCTATGGTGGCATGCTATTAACCATATAGGACTTTTTCATAGTCATATGACAAAAGCTTACTGAGACAATGATTCTATTGTAATTAAGTTGCCTCAAGAGAAAATCACAAATGACTGAAAGTTTTACAACATGAAACTGAAACATCAAAAAGTTTTGCAATGAACATGATGTGCAAATATGATAAAGTGATATCTAGCTTGCCCCCCGTAGTGATGCAAAACATAAATGCAGGGGCACCTTCAAGGTTTAAGTGATGACTAGATACAATGATTTCAGAATAAACGATATCACAATCATGCAAAAGACAATGCTACTTTGGGACAATGCACATTACACTCAGAATGACAATCATTCTCTCAGTAGTTGGTGCTTCAACATAAAAGTAAAAGAATGGTTAAGTGCTAGAGCTTTTTATTTTGAAAACATGGGAGCAATTGTGTCAACGGTAGTAGTACTTCATATGTGTCATGCATAAAACATCCTATAAGTTGCAAGCCTCATGCATCGAATACCAATAGTGCTCGCTCCTTGTCCTAATTAGCTCGGATTCCCATGGGTTCTCATTGCATTACATATGTTTTAACCAAGTGTCACAAAGGGGTACCTCTATGCCACCTGTACAAAGGTCCAAGGAGATAGATCGCATTTGATTTCTCGTTTTTGATAGATCTCAACTTGAGGACATCCATACCGGCACAACATAGAAAATAGATGATGGACTCCTCTTTAATGCGTAAGCATGTTCTCATAAGAGATTGAGGATCAAGGTCCAAGCTAAAACTTCCACCATGATGCATGGCTTTGGTTGGCGGCCCAATGTTCTTCTCTAACAATATGCATATTAATTCAACCCACGGTAAATCACCCTTACTTCAGACAAGACGAACATGCATAGCAACTCACGTGATATTCAACAAAAGTGTGACAGTTGATGGCGTCCCCAGAAACATGGTTACCGCTCAGCAAGCAACTTATAAGAAATAAGATACATAAGCAACATATTCTTTACCACAATAGTTTTTAGGCTACTTTCCCATGAGCTATGTATTGCATGGTTAGTTTGCTTAGTACAGGTGGAGGTTAGCAAAAGACTGGGAGCGACCAACTAAGAGAGCAATGACGGTCATAATCATGCAGAGCGACAAAGCAATATTGAATCAGGCATGGTAGTTATATCGCTACTCAGAAATAAAAGATCATCAAGGCTTGACAGACTTTCTTTACAGTCTTGAATATGCGTGAGCATACGCCAAGTCAATCAAAATAAATTCTCGAAGGAAGATATTACTAAACCACACCACATCATAGGCAAACAAACCAAGTTGGTACTCCAATAACACATTGGGAACCCCCCAGCTATTTGAGATTAACCATAAGAAAACCTGAACTACTAAGCACCATCATGCAAGTAGCATATTTATCATAGACACATTAACCAATGCAACGGAAGCAAACTCTCTTAATAAGGTGAGCATGGTAATTAAAGAGAGTTCAAGCAACCAACTAAATAAAAGCTCTTGAAAAGATAAGCATGAATACTAAGAGCAGAGCACGATAGTAGCTATTAAAAGACAAAGAACACACACATCATAGATAGACATGAAAATTCTATGTTATGTTCTAGGTAGAGGTGGAGCGTGTTTCTCTCCCACATAAAGGAATGCTGGGTTCCGACTCGTTATGAAAAACTAAAAAGAAAACTAAAAGCAAGACGCTCCAAGCATAGCACATAACACATGAAGTGATAAAAATATAGCGAAACGAAAGACGAACTGATAATGTTGATGGAGAAGGGGATGCATGGGGGCATCCCCAAGCTTAGACGCTTGAGTCTCCTTGAATATTTCTTGGGGGTTCACGGGGGCATCCCCAAGCTTGAGCGCTTGACACTCCTGAATCTTTTTATCATCTTCCCTCGCACACTTGAAAACTCCCTTCATACATAACTCATCATAATCTGATTAGCGAGGTTAGTACCCTTAATAAAATAATTATACCTTGCTGGAAATAAGGATATTCTTGAATTTCTACTGTTTCTCAAGATTGCCAAAAGGTTTTTGCAAAGAAAAAGCAAGTTCTTGATTTGCAAAGTGAAGGAAAGGCAAAATAGGACAGAATCTGTGAAAAACAGAACAGCAGGTCGTAATTGATCTGTTCGGGATACTTCTGCAACTCAAATCAAAAAAACTCAGAACAGACGCACGAAAGACAATTATATAGAGAACGCTGTCAAAAAAATTCAGACCAAAAAGATGATCTGGTGATTTTATACGAATTTTTCTATCCAAGGACAGAATATGTTTCCTGGACAGCACCTCACAACTTTTGAACTTTCTAGCAATCGGAGGCTATACTTGGCACAAATATGAAAAGCAAAGATACAATGATGATGCTACAGCAGTAAACACCATCAAGACACAACAAAAGAAAAAAATTTATTCATGTGGGCTGCCTCCCAAAAGCGCTTTCTTTTATGCCTTTAAGCTAGGCATAATGCATAGATCAAGTTTTATCAAGAGTAAAAGAATAACTAGCCCGTACAACAGACTCAAAAGGTAACTTGATCTTCTTTCGAGGGAAGTGTTCCATCCCTTTCTTGAGAGGAAACTGATATTTTATATTACCCTCTTTCATGTCAATGACAGCACCAACGGTGCGCAAAAAGGGACGTCCCAAAATAATTGGACATGAAGGATCACATTCAATATCCATAATAGTGAAATCAACGGGCACATAATTATCATTGACAACAATAAGAACACCGTCGATCCTCCCCAAAGGTTTCTTTATGGAAGAATCAACGAGACGAACACCAAAAGAACAAGAATCTTAAGGTTTCAATTTAAGCATATCATATATCCTTTTGGGCATAACAGAGGTACTAGCACCAACATCACATAATGCATAACAAGAGAAGTCATTCAAATTAATTTTTATCATAGGATCCCAACCATCTTCTAGCTTTCTAGGTATGGAGGCTTCTACTCTAAGTTTCTCCTCCCTAGCTTTGATGAGAGCATTAGTGATATGCTCTGTGAAGGCAAGGTTAAACGTGCTAGTGCGGGGATCTCTAGACATCTTGTGAAGGAAATCAATAACTTCGGTAAGAGTGCAATTATCAAAATCAAGGTCACGAGCATCAAGTAAAGTGGTAGTGGTGTCCTTAAGGTTCACTTGGTTGGTAGTTTCTATAGTTATAGCATCACCATTAATAGGTCCATTGGGACCAGGAGTACATTGGGTGCTAAGAGTGTGAACATCCTCAATAACTTGGATAGTAGCAACAGTGTGGTGGGTAGGAAGGCTCTTAATTCTTTCCTCTTCCTCCCTTTCTCTAGCCCATCTTTCTTTAAGCTTAGCCATCATCCTAATGTTTTTATTAATTTGTAATCGAGTAGCATTAATAGGGATGACTTCCCTCTCCTTAAGTGGAGAAGTTTCAATTTTTAGCAATTTTACCTCATTGGCTAACTGGTCTACCTTAAAAGAAAGATCATCTAGTTTATGTAGTTTCTCTTCTACATTCTTATTAAAGGCTTTTTGGGTAGTGATGAAATCTCTAAGCATGGTCTCTAGTTTAGTATTGGAGTTCTTGGTACTAGGATAAGCATTGTTGTTCCCATAAGAGTTAGATGGGAACGGTCTAGGATTGTTACCAAAGTTACTCCTATAAGCATTGTTGTTAAAATTGTTTCTAGAGATAAAGTTCACATCTACTTGTTCTTGAGCAATCAAAGAATTTAAAGGAACATCACGAGGATCAACAGTAGATTGCTTCGAAAGTAGAGACATGATCAAGTCAACTTTTTCATTGAGGGAGGAAATCTCCTCGACAGAGTTTACCTTCCTACCTGTTGGAGAGCGTTCGGTGTGCCATTGGGAATAGTTGGTCATCATCTCATCGAGAAGCTTCGTGGCAGCACCAAGTGTAGTTGACATAAAAGTTCCTCCCACGGCCGAATCTAACAAGTTCCGCGAGGTAAAGTTCAAGCCTGCATAAAAAGTTTGGATAACCATCCAAGTAGTCAAACCGTGAGTAGGGCAGTTCTTGATAAGAGACTTCATACGTTCCCAAGCTTGGGCAACGTGTTCATTATCCAATTGTTTAAAATTCATAATGTTACTTCTAAGTTGGATAATTTTAGCAGGTGGATAGTATTTTCCGATAAAAGCATCTTTGCACTTGTCCCATGAATCTATGATATTTCTAGGCAAAGACTGAAACCAAATTTTAGCTCCTCCTCTCAAGGAGAAAGGAAAAAGCTTAAGCTTAACAATATTACCATCTATTTCTTGGTACTTTTGCATATCACAAAGTTCTACAAAGTTGTTCAAGTGTAAAGCAGCATCATCTCCATCACCGGAGAATTGTTCTCTCATGACTAAGTTCAGTAAAGCAGGTTTAATTTCATAAGAAGGTGCTGAAGTGGCAGGTGTAGTGATAGGTGTGCTGATAAAGTCATCGTTGTTGTGACTAGTGAAGTCACACAACTTGGTGTTCTCGGTGGAACCCATAGTAGCAAGCAAGCAAGATAACTATTTTTGTGATTTTCGATAAAAGGAACTAAAGCAAAAATGAAAGGTAAACTAACAAGACTAAAAAGCAAAGGTAAAAGATAGCATGCAACTCCCCTATCCTGAAGAGTGGAGTCCCCGGCAACGGCGCCAGAAAATACTCCTTGATGGGCCTCGAACCCCTTGTTGGTTACCCCAAGTGGAAGGTGTAAGATGCAGTAAGTAGAAGTGTTTTCCCTTAGCAAAGATGCCAAGGATCGAATCCCTAGAGACTCCTAGGTTCAACAAGTAGGTGTCAATTGCTACGGCGCCAGATTAGTAGCAATCAACGTGGACCTGCACACAGATACAAATAACTTTGCTCCCAACGAGTACAGAGAGGTTGTCAATCTCTCCGGCCTTGTAGTTCACAAAGGATTAAAAGCAATGATAGTAGTGATAGATAGTTTTTGCAATAGTAAGCAAATAGTGAAAAGTAAATAGTGGATGTGATCAATGATGGTAATATGGACCGGAGTCTCATGATGTTCACTAGTGATGTCTCTCTCCCAAAAGACGATAAAACAGCTATGTGAGGTAACAAATTACAGCTGGGCAATTGATAGGACCACGGATGCAAACCAATGCTGACTACATTGCAAGAAAGGTTGAGGTTCAAAGCATGGGCATTACACAAAAGTAAGTAGACCGAAATCCATCAATATCTACTACTAATCATCCACCTTGAGATATCTATCCAGAACATCTCGCTGGTATTAAGTTGCGAGTCCCACCCATAGTGTAAACTCAATGCAACAGACAACTGCATTAAAAGAACTTTGCGTAAAGTAAACAATCCTTGCACCCGCGGGCACAAGCACCGTTGTTTTCCCCCTTGTGGCAACAGCACATCCCCTTGACTCATGTTTCTGTCACTCAAGCTAGTCATCGAGGGGGCATGAACCCACAATCGAGCATAACGTTCCCTCTTGGAGTCACTACCTATTACTCGGCCAAAGCAATAAATAACAACGGAGAACATGCAAGAATTACTTATGAACTAAAATATAAAAGAGGTGAATCAAATATATTACTCAAGATCAATCTGAACATAATCTCATAATCCATCGGATCCCAGCAAACTCAACATAGCAACAGCATAAGGATTACATATGTGCCTCGATCATGTAGGGCAGCTCACGAGGACTAATTAGTGAAGCACAAGAACGGGAGGAGAACATCACATAGCTACTGGTCATGGACTCATGGTCCAAGGGAGACTACTCACGAGTCATCCGGGAGGCGTCCATGGTGGTGGAGAAGCTCCCGGTGGTGATCCTCCCCTCCGGCAGGGTGCCGGGAAGAGTTCTCCTGGTGCTCCCGATCTTGGAAGCGGCGGCGGCGGCGGAACAGAGATGGGATCGCGAAAAGAGTTCCTGTTC
>LR738712.1:888590662-888628153 GCA_902687465.1 Secale cereale | reverse complement strand
GCGCCGCCAGGGCGCCTGGAGCCCTGGTGGCCCCCCCCAGGCTGCCCTTCGGACGCAGTGTTGTTTCCGGAACGCTGATTTTTTATATAATTTTTCTGGATTTTTCTGGGCAGTTCTCGAAACGTGAAAACCTGAAATACAAAAACAGCCGAAAACAGAAACTGGCACTGGGGTGCACTGGATTAGTAAGTTAGTCCAAATATGATCAAAAGTGTATGTAAGTGTATGAATATCATAGCAATATCACCCAAAAGTGGCATGGAGCAAGTAGAAATTATAGATACATTTTGGACGTATCAGGCAGCTCACGAGGTCTAATTAGTGAAGCACAAGAACGGGAGGAGAACATCACATAGCTACTGGTCATGGACCCATGGTCCAAGGGAGACTACTCACAACTCATCCGGGAGGCGTCCATGGTGGTGGAGAGGCTCCCGGTGGTGATCCTCCCCTC
The DNA here is from genome assembly GCA_902687465.1 of Secale cereale. Taxonomy (NCBI): domain Eukaryota; kingdom Viridiplantae; phylum Streptophyta; class Magnoliopsida; order Poales; family Poaceae; genus Secale; species Secale cereale. The sequence goes on along the minus strand of LR738712.1, from coordinate 888,627,699 downwards.
CGGCAGGGTGCCGGGAAGAGTTCTCCTGGTGCTCCCGATCTTGGAAGCGCGGCGGCGGCGGAACAGAGATGAGATCGCGAAAAAGGGTTCCCCTCTCGAGGGTTTCGGGACGCGTGTTAAATATATGCCAAAGGGGGGCATCAGCGGAGGCCTGGGGGGCCCAGGCGCCCCCCCGGCACGGCCAGGAGGGGCGCCGCGCCACCAGGGCGCCTGGAGCCCTGGTGGCCCCCCTCCGGCCCTACTTCGGCTGCCGGGAAGCTTCTGGAACGCTGATTTTTATATAATTTTTCCTGGATTTTTCTGGCAGTTTACGTAATGGGAAAACCTGAAATACAAAAACAGCAGAAAACAGAAACTGGCACTGGGGTGCACTGAGTTAATAGGTTAGTCCAAATATGATCAAAAGTGTATGGAAGTGTATAAATATCATAGCAATATCACCCAAAAGAGGCATGGAGCAAGCATAAATTATAGATACGTTTTGGACGTATCAACATCCCCAAGCTTAATTCTTGCTCGTGCTCGAGTAGGTAAATGATAACAAGAATAATTTCTGTGGTGACATGCTATTAACCATATAGGACTTTTCATAGTCATATGACAAAAGCTTACTGAGACAATGAAAGATTTGTAATGAGCATGATGTGCAAATATGATAAAGTGATATCTCGCTTGCCCCCTTTAGAGAAGCAAAACATAAATGCAGGGGCACCTCCAAGGTTTAAGTGATGACTAGATACAATGATTTCAGAATAAACGATATCATAATCATGCAAAAGACAATGCTACTTTGGGACAATGCACATTACACTCAGAATGACAATCATGCTCTTAATAGTTGGTGCTTTAAAAGAAGGTGGAGACTCTCGAACCGTGGCTTTTGTTGGCAAGGTTGAAAACCCGTAGTCAGAAACAAAGACAAAACATGTACCAGATCTCTTGGTTTTAAAAACAGAAGTAATAATATTTTTTTTAGATTATGCATGTTCCGTCAACGAATGCTAGCAGACAACTCAATCACTTCTTGAGATGGACAAGTTTCGAGGAACGGCTCCCGAATGAGGACGATCACATCCTCTTAATCTCCTTTGTTTATCACTGCCAAAGTTTTCTGATTTCTCATGAACTAAGCGTGAAGGAGGGTTTGTTTGTTATATTATTTTTTAGCCGGGCGCACTCTTTGCCAGTTCCTTCTCGTATTATGGGTTTGCACATTAGACATGCAATCCCGGGGTGAAGCTTGTCCAACTTAAAAAGATCATGAATTAACTACTACTTCCTCATGAACTAAAACAGAGGCACAAAACAGAAATGCATTTTTTGAATAATTTCGAGATGGTACATGAAAGTCTCCGTTAGGAATGGCAGGTAAATACCATGTATAGGAAGGTATGGTGGACTCATATGGCATAGCTGGTTTAAAGGATTTTGGATGCACAAGCAGTCAGTCCGCTTAGTACAGGTGGAGGTTAGCAAAAGACTGGGAGCGACCAACTAAAAGAGCAATGACGGTCATAATCATGCAGAGCGACAAAGCAACATTGAATCAGGCATGGAAGTTATATCGCTACTCAGAAACAAAAGATCATCAAGGCTTGTCAGACTTTCTTTATAGTCTTAAATATGCGTGAGCATACGCCAAGTCAATCAAAATAAATTCTTGAAGGAAGATATTACTAAACCATACCACATCATAGGCAAACAAATCATGTTGGTACTCCAATAACACATTGGGAACCCCCCCCCCCCCAGCTATTTGAGACTAACCATAAGAAAACATGAACTACTAAGCACCATTATGCACGTAGCATCTTTATCATAGACATATCAACCAATGCAACAGAAGCAAACTCTCTTAATAAGATAAGCATGATAACTAAAGAGAGGTCAAGCAACCAACTAAACAAAAGCTCTTTAAAAAGATAAGCATGAAAACTAAGAGCTGAACATGATAGTAGCTATTGAAAGACAAAGAACACACACAACAAAGATAGACATGAAAATTCTATGTTATGTTCTAGGTAGAAGTGGAGCGTGTTTCTCTCCCACACAAAGAAAGCTGAGTTCTGACTCATTATGAAAAGCTAGCAAAGCTAAAAAGGAAAACTAAAAGCAAGACGCTCCAAGCATAGCACATAACACATGAAGTGATAAAAATATAGTGGAACGAAAGACGAACTGATAATGTTGATGGAGAAGGGGATGCACGGGGGGCATCCCCAAGCTTAGACGCTTGAGTCTCCTTGAATATTTCTTGGGGGTGCATGGGGGCATCCCCAAGCTTGAGCGTTTGACACTCCTGAATCTTTTTATCATCTTCCCTCGCACACTTGAAAACTCCCTTCATACATAACTCATCATAATCTGATTAGCGAGGTTAGTACCCTTAATAAAATAATTGTTCCTTGCTGGAAATAAGGATATTCTTGAAGGTCTACTGTTTCTCAAGATTGCCAAAACACTTTTGCAAAGAAAAAGCAAGCTCTAGGTTTGCAAAATGAAGGAAAGGCAAAACAGGACAGAATCTGTGAAAAACAGAACAACAGGTAGTAAATGATTTTTTCGGGGCACTTCTGCAACTCTAATAAAAAAACTCAGAACAGACGCGCGAAAGACAATTGTATAGAGCACGCTGTCGAAAAAATTCAGACCAAAAAGATGATCTGGTGATTTTATACGAATTTTGCTATCCAAGGACAGAATCTGTTTCCTGGACAGCACGTCACAACTTTTGAACTTTCTTGCAATCAGAGGCTATACTTGGCACAAAGTTGAAAAGCAAAGATACAATGATGATGCTACTGTAGTAACAACATCAAGACACAACAAAAGCAAAAATAAAAATTTATTTATGTGGCACTAGTAGAAAACAGGGCATTGGTCCAGCCCATTAGCCCCGGTTCAATCTAGAACCGGGACCAATAGGGGTACTGGACCCGGTTCGTTAGCCCAGGGGGCCGGCCGGGCCACGTGGGCCATTGGTCCCGGTTCGTCTGGACCTATTGGTCCCGGTTGGAGCTAAAAACCGGGACCAATGGCTCTTGCTCCTGGCCCACCACTATTAGTCCCGGTTTGTTTTATGAACCGGGACCAAAGGCACCCCTTTAGCCCCGGTTTGTAGCACCAACCGGGACCAGTGAGTTGCCTATATATACCCCCTCACTCAAGAGCAGAGCTCACTGCTCTGTTTTTTTTTCTGGCCGAGGGGGAGAGGGGTTAGTGGTGCTCTAGCTCACCTCCTATGCACACAACATGTTCGGTGGAATGCCCGAGCCACACTAGTTAAGCTTTTCTCCTCTCGAAGCTCTATTTTCTTCGAGATTTGTCTAGGTTTAGCGGTCCGTCACGTCCCGTCCCCGTCTTCGCCGCCGTCGATCGCCCCCGCCGATCTCGTCACCGGCACCACCGTGGTGAGCCTCTTGTTATGTCCATGCTTTTCTTACTTTTATTATTGCTTTAGATAGATATTTGTCTAATTTTCTTATGTTTATTATTGCTTGTTATTATATAGTGCGATGGTTTTGATATCCGCCCACGTGGGCCCTCGTCCGGTCTACGATTCGGATGTGGTATATTATCTTTAATTTATAACTATTTGTTTTAGTGCTTATGATAGTTATGCCGACCAACCTGACATGCATAGATGTTTTATTATGTCTAGGAGGTAGTTGAACCGGAAATTCCAACCGACCCTCTTGTGGAGAGGTTAAATTTAGTTGAAGAGGAAAACATTTCGTTAAAGAAAAAAATGGAAAAAATGGAGGAGGAGAAGATGGAATTGGAGTTGCATGTTGCGGAAGTTATCGATGATCACAAGATCAAGATGGACCCTATTGTCGAGAGGTTAAATTTAGTTGAAGAAGAAAACAAATTCTTGAAGGAAAAAATAAAAAAATTGTGGACGAGAAGATGATATTGGAGTTGCATGTTGCGGATGTCGTCGATGATCACAAGATCAAGATGGATGCAATGCGGTTGAAGATTAAAAAGATTAGAAAATATGCCATTCATACCGAGGCTTGGTATCATTATGTCGTTGGATCAATTGTTACCTTGGTTGCGATTATGATAGCATTTGTTTTCGCGTTGAAATGTTTTACATAGTTTCGATGTGTATGGAGAGCTATATGTTGTTAGATGAGAACTATGTATGTATGTACTTTGGTTTTAATGTGATGATGAACTTTTATCCATTTGGTCACTTAATTATCTATTTATGATGTTCTGTAATGGTTTTTGACACACTTAATTATATATAAATGCACGCAGATGAACCGGCAATGGATGTACGGTGACAGACACACCTCCGAGTACATTAAGGGCGTGCGTGAGTTTCTAAATGCGGCTGAGGCAAACAAGCAGAATGGTTTTATGTGTTGTCCATGCACTCAATGTGTGAATACGATGTCTTACTCTAACCGGAAAATCCTTCACTCCCACCTGCTTTACAAGGGTTTCATGCCACACTATAATGTTTGGACGAGGCACGGAGAAATAGGGGTTATGATGGAAGACGGCGAAGAAGAAGAGTACGATGACAACTATGTGCCCCCTGAATACGGTGATGCTGCAATGGGGGGAGCTGGTGAAGATCAAGAGGAACCAGACGATGTGCCCAATGATGCTGCAACGGGTGAAGCTGCTGAAGATCAAGAGGAACCAAATGATGATCTTCGCCGGGTCATTGTCGATGCAAGGACACAATGCGAAAGTCAAAAGGAGAAACTGAAGTTCGATCGCATGTTAGAGGATCACAAAAAAGGGTTGTACCCCAATTGCGAAGATGGCAACACAAAGCTCGGTACCGTACTGGAATTGCTGCAGTGGAAGGCAGAGAATGCTGTGGCTGACAAAGGATTTGAGAAGCTACTGAAAATATTGAAGAAGAAGCTTCCGAAGGATAACGAATTGCCCGACAGTACATACGCAGCAAAGAAGGTCGTATGCCCTCTAGGATTGGAGGTGCAGAAGATACATGCATGCCCTAATGACTGCATCCTCTACCGCGGTGCATACAACGATCTGAACGCATGTCCGGTATGTGGTGCGTTGCGGTATAAGATCAGACGAGATGACCCTGGTGATGTTGATGGCGAGCCCGCCAGGAAGAGGGTTCCTGCGAAGGTGATGTGGTATGCTCCTATAATACCACGGTTGAAACGTTTGTTTAGAAACAGAGAGCATGCCAAGTTGATGCGATGGCACAGTGAGGACCGTAAGAAAGACGGGAAGTTGAGAGCACCCGCTGACGGGTCGCAATGGAGAAGAATCGAGAGAAAGTACTGGGAGGAGTTTGCAAAGGACGCAAGGAACGTATGGTTTGCTCTAAGCGCGGATGGCATTAATCCTTTCGGGGAGCAGAGCAGCAATCACAGCACCTGGCCCGTGACTCTATGTATGTATAACCTTCCTCCTTGGATGTGCATGAAGCGGAAGTTCATTATGATGCCAGTTCTCATCCAAGGCCCTAAGCAACCCGGCAACGACATTGATGTGTACCTAAGGCCATTAGTTGAAGAACTTTTACAGCTGTGGAATGGAAACGGTGTACGTGCGTGGGATGAGCACAAACAGGAGGAATTTGACCAAAAGGCGTTGCTGTTCGTGACCATCAACGATTGGCCCGCTCTCAGTAACCTTTCAGGACAGACAAACAAAGGATACCACGCATGCACGCACTGTTTAGATGACACTGAAAGTATATACCTGGACAAGTGCAGGAAGAATGTGTACCTGGGCCATCGTCGATTTCTTCCGACCAACCATCAATGTCGAAAGAAAGGCAAGCATTTCAAAGGCGAGGCAGATCACCGGAAGAAGCCCGCCATGCGTACCGGTGATCACGTACTTGCTATGGTCAATGATTTACACGTAATCTTCGGAAAGGGCCCCGGCGCACTAGCTGTTCCGAATGACGATGAGGGACACGCACCCATGTGGAAGAAGAAATCTATATTTTGGGACCTACCCTACTGGAAAGACCTAGAGGTCCGCTCTTCAATCGACGTGATGCACGTGACGAAGAACCTTTGCTTGAACCTGCTAGGCTTCTTGGGCGTGTATGGAAAGACAAAAGATACAGCTGAGGCACGGGAGGACCTGCAACGTTTGCACGAAAAAGACGGCATCCCTCCGAAGCAGTATGAAGGTCCTGCCAGCTATGCTCTTACGAAAGAAGAGAAAGAAATCTTCTTTGAATGCCTTCTCAGTATGAAGGTCCCGACTGGCTTCTCGTCGAATATAAAGGGAATAATAAATATGGCAGAGAAAAAATTCCAGAACCTAAAGTCTCATGACTGCCATGTGATTATGACGCAACTGCTTCCGGTTGCATTGAGGGGGCTTCTACCGGAAAACGTCCGATTAGCCATTGTGAAACTATGTGCATTCCTCAATGCAATCTCTCAGAAGGTGATCGATCCAGAAATCGTACCAAGGCTAAGGAGTGATGTGACGCAATGTCTTGTCAGTTTCGAGCTTGTGTTCCCACCATCCTTCTTCAATATCATGACACACGTCCTAGTTCATCTAGTCGACGAGATTGTCATTCTGGGGCCCGTATTTCTACACAATATGTTCCCGTTTGAGAGGTTCATGGGAGTCCTAAAGAAATATGTCCGTAACCGCGCCAGACCAGAAGGAAGCATCTCCATGGGCCATCAAACAGAGGATGTCATCGGGTTTTGTGTTGACTTCATTCCTGGCCTTAATAAGATAGGTCTCCCTAAATCGCGGTACGAGGGCAGACTGACTGGAAAGGGCACGCTTGGAAGGGACTCAATAATATGCAGGGACGGTTATTCTTGGTCTCAAGCACACTACACAGTTCTACAGAACTCTACATTGGTGACCCCGTATGTCGATGAACACAAGAACAGTCTGCGCTCCAAACACCCGGAGCAGTGCGACGACTGGATTACACGTGAACACATCAGGACTTTCAGCAGTTGGTTGGAAACACGTCTCAGAGGTGACAACACTGTTTGTGATGAGTTGTACTTGTTGTCCAGGGGACCATCTTCGACTGTATTGATTTACAAAGGATACGAGATAAATGGAAATACATTTTACACGATAGTCCAAGATCAAAAGAGCACCAACCAAAACAGCGGTGTCCGCTTTGATGCAACAACCGAGAGGGGAAAGGACACATATTATGGTTACATAGTGGACATATGGGAACTTGACTACGGACATGATTTTAAGGTCCCTTTGTTTAAGTGTAAATGGGTCAATCTGTCAGGAGGCGGGGTACAGGTAGACCCACAGTACGGAATGATAACAGTGGATCTGAAAAATCTTGGATACACTGACGAACCGTTCGTCCTAGCCAATGATGTGGCACAGGTTATCTATGTGAAGGACATGTCTACCAGACCGAGAAAAAGAAAAGATAAGGAAGCGAATACATCATACGATGAGCCAAAGCGCCACATAGTTCTTTCAGGAAAAAGGGACATCCTGGGAGTGGAGGGCAAGACAGACATGTCTGAAGATTATGAAAAGTTTCATGAAATTCCTCCCTTCAAAGTCAAGGCTGACCCAAGCATCCTGATAAACGATGAAGATTATTCATGGTTACGGCGCAATAAGCAAATGACACAAGCGAAGAAAAAGTGAAGAGTTATTTCCGCAACTATTATGATGATACCATGCCAACTTTGTAACAAACGAGTATGATACCATTGTCCGTTTGTACTATTCAAATTTCAATACTACTTGCACTAACAAAACAAAACAAAACAAAACAAACTTGAAAAATAAATAGCAACAATAAGTATTTTGTTGTAAGTATAAACAAAATAAAATAAATAAAGCAACAAAGAAAATAAATAAAGAAAGTAAAATAAATAAAGCAACTCTAAATACAGCAAAAAACAACTTAGAAATAAACAAAGAAAATAAAATAAATAAAGCAACTCTAAATACAGCAAAAAACAACTTAGAAATAAATAGCAACAATAAGTATTTTGTTGTAATTAAGTATAAACAAAATAAAATAAATAAAGCAACAAATAAAATAAATAAAGGAAGTAAAATAAATAAAGCAACTCTAAATACAGCAAAAAACAACTTAGAAATAAACAAAGAAAATAAAAATACGAGTCCGACGATGTACACTATGATCGCTAATGATCCGAGGATGGTGCCCGGTTATACCAATCTTGCAGATTACGCGTCCGACGATGTACACTATGATTTCATGGACGTGCAGATAGAAAGATACGAGTACAAAAAGCCTCTCGTCAAAAATGAAAGATCTCTATCAACGAATATGCGAAGATTGCATGATTGGTACATGAAAATCTGAAGAGAGTCTGGGGGGAGGAATAACTTGTATTTGAGAGTTAAACCGGAGCATGACCTCGTTGGAATTGACCTGTTGCCTGTTCCATTTGAGGAGTTCTATCAATTTTTCAATCAATTGGCCCTCGATAAAACAACGATCACCTGCTACTGTCTGTAAGTAGTACTACTTCTGTCATTAAGTCTCTCTATATAGCTGATCTTCATTGCATGTATTTATAATTATCCTCACTATATTATGCAGATTGAAGATCGTCGAATTGAAGAAAAGACAAGTAGGTGATATTGGGTTTATTAACACATACCTCATAGATGCAACCGAGGTTAAATTGCGTCCCGGCGATACCGAGACCAACTTGCTACGATCGTTGGTGGTAAATGAAAACAAAGATATAATACTCTTTCCTTACAACTTCAAGTGAGTGTTAATGTCTTCTGCATATTTGGTTTTCCTTATATATATCAGTCAAGTTTATAGTGATGTAATGATCTCATGCATTCGTGCGCAGCTTCCACTATATTCTCTTAGAGATTAAGCTTGAGAAGGGAATAGTAACTGTCTTCGACTCTAAACGTAAAGATCCCGAGGAGTATGCGGACATGACTCAAATACTAGCCAGGTAAGTTAAATCGATCAATATTATCCACCATGCATATATATCAGCAACTTCATTTCTGATATCAACTAATTGTTTCCTTTGTCTGGCAGGGCTTGGAAAACATTCATCAAAAAAGCTCCGGGACTGCCGAAGAAGCTACAATTTAGATACCCGAAAGTAAGTACAATATAGTAGCATGTTCCGCGCGCGCATCTCCTATATCTTGATTCAAGCGCTAGCTAGTTTCATCAATACCAATTTGGCATTCTTGCTTATCAGTTTGATTGAGCTCTATTTCTTGTAAAGTGGTTGTGGCAGGAACCCGGGAATGATTATTGTGGATACTACATTTGCGAGTCCATTCGCCACACGACCTGTGAGCGGGGCTACACTGATGAACAATTTAAAGTGCGTAAGCAATCAATAATATTCACAAATTTATAGCATCATTTCATGTATTGACCCCCTACTTCAAATTAGATGTTTCGGATGCGGGATGAACTCCTAACACCAGATCGTCTGCGAGCAATTCAAGAGGAATTGGCGGCATTCTTCCTTGAACACGTGATCGCTGAAGACGGAGAATACTATGTGGACCCTGCATCCATGTGTTAGGAGATTATTTTTGTAAGAGATAATTATTGTATATATGTGCCCGGTAGTGTCGGATAGATATACGAGAACTTGTTGTTCGACCAATCTCTCGGAGAAAGAGAGGTGGTCGATATTATTACTTCTCTCTGTATGCATATATATATATGTTGATTATATATACGAGATCTTCTGTTCCTTCGTTTGCTTAGTAGCTAGCAGCTAGCTAGCTAGCTAGCTAGCGTGACTACTCTAGTTCATATATATACGTATGTGTAGTATGTAGCGTCGACCAAAAGCACGGACATAAGAGAGAACACTTCTCTCTATTAATTAGCTAGCTAACACAATATATCAAGCACCTAAATTAACCCCCAAAACCTAAACCCCCCCTCCCCTTTCAAAAAAAAAAACAAAAACCACAGCCACAGAAATGCTGACGCGTGGGAGCCTTTTGGTCCCGGTTGGTACCACCAACCGGGACTAAAGCCCCTCCTGCCTGGACTCCGTGCACAGGCCACGTGGACACCCTTTTGCCCCGGTTCTGGATTGAACCGGGACTAAAGGGTCAGAGCATTAGTACCGACCCTCTTGTCCCGGTTACAGAACCGGGGCTAAAGGCCCAGATGAACCGGGTCTGATCCCCCTTTATCTACTAGTGTAAGTAGATACCGAAGGACGTGACGGAGCCGCGAACTTCACCGAGTTAGACTCCGACTACTCCGAACCAGGCAAGCATGTTTGAACCTTTGATATGATGAGTGTGTTGCATGTTTGCTCGAGTAGTTCTTCTTCATAGCATGGTCATATAAGCATTTGTGGATGATTATATTACATGCAAGCATGCTTCGGGTGAACCCGAATGTTGATTGAAACGCCCCGGTCATGTGGTGACATGATGGGTCGTGTACTGGTATTGTTGGGGCATGCCAGTCAAAGGTTAATTCTAGTATCACCACGGATCAAGTCATAATTTCGTTCGTCTCCTTTTGGTACTGTCATATGCCGTCTGTTAAGATTACGGTTCAGTCAGTTGCAAACCTCTTTCCGTGTACACACCAAGAAGAGCGGCCGGGATGAGGGTTCCATGGCCCTGGATTAAAGCCCGTCATCCGGTCAGGGGGCATGGGTGTTTCCGGTTGGGACCGAGAGAGGGGCACCCCTTAGAGCGCGCATATATAAATTTGATCCCATGCTATTCGAGGTTGTAGCCTCCCCGTCTTAAAGTTTCTCGTGAATGTTTTCACGGGTGATTCTGGACAGCAAGATGTGAAATGGGTGTGTACTGGTCAGTTGTGTTTCTACTAAAACACCGTAGACAGAACTAGTCCTTGTGGCTAGTGGAATCCGTTGGCTGTGATTTAAGAGTACAAGCTCTGCAGAGTCAAATCTTCCGAGTAGCCATGTTTATGGCCTAGAGTCAATCTTCGTGTCAACCCCGATGACCGTCTCTAGTAATTTTATAATAGTAACAAGAGTGGTGTTTCGTGTCAAGTTCATTTTGGTAGATGAACTAACCAGTCATCTCTGTACCGATTTACCTCCTGAAGTATTTTACTGTTATACCATTGTTTATATGAGCCCTTTATGTGATGTCGCTCAGACGTCCGATTCTGGCATTATCGTTATTTATGTTTATTATAAGCCCTTTATGTGATGTCGCTCAGACGTCGGACTGTGGCATTCTCGTTATATATTTTTATTATAAGCCCTTTATGTGATATCGCTCAGACGCCCGACTGTGGCATTCTCGTTATTTATTTTTATTATAAGCCCTTTATGGGATGTCGCTCAGACGTCCGACTGTGGCATTCTCGTTATTTATTTTTATTATAAGCCCTTTATGTGATGTCGCTCAGACGTCCGACTGTGGCATTCTTGTTATTTATTTTCATTATAAGCCTTTTATGTGATGTTGCTCAGACATCCGACTGTGGCATGTTTTTATTTATTTTCCTCACGTGGCGTCACTCAGACACTCGTTTGGTTTTCTTTTATTGATCTTATGGATTTCGGGAGGATTACCGCCTGACTTCTATTTTTACTTGCAGCACAGAAATTATATTATTCGGTTGCATAATGCTAGAGTACTCACATGCATCATGTTTGCATTTATTATATCTTATGTCCGAACTGTCTTGCGGGTACATTCAAAGTACTCACCTGGCTTGTTGATTTGGCCAGATGTTGACGAAGGCGATCTCATGGATGAAGAGTTCGATAGTGAGTCCGACGTCTAGTGGAGTCCCAGTCAGTCTCTTGCGATCTTGGAGTTGATCACTGTTATATAACCGCTTCCGCCAACCACCAAATAAATTCATCGGGTCTCACTCCGACACTCGATGAACTCTAAGATAATGGAGTCACGCCACCCACCCCACTGTGACATATCCACCACCTTTTTAATTACGAGTTAGTAGTATGACACCCTACCATTGTGTCATATCCGCCCTTATGTACTATATCGGCGCACTTGTAATAAATTGTTGAGCAACCTCAGCTCAACCTTGTATAATATTCAGTACTCTGGGATTCTGTATCAAGGAATTGTCTATCAGCAAGAAGTATTCTTCTGTGCTGGTTCGTTAAAAAGGTCGGTCTCTCGGTAATTATTTTACCGAAAAACCGGTCCTGACAGCCTTGGTACCAGAGCCAGGCTGACTGTAGGAAGCCACTAGGTGCGATCGCTAATCGGTTATTAGCATACTAAGTGCTATTCAGCATTTTTGCATTTGTAGCAATTTTCTGTTAGTCATCATAAATTTATGACTTGACTATTCGGAATTTTTGTCTGCTTTTGTAGATGGCCAGCGACGACTGTGATTCACAGGTGTTTGCCAACATTCCTGAGGGGTTTATCAAGCTCCTCGTCGCCATCACCAAGGTCGCGATCGGGCCATCGACCCGCCCAGAGTTTACCCTCTACCGTCACAAGATCAGCGACAGCGTGTCGATGCACTAGGCCGCGGTGCAATTCAAGGGAGGGCATTCTGAAGCACGCCGCTTCCGATTTATGGGTAGGGCCATGCCTACGGAGAGGCATGCCATGCAAATGGCTGCCCGTGAGGCGATAGCTCGTCTCCGGGATGTTCTTCCTTCAATGAAGACTCGTCGCTACCGTTACCTCCCATGTCACGTGCCCTACACGTGCCACTATGCGTTTGATTGCGCAAATGGAGAACGTGATGAAGCCATCGAATCAATGGTTGAGTACCTCAAGGCACTTGAGGCAGCCTTTGATAACCTTGTGGACGACTTGGTGGCTGCTCGTATGGACTTGGTCCAGAGTGGTTCCGCCAACCGGAGGGAGCTACTCCATACTTTGCCACCACTGACTTTTGTCTCGTCCTCAGCATCTTATGCACCTTCCATCTTAGCCACCGCTCGCCGTCTGCCTACCACTGAGGAGTTTGACCAGGTCATTGCTCCTACCCCAGTTAGAGCTGCACCACCTGTCGCACCCGCATCAACACCTCGTACTAGTACTCCACGCCTGGAGCCTATTAGTGAGGAGGAAGTTGAGTCTCCATCACCACTGGGCCTTACCCTCGGCAGGCCAAGGGAAGTCTTCAACATCTCCGACTAGTGCGTCTGTCCGCGACGCGTTATGCTCGCTTGTATGATATGTGTGATATGGAAAATAGGTTGATGAGGAGTAGTCTGTCTGCGCATCATGTAGGAACTTGGAGAAGTGCACTAGCATAAATAACATGTCAGGAATGTGTACGCGCATCCTGAGTGACGTATGTATAATTACGACTCGCGTGTAAGATGTGTACTAAGCGGTCCTTCTCCGTGCGCAATTAAGTTTTTATTTTAAAAATCTTTGAAGCTCGTGTTTTGCTGCTTTTGAAAATCTTGGTTTTTTTGTTGCCGCTCAGTTCTTCTCATGATTGCTGCATTAATACCCCAGAGTGAGAAATGACTCGTCCCTAGACACGTTCCATGCCAAGTCCGTCAGAGGAAGATTATGGCACACAAACAGGTAACAATTTCACACAAGGGCAGTCAAGTCAGCAGGCCAGCGAAACAGCATTTTCTCAAGTATGCCGTATTTACGAGCAAAGTCAGCAACAGCATCAGGAAATGATGAACCATGTCATTAATATGGGGAATCACCATGAGCCACACCAGCAGCATTCAAAATTGTCTGAATTACAGAAGACTCGTCCGCCAACATTTTCCCACACTGACAGACCTCTTGAGGCCGATGATTGGCTTCGAGACATTGAAAGAAAATTAATTGTGGCACAATGCTCAGACTGTGAAAAGGTACTTTACGCACCACATTATCTTACTGGAGCAGCCGCGTCATGGTGGGAGAATTTTCTGCATATGCACCCCAACGAAAATGATATCACCTGGGAAGATTTTAAAGAAGGCTTCTGTGGGGCGCACATCCCTAGAAGCATTATGAATATCAAGAAAAGAGAGTTTGATGACCTCAAGCAAAGGGGCATGATAGTAACTGAGTACAACAGCCAGTTTACTCAATTATCTCGTTATGCCAACGAAGAACGTATGACTGAAAACAAGAAGATGGAAAAATTCCTGGACGGTCTGGCACCAGCACTTAAATGCCAGTTAGTCGTACACACCTTTCCAGATTTCAAGACACTAGTGGACAAGGCTATTACGTTGGAAAATGAGCGTCGCAGTCTGGAAGACATTCGCAAGCGAAAAAGGGATCAGACCAACCACACTCGCAACAACATGAATAAGGTAAATTTCCAGAAAAATGGGGCGAACAAATCCATGACAAATGACACACGTCCAATCAAAAAATTTCATGCAAGGGACAAGGATTTAATGTATCGCCCAGGTGTTACTTGCTACGCTTGTGGAGAAGAAGGACACTATGCTAAACAGTGCCCGAAGCCAAGGAACTCAACACCAAAGCCAAACAACAACGGGAACAATTCCGCGCCCAAGCGAAACAACTTCAACCCCAATAACAACCACAAGAAAGGCCACCTGAACCATGTGACCAAGGAGCAAGCACAGGATGCCCCGGATATTGTATCGGTACGTTCCCTGTCAACACAATACCTGCCACGGTTTTGTTTGATTCTGGAGCTTCTCATTCGTTCTTTTCGAAGAGTTCTGCTTTGCAACATGGTTTTTCGATGCTTCCCTTGGGAAAATCAATGAGCATCAAGTCCCCCGGAAGTAAGCAGATCACTCAAAATTACTGCCAAGGTATAACCATTGAAATTGAAGGGTTAAAGTTTCACGCAAACCTCATCGTGTTGGAAAACAAGGGACTGGATGTTATCCTGGGTATGGACTGGCTAACCACCTGTTGGGGAATGTAGTATTTTAAAATTTTCCTACGATCACGCAAGATCTATCTACCAGATGCATAGCAACGAGAGGGGAGAGTGTGTGTACCCTCGTAGACCGGGAGCGGAAGCGTCAAGTGACGCGGTTGATGTTGTCGAACTTCTTCACGATCCAACCGATCAAGCACCGAACGTACGGCACCTCCGCGTTCAGCACACGTTCAGCTTGATGACGTCCCAAGAGCTCTTGATCCAGAAGAGCTTCACGGGAGAGTTTCGTCAGCACGACGGCGTGGTGACGGATATGATGTGTTCACCGGCGCAGGGCTTCGCCTAAGCTCCGCGACAGTATGACCGAGGTGTGATTCTGTGGAGGGGGGCACCGCACACGGCTAAAACAATTCAACTTGTGTGTCTTTGGGTGCCCCCCTGCCCCCGTATATAAAGGAGCAAGGGAGGGAGGCCGGCCGGCCCTTCCTGGTGCGGCTAGGGAAGGAGTCCTACTAGGAATAGGATTGCAATCCTATTCCTAGTAGGATTCACCAAAAGGAAGAAGGGGGAAAGGAATAGGAGAGGTGGCGCCCCCCCCCCCCAATCCTAGTCCAACTAGGAACCCTAGGTGGGGGCGCCGGCCAGCCCTATGGGCTGCCTCTCTCTTTCCCTTTAGGCCCACTATGGACCATCCCCTCTCGTAGGGGGTTCCGGTAACCCCCTCCGGCATTCCCGATAAATCTGAAACTTTTCCGGTATACTTCCGGTGTCCGAATATAGCCGTCCAATATATCAATCTTTATGTCTCGGACATTCCGAGACTCCTCGTCATGTCCGTGATCTCATCCGGGACTCCGAACTACCTTCGGTACATCAATACTCATAAACTCATAATACCGATCGTCATCAAACGTTAAGCATGCGGACCCTACGGGTTCGAGAACTATGTAGACATGACCGAGACTCATCTCCGGTCAATAACCAATAGCGGAACCTGGATGTTCATATTGGCTCCTACATATTCTACGAAGATCTTTTATCGGTCAGAACCGCATAACAACATACGTTGTTCCTTTTGTCAAACGGTATGTTACTTGCCCGAGATTCGATCGTCGGTATCTCTATACCTAGTTCAATCTCGTTACCGGCAAGTCTCTTTACTCGTTCCGTAACACATCATCTCGTGACTAACTCATTACTCTTTTGCTTGCAAGGCTTATTGTGATGTGTGTTACCGAGAGGGCCCAGAGATACCTCTCCGACACTCGGAGTGACAAATCCTAATCTTGATCTATGCCAACACCACGAATACTTTCGGAGACACCTGTAGAGCATCTTTATGATCACCCAGTTACGTTGTGACGTTTGATAGCACACAAGGTGTTCCTACGGTATTCGGGAGTTGCATAATCTCATAGTCATAGGAACATGTATAAGTCATGAAGAAAGCAATAGCAGTAAAACTAAACGATCATAGTGCTATGCTAACGGATGGGTCTTGTCCATCACATCATTCTCCTAATGATGTGATCCCGTTGATCAAATGACAACTCATGTCTATGGCTAGGAAACATAACCATCTTTGATCAATGAGCTAGTCTAGTAGAGGCATACTAGGGACATACTGTTTTGTCTATGTATTCACACATGTACTAAGTTTCCGGTTAATACAATTCTAGCATGAATAAAAGACATTTATCATGATATAAGGAAATATAAATAACATCTTTATTATTGCCTCTAGGGCATATTTCCTCCAGTCTCCCACTTGCACTAGAGTCAATAATCTAGCTCACATCGCCATGTGATTTAATACCGATAGTTCACATCGTTATGTGAATAACACCCATAGTTCACATCGCCATGTGACCAACACCCAAAGGGTTTACTAGAGTCAATAATCTAGTTCACATCGCTATGTGATTAATACCCAAGAGTAATAAGGTGTGATCATGTTTTGCTTGTGAGAGAAGTTTAGTCAACGGGTCTGTCACATTCAGATCCGTATGTATTTTGCAAATTTCTATGTCTACAATGCTCTGCATAGAGCTACTCTAGCTAATTGCTCCCACTTTCAATACGTATCCAGATTGATACTTGGAGTCATCTGGATTTAGTGTCAAAGCTTGCATCGGCGTAACCCTTTACGACGAACTCTTTATCACCTCCATAATCGAGAAACATTTCCTTAGTCATCCAGTTACTAAGGATAATTTTGACCGCTGTATAGTGATCTACTCCTGGATCACTATTGTACCCCCTTGACAAACTCATGGCAAGGTACACAACATGTTTGGTACACAGCATGGCATACTTTATAGAACCTATGGCTGAGGCATAGGGAATGACTTTTATTCTCTCTATATTTTTCTGCCGTGGTCTGGCTTTGAGTCTTACTCAACTTCACACCTTACAAGTCAGGCAAGAACTCCTTCTTTGACTGATCTATTTTGAACTACTTCAAAATCTTATGAAGGTATGTACTTATCGAAAGTCTTATCAAGCGTCTTGATCTATCTCTATAGATCTTGATGCCCAATATGTAAGCAGCTTCACCAAGGTCTTTCTTTGAAAAAACTCCTTTCAAACACTCCTTTATGCTTTCAGAAAATTCTACATCATTTCCGATCGACAATATGTCATTCACATATACTTATCAGAAAGGTTGTAGTGCTCCCACTCACTTCTTGTAAATACAGGCTTCTCCAAAAGTCTGTATAAAACCATATGCTTTGATCACCTCATCAAAGCGTATATTCCAACTCCGAGATGCTTGCACCAGTCCATAGATGGATCGCTGGAGCTTCCATATTTTGTTAGCACCTTTTGGATCGACAAAACCTTCTGGTTGCATCATATACAACTCTTCTTTGAGATATCCATTCAGGAATGCAGTTTTGACATCCATTTGCCAGATTTCATAATCATAAAATGCGGCAATTGCTAACATGATTCGGACAGACTTAAGCATCGCTACAGGTGAGAAAGTCTCATCGTAGTCAACTCCTTGAACTTGTCGAAACCTTTTCGCAACAAGTCGAGCTTTGTAAACAGTAACATTACCGTCTGCGTCGGTCTTCCTCTTGAAGATCCATTTATTTTCGATGGCCTGCCGATCATCGGGCAAGTCAACCAAAGTCCACACTTTGTTCTCATACATGGATCCCATCTCAGATTTCATGGCCTCAAGCCATTTTGCGGAATCTGGGCTCATCATCGCTTCCTCATAGTTCGTAGGTTCATCATGGTCTAGTAACATGATTTCCAGAACTGGGTTGCCGTACCATTCTGATGCGGAACGAAGTCTGGTTGATCTACGAAGTTCAGCAGAAACTTGATCTGAAGTTTCATGATGATCATCATTAGCTTCCTCACTAATTGGTGTAGGAATCACTGGAACTAGTTTCTGTGATGTTCCACTTTCCAATTCGGGAGAAGGTACAATTACCTCATCAAGTTCTTCTTTCCTCCCACTCACTTCTTTCGAGAGAAACTCCTTCTCTAGAAAGGATCCACTCTTAGCAACAAGGACCTTGCCTTCGGATCTGTGATAGAAGGTGTACCCAACAGTTTCTTTTGGGTATCCTATGAAGATTTACTTCTCCGATTTGGGTTCGAGCTTATCATGTTGAAACTTTTTCACATAAGCATCGCAGTCCCAACCTTAAAGAAATGACAGCTTAGGTTTCTCGTCAAACCACAGTTCATACGGTGTCATCTCCACGGATTTAGATGGTGCCCTATTTAACATGAATGTAGCTGTCTCTAATGCATAACCCCAAAAGCGATAGTGGTAGATCGGTAAGAGACATCATCGATCGCACCATATCTAATAAAGTACTGTTATGACGTTCAGGCACACCATTACACTATGGTGTTCCGGGTGGCGTGAGTTGTGAAACTATTCCACATTGTTTCAAATGAAGACCAAACTCGTAACTCAAATATTCTCCTCCACGATCGGATCGTAGAAACTTTATTTTCTTGTTACGATGATTTTCTACTTCACTCTGAAATTCTTTGAACCTTTCAAATGTCTCAGACTTGTGCTTCATTAAGTAGATATACCCATATATGCTCAAATCATCAGTGAAGGTCAGAAAATAACGATACCCGCCGCGAGCTTCAACACTCATTGGCCCACATACATCAGTATGTATGATTTCCAACAAATCTGTTGTTCGCTCCATAGTTCCGGAGAACGGAGTTTTAGTCATCTTGCCCATGAGGCATGGTTCGCAAGCACCAAGTGATTCATAATCAAGTGATTCCAAAAGTCCATCATTATGGAGTTTCTTCATGCGTTTTACACCAATATGACCTAAACGGCAGCGCCACAAATAAGTTGCACTATCATTATTAACCTTGCATCTTTTGGCTTCAATATTATGAATATGTGTATCACACGATCGACATTCAACAAACTATTTTCATTGGGTGTATGACCATAGAAGGTTTTATTCATGTAAACAGAACAACAATTATTCTCTAACTTACTTGAATAACCGTATTGCAATAAACATGATCAAATCACATTCATGCTCAACACAAACACCAAATAACACTTATTTAGGTTCAACACTAATCCCGAAAGTATAGGAAGTGTGCGATGATGATCATATCAATCTTGGAACTGCTTCCAATACACATCGTCACTTCATCCTTTAACTAGTTTATGTTCATTATGCAACTCCCACTTCGAGTTACTATTCTTTAGCAACTGAACCAGTATCAAATACCGAGGGGTTGCTATGAACACTAGTAAAATACACATCAATAATCTATATATCAAATATACCTTTGTTCACTTTGCCATTCTTCTTATCCGCCAAGTATCTAGGGCAGTTCCAATTCCGGTGACCATTTCCTTTGCAGTAGAAGCACTTAGTTTCAGGCTTGAGTTTAGCTTTGGGTTTTTTCATGGGAGTGACAACTTGCTTGTCATTCTTCTTGAAGTTCCCCTTCTATCCCTTTGCCCTTTACTTGAAACAAGTGGTCTTATTAACCATCAACACTTGATGTTCCTTTTTGATTTCTACCTTTGCCGATTTCAGCATTGCGAAGAGATCGGGAATTACCTTCGTCATCCCTTGCATATTATAGTTCATCACGAAGTTCTACTAACTTGGTGATAGTGACTAGAGAACTTTGTCAATTACTATCTTATCTGGAAGATTAACTCCCACTTGATTCATGTAATTGTAGTACCCAGACAATCTGAGCACATGCTCACTGGTTGAGCTATTCTCCTCCATCTTGTAGGCAAAGTACTGTCAGAAGTCTTATACCTCTCGACACGGGCATGAGTATGAAATACTAATTTCAACTCTTGGAACATCTTATATGCTCCGTGGCGTTCAAAACGTTTTTGAAGTCCCGGTTACAAGCCGTAAAGCATGGTGCACTAAACTATCAAGTAGTCATCATACCGAGCTTTTGTCAAAACGTTCATAACGTCTATATCTGCTCCTGCAATAGGTCTGTCACCTAGCGGTGCATCAAGGACATATTTCTCTGTGCAGCAATGAGGATAATCCTCAGATCACGGAACAATTCCGCATCATTGCTACTAACATCTTTCAACTTAGTTTTCTTTAGGAACATATAAAAAATAAACGGGGAGCAACATCGTGAGCTATTGATCTACAACATAGATATGCTAATACTACAAGGACTAAGTTCATGATAAATTAAAGTTCAATTTAATCATATTAATTAAAGAACTCCCACTTAGATAGACATCCCTCCGGTCATCTAAATGATCACGTGATCCAAATCAACTAAACCATGTCCGATCATCACGTGAGATGGAGTAGTTTCAATGGTGAACATCTTATGTTGATCATATCTACTATATGATTCACGCTCGACCTTTCGGTCTCCAGTGTTCCGAGGCCATATCTGCATATGCTAGGCTCGTCAAGTTTAACCCGAGTATTCTGCGTGTGCAAAACTGGCTTACACCCGTTGTATTTGAACGTAGAGCTTATCACACCCGATCATCACGTGGTGTCTCGGCACGACGAACTTTCGCAACGGTGCATACTCAGGGAGAACACTTATACCTTGAAATTTAGTAAGGGATCATCTTATAATGCTATCGTCGTTCTAAGCAAAATAAGAAGCATAATAAGATAAACATCACATGCAATCAAAATATGTGACATGATATGGCCATCATCATCTTGTGCTTTTGATCTCCATCTCCAAAGCACTTTCATGATCACCTTCGTCACACGGCGCGACACCTTGATCTCCATCGTAGCATCGTTGTCGTCTCGCCAACTATTGCTTCTACGACTATCGCTACCGCTTAGTGATAAAGTAAAGCAATTACATGGCGATTGCATTTCATACAATAAAGCGACAACCATATGGCTCCTGCCAGTTGCCGATAACATTACAAAACATGATCATCTCATACAAAACCGTATAACTCATCATGTCTTGACCATATCACATCACAACATGCCCTGCAAAAACAAGTTAGACGTCCTCTACTTTGTTGTTGCAAGTTTTACGTGGCTGCTACGGGCTTAGCAAGAACCGTTCTTACCTACGCATATAAAACCACAACGATGTTTCGTCAAGTATGTGCTGTTTTAACCTTCACAAGGACCGGGCGTAGCCACACTTGATTCAGCTAAAGTGAGAGAGACAGACACCCGCTAGTCACCTTTAAGCAACGAGTGCTCGTAACGGTGAAACCAGTCTCGCGTAAGCGTACGCGTAATGTCGGTCCGGGCCGCTTCATCTCACAATACCGCCGAAGCAAAGTATGACATGCTGGTAAGCAGTATGACTAGTATTGCCCACAACTCATTGTGTTCTACTCGTGCATATCATCTACACATAGACCTGGCTCATGATGCCACTGTTGGGGAATGTAGAATTTTAAAAAAAAAATCCTACGATCACGCAAGATCTATCTACCAGATGCATAGCAACGAGAGGGAAGAGTGTGTCTACGTACCCTCGTAGACCGGAAGCGGAAGCGTCAAGTGACGCGGTTGATGTAGTCGAACTTCTTCGCGATTCAACCGATCAAGCACCGAACGTACGGCACCTCCGCGTTCAGCACACGTTCAGCTTGATGACGTCCCACGAGCTCTTGATCCAGTTGAGCTTCACGGGAGAGTTTCGTCAGCACGACGGCGTGGTGACGGATATGATGTATTTACCGGCGCAGGGCTTTGCCTAAGCACTGCAGCGGTATGACCGAGGTGTGTTTCTGTGGAGGGGGGCACCGCACACGGCTGGAACAATTCAACTTGTGTGTCTTTGGGTGCCCCCCTGCCCCCGTATATAAAGGAGCAAGGGAGGAGGGCCGGCCGGCCTCCTATGGTGCGGTTAGGGCAATCCTACTAGGAATAGGATTGCAATCCTATTCCTAGTAGGAGTCCACCAAGAAGGAAGAGAGGGAAAGGAAAAGAGGGAGAGGTGGCGCCCCCCCAATCCTAGTCCAACTAGGATCCCTAGGTGGGGCGCCGGCCAGCCTCTATGGGCTGCCTCTCTCTTTTCCTTAAGGCCCACTATGGACCATCCCCCCTCGTAGGGGGTTCTGGTAACCCCCTCCGGCAATCCAGTTAAATCCGAAACTTTTCCGGAACACTTCCGGTGTCCGAATATAGTCGTCCAATATATCAATCATTATGTCTCGGACATTCCGAGACTCCTCGTCATGTCCGTGATCTCATCCGGGACTCCGAACTACCTTCGGTACATCAATACTCATAAACTCATAATACCGATCGTCATCAAACGTTAAGCGTGCGGACCCTACGGGTTCGAGAACTATGTAGACATGACCGAGACTCATCTCCGGTCAATAACCAATAGCGGAACATGGATGTTCATATTGGCTCCTACATATTCTACGAAGATCTTTTATCGGTCAAACCGCATAACAACATACGTTGTTCCTTTTGTCATCGGTATGTTACTTGCCCGAGATTCGATCGTCGGTATCTCTATACCTAGTTCAATCTCGTTACCGGCAAGTCTCTTTACTCGTTCCGTAACACATCATCTCGTGACTAACTCATTAGTCTTTTGCTTGCAAGGCTTATTATGATGTGTGTTACCGAGAGGGCCCAGAGATACCTCTCCGACACTCGGAGTGACAAATCCTAATCTTGATCTATGCCAACACCACGAATACTTTCGGAGACACCTGTAGAGCATCTTTATGATCACCCAGTTACGTTGTGACGTTTGATAGCACACAAGGTGATCCTACGGTATTCGGGAGTTGCACAATCTCATAGTCATAGGAACATGTATAAGTCATGAAGAAAGCAATAGCAGTAAAACTAAACGATCATAGTGCTATGCTAACGGATGGGTCTTGTCCATCACATCATTCTCCTAACGATGTGATCCCGTTGATCAAATGACAACTCATGTCTATGGTTAGGAAACATAACCATCTTTGATCAATGAGCTAGTCTAGTAGAGGCATACTAGGGACACTTTGTTTTGTCTATGTATTCACACATGTACTAAGTTTCCGGTTAATACAATTCTAGCATGAATAATAACATTTATCATGATATAAGGAAATATAAATAACAACTTTATTATTGCCTCTAGGGCATATTTCCTTCAGTGATGTGGCGCAATGTCTTGTCAGTTTCGAGCTTGTGTTCCCACCATCCTTCTTCAATATCATGACACACGTCCTAGTTCATCTAGTCGATGAGATTGTCATTCTGGGGCCCGTATTTCTACACAATATGTTCCCCTTTGAGAGGTTCATGGGAGTCCTAAAGAAATATGTCCGTAACCGCGCAAGGCCAGAAGGAAGCATCTCCATGGGCCATCAAACAGAGGATGTCATCGGGTTTTGTGTTGACTTCATTCCTGGCCTTAATAAGATAGGTCTCCCTAAATCGCGGTACGAGGGGAGACTGACTGGAAAAGGCACGCTTGGAAGGGACTCAATAATATGCAGGGACGGATATTCTTGGTCTCAAGCACACTACACAGTTCTACAGAACTCTACATTGGTGACCCCGTATGTCGATGAACACAAGAACAGTCTGCGCTCCAAACACCCGGAGCAGTGCGACGACTTGATTACACGTGAACACATCAGGACTTTCAGCAGTTGGTTGGAAACACGTCTCAGAGGTGACAACACTGTTTGTGATGAGTTGTACTTGTTGTCCAGGGGACCATCTTCGACTGTATTGATTTACAAAGGATACGAGATAAATGGGAATACATTTTACACGATTGTCCAAGATCAAAAGAGCACCAACCAAAACAGCGGTGTCCGCTTTGATGCAACAACCGAGAGGGGAAAGGACATATATTATGGTTACATAGTGGACATATGGGAACTTGACTACGGACATGATTTTAAGGTCCCTTTGTTTAAGTGTAAATGGGTCAATCTGTCAGGAGGCGGGGTACAGGTAGACCCACAGTACGGAATGACAACAGTGGATCTGAAAAATCTTGGATACACTGACGAACCGTTCGTCCTAGCCAATGATGTGGCACAGGTTATCTATGTGAAGGACATGTCTACCAGACCGAGAAAAAGAAAAGATAAGGAAGCGAATACATCATACGATGAGCCAAAGCGCCACATAGTTCTTTCAGGAAAAAGGGACATCCTGGGAGTGGAGGGCAAGACAGACATGTCTGAAGATTATGAAAAGTTTCATGAAATTCCTCCCTTCAAAGTCAAGGCTGACCCAAGCATCCTGATAAACGATGAAGAGTATCCATGGTTACGGCGCAATAAGCAAATGACACAAGCGAAGAAAAAGTGAAGAGTTATTTCCGCAACTATTATGATGATACCATGCCAACTTTGTAACAAACGAGTATGATACCATTGTCCGTTTGTACTATTCAAATTTCAATACTACTTGCACTAACAAAACAAAACAAAACAAAACAAACTTGAAAAATAAATAGCAACAATAAGTATTTTGTTGTAAGTATAAACAAAATAAAATAAATAAAGCAACAAAGAAAATAAATAAAGAAAGTAAAATAAATAAAGCAACTCTAAATACAGCAAAAAACAACTTAGAAATAAACAAAGAAAATAAAATAAATAAAGCAACTCTAAATACAGCAAAAAACAACTTAGAAATAAATAGCAACAATAAGTATTTTGTTGTAATTAAGTATAAACAAAATAAAATAAATAAAGCAACAAAGAAAATAAATAAAGGAAGTAAAATAAATAAAGCAACTCTAAATACAGCAAAAAACAACTTAGAAATAAACAAAGAAAATAAAATAAATAAAGCAACTCTAAATACAGCAAAAAACAACTTAGAAATAAATAAAGCAAAAAAGGAAAAAAATATGCCACCTGCTGGGCCCACACGGCCTGAATACGACTAGAAACCCAACCATGGGCCAGGATTCAGGCCCGTAGAAAGCCCAGCAAGTCCACAGGCAAAGCAGTGTCAGTTTAGGCCCTTAGGCCTGCAGTTTAGAGGAGTTCGAGAGGAGAGAGGCAGCGGGGCTTATAAACTGGTGCTGCTCTCCCTCAACTAGCGAGGTGGGACTAAACTTCCCACCGCACCGCGGCAAGGCCTTTAGTCCCGGTTGCTGCCACCAACCGGGACTAAAGGGTGGCATTAGTCCCGGTTGCTGCCACCAACCGGGACTAAAGGCGCCTCCTTCCCGCCCTTTGGGCTGCTCAAAAGGGACCTTTAGTCCCGGTTGGTGGCAGCAACCGGGACTAAAGGGGGCTATTAGTCCCGGTTTGTGCCAAGAACCGGGACTAATACTCCTCCTATATAAGCTACACTTGCGAAAATTTCGTTCAGTTTCTCCTTCTTCCCAGCCCCGACGCCGCCCTCGATCTGCTCCGTCCCCGTCGCCGTCGCCGTCGCCCCCGTCGCCCCGTCGCCGTCGCCCCCGACGCCGCCTCGTCGCTCCGCCCCGCGCCGTCGCCCCGCCCCGCGCCGTCGCCGCGCCCCCCGGCCGGCCCGTCGCCCCGCGCCGCCGCGCGCCCCGCCCCGCCGCCGTCGCGCCGCCGCGCCCCGACGCCGCCTCGTCGCCGCCCCGCCCCGCCGCCGTCGCGCCGCCCAGCCCTGCCGATGTGAGGGCCGGCTCCCTTTTTTTTATATGTTTAATATATATTGCTGTATATATATATATAGTTGCTGTGTATATATATGTATATATGTGTATATTTTTTTTCTTAGGAATTTTCTTAGGAAATTGCAGTATATATAGTTGCTGTATATAGTTGCTGTATTTATATGTATGTGTATATCTTTTTTTTTCTTAGGAATTTGCTAAATATATATGTTAAATATATATTTATGTGTATATAAATATATTTTTTCTTAGGAAGTTGCTGTATATATGTGATGTGTGTATATGTGATGTATATATATGTGTATGTGGCTATATAGTTTTTTGTTTATATATGCTAAATATATATAGAAAGTTTTATATATGCAAAAGTTACAAATTTAGAAAAAGAAGGATAGGAAAGAAGAAAATAAGAAAGAGGAAAGAAAGAAGAAGAGGAGAGGAAGAAGAGGAGAAATAAATAAGAAGAAGAAAAAAAAGAAAAAAAGAGGAGAAGAAGAAAGGAAATAGAGGAGAAAATTCTTCTCCTCTATTCCTTTCTTCTTCTCCTTTTTTTTTCTTTTTTTTTCTTCGATCTTCTCCTCTAGCGGTTCCTTTTTTCTTCTTCTTCCTCTTTTTTTTATCGGATATGTCTATGTCGATATACACCCTCCCCGATAACTTCGACATTAGGGGGGGGGGCGGTGTCGAGGGTCGTCGAGGGACCGAGAGGCCGAAGGTCGAGGGGTCGAGGGTCGTCGAGGGACCGAGAGGCCGAAGGGCGAGGGGTCGAGAGGTTGCCTAGCAGTCGGGGGTCTAGGGTTGTGGATCGCCGAGCAGTCGGGGGTCGAGAGAGAGGTTGCCTAGCTAGTGTCAAAGTATTGAAAAATTCCATGACTTCATCATTTGCCAGAAGTAACCGGGGCATGTTGGTACGAAGTTATGCAAAGATGTTTTGGAACGGAGTTCCTGATAGGATAATCCGTCTTTTGTTACGGATTATCTTATCTGGGACTTCGTTCCAAAACAACTTTGGAGAGCTTCGTACCATCATGCTACTGTTACTTTCGCCTAATGATGAAGTACTGGTTTTGTTGAATCCTTTGACAACTATAGCTAGACAAAATGTGACATGAGGGGGTCTAGGGTTTGTGGATCGCCGAGCTGTCGGGGGTCGAGGGGTCGAGAGAGGTTGCCTAGCTAGTGTCAAAGTATTGAAAAATTCCATGACTTCATCATTTGCCAGAAGTAACCGGGGCATGTTGGTACGAAGTTATGCAAAGATGTTCTGGAACGGAGTCCCTGATAGGATAATCCGTCTTTTGTTACGGATTATCTTATCTGGGACTTCGTTCCAAAACAACTTTGGAGAGCTTCGTACCATCATGCTACTGTTACTTTCGCCTAATGATGAAGTATTGGTTTTGTTGAATCATTTGACACTATAGCTAGACAAAATGTGACATGAGGGGGTCTAGGGTTTGTGGATCGCCGATCAGTCGAGGGTTGAAGCTAGTTCTACGTTTGCCATTAATATATCCATCTGTCATGTTTGAATAATAATTGGCATGTTGTAAATATTTGTAGAAACAATGGACGACAACACCCGAGACCTAGCACAAGAAGCGATGTTGATGGACATAATCGCAGACGGACAAAATGCCGTCAGGTCGTATCTCAACGACACCGATGAGCAGGTCGAACAAGAGCTGCGGCTGGAAGATCTAGGCTATGATATTGATGAATTCGGTGACCCAATGCACATGGAAGAAGTAGACCGTGAGGACGGCTCCGGTGACCCAATGCCGGTGCAAGAAGGAGACCGTGATGCTGGCTCCGGTGACCGAACCGAGTCCGGCCAGGAGGTATATACGTTAGTTAAGCATGTGCTGACTAGTTAATTGATTCATTCATTAACTCTCGTCTTTGTTCCTTTTCTAGCCCTCCGGATCGAGCAAATCTTCGGTAAAGAGACGAGGAGCGAAGAAAAAGTTGAGGCCGGATGAAAAGTTTGAGATCTCAGAAATCTCGCGCTCCGGCGAGCCGATTGCACCCATCCGCACAAAGAACGCATTTGTTAATCAGTGCGGGGTTCTGGTTAGGGACAAGATCCCGATCAGCATCCATCAATGGTTAAAGCCGGCTGCAAACGACGCTCAGGTGACTTATGTCACAGATATGCAGAAAGAAGATCTTTGGACTGAGCTGAAGTCAAACTTCGTCCTACCGCGAGAGGTTGATCCGGCGAAGCCAGTTAAAGAGGACTTAATCAAGTCTTATGCACTTTCGAAGATGGCAGACCAATTCAGGGCATGGAAGAAAAAACTGAATACGTTTGTCAGAGAGAAAACGACTCCAGAATTTGTGGGCATATATGAGAAGATCAAAGATGACTGGCCCGCATTTGTGGCCCATAAGAAGTCGGAAAAGAGTCAGAAGATGTTGGAGACAAACCGGATAAATGCTGCAAAGAAGATGCATCACCATCGCACGGGGTCGGGCGGCTACCTCGTAGCCCGGCCTAAGTGGGCCAGGGCTGAGAATGATCTGCTTCAGAAAGGGATCGAACCAGAGACAATGCACTGGCCAGAACGTTGCCGGACTTGGTTCTTCGGGGCTGGCGGATCCTTGGACCCTGTAACAGGGTGGTGCATTTGGACGGACAAGCAATTGGAAACACCACTCAGGAAGATGCGGCAGTATATCAAAGCAGCGCATGCAGGGACGTTCATCCCCGACAGAGAGAACGACGAGCTGACAATGGCCCTCGGGAATCCTGAGCACCCTGGACGGACACGAGGCACGCCAGGCTCCCTTCCGTGGCGTGCTGGGTTTCCGGACGCAGGAGGCTACAAATGCCACGACAGGAGGAAGAAAATGGAGATGACCGAAATCCAGGCGCTGCGGGCCAGAATACAAACGATAGAGGAACGGGAAGCAGATCGGGAAAGAATTGCCGAAGCTTCCCCCGAAGCTACCCCGCCATCTCAGCGGAGAAGCAGCGTGGCTTCCACCGAGCTGCCTCAGCCAGAGCTTGCCTTGACGGCTACTGCCAGGAATCCTGTGGATGCTATCACGCAGGCACAAAATTGCCACCTTATGGCACAGTGGATGAATCTGAAGGTCAAGGCGGCTGCTGGCTCTGTTTATCCTTCTGGACCAGACGACACTTTTCACTGCCGGCCGATTCCAGAAGGATATGCTAGGGTGATGGTCGACGAAATAACGGAGGGATTTGAGGAGCTCCAGCTTGACCACCCTACCGGTGAAGGGGAGACTCGGCTGGGTTCTTCATTGAAGACTCCATGCCTATGGCGGAAGGACCTAATCAACATTCTGAACTGGACGCCTCCGCCTCCTCCTCCTCCTCCGACGAGTCAGGGCACTCCGCCTCCTCCTCCGGCGAGTGACCATCAGGGCACTCCGGCTCCTTCTCCGGCGAGTGACCATCAGGGCACTCCGGCTCCTTCTCCGGCGCGTGGCGGTACACCGCCTCCTTCGCCGCCGGCGCGTGGCGGCACTCCGCCTCCTTCGCCGCCGGCGCGCCCGAGCAGACAGCCAGCTCCTCCTTCGCCTAATCAGCAAGGGCGGAAGAGACCTGCCGCCGCTCCGGCTGCTCCTGCTCCGGCGCCTAAGCAAGTAAAAAAGACAGCCGCTTCGTCTGGTCCGGCGACGTCTACCAGTACAGCCAGAGGCGGGAGGCGATGCAGATTCGGTCCTTCTCTCACGCCTCTAGAGAAGTTACCGTACGAGAGGTCCGACGAGGAAAACACGAAGATCGCTGAAGGCGAAGTGAAGGACTTTTTTGAAGGGTTGAAAGCACAGAGACATCCACCTCCAGAGGAGAAGATAGATGCGGTGAAAGCAAAGCGCACTCTTGCTGCCCTGAAGCAACCAGCGAAAAGTAAGCCGAAGGGCAACTATGACCGCATTATTCAAAAGACATTTCAAGATGCCAAGCGGTCCGGAAGTACAAAAAGTGATAAGAGGTTAGCAGAAGGGCGAGCTGGGAAACAAATTGCCCAGCTCGGCGAACAAGCGAACCAATCGTGCCCCCCGCTCAAGGTGTCTAGCGACATGGTCGCTAATGATCCGAGGATGGTGCCCGGTTATACCAATCTTGCAGATTACGTGTCCGACGATGTACACTATGATTTCATGGACGTGCAGATAGAAAGATACGAGTACAAAAAGCCTCTCGTAAAAAATGAAAGATCTCTATCAACGAATATGCGAAGATTGCATGATTGGTACATGAAAATCTGCAGAGAGTCTGGGGGATGAATAACTTGTATTTGAGAGTTAAACCGGAGCATGACCTCGTTGGAATTGACCTGTTGCCTGTTCCATTTGATGAGTTCTATCAATTTTTCAATCAATTGGCCCTCGATAAAACAACGATCACCTGCTACTGTCTGTAAGTAGTACTACTTCTGTCATTAAGTCTCTCTATATAGCTGATCTTCATTGCATGTATTTATAATTATCCTCACTATATTATGCAGATTGAAGATCGTCGAATTGAAGAAAAGACAAGTAGGTGATATTGGGTTTATTAACACATACCTCATAGATGCAACCGAGGTTAAATTGCGTCCCGGCGATACCGAGACCAACTTGCTACGATCGTTGGTGGTAAATGAAAACAAAGATATAATACTCTTTCCTTACAACTTCAAGTGAGTGTTAATGTCTTCTGCATATTTGGTTTCCCTTATATATATCAGTCAAGTTTATAGTGATGTAATGATCTCATGCATTCGTGCGCAGCTTCCACTATATTCTCTTAGAGATTAAGCTTGAGAAGGGAATAGTAACTGTCTTCGACTCTAAACGTAAAGATCCCGAGGAGTATGCGGACATGACTCAAATACTAGCCAGGTAAGTTAAATCGATCAATATTATCCACCATGCATATATATCATCAACTTCATTTCTGATATCAACTAATTGTTTCCTTTGTCTGGCAGGGCTTGGAAAACATTCATCAAAAAAGCTCCGGGACTGCCGAAGAAGCTACAATTTAGATACCCGAAAGTAAGTACAATATAGTAGCATGTTCCGCGCGCGCATCTCCTATATCTTGATTCAAGCGCTAGCTAGTTTCATCAATACCAATTTGGCATTCTTGCTTATCAGTTTGATTGAGCTCTATTTCTTGTAAAGTGGTTGTGGCAGGAACCCGGGAATGATTATTGTGGATACTACATTTGCGAGTCCATCCGCCACACGACCTGTGAGCGGGGCTACACTGATGAACAATTTAAAGTGCGTAAGCAATCAATAATATTCACAAATTTATAGCATCATTTCATGTATTGACCCCCTACTTCAAATTAGATGTTTCGGATGCGGGATGAACTCCTAACACCAGATCGTCTGCGAGCAATTCAAGAGGAATTGGCGGCATTCTTCCTTGAACACGTGATCGCTGAAGACGGAGAATACTATGTGGACCCTGCATCCATGTGTTAGGAGATTATTTTTGTAAGAGATAATTATTGTATATATGTGCCCGGTAGTGTCGGATAGATATACGAGAACTTGTTGTTCGACCAATCTCTCGGAGAAAGAGAGGTGGTCGATATTATTACTTCTCTCTGTATGCATATATATATATATGTTGATTATATATACGAGATCTTCTGTTCCTTCGTTTGCTTAGTAGCTAGCAGCTAGCTAGCTAGCTAGCTAGCGTGACTACTCTAGTTCATATATATACGTATGTGTAGTATGTAGCGTCGACCAAAAGCACGGACATAAGAGAGAACACTTCTCTCTATTAATTAGCTAGCTAACACAATATATCAAGCACCTAAATTAACCCCCAAAACCTAAACCCCCCCTCCCCTTTCAAAAAAAAAACAAAAACCACAGCCACAGAAATGCTGACGCGTGGGAGCCTTTTGGTCCCGGTTGGTACCACCAACCGGGACTAAAGCCCCTCCTGCCTGGACTCCGTGCACAGGCCACGTGGACACCCTTTTGCCCCGGTTCTGGATTGAACCGGGACTAAAGGGTCAGAGCATTAGTACCGACCCTCTTGTCCCGGTTACAGAACCGGGGCTAAAGGCCCAGATGAACCGGGTCTGATCCCCCTTTATCTACTAGTGTGGGCTGCCTCCCAAAAGCGCTTTCTTTTATTCCTTTAAGCTAGGCATAATGCATAGAGATCAAGTTTTATCAAGAGTAAAAGAATAGCTAGCCCGTATAACGGACTCAAAAGGTAACTTAATCTTCTTTCTAGGAAAGTGTTCCATCCCTTTCTTGAGAGGAAATTGGAATTTTATATTCCCCTCTTTCATGTCAATGATAGCACCAACGGTGCGTAGAAAAGGACGTCCCAAAATAATTGGACACGAAGGTTCACATTCAATATCCATAATAGTAAAATCAACGGGAACGTAATTGTCATTGACAACGATAAGAACATCGTCGATCCTCCCCAAAGGTTTCTTTATGGAAGAATCAACGAGACGAACACCAAAAGAACAAGAATCAAAAGGTTTCAATTTAAGCATATCATATATTCTTTTGGGCATAACAGAGGTACTAGCTCCAACATCACATAAAGCATATCAAGAGAAGTTATTCAACTTAATTTTAATCATAGGATCCCAACCATCTTCTAGCTTTCTAGGTATGGAGGCTTCTACTCTAAGTTTCTCCTCCTTAGCTTTGATGAGAGCATTAGTGATATACTCTCTGAAGGCAAGGTTAAGCGTGCTAGTGTGGGGATCTTTACCCATTCTTTGTAGAAAGGTGACAACTTCCGAGATACTACAATTATCAAAATCGATTTTATCATTATTGAGCAGAATAGTAGTGTCATCTTCTTTGTTTGAATTGCTCTCTATTATAAGAGTTTGAACGTCTTCCCAAGTTTGGAGAAGCATAGGGGCAACTTTAAACTGAGGCTCATACTCTTTTCCTGGAAGATCATGCCATGGGCATAACTCTCCATTAAGACTAACTTAATCACAAGGTTTATTACTTTTGTAGATCCCGACAGTAGTGATTGGCGTGATGGAAGAAGGGGTGTACTCCTCCCATTTAGTGTTTTTGGTGGAACCCATAGCAGCAAGCAAGCAAGATAACTATTTTTGTGATTTTCGATAAAAGATACTAAAGCAAAACTGAAAGGTAAACTAACAAGACTAAAAGCAAAGGTAAAAGATAGCGTGCAACTCCCCTATCTTGAAGAGTGGAGTCCCCGGCAACGGCGCCAGAAAACTTTGCTTGATGGCTTCTCGCCCCTCGTTGGTTACCCCAAGTGGAAGGTTTGAGATGCAGTGTAGCGGAAGTTTTCCCTTGGCAAAGATACCAAGGATCGATTTCCCCTGAGACTCCCAGTTTCAACAAGAAGGTGTCAACTGCCAACGGCGCCAGATATTAGCAATCAACATGGACCTGCACACAGGTACAAATAACTTTGCTCCCAACGAGTACAGAGAGGTTGTCAATCCCTCCGGCCTTGTCGTTAACAAAGGATCAAACGCAAGTGATAATAGTGATAGGTAATGCTGCAAATAGTAAGTAAAAGAAGAAAGTAAATAGCGGATGTGATCAGTGATGGTAATATGGACCGGGGTCCCATGATGTTCACTAGTGATGTCTCTCTCCCAAAAGACGATGAAACAGCTATGTGAGGTAAACAAATTACAGCTGGACAATTGACAGAATTATGTGCGCAAACCAATGCTAACTATGTTGCAAGAAAGGTAGAGATTCAAAGCATGGGCGGTACGCCAAGGCAAGTAGACCGAAATCCATCTGCATCTACTACTAATCATCCACCTTGAGATATCTATCCAGAACATCTCGCTGGTATTAAGTTGCGAGTCCCACCCATAGTGTAACTCAAAGCAACACACAACTGCATTAAAAGAACTTTGCGTAAAGTAAACAATCCTTGCACCCGCGGGCACAAGCACCGTTGTTTTCCCCATTGTGGCAACAGCACATCCCCTAGACTCATGTTTCTGTCACTCAAGCTAGTCATCGAGGGGCATGAACCCACAATCAAGCATAACGTTCCCTGTTGGTGTCACTACCTACTACTTGGCCAAAGCAATAAATAGCAACGGAGAACATGCAAGAATTACTTGCGAACATAAATATAAAAGAGGTGAATCAAATATATTACTCAAACACAATCTGAACATAATCTCACAATCCATCGGATCCCATCAAACTCATCATAGTAACAGCATAAGGATTACATATGTGCCTCGATCATGTAGGGCAGCTCACGAGGTCTAATTAGTGAAGCACAAGAACGGGAGGAGAACATCACATAGCTACTGGTCATGGACCCATGGTCCAAGGGAGACTACTCACAACTCATCCGAGAGGCGTCCATGGTGGTGGAGAGGCTCCCGGTGGTGATCCTCCCCTCCGGCGGGGTGCCGGGAAGAGTTCTCCTGGTGCTCCCGATCTTAGAAGCGCGGCGGCGGCGGAACAGAGATGAGATCGCGAAAAAGGGTTCCCCTCTCGAGGGTTTCGGGACGCGTGTTAAATATATGCCAAAGGGGGGCATCAGCGGAGGCCTGGGGGGCCCAGGCGCCCCCCCGGCGCGGCCAGGAGGGGGGCCGCGCCACCAGGGCGCCTGGAGCTCTGGTGGCCCCCCTCCGGCCCTACTTCGGCTGCCGGGAAGCTTCTGGAACGCTGATTTTTTATATAATTTTTCCGGGATTTTTCTGGCAGTTTACGTAATGGGAAAACCTGTAATACAAAAACAGCGGAAAACAGAAACTGGCACTGGGGTGCACTGAGTTAATAGGTTAGTCCAAATATGATCAAAAGTGTATGGAAGTGTATAAATATCATAGCAATATCACCCAAAAGAGGCATGGAGCAAGCCGAAATTATAGATACGTTTTGGACGTATCAATCCTCTCTTTCTCGCTTCTGCGCCACCATGTCGAGGCGCCGCCTGGGCGCTGCTGATTTTCGCAGACTCCGCGAGCGCCGCTCCGGCGCCTTCTCCTTCGAAATCACGTTTGGCGCAAAACGCCTCAGTCACGGCACCTTCGACACCGCAGAGGAGGCGGCCCGCGCGTACGATGCGGCGGCGTGGTGCCTCCGGCGGCCTCGTTGGGATATGAATTTCCCCGACGTGTCGACGAGCCAGTGCGCGCAGGATCTCGCGCATCTCCCGCGGCTTTTCACCGATGAGAATCGTTGTGACAACTGGAGGCGGTAGCGTCGCCTCGCCATCGCGGAGATGGACGTGAAAGCAACGGCGGAGTGGCGCGAACGCTTCCCGCAGGACATCGTCAACGAGCACCAGTTTTACAAGCAACGGAGGACGGAGAGGGAGGCGAGGAGGAAGGAGCGAGCCGCCTATCGGGAGGACAAGCGTGCGCGGAAGCAGGCCGCTCAACTGAACATGAAGCAAGGAGAAGCGTCGTCTAGGGACTCCGAGGACGAGCGGTATGCTGACATTACCGAGTCGGAGCCGGAAAACAACGAGTATTTGGTCTTTTCTTTTAACAGTCTTTGCTATGATGAAGTATCTATGTATCATTTTCATTATGTATGTTCAATTGGCCGGCGGCGGCGGCGAGGAAGGAGGCGAGCGAGGGGTGCGCTAGGGGCAATGTGACGCCGACCAACGGGCCCGGGGAGGGGAAGTGCGCGGCGTGGGGGTTGAAAAATGAAAAAACGCTGTGGGGGGTCGGCGGGTGGGGGGAAAACGAGCCTCACGGCGCGGTTTTCGCCGAGTCACCTTCAGGCGTCGCTATTTGGGCGTCCCTGGGGTCGAACGGCCGGAGATGCTCTTATAGCTTAGGGTTGATGTCGGGTAGTGGCCATCCGAGCTGCAAGCTCGCGAATCCTAGGGATTAGTCATACCCTTAATGGGCGGATGGTTAGTTGTCACATCACCACACTGACCGGTGACTATTATATGCGCTGTGGGGTGTGTAAGGGTGCACTACTAAAAAATACCAGTCGTGGCGCGAGGAGAAAGAAGTTGAAACTTCCCTTCCGCACTGATGGTCAGACTTGGAGCATGTTCCAAACAGGACCACCACAACCTCCAAATTTGAGGCAACGAGGTCGTTTATTGAGTGAGCTTCACAAATTCTGGGCCTGT
The DNA here is from genome assembly GCA_902687465.1 of Secale cereale. Taxonomy (NCBI): domain Eukaryota; kingdom Viridiplantae; phylum Streptophyta; class Magnoliopsida; order Poales; family Poaceae; genus Secale; species Secale cereale. The sequence continues at coordinate 888,591,778 of LR738712.1, read as the reverse complement.
GGCAATCCCTGAGGCATTTGTCGACTGCTACAATACATTTTCTTGCAGAGTCGTTATATTGGCAGTTATTATGGTGATTGGGCCAATATGACTACTCTACAAGAGTTGCTCTCACAAAGGGCAAGTCGACAAAAAAATATTATTTGTACCAAAAAAGTGCCAGATGACGAAAAACAGTGCATTAACCTCTATGGAAACCAGTGCATACTCAAAATAGATCAAGTGGGAAAAATACACTACAATTTGAATCCATTTGCTCAACATACCATCAAAGAACATCATAATGAATCATCCAGCGGTGCTTCCACGACAGTAACAGGAGGATCTCCCAGTTCTAGGTCGTCACCATCTTCTAGGTTGAGGTCTCAAGGGGTGGTGCCATCCTATGCCCCCAGATTGCTAACAGCAGCAGCAGCAAGATACCCTAGCTTGGAATTTGCATTAGCAGCAGGTGTCATGGTATGATCTAACACAGAACTGACGTTAGGGGCGGCAGTATTCTGAACACAATTTTGGGCGAATGTTCCTCCTTTCCTTCATGCCTCCAATTCCGAAGTATTTGTAGTTTCATGATTTCTTCTATTCTTCTATCATCGCCGCATACCACATTGCTTGTGTGTGTGTGTGACGACTATTAGATAACAATCTGTGCATTTGTTTGCGTTAAGACTGAATAGAATCTACACGACGGGACATATATATGTAGGAGCATACATGAATGATTGAATGGTACCCTCCCTACAGCTCCCAGGCCTGACCGACCGTGCACATGGGGATCCATCGAAAACATATAATAGAACACCTGCACCCAGGCCCTCCCTATCTTGCCATCCATTCTGTGCATCGTGATTCGTGCAAACACATTTCTTTTTTTTTTGTTTCTCTCACACAAAAGATGTTTTGAAGTTCAAACCTTTGCAGCGTGGCAAAGATTTGAACTTCAAGACATGTTCTATGTGAGAGAAGCAAAAAAGAGAAAATTTCATATAGAAAGTTAGTTGTCTTGCACAGATCTTAAAGCAATATTGGACAGCCAGGATAGCAGGGCCCGGGTGCAGATGTTCTAAAAATCCATGTCCGGGGATCCATGCGCCAATGTATGTGTGTTCATTCATA
>LR738712.1:888559138-888583695 GCA_902687465.1 Secale cereale | reverse complement strand
CCCCCCCAAATCGATAGCGGAGCAAGGAGATGACGTCCGCGAGGGAACATTGCGGGCCTCCTGCCCGCGCACCGAACCAAGCTGCCTAGAGCTGCCCCGCGGTGCGAGAGTAGGGTGGATCTCCAGCCCGCGCCCCTCACCCAGCTGGCCTGGTACAGTCGCAATTGGGCTAGGAATGGGAGCCTCCTCCCCACCACCCCCCCACTTGCCAATGGGAGAGCGCAGCCCTGTGAGTCCTGAATCTCGGAATCAACCATGTGGGATACAAGCACATTAGGCGAACCAACGGTAGGAGGCAACACCGATGGTAACCCGAGCTCCTCTGGATCATCCGCCTCAACTCGGTTACTCCATAACCGACTAGGTGTAGACTGAGCTCCAAAAGAACCAAACCGGACCGTGTTAACCGGTGTCGTGGAAGATGACGCCTCCTTGGCAGTTGCCGTCTTGCTCGACTGCGACTCAGGCCCCTTCGCCAAGTCTTGCGGATTACTCTCAGGCCCCTTGTCTTGATTCCTGGGGGCTCCTCCATCTCCCTCGGTCATATCCATATCCTGAAGACCATCTCCCTTCTGCGGTACTGGTGTATCCTCAATCTCAATCTTGAGCACATATGTAACCCCGGCATGTGTCCACTAGACCACATCCGGCACGTGCTGCAAACTGACGACGCTGACAAGTAATCTCGCAGCTCCGTGAGCACGAGTGAAAGGCATGTCAACCTGCCCCGTCTTGCCAATAAGCGACCCCAAGCTCCAAGCCACCAAAAAATGATTAATATATTTGCGTGGTGCCCCAAAAAATACCTTCTCTAAAGGTATACCCTCGGGCTCCTTCTCTTTCCACTCATCGAAAGCAATGACAATATTCGGACTCCGTACTCTGCACAAGCCATCCTTGAGAACATGCAACTGGTCCTCCTTAGTGGGAAAGTCAACCTTATTAGTCTGTTTCTCCAACTTAACAAGGTCACACTGATAATCACCTGGTACCAGGTCCCGCAACTGTCGCACAATCTGGGCCTCTGCCAAAACCCCATTAGTAACCTTGATAACTGCGGGAAAGCTACTCTCCATCACCTGCGCCATAGGTGCTACTTCTGGTGACTAAAAAAACATTAACTCTTGACAGCAGACCCCCATAAATGTTGACCACCGGTTTGGGGCCTGAATTAAGTGGGCAGCCAGTAGACACATGCTGCGATCGACTACAATAGTCACACAACTCAGTGGTGCACTCTGCCACAAAATGTCCTGGCTCACCACATCTGTAACACGGTAACCTTTTCTTCTTAAGTGCCACTTGGATAATTTTTCCCGTCACATTTGTCCGCACCTTTACTTTCACTGGCGGCCTTGTCAGAACTCTTATCAGAAGCCAAATCCCACGGCTTAGCTGTCGTCTGCTTAGCCACGGGCACCTGTACAGTCGCCAACGCCGGAACCGCCTCCATGACAGCCGCCAGTAGCACCGGCTTAGTCACCGCCTCCGCAAGTACCGTCGTCGGTGCCTTCTGCACCTCTGTCGTCTAGGTCGTAGGTGGTGGAGGTCTAGGCGGGGGCGATCGTCTACCACCTCCCCTCCCTCCCCGGTTAAAGCGGTAGTTGCCTCGTGGACGATAGTTGGGGCCAGATGGCCCCTCCACGAAACCTCCCGGAAGGCCATAGAAACCGCCGCAACCACCGCCATCGTTCTGCCATGCACAGCCACGGCCTCCTCCCGTTGAAGAAGAGCCGCGGTGCTGCCCGTCCCCATAGGCGTCGTAGCCGTCATCAACCCACTGCCAGCGAGACTGGGCGCGATCATCATGTCCCGCCCCCGGCCAGAGCCATTAGGGTTCGCCGGGAACCTCGCATCGCCGACAGGCAGCCTGGGCGGAGGAGCACCTTGCGGCGGCGTGGGATCAGTTCTTGGCGGCGGTCCGGCCCCCCGACCTGCCATGTTGTCCGCGCCGGGCGTTGGTTGCACGGCGGAGATCACCGCCGGCGGAGAGACTCGAGTCGCACGTCCAAGACCTAGCTTGGGGAAGCCAGGCGTAGCCATCCTGGAACAGCGCAGTTGTACGTGTCCAATTAGGAGCGGTCTTTCTTACGCATGTATTGCATGAGCGGTATGAATTATGAATCTAGAGCAGTGTAGAGGAACTACTAGCATCATGACGTACTTCTCTGGAACAAATCCATGGGATCCTCACAGCCGTACAAAGAGCTGAAGACGTCTCCGGCGCAACTTAGAGTAGATTATTTTCACCGTACGGCCTACTTTGTGTAATCTTGAGATTAATGTATTAGGTTTCGGTTTCAAACTAATTATTATCCGTATTTTCTAATTGACAAATGCTTTTTTCTTATTGTCTAAGGTAGAACTTTGTTTTTCCTCAAATCGAAGGAAATTCCGCATGATTCTCGAAGCATTTTAAGGGAGTTTGTTATTTCTCACGGAGCATTTTTGAGTTATCCTTACAATGTCCGGAATATACTCCCCTGTTTTCATTTCCTATTCATGGTGGTGTTCCCTATGAGAGATCTCAACTGCATTCCTTTGGGAAAACCAATATCATCGAGAGGCAACAGTGGTCAAATGTGTATGATTTTGGGACAAATAAACTACTTCTACACTTGTCGTGTTACTCTCGGTACCGCTGCTACAGTTTTCACAAGTCAATAGAGATATCTATTGAGATCGTGGGCAAAGGAAGCTATCAAGTCGCCTGCACAAGCTGGAAGAGAGAAAGCACAATTCAGTAGCACAACATTAGCAAAAACACACCAAAAGTCAGTGATCTCATTGTGGGTCACTCATATTGCTAATGTGGTCCAATGCTTTCGGGGCTGCTGCTACGTCTGGACCATGAGGGTGCTGCAGTGGATAGCGCTGTCTTGCAGCCTTTCATCAAGAGGTCATGTGCCCGATGGTTCTGGGGGTGCTGCCTTGGTAGGAGCATGATCGGTGGCTGCGTCGTCCACTTAAAGATTTTACCAGGCTGCATGCTCCACCTCCACGTTGAGATGATCAACAACCTCTGCGAAGTTCCCATGCACTACAACATACATGGCCCTCTTGCAGTACCAGCACAACACCCGACGTGGACTAGTTCCCGGTTGCCTCTCAGGCCTAACTAGCTTCTCTCAGGACCGACGTGAAGTGGTGATAATCGCCTCAATCAAAAGAAAAGAAAAGACACCTAGTTGTCATGTGGTAGCTTCTGAAAACCACTCCATCATTGCAATTTATAAGCTAGCTAGGCACCATCCATGTGAAGAGAGAACAGAAGACGCCTTACCAACTTGTACAGCATACACAGTAGAGCAATTGGTTGCTTAGAAAGTACTTATATGGTAGCTCAAATAAATACGGATCGTGTCTGGCCGATGCGTCATCGTCCTATTTGTTTAGCTAGTTCCATCATTTTCCTCTTCGAGCACAGCCTCGAGGTCTCTCTTCACACCGTCCAATTTACAAAATGCTGGACCAGCGAGTCATTCGTCCGGCAAAACACTCTAAGTGACGCTAGACTTCGAGGATTTTCTTTTTTACTTATTGATAACCCATCTTAATAAATTGACTAAACATTGTTCTAAGCTATTTTAGATCCTGGTTTTCATCAGTAGCCTGACTTAAACCTCAACATCTTGATCCTAGTATCAAGACTCACGTTTGTGATCCCTGTTATGGTCAGGAGGATGGATTTCAATAGACTTGAGAGTTCACACCAAAATTTCGACATTCAAGATGCTAATACAATGTGTCGCCAAATCACGTTAGGTCCTTGCAGACAAAGTCATTTGAATATGTGCAACAACAGAGCATAATGTCTACGGATCCTCGATTGATGATAACTATAAAAGAAAAAGCAGGGCCGGTCCTGGGATTTCAGGGGCCGGGGCAAAACTAAAACCAAGGGCCCTTTAGTAAGCATACTAGGTATATTTTTGTGCTTTGCAACACAGACACTTATTAGTTTACCAAATAGTAAGTCAATAAAAATAGGTTAGTTGAGGCGGTTTTTAATAAAATTTGGTGGGAAAACCCCGTATATAAAGAAAAAAAGAGGAGGCAGGAGGTTGGACTAAGGCCAGACTTAGTCGGAACGTTAGGCTCTTTATAAATAGTAGAGATGGTAATAAGTTAGTAAAACATTGGGACAGTTTAAGTAATTTTTTGCAAAATTAGCGGGAGAAAAATAAACAAAAACATGCGCGAGGACGTAAAAAGATTGAACGAAGGACAAACATAATACATAAGATTCATTCTTTTTAGATATTATATTATTGACATATATAGAGGAACATAACGAAATAGTAAGTATATCAATTTTCTTCATAATATGTTACCAAAAACATGTACACTATTACCTTACAAGTTTCTTCAAATATTCCGGAATGTCAACATTGAATTCTATATTGTCATCATCTCTTGATTAGCATTAGTCTGTTCATCCACAACAATTATCGTCATGTTGGATCAATCTCCTCTGTGAAAATGTCAACTCATCTAATCATTTTCTCATCCCTTGTTTCTCACCACCGGAGATATTGGTTCTGAAATTTAAAAGATGCGAGTAGTAATAAAAAACTTAACACAAGGTCTTATGCCAAAATTCTAGGGCATAATATAAGACAAAATCACTAACACAGAAGCTACCTTAATGGAAATCAATGATGGTGTGTATGGCAAGGGCGGAGATAGCATGTGGGCGCTGGGCATTATGTGTCCGCTAGCGGCCGGCGGCCAATGCTCGGTGGCTCAGGTGACTTTCCTAATCGCAATTAGACAAGATAAAGACGAGTACCATAAAGAAATCCATATGCGATCCTAGATTCATCGGATGGATGGATGGCATACCGTTTTTCATAGAACTTGAATCAGTGGTATACTCGGGCAATCCCTAAACGGCCCCTTAAGCGCCGGTTTCATCATTGTATGCAAATGGGCGCATCTCTAAATTCCACCTTTTTATTTGTCCTTCTTCTATTTATTATTAATTTTTCTCTTTCTCTTTCCTTTTTCTTTTCTTTTTTAAAATTTTAAATTTCTCGATTTTGTTTTGAAAATCGGTGAACTTTTATTCAAATTGACGAGCTTCTTTTAAAATTTTATGAATGTTATTGTAAAATTGATGAACTATTTTTTCAAATTCTATGAACTTTTTTTAAGTTATTGATTTTTTTTCAAATTCAATGAAATTTATTCAAATTGATAAACTTTTCTGAAAAATTGATGAACTTTTATTCAAATTCGATGATCTTTTTATAATTTTTATGAATATTTTTTCAAATATTATGATTTTATTACATTGATGAAATTTTATAAATTCCATGAACCCTTTTTCAAATTTGATGAAACTTTTTAAAAATTAATGATTTTTTCCAAAATTGATGAACTTTTTAATAAATCGATGATTTTTAAATATGATAAAAATATAAAATCAATGAACTTTTTCTAATTTGATGAACTTTATTTCAAATTCAATGATTATTTTTTCAGGTTTGATGAACTTTATATTCAAATTCGTGAACTTTTTTCAAAGTTTTTCTTTCCCAAAATGCATGAGCAGTTTTGAATTTATGATTTTTTTTTTTGATTTTTCATTATTTTTGAAAATTTTCCTTATTTTTTAAAATGGTCGACAGTTCAAACTGGGCTCAAGCGAACAGTGGGGTGCCGGGGCGGGGCGTGGGCGGAGGGGTAGATCGAACGCCCGCCTTACATGGGCCAGGCCACAACGGAGTTACAATGTGCGCCCGTTCTCCTATTGGTGCTAAAGGTGCCACTTAGGAGCTCCCATATACTCGTGTGTAATTTGTCTAAAAAAAAATTCGTGTGCAATTTATGGGTAGGCTGCCAAAGCATGTACTTGCACGGTTCCACCAAGCATAGTTTCCATTTTTTTTCTTCACCTCACCCAGCAGGCTCCGATATTACTAACGTACTTACGATGGGTAGGGCGGGGCCCAATATTTTGGCGGCCCGGGGCGGCGACCCCCTCCCCCCAGCGCCGGCCCATAGAGAAAGGTGTGATAGCTCCAACGTGCCACTACACCTTCTATGAACAGTAAATAAAAAAAATGCTCTAATGTTTTGTGTTCTTGCAAATTTTCATAACGAAATATCAAGTAGAAAAAGGTGTACACATGTGTTTCAGATTTTATTGCTAAAAATGCTCAAAACTTTGAGCACCAAAATCTTTATCTTCTTTAGAGCTCCTCGAATGTTCTTTCCGCATGAAAACCTGCAACACCTACAAAGCTTGAGCAAATTTGAGGTCGCAAAGTTTCAGATTTTTTAATATAATTTACTGTCCATAGAGGTGTCCCTACATCGGGCAGTTGAAAAACCAGTCTCAGCTATGGCGAGGACAACACAACGAAAAAGAAATTGTGCCAAAATATGCATGGAAATTGGTAGTTACTGAAAAATAGACCGAGTATGTAAAAAATGCACGAATGATTGAAAATAATTTTCTCACCATTCCATCAAAGAATCTCTGTTTGGCCAAAACAAATAAATGCCCGAGGGCACCCAAATGAATCATCACTATAGAAATCTCCCTTTTTGCCGAGTGCTCGATGAAGTCGACGAAGCCCGAAAAAATATCAGAAAATTCCTTGCTGAGAATAGTTCCCGGCGAAGGGCACACGACTTGTACTCCTCAAGCAAACAAAACTTTGTTGTGAGCCGTATGTCGGGGGCTGAGCATTAATGCTGCCGTGAACCAAAGGTGGTGTCTCACAAATTAAAGTGACTTCACGACCGCCGGATGGGAACGGTGTTGTCAGGTCTTTGCCAAGGACCAAAGGTGGGCTCTTGGCAATAACCTCAATTTCCTGAATTTCACATCTCACCTTAGATAGCATCAGAAAATCCCCAGATGCTGCCACGGGTTGGTATTAGCAGAGTGGGTCTACATGCACTCAGCCAAAAGTTAGCCGAGCTGCCAGCACCAATCACACGACCTTTTTTCCGAGAGCTACTCGGGAAAGAAGTTATTGCCGAGTGCCACTCTCGTAAAAACATACTATCAACATGTTTCCCAAATGTTTCCCATTTAAACCTATAGCAAAACAGATATAATAGTGAAGTTACTAAATAACATCACATACATAATAACATACTCACAAAGGCAACATATATGAGCCACACAAGCATCATGTGAAGTTAATTAGCACGAGTGTCCTCTCACTCCTCACTAAACTGTAATGTTACATACGATGACATGATAACAGCAACACCACCAGAATTAGGTTGAACAAGAAGAGGATTATGAAGTCCTTGAACCCACTCAACCTGATAAGATGGACTCCACCCTTGCCTACTTCACGATTGCTCTTCTCTTTGAGCACATACTTGGAGTAATCATTCTCTGTCTCTTCCCTAGTATTGAACCCTTTGAAGGATCAGCATTTGTAACCATACACGTGTTCATTGCATGAGGGTCACGAATCATAGACTCCTGGCCGCCTACCTCTGTACACCACATACCACTTCATTTATAAAGAAACATAATAAGATTTTAAGAAGAAACATAAGTAGAAATAACACATTTAACATAAGCAACATAAGATTTCATGACACATACACCCAAAATCATCACAAGTGCTAACCCGAGTCGACATCAGTAGCTACATTACGACATCCCTAAACTATCTAGCTTGACTACTTCGAGTGGTAGTCGGTGAAGCCGTTGATCGCGCCGTCAGAGGATGTGGGGATCATCGCACCCCCGCCCCCACCTGTTCCTCGTAGTGGGGAAGAAAGCATCGTCAACACTGACGAACGATGGACTCAATGGCACCGGGTCATCACTCTCCTTAGGTGACACTTCCTTCTTGGGCCGCTCTTCGAAAACTATCTGCTGATCGACACCGAGACAAACCATCATCTGGTGGATTCATTGGCCTTCCGCTTTGACTTGCTGGACTCATAGACCCACAAGGTCCTCATCAATGAGCTGCGGGTTCATCTTAATGAGCGCTGCCAAGTAGGCCTCACTGGCTTGCTTCTCCTCGGCCGGCACGCCAACAAGTATGTTATACTATATGTGGCTACCCTGTAAACTCAATCCCAGATCAATAGAAAGAGGCAAAGGCTGGAGACAGTCCATTAGTCATCAAAACTTCTCTCATGTTCTCGGGTGCGTGCTTTTGTCTCGGCGAGCTGCGGTTTCAATGCCGGCGTGCTAGTTTGGTACGTGCATGAGATTGTACTAGTTCACGTCAAGAATCGATCCACCTGCTGGAAATCAATTAGCTTGGTTCGTGTACGGCCGGAAAGTACATGGCCAAATCGACGACTGCATGATAGCTCTCCATCGAAAGTAATCTGGCTCTGTCCCAACAAAGTATTGAGTGCACGAGAGTTCTGGCTTGAGCGAAAATTGTGCACTTCTAAACCAAACAATCCTACTGCGTGCTGCTCTAGAAAAAAGCTAAGTCTTAAGTCACATGATCTGGCACCTAGTAAATAAAAGCTTTGTGCAGAAGATTTAGCATTGTAGCAAATACATTGTGGATTGCCAATATGTGCTTCAAAGCACAACCTACCAATCATACCCCAATTTCTATCGCGTGTTGCTAATTCACGTGGTGCAGCAGTATAGATGACTAAGCATCCTCGTTAGTTTGGAGTGACTCTAGAGCCAACTTGAATATCTTGGTGATCCCATACATTGTGGATTTAGTATGTGCTCTAGAAAATACTCCCTCCATTCCTGAATGTATGTCTTTTTAGAGATTCCAATATAGACTATATATGAAGCAAAATAAATGAATCTACACTTTCAAATATGTCTGTATACAGACATATATAGTCTATATTGAAATTTATAAAAAGACTTATATTAAGGAATGGAGGGAGTACAATCTAGTAATCGTACCACCAGTTTCCATCCCATGTCAAGTACACATGACGGGCTCATGTGCTAATCCATGTGTTGTGGACGGGTTGTACTAGTATAGTTCCATTGCCGTGATTACTATATGTTCATATATGCATATAATCAGGTCGAGTAGTAGAGAAAGACACAAACTCTTTTGGGTCGATATCTCTACTACTTATACTTACATCCATCATCAATCGAGTGATAGCGTCTCCTAACATGTAGTAGGCCCTTATTTGGTCCAATACACGCAACTTTGACCATATTTCGTTCTCAACGCCGGGTTTGGAGGCATAGGGAAGTTAGGGTGTGCGTATATGTTTGATGCATCTCGTACTGTTTGTCCTCTTTGTGTGTTTGTGATCTACTCTCTCCGTTCGGAATTACTTGTCTTGGAAATGGATGTATCTAGAACTAAGATACGTCTAGATACATCCATTTCCGCGACAAGTAATTCCAAACGGAGGGAGTAGATTCCATCATTCCACCACAGTGCATCTATCCCACTATATAGTGTGCCAATAGCTCCGAATATTTGTTGTTGGATATGCCCATTCAACGATCAAAAGACGCCAAATCCGAGCATTATCATCTGTTGGATTAAGTTTTTAACTCATAGGCTTCTGCCATGTGGCCTTCTAATTGAAGCCCCAACTCTACCATCTCATGTGTTCTAGAAGTATCTATCAACATGCTTATCCGATACTCTAAAAAAGGGACTAAAACAATCTGGATTCAAGAGAGATAAGAATCAAGTTGGATCTTGTTCAATACGAGTATAGGGAAGGAAATACATATTCAAATATATTTTCTCATGCTTTTTATATGTATTTAAATGACGTGTAGAGCACCTACTATTTGCTAGTAGTTGTATGTTTGTTGATGAAGTTTGCAGAGGAAACCCTCTGCAGAAGTTGCAGAAATTGCTGCTGTGAGTCTGCACAACTCCCAAGACCAAAAACCCTTACAACAACGAGCGGCCACTCGTGCAGGAGGTCAAAGAGGAGAAAACAATGACGACAACAAAGAACAAACTTCCATCAATGCAGGAGATACTCGAATGATGACATATCGATAAGAGAGAAAGTTGATGACAAAGATCCGTATAAGGGATAGAGAGGGATTGCTGAAATCAATTGTTGTATTGCGTGAGTTGATATATACACACGGTGGCGCTATTTTGTGTAATCCATCAGATACTAATTAGGCTAGAATTATATAATCCATCAGATCAAGGGCTGGATGTGTCTGATTAACGTGGCATTTTCTAGCTAATATCTCTATTTTTCTTGGCATTTTCCTTTTAGTATATAATAGAATAGATAATGCAATCAGATAAGTTGGATGACGCAGTTCACTTGTTCACGGCGGTCTCAAGAAGTTCCACTCAACTTTGGGAAGAAAGCTGGAGCGTTCAGTCCAGGATTTCGCTTTTGCTGCTTTCACCAATAAAAAAAATGTTCATGTGGTTATTTCAGCTGTTGAGTCGTTGAAGTGGACAAACCCACATAATCCACGGCAGACAGCAGCGCCAGCACAGTAGGGCACATATGTGGTGGAACTCCCAGCCGTTCTGCATGGTACCGTAGTTTGAATCATGATTAAGTCAGCAGGATTCTGAATACCTTTTTATCTACAAAAAAATTGGTTTTCCCCCTTCTGTTTGCCATGTAATAAAATCAAACATCGTTCACAGTTGCAAGAGTCAACTAGAGGTAAATATGGCCTAGAAATTGTTAGAACACTCTATGTGCTTCACTTATATCTTTTGAGTTGAATAGTTTTTGCTCTAGTGCTTCACTTATATCTTTTACAGCATGGCGGTGGTAATATTTTGTAGAAATTGTTGAACTCTCATGCTTCACTTATATCTATTTGAGAGTCCATTAAAACAGCACGGTAAAGTGTTTAGGCTAAAGAAACTAGTCTTTAGATGATAAACATCCAATGTCAATGTAGTAAAAAATTTCACATCAAGTGCATTGAATAGAAAGAGATGTTGGATGCTTGATAATTGTTTTGAGACATGAAGATAGTAATATTAAAGTCATGCTAGTGGAGTGATTATGAAATTGGGAAATATTTGTGTTAAGGTTAGTGATTCCCATAGCATGCACGTATGGTGAACCGTTGTGTGACTAAGTTAAAGCATGAGGTATTTGTAGAGTGTCAACCTTTGTGTGGAGGTCGGGGGTGCGCGATGGTTAACTCCTACCAACCTCCCCCCTAGGGGCATGCGTTGATTGCTTTGTTTTGATGACTCGTAAATTTTTGCAATAAGTATATGAGTTCTTATGACTAATGTTGAGTCCATGGATTATACGCACTCTCACCCTTCCATCATTGCTAGCCTCTCTTGTACCGCGCAGCTTTCGCTGGTGCCATAAACGCACTATATATCCTTCCTCAAAACAGCCACCATATTGTTCCTCAAAACAGCCACCATACCTACCTATCATGGCATTTCCATAGCCATTCCGAGATATATTGCCATGCAACATTCCACCGTTCTGTTTATATGACACGCATCATATTGTCATATTGCCATGCATGATCATGTAGTTAACATCGTATTCGTGGCAAGGCCACCATGCATAATCTTTTCATACATGTCACTCTTGTTTCATTGCACATACTGGTACACCGCCGGAGGCATTCACATAGAGTCATACTTTGTTGTTGTAGTATCGAGTTGTAATTTCGTGTTGTAATGAAAGTGTGATGATCCTCATTATTATAGCATTGTCCCATGGGAGGAAAGGCTGAATCTATAAAGCCCCTACGCAAAAAAAAAGAAAAAAAAAGGGAAAGGCCAAAGAAAAAAAAGGCCCAAAAAAGAGGGGAAAAAGGAAAAGAAAAAAAAGAAAGAAAAAGAAAAAAAGGGACAATTGCTACTATCTTTTTCCACACTTGTGCTTCAAAGTAGCACCATGTTCTTCATTGTAGAGAGTCTCATGCTTAGTCACTTTCATATACTAGTGGTAATTTTCGTTATAGAACTTGGCTTGTATATTCCAACGATGGGCTTCCTCAAATGCCCTAGGTCTTCGTGAGCAAGCAAGTTGGATGCACACCCACTAGTTTCTTTTGTTGAGCTTTGATTCATATTTAGCTCTAGTGCATCCGTTGCATGGCAATCCCTACTCACTCACATTGATATCTGTTGATGGGCATCTCCATAGCCCGTTGATACGCCTAGTCGATGTGAGACTATATCCCTCTTTTTGTCTTCTCGACAACCACCTCTATTCCACCCATAGTGCTATATCCATGGCTCACGCTCATGTATTGCGTGAAAGTTGAAAGGTTTGAAAAGATAGAGTATGAAAACAAGTGCTTGGCTTAAATCGGGGTTGTGCATGATATGAATATTTAGTGTGATAATAAGGGAGCATAGCCAACACTATATGATTTTGTAGGGATAACTTTCTTTAGCCATAGTATTTTGAGAAGACGTGATTGCTTTGTTAGTATTGCTTGAAGTATTGTTATTTCTTATGTCAATATAGACTTTTGTCTAGAATCTTTCAGATCTGAACATTCATGCCACAATTAAGAGAATTACATTGAAAAACTATATTGGTTAGCATTCCACATCAAAAATTCTTTCTTTATCATTTACCTACTTGAGGACGAGCAGGAATTAAGCTTGGGGATGCTTGATACATCTCCAACGTATCTATAATTTTTCATTGTTCCATGCTATTATTTATGAAGTCTTGGATGTTTAATGAGATTTATCATTCACTTTTATATCATTTTTGGGACTAACCTACTAACCCAAAGGCCCAGTCCAGATTGCTATTTTTTCCCTATTTCAGGGTTTTGCAGAAAATGAATATCAAACGTAATGAAACCTCCGCGAGATATTTTTTTGGAGGAAATCACGCTCGGGAGTCTTCGGGGCCAAGTCAGGGGACGTAGGGCCAGCCCTCGAGGGTGGGGGGCGCGCCCCCCTTCCCAGGGCGTGCCCCCAGCCTCGAGGCTGGCCCACACGGCCCCCGGTGCCCTCCTTCTTCCTATATATACATACATACCCCAGAAACTCCATACGCATAGAGAAAACCCTAATTCCACCGCCGTAGCTTCTGTTCCCGTGGAGATCCCATCTTGGAGCCTGTTCCGGGAGGGGGATCCATCACAGAGGCCTTCATCACACTACTAGGAAAAGGCCTACTAATGGCGCACCTAATTTGGCCATTAATGGCGCATTAGTGGTGCGCCATTACTAGCACGCCATTAGTATATTTTACTAATGGCGCACCTCTGGTGCGCCATTAGTATCTGGTATACTAATGGCGCACTGCAGATGCGCCATTAGTATGCACAGTAGTGCGCCATTAGTATGCCTCCCAGGGGCCATGTGTACCCAGGTGCTTTGGCATACTAATGGCGCACTCCAGCAGGATGCGCCATTAGTAATGTCCGCATAGTAATGGCGCACTGGCTGGTGATGCGCCATTAGTATCCTTTGGCATACTAATGGCGCACTCTGCTGTGATGCGCCATTAGTATGAATATTAGTTTTTTTTTAAATATTATTTTTCTGTTTTTTTGCACAGATTACAAAATGTATAATTGCACAGAATATAGACAGCACACACAACAAATTCATTGAATACAATAGAAGATTAGTCTCTGAATACAATTCATCATATTAGTCTCCGAATACAATTCATCATATTAGTCTCCGAATTGAAAAGACCGAACAAAGATAGAACAATATATTACAAGTCTCGAGACCGCGAGTAGCGAGTTTGTCTTCACATTACAAGTCGATATCGATCATCTAAACTACCATCACATAGAAGAGAGCTGCGGTCATCACGATGAGCATCATCACGATGAAACTCGTCTTCATCCGGTTCCTCCAACGCTCCCTCCCCTCTCCCGCTAGATAGCGGGCGTATCTAGATTCGGCCTCGGCCCTAGTGGTGTACCCTTTGTAACTGTTACCGCTGTATCGGTGAACCTGTCTCCGACACTCCTCCCAGTCGTCGTAGACTCCGGGAACCTTACCCTTGTACACGACATACGACGGCATCGCTATGCACTAGCCAACGAAACGTTAGTACCAATTCACAGACAATACATAAGCAATATATAAGTATGCAACAGAACGATCGAAAGAGAAAAGCAAGACATTAATAGCATCGATTACATCTAAGTTGAACAACTCTCGAAACCAAAGAGACATACTACAAGTTCATTAAAGTTTAATTACAACATGAGCCAATCGATGTTTCAAAACTAGACACATCATCACTGGTTTCGACTCGACTCAATGCACCGGAGCGTGGATGAAGCCGCCGTCTATCGTGGGAGTCATGAAATCACGGGCGTTGTCAGCCTGCATTTGTAGCATTGTGTCGATGTCACTGTTCGACGGTTGATTTCTGAGGTAGAACTGCCCCGAGGTACGAAGGACATCTTGATGGATGATTTCCGCAAACTCCGACTGGATGCGAAAGAATTCTTGTCTGATGTCCGCGTCCTGGATTGCCGACACGCTCGCGGCCCAATCTTTGAGTTTACTCGGTAGCAGAAGTTGATGATGGTCCCGTACGATCGCCCGCATGTGATGGATGGCGTAGTAGGCACCCTTCTGACCGCCAGGCGGCTGCTTGACGCAGCAGAACGTCGTATTGTGGGAGAACACGTGCTTGCCGTACTTACGAATAGGCCTGGTGAAGGTGCCTCCAGATTTGGCGTTGCCGGGGAGAACATCATCAAGAACCTTCTTGACATTTGTGTAGTCTTTGTTGGACTGACGGTCCGGGTCGAAATACGTGGCCATGGAATATTTGGGGCTTAGTAGGATGAGCGTGCACTGTGTGTCAATGCAGAAAACACGGAATGTTAAAAGAAGAACGATCGAAATCTAAGAATTCATATGTTACGGGGCGGTTGAGGCGGAGGACTTACTCGGGAAAGTAAGGCACGAGGAAGTTATCCTTATCTCGGTTTGCCAGAATGACGCCTTCGAGGTAAGAACTCGCGACTTGCCGGTCCCCAGCGCTGCCCAAGATCTTGGCACGCATGTAGAAGGGGTCGACTATCACGATGTCCGGGGTCTTGTCGTGAATGATCCGCATCTCCATACTCAGCGAAAATAGCCAAACGAAGGTGTAGTGCAGCGGAAGAAGGTTCAACATAGCGTGGATGTCATCAAACCGAAGGACGATCGTACCCCCGATGGAGTTATCCACAAAGCCCTTGCCCTCTGGCACCTTGGCAGCGAAAACTGGGTATGCCACATCCTTCTCTCTGAGACGCCGCTTCTCCAAAGAAAGAACACTGTCATGCAGACTCCGCATAGCACCGGTTGCAGCATCGAGCATATTTGTCGGCAGCATCGGCCTACCCGCCACATGCACCCTCCTCATTACATCCTCAGGTGAAGGTGGCCCGTCCTGAGCACGGATCGTACTCGGTGCCGGCTGGCTCGCACCCTTGTTAGTTTTTCTTTTGCGTGCCTTCTTCTTCTCCTGAATTGGCACCGAGTTCTGCTCAGAGACCGCCTTCTTTAGTGTGTTGGGGCTGATAATATTTCGCACCTCGCCTATCTGAGGCTCGGTGAAGTCGGCAGCTGGAGGCGTCTCCTGAGAGCTGAACGGCAGACGACGCCTGTTGCAACTTGGTTTCTCCGCGGTACCAGCTAGATCGCGCACATCTTTTGTTGGGTTGGGTTCTTGAGAAGGAGGCCCCATGAAGTCGCCACCGTACCCATGATCGGCAAAGTACTGATCGACGTTGGCAAATGTATCGTCGTCGTCATCGTTCTGATCCTGTGCCATATGCATGTTTTGTTCCAGTGGCATAAGGATTTCCGGCACCGTTGCGGCGGTCTTGCCATGGGGATGACTTGGCGGCGGCACGACTGGCGGTGTTGTCTTTGGGGTGGTGTCCCCCGCCCCCAAACGAATCTGGCTCTTCGGCCAAAGCAGGGGGCAGCTCAGGCAGGCGCTGAGGGTCATCACGTCATCATCGTCGGCCACGACGGGTCGAATCGGAGGTAACACCTCGTCGCAGCCTGGCAGCACCCGAACCAGTTGAACCCTAAACAAGTTGGGTCGCATCTGGGTACCGTGGAACAAGGGGTTGATAACCCTCAACCGTAAGGGATCGAGATAGTCTTCGCGGGTAAGAATAACCCAATTTATTGATTCGACACACGGGGAGCCAAAGAGTATTTATAAGCTTTGACAGTTGAGTTGTCAATTCAACCGCACCTGAAATATACTTACTTGCAACAAAAGATAAGTGGTAACAGTGATATGATAGTGATGATAGTAATAGTAAAAGTAAACAGCAAAAGTAAATAGCAGTAGTAAATGGCAAAAGTAGCAACTAGTGACAAGCAGGATTTAAAACACTGTAGGCTAGGGAGATGGATGGTTGGGCGCTGCATGGATGAGATAGATTCTAACTTGGGGCATGGCACACGGAAAAGTAATGATCATCTAGGCAAATATCAAACATTAGGCATGTATCCCGTAGGTAGTTGTGCGTGCTTGCAATAAGAACTTGCACAACATCTTTTGTCCTACCATCCCGCTACGAACGGGGCCAAAAGGAACTTATGGATATTAAGGTGCTCCTGTCAAAGAGCACCGGAACAAAGCAATGAACTCGATGGATACATGTAATCCTCAAACTACGGACCATCCCCTTTGGTGTCCCAAGCTGTCACTTTTGGGATCGCCGGTTCCGGACCGTAACAGGTGCAAACAACTCATAGATAGGATCACGAACACAAATATATTCATACAAACACATATGGTTCAGATCTGAAATCATGGCACTCGGACCCTAAGTGTCAAGCATTAAGAATAACAAGTTGTAGCAAAGATGATAAACACCATAGTAGATGATAGGCAACATGCCCCCAACGATCTGATAAACTATTACATGATCTAACTCATCCAATCCCTACCATCCCCTTCGCCTACAGCAGGGGAATTACTCACACATGAAAGGGGAAGTCATGGAGGGATGATGGAGTGGTGATGATGCTGACGATGGCGACGATCTCCCCTCTCTGGAGGCCAATTCAGCCTCCAGATTAGCCCTCACGAGGAAGAACAGAGGGTGGCGGCGGCTCCACGACGGAAAACTGCGAAAGAACTTCTGATCTGGGGTTTCTGCGTCGGGAGTAAAAATACGAGGCAAAGTAGGGCACCAGGGGGCATGGGACCCACCCAGGCGGCCCCCCGGCGCGGCCTAGGGGGGATGGGCGCCCACAGGGCGCCTGGGCACCCCCTGGCCCCCCTCTGGCCCCACTTCTGGCTCCTGGTTCCTTCGGGTGCATGGATTTTCTGTGATTTTTCGTGGATTTTTCTGTGATACCTAAAAATCCATTTTCCTGCACACAAATAAACCATACAGGCAGCTCTGCTGAAAACAGCGTCAGTCCGGGTTAGTTTAGTCCAAATCATGCAAGAATGAGGCCAAAACAATATCAAAAGTGTTTGGAAAAGTAGATACGTTTGAGACGTATCAACTCCCCCAAGCTTAGCATATTGCTTATCCTCAAGCAATTCAGTTCAACGAACTGGACGCGACAAAGAAAACTTTGACAAACTCTTTTGCTTCATTAGATGTATATAAGCATGTACTACAAAAAGAGTTTAGCAAGTATTGAAACAATACTTATGAGGACAATGCAAGGAGCAATCCTTCTTTCAAGTGACCAGTCACAAATACTTAAAAGTAAATAATATATTACTGAAAATCAAGACAAGATTACATTGCACATAGCTTGAGCATATTAGGGTGGTATCTCGCTAGCCTCCATGAGTGAAGCAAAACATAAATGCAGAGACTCCTCCAGAGTTTTAAAGGAGACTAGAACTAAGAATTTCAGAATAAATCATATCACAAGTATGCAGAAGACAATGTAATACTTTGGGACAATGCACATTACACTCAGAATGACAATTATGCTCTCCTAGTCGGTGCTTTAAAGAAAGAAGGTGAGACTCTCTAACCGTGGCTTTTATTGGCAAGGTTGAAAACCCGTGGTCGGAAACAAAAACTAAACATGTACCAGAGCTCTTGGTTTTAAAAACAGAAGTAAACATGTTTTGAGAAGTGCATATTTCGTCAACGAAGGCTAGCAGATAACTCAATCACTTTTTGAGTGGAAAAGTCTTGAGGAACGGCTCCCGCATGAGGACGATCACATCCTCTTAATCTCCTTTGTTTATCACTGCCAAAGTTTTCTGAATTCTCATGAACAAAGCGTGAAGGAGGGTTTGTTTGTTATATTATCTTTTTGAGCCGGGCGCACTCAATGCCAGTTCCTTTTCGTATTAGGGGTTTGCACATTAGACATACAATCCAGGGGTGAAACTTGTCCAACTTAAAAAGATCATGAATTAACTACTACTTCCTCATGAGCTAAAACATAGGCACAAAAGAGAAATGCTTTTGATTAGTTTCGAGATGGTACATGAAAGTCTTCGTTAGGAGTGGCATGTAAATACCATGTATAAGAAGGTATAGTGGACTCATATGGCATAACTGGTTTTAAGGATTTTGGATGCACAAGCAGTCAGTCCGCTTAGTATAGGTGGAGGTTTAGCAAAAGACTGGGAAGCGACCAACTAGAGAGCAATAACGGTCATAATCATGCAGAGCGACAAAGCAACATTGAATCGGGCATGAAAGTGATATAACTATTTTGAAACTCAAAGATCATCAAGGCAGAGTAGACTTTTTAGTCTTAAGCATGTGTAAGCATGTGCCAAGTCAATTCAAAAATTCTCTAAAGGGAAATACCACCTTAGTATACCAGACTATGAACAGTGCAATTCATGTAGATTATTTCAATAACACATTATATACTCTAGTTATTCGAGACTAGCCACAAGGAAAGCATGAACCACTGGAAGAGCGTTGTAAACATAGCACTATGTCGCTACAAGCTGGTCTCTAGATCATAAGTACAGGCATATGTACAAAAGAAGAAACAAAAAGAGTTCATACCGGTCTTCCTTGTTGCTTCCCTCCAGTCGATCTTCGTCATCACTGCTTGTCACTTGCACGATCGAACGTAGGAAATGTAATTAAATGCCATCACGGACTCGAGCTGATCTCTGAAAACAAAGCAAACTAAAGAGAGAAAGGAAATCTTTTTGGGTTTTTCAAAGGTTGAATAAAAGCAAAAGAAAGAAAAAAATCTTTTTGTTGTTTTTGCAAAGAGAGAAACAAAGAAGAACGGGCAAAAACTTCGAAAAGATCAAAGCGAATAAAACGGATAATACAATGGAAAAGTGAGAAGGGCACGTACTCCCCCAAGCTTAGGCTTTTGGCCTAAGTTGGTAGCAGCTACTGCCCCCAGGAGCCTCCTGCTCCAGGGGTATGGTGGTGAGTCCAAGGGTCGTAGAAGGATGCTGGCGCGTACACGGAACTCCTCGGAGTCTCCCACGAGGAAGGTTCCGAACGCCAAACAGAGGAAGACCCTTCACCAAACTTGGTGGCGGTCTCTTCCTAAAAATGTGGTATCTCACCGTGCCTCTCCTCGTCGGGCACAACCCCCTCCATGGGGTTATGAAACTGATGCTGGACCATGAACTCATCGAACTGAACAACATCAAAGGACCATCCGTTCCTGCGAGAAAAATCAAACAAAAGAGGTGCAGGTAGACGGATCTCGCGTTCCGCGGCAGTTCCGAAACGCAAGATATAAATAAGATTATCAAGCTCAGAACCCATGGTAACAAACTTATGCCTTTTCATAGCAGCAAGATCAAAGCTTAAATAAGTAAAAGGAGTATCATCAGGGTGTGGGGTGCCTCCAAGATGCTCTAAGATAAGTGTGGCGTAAACGCCATCATATAAGTCCCCCTTGTTACCGTTCATAGCAAGGCGTCGAGCAATTAAGGTACCCAGATTATAATCAGACCTCCCTGAGAGGGCTGCTGCCAGGATAGCAATATCCGGAGCAGAAATGTTGCCCGTGTTGTCACGAGCTAGCACCCCTCTAGCAATATAATATGCAAAATACCTGAGGTGAGGAAACAAGATGCTGGAGATCTTCGACCGATGAATATCCCTTGTACCCATGCTGCAGAGGGAGTTGATGACGGTTTTCAGCTCGGAGGGCTGAGTGGCCATCCTTGCCGTCCTCCCAACGTTCGGCACACCTATTATTTCACAAAAATTTCCCAAAGTCATGGTGATAAGATCATTATAAATTTTAAACTCAATAGCACCTGAATCAGGATTATATCTAAAACTGTTAATGAAACTGGAGGTGAGTTTTTGATACTAAGTAACACGGCTCGTGACCAGCCGTGTCAAACCTGCATTAGCACAAAGATTATAAAACTCTTCCTTGATTCCCGCATCTTCCATGAATTCATCACATGGAAATGTCATCGCACGTGCTGGACTTGTGTCTTCCCACAACTCCAGGGGCACATGATCTTCATTATAGCTCACCCTAGCAGTCGATGGTGAAGCTGCGGCTCTAGTAACTCGATCGGAGTGTGCGGGCCTCCTCTTCTCAAGCCACCCTTTTGCCCTTCCTAACAAACTCATTTCTGAAATTTTTTACAATTTACAAAAACGAGGATTAAAACAAAGTGAGCTAAGGCAAACTACTCAACTCACTTGCCCAAGGCATAAACTTGCATCAAAACTTGAAAAATAACTTTCTACACATGCATGCAAGCTCATCTCTACAGCACCAAGAACTACTAAATACTCACAAATGAGGCCACCAATCAAAAATCTAATTGGAGGGGTGGAGGAGTCACATACCAGGGAGTATTTTCTCAAAATTTCAGCTCAAATGATGGGCTGTAGAGAGAGATCGAAGAATCGCCTCCAAGGACAGCAAGAACACAAGAACAAGAGCAGAACTCGAGTTTTTGGAGAAAGAGAGAAAGGGAGGAAGAAGACATACCTGGAGGGGGGGCTCTGTGGGCCCCAGGCGCCCTCTGGGCGCGGCCAGGGGCTGGGCCGCGCCAGCTGGCCGCCTGGGCCACTGGTGGGTCCCCCTGGCTGGCCCCAGGACTTTCTGGGTCTCTCCCGACGTGGAAATTTTTATTATAATTTTTCTGGAATTTTTTTGAAAACTTCACTGTTGAAATTTTTTCGAAGTTCAAAAAGCTGCGAAACTCTCTGAAAACTTGAAGCAGTTAGTAGTATTGTGAAGCTTCAAAAACATAAATACTTGGTACAGCAAGTAGGACAAAACTAAAAACAAATGAAAACATAACAAGCTCAACTTTTTATCTATATAAAACATGTTCACTAGTAAGGTTGATCAAGTCTTACCAACAAACAGGCGATATATAGAGCAAAAAGTCTCACCTCCTACGAAGTAGTTACTAAACCTTTACTTTGATGGACATTGTCCCCACCATGATAGTTTTGTATTTGTGAGGCACATGTAGTGGACAGTCCCGTTCTCGAATTTTCACGGTCTCGATATTCTCTATAGAGTTGAGGCCATGCCTCCTGTCGATCTTCTTCGGAAAATATACCGTGTGTTCTTTATCATTCACATGGAAGGTAACCTTCCCTTTATTGCAATCAATAATAGCACCTGCGGTGTTAAGAAAAGGTCTACCAAGAATAATGGACATGCTCCCATCCTCGGGCATGTCAAGCACAACAAAATCAGTAAGAATTAAACAATTAGCAACTTCTACGGGAACATCCTCACAAATACCTATCGGAACAGCGGTTGACTTGTCAGCCATCTGAAGGGAGATATCTGTAGGAATTAGTTTCTCTAAACAAAGCCTCTCGTAAAGAGAGAGAGGCATAACACTCACTCCTGCTCCAAGATCACATAAAGCAGTTTTGACATAATTATTCTTTATGGAGCAAGGAATGGTGGGTATACCTGGATCACCGAGCTTCTCAGGAATCTTTCCACTGAAAGAGTAGTTAGCAAGCATAGTAGATATTGCATCATTAGGAACTTTTCTTTTGTTAGTGACAATATCTTTCATATATTTTGAATAAGGAAGTAACTTAATAGCATCAGTCAAAGGGATTTGAAGAAAAAGAGGTTTAATCCACTCACAAAACTTATTATAATGCTCTTCTTCTTTAGATTTGATGGACTTACCTGGAAAGGGCGTGGGTTTCTGTACCCATGGTTCTCTTTCCTTCCCATGTTTTCTTGCGATGAAGTCTTCTTTAGTGTACCTCTTACGTTTGTCAGGTGCTTCTTCTTCTCGAACTTCAGGCGGATCATTCTTCTAATTATCATTACCTTCAGGTTCAGCACCGTCTTCAGTCTCAGCATCGGAGATAGATACACTGTTGGGATCTATAGCTGGTTCTTCATCTGCAATAGGATCATTAGAATTGTCAGTCTCCTTATGTTTCTTCTTTTTCTTTGGAGAGCCAACAATTTCTTCTTCCTGCATTTGAGAATCCTGCTCGATTCTCTTCGGATGCCCCTCTGGATAAAGAGGATCTTGAGTGCTAGTTCCTCCTCGGGTCTTAATCCCGAAAGCCTGCAAATTATCTTGTTTGGCATTGTTAGCAAGCAAATCTCTTTGCACATTAGAAATTTGATCAAGCTGAGTTTGAACCATATGAAAATGCTTCACAAGACAT
The DNA here is from genome assembly GCA_902687465.1 of Secale cereale. NCBI lineage: Eukaryota > Viridiplantae > Streptophyta > Magnoliopsida > Poales > Poaceae > Secale > Secale cereale. The sequence continues at coordinate 888,561,230 of LR738712.1, read as the reverse complement.
TGAACATCATTAACTGTTCTATCTAAAACATCAAGCAGTCTTTTGATAGCAGGGGAATTATCATGCAACTGACTTTCTATCCTCTCATTAAAATGATTCTGTTTCATAATAAAATTATCAAACTCATCTAAACATTGATCAGGAGGCTTACCATGAGGGATGTCACTTGCGTTGAAATCTAAAAGAGAGTGTACCTCTACCATAGGAGGGTGAGTGGTAGGCTCACACAGCTTCTCAATAGGGGGTAGATTCTTCACGTCTTCAGCTTTAATACCTTTCTCTTTAATAGACTTCTTTGCTTCTCGCATATCCTCGGGGCTCAGAACAAACATGCCCCTCTTCTTTGTTGGTGAAGGTGGTTCAGGGACGGACCAATCTTCATGGTTTTTGGCAATCCTGCCCATTAAATCTTCCGCATCGTCCGGTGTTTTTTCCTGAAAACACAACCAGCACAACTGTCCAAATAGGACCTGGATTCATTAGTTAGACCAGCATAGAATATATCGATTAATTCATTCTTAGGGATTTCATGTCCTGGTCTAGCCCGAATCAGACCGCAGTACCTCCCCCAAGCTTTAGGGAGGGACTCATCCTGCAACTGTTTAAAGTTATAAATTCTTTGTAAAGCAGCGTGTTGCATGTGAGCAGGAAAGTACTTATCAACAAAAGAGTGAGCTAAGTCCCGAGGACTCTTAATGGAACCGCATGGTGATGGGCCTCTAACCCCTCGTTGGTTACCCCAAGTGGAAGGTGTGAGATGCAGTGTTGTGGAAGTTTTTCCCTTAGCAAAGATGCCAAGGATCGAATCCCCAGAGACTCCTAGGTTCAACAAGTAGGTGTCAACTGCTAACGACGCCAGATATTAGCAATCAACGTGGACCTGCACACAGATACAAATAACTTTGCTCCCAACGAGTACAGAGAGGTTGTCAATCCCTCCGGCCTTGTAGTTCACAAAGGATTAAACGCAAATGATAGTAGTTATAGATAATGTTTGCAATAGTAAGTAATAGCGAAAAGTAAATAGCGGATGTGATCAATGATGGTAATATGGACCGGAGTCTCATGATGTTCACTAGTGATGTCTCTCTCCCAAAACACGATGAAACAACTATGTGAGGTAAACGAATTACAGCTGGGCAATTGACAGGACTACGAACGCAAACCAATGCTGACTACATTGCAAGAAAGGTTGAGGTTCAAAGCATGGGCGGTACACCAAAGTAAGTAGACCGAAATCCATCAATATCTACTACTAATCATCCACCTTGAGATATCTATCCAGAACATCTCGCTGGTATTAAGTTGCGAGCCCCACCCATAGTGTAAACTCAATGCAACAGACAACTGCATTAAAAGAACTTTGCGTAAAGTAAACAATCCTTGCACCCGCGGGCACAAGCACCGTTGTTTTCCCCCTTGTGGCAACAACACATCCCCTAGACTCATGTTTCTGTCACTCAAACTAGTCATCGAGGGGCATGAACCCACAATCGAGCATAACGTTCCCTCTTGGAGTCACTACCCATTACTTGGCCAAAGTAATAAATAACAACGGAGAACATGCAAGAATTACTTATGAACATAAATATAAAAGAGGTAGATCAAATATATTACTCAAGAACAATCTGAACATAATCTCATAATCCATCGGATCCCAGCAAACTCATCATAGCAACAGCATAAGGATTACATATGTGCCTCGATCATGTAGGGTAGCTCACGAGGATTAATTAGTGAAGCACAAGAACGGGAGGAGAACATCACATAGCTACTGGTCATGGACTCATGGTCCAAGGGAGACTACTCACAACTCATCCGGGAGGCGTCCATGGTGGTGGAGAGGCTCCCGATGGTGATCCTCCCCTCCGGCAGGGTGCCGGGAAGAGTTCTCCTGGTGCTCCCGATCTTGGAAGCGGCGGCGGCGGCGGAACAAAGATGAGATCGCGAAAAAGAGTTCCCGTCCCTAGGGTTTCGAAGGACGCTCTAAATATATGCCAAAGGGGGCACCAGACGGGGCTCGGGGGGCCCAGGCGCCCCCCCGGCGCGGCCCAGGGGGGGGCGCGCCGCCAGGGCGCCTGGAGCCCTGGTG
>LR738712.1:888486037-888525514 GCA_902687465.1 Secale cereale | reverse complement strand
CCCCCCCCAACAAAACAAAGAAGGGCAGAACGGTCATACCGAAGAAATGTATAACCACCTCGTATTATACAGTTGTGCTGGGAATACGTATACCGCGCGCATCCAAAAAAATAAGAAACAACCAGTTGCACGATCTACGCCCGCCCCATCTGGTCGCCCGCCCGCCGTTCCAAGTGGTCGATCGCCGCCGCCGCGGATCGCCGGCATCCTTACCCCGTCCGCCGTCGCGGATCATCGCCGTCCTTACCCCGTCTGACGCCACCCTTGCCGTCCCAACGTCGTCCGTCGCTGCATCTCACCTTCGTCGTCCGACGCCGTGGACGTGAAGGGCCCGACGTCTGACGCCGCCTCCGCACCACTGTCGCCCCGCCGCCGCGGATCCGCCTGCCAACCATCCGGCTGGTTGCTCGTCGTGCACGTCGCCGCCTGAAGTCCATCGTCAAACACCGGCTACGTCTACACCGCGGGCCAAGGTTTGTCATCTAAAACCTAACGGGCATGGGGCGGGCATGATGGATAGAAGTGAGGGCTAGTTCATGCATGTACTGATTTAGGGTTTAGGGTTCATCAAAAATCTCCCGCCGCAGCGCCTCATCTAGGGACTAGCGCGTGATTTAGAGAACTAGCGTTGCTTTGGGCATGATGGAGTGTACTAAACCTAACACATGATGTTTTGCAGTTATGTGAGTAGGCGTCTTGACATGGACGAAGAATCCACATTCGGGAGGGATGAGAATGATACTGATAAGGTGACTAAGACTGATAACGATAATTTGAACGAAGATGATGACAGCAGTGATAACAATTCCGTCTCGTCATATGATATCTTACCTCCGGAGGATTTTGATAATAATGAACATGGCGCGAATAGTGAAAACGTAAGTGGCGTATATGTTGATTTTGTTTTTGAATTTGCAAAGTATGGCATGGCTAAGTATTTATTTTTGTGTACAAATTTGCAGGAAGATGTGGATGTAGACAATGTGCAAAATAATTTTCAGGAATCATTCGCAGAAAACTAGAGCCAGGTTAGTCCATAGTTGTTGTACATTGATCAATAGTATGAATTAAATGATAGTAATTGACATATATTTTTTCAACTGAATTTTGTAGGAGGAGTCAGATGATCCTAGCGGTGATCACGATGAGGGAGAGATCGACATTGAGGAGGCTCGAAGGCAGCAGAAGATGGTGGAGACACATTGGAAGGTCATGTCTATGACCTTTCGATCGCAAGGGGATGCATACATATTCTACAACAATCACGCAAAGAGCATGGGTTCACCATCAGGAAACAGAAGGTCAGACGAGGTGCTTCTGGAATGATTCGGTACCGGCGGTTTCTTTGCTCCACGGCAGGGAGAAGGCAGAGCAAGTTAATAACCATGGAGGGCCGCAAGCGCAGGCTTAGACCGGAGACTCGTTGCGACTGCGGTGCACATATGGTGGTGAAGCGGGACAGAGAGCGTCGTGTTTGGTTGGTCGCGTCATTCTTGGATGATCACAACCACGCGATGGCTCGGCCCGATGAGGTTTGTTTTTTGTGGTCACACCGACGGATTGGATATGGCAAGAGGGCAGAGATATTAGTGATGGAAGCGACCGGGTTAAGAAAGCATATAATAATGGATAATTTCATCAGCAGATATGGTTTGTACGATAAGTGCGGGCTTATAAGGAGGGACATTTATAATCTATGTTGCAGAGAGAAGATGAAGCTCAATGCACAGGGTGATGCTGAGATGGCAGTTGGCATAATGAGGAGCATGAAGGAGAAGGACCCTGAGTTTTTTTTGAGTATGTGCTTGATAAGGAAGGGCGACTGAAGAGTATGTTCTGGTGCGATGCACAGTCGCAAAGGAACTATCGGGACAGCGGAGATGTGGTTGTGTTTGATAGCACTTCTAAGATGAACATATATGGTATGCCGTTCGTCCCCTTTGTTGGAGTTAACAACCACCGCTGCACCACAGTGTTTGGTTGTGCTATCATTGCTGACAAGACCGAAGGGACATACGTTTGGCTGCTGCAGACTTTTTTGAAAGCAAACTGTCAGGTGCAGCCAAAGTCAATAATCACAGACGGTGACGTTGCAATGATCCGGGCTGTTCGGTCTGTTCTTTCAGATGTGATACATCTTCTTTGCTCCTGGCATATCAAGAAACATATGCAGCGGCACCTGCACTACAAGTCACTTGATGAGTTCAGATCGCTCCTGTACTATGCCACCTCTCAGGCGAACTTACATTCAAAGTGCAAGCATGTTTATCACAGAGATGCGCGGGAAGATTTGCCGACCGGTTTACATGTTGAACATCAAATAAAGTAAAACTATTGCTACGCTCTCCTATTTCTAGTAAGTTAGGGGCCACAAGTGAGCGGGAATTATGGCGGGTTTTCTAGAGCATCATCAACTTCAGGCAATCCACTTCCGTGATCACATGCGAGAGTCCCCTTAATGCAGCAAATAGAACTCCATCTCGTAGGGTTCTCTGCTTAATGCGAGGGTTCTCTGCTTGCCTCTCCAAATAGGCCCATGCTTGGAATTTATACAGCTGCCGTGTTTCACTAATACATGTGGCCGTACTTCGTATCTTGAATTTGTGGCATTCAAAACATTGGAATGCAATAATTGTCCTGGGTGTAGCAGATGGTCCCTCATCATAAGGGCCAGGGCCTCACGTGTGCCATATTTTTCTCTCACTGTTTTAAATTATTACTGCCAAATAATCACTTTTACCTATGTGACACGCACTTTACTCCCACTACAAGTCGTTTTAAACCCCACTTAAATCCCATACATGAGCGTACACACACACAACTCATCCCCAACGACCTACTCCTCATGGGCACCCTCCACATGAGAATTTGTTCCATTGCTACTTCGCTAGCTGGTCCACCACACAGAATTGGGTGGACTTGATATTGATTGCCCGCCATCGCCGGCATGTAGGAAGACGAGAGTGTGACAGGTCGCCATGTTGTACCATGGCACTGCTGTGCACATACCAGCAGAGGTGCTACTCTATGTCCACCATCACCGGCACGTAGGAAGGTGAGGGTGTGATAGACCGCTAAGACGTACCATGGCATTGTCGTGCACCAGAAGACGTACTCATCGCCAAGGTAGCTGCCACCGGCAAAGTGGTCCTCAAGGAAAGACAACAAGGGAACCAGTGCCCCTAGAATCCTGGTTGCCTCTCAATCCTAGCTAGCTCTGACAATCATGGGGCGATGAGAAGTCCACGCTAGAGCATAACCGAGCTAGCTATATTCACCATGTTCAATCTCATATGGATGGAAACCATGTGTGATTCACCGCCCATAGAAACGGATCCATATTGTTCTCCGCTTATTTCTCCAAACATCCCCATGCTTGGAATTTATACAGCTACGTTCAATCTCATATGGATGGATACCATGCGTGATGCACCACTCAATTGAAACGGATCCACATTGTTCTCTGCTTGCTTCTCCAAACAGCCCCATGCTTGGAATTTATACAGCTATAGTGTTTCACTAATGCATATGGGCATAGTTCGTATCTTGAATTTGCGGCATTGAAAATATTCGAAAGCAATAATTGTTCATGGTGTAACAGTGAGCCATGATCATAAAGGCCAAGGCCTCACATGTGCCATATGCTACTCAATTTTTTTGGACACACCCTAAGTTTATGTTTGTACGAATGTCTAATATCATATGTCACTCAGTGGTAAAGTGATCCCGATCAACAGACTAGATTCGTACATAGTTTCAGTTTGTACGAATTCCATGTAATGAGTCCGATGACAACAATTAACCATACTAAATAATCTGGCTCTGGAATGAATTAATCCTGAAGTAATTGACTCATTATTAATAAACACCAGAAATCTAATGGACTGGAGGAATACTACCAGTTAATTTGCCAGCCTTGACTAAATTCGTTTCAAACCTATATCAGTCAAATTCAAGGAAATAGATACATCATATTAATTTCTAATTTAAAAAGCCCATATATGTGGTCAATATGAAGATAGCAAAGATATGGTGCCGAATCTGCTAATTTTTTTTGAACTTATAATTTCCAAAGATAGAGATAAAAAATGTAAGTATTCATAATAATTATATTGGGTGGTTTTGAAAACAATAACTTTATAATATACGATTGAAAATATTACCTAATTAAAATTGCATTCAAAATAAGGGTGTACTTATTTCATAAACATATATGTGAGAAAAATACAATATTTTGTGTCATATTTGCTAAAATATTTACCCGTCACTTTTGCCTAGACCAATTACATATATATTTAATATAAGTTCCATTACACGTGATGTGTTTCTGTGGCATATTAGTGAAGGTGTAAAACCGCTATTCCAAAATTAATTGGACGAATGCACAAATTAAACAATTATGTATGTTGAATTGCTGAAAGATCGCACAAATACTATGAGAAACTTTAAACCATCATCCCTGAGAAAATGTATTGACAATTTAAATATGGTGGAAACACAACTCAATGGGTGGCGCTAGCACTAGTGAAAAAAGGTCCATTTGTCCTGGTTCAAGAAGCCCATTTGTTTCGGTTCTGGAACCGGGACTGAAGTGTCGGGACTAAAGCCCCAAACCTTTAGTCCCGGTTCACCCACAAACCGGGACAGATGGAGCTCCACGTGACCGTTGCGGCTTGTCCAGGCAGGAGGGTCTTTTGTCCCGGTTGGTAGCACCAACCGGGACCAATGCTCATCCACGCGTCAGCAGTTCAGTGGCTGGGTTTTTTTTAAAGGGGGGAGGGGGTTGGGGGTTTTGTAGGGTTAATTTAGGGGTTTCATATGTTGTGTTAGTTAGCTAATAGAGAGAAGTGTCTTATCTTATCTCCGTGCTTGGTCGACGCTACGTACTATACGTATAGAGAGGACTCGACACACTAGCTAAGCAAATGAAGGAAACCATTAAGTACACAAGATCGTCATGAACATATACAGAGAGAAGTGTGATCGACCAATCTTTTTCCGAGAGATTGGTCTACCAACAAGTTTTCGTATATCTATCCAACGCTATTGGCTACATATATACAATATAAGATCTCTTACAATTCCGTAACATCTAATGTCAAATTCCACATGGTATTCTCCGGCTTCATTTATGACATGGTCAAGAAAGAATCCCGCCAATTCCTCTTGAATTGCTCGTATGCGATCTTGTGGTAAGAGTTCACCCCGCATCTTCCACGTCTAATTTGAAGAAGGGGGTCAATACATATATATGAATGAAACTAAACACAAATGATGGTAATAAAATAAAAATGCGAATAGTATTGCCTACGCACTTCATAATCTTTCTTAGAGTAGCACCGCTTAGAGGTCGTCGTGTTGTGGATGTACTCGCAAACGTAATATCCACAAAAATTATTCCCGGCGTCCTGCCACAACCACTTTACGAGAAACAAAGGTCCCGGTTCGTATCTGGAACCAGGACCAATGAGGATAGAAGAACCGGGACCAATTCCCCACGAGGCATGGCCGGCCTGCTGGGCTCAAGAACCGGGACCAATGCCACCATGGGTCCTGGTTCGTGACAAAACCGGGAGTAATGAGCTGAGTTGAATGAATGAATGTCAATAACAGGTTTAGCTCTGTTAGGAACAAGCAGGGATAGTCAATAAATAGGCGGCCATCTCAACAAAGAAAGAGCCTCAAGTGCTTACAACTAGACATGTATTAAGCCGTTAATCGATGCTCGATTGCAAAAAAAAATTGCTCATACGGTCAGTTGCATTATAACATGCAGTAGAATTTGTGTTTTTCTGAATCAGGAAAATTCAAGAAGTTGCAGCTAGCAGAGCAATGTTTTATTCCCAATGACAAGAATAAAATGTTTTAATTTTGTGCATGTTGTGCACGGTCCTTGCCAGATTCTTCATCCTGTGCCACTATTGACATTCATTCAACTCAGCTGGCTGGACAGTACAGTAGAGATAAACCAAGGAGTGCCCATTGAGCATCTGAATTACAATTACTACTAAGAAGCAAGTAGGGTAGAATTTTCACTGACGGATACAAGTATCTATCAGAAGTAGACCCGTACACATCCTAGTTCCACATAGAACCAACCTAATACAGTTGTTGAGTACCCAATCAGAATAATCGATTCTGTTGAGTACCTAATAGAGTTGTCAGAAGCAGACTACTAGACATCCAAATTCCACATATATACATATAACCTATACAGTTGATGAATACCCAAAACAAGCTGTAGTTTTAATTTTTGTCGCCTCACGACCCAAATCTCTTGGTGTCGCAAACAGCATGGAGGGCAGGGGAGCCATTAAGGAAGATGCAACGGCGGCGGGGAATAGAAGATGGGATGGGGGCGGGACGCATGCATACCTTTAACGCTTTAGATTGTTTTGTACAAACAAATCTTATTGTAATGTTCGCATTAGTACTTTTCGCCAATAAGACTTATCTTCCAACAATATCTATCTAGAAGAGCATCAACCATGTGTTAATATTCGCTAGATGCACATGTTTGGGATGTCGAGCTAGTTTTCAAGTATCGTAGAAGGAACACCAAAGGCCAATTACCAAATCTACATAACTTTCGGGAGACTGGCTTCCATCAGTGCAACACGAGCGGTAGTGCAGATCTATAAATTGCAAACATAAGAGTCCTTTGGGCAGCCACTGACGTGTGCTACTGTGGGCCACACTGGGCCATGTTTCTCATCGGCTACATGTACAGATAAGGTTGTAGAGACTAGATAGAACCTATGAGCCGACTACATGACCCATGACGGCTGTGCAAGGAATGGAATAGGCAGAAGACACGCAAGTAACATGATGCCGAGTTGGATTTTCCTTATGTTGCCTGCGTGCACAATGGATAACGAGGCTACGCATCATGTAGTTAGTCACGTAGTCATTGGTTCTTTTGTATCGATGATGATCCGAACAGCAACTCTGGGTGTCCGCGTTGTCACTCATTTTGGCTTGACATTGATACGTAAGCTAAAGTTTAGTTTCTGGTGGCTTGTTAATTCCTCTTGTTCGGTGTGACTAGCTAGGTTTGACAAATAATGTCAAATACGACTTATATGTCCAAGCCAAACACAACAATAATTATATCAATCCACATCATCAAATTATTACATTGTCCGTCAAATCAACAACATCGTTCATCAAATTACACTCAACAACAAACTTTTTAGCACACACCATATCACAGTTTGTCACACAAATACAACAAGGATAGAGATTCAAATATGGCTTCATGAGCAAGGATAGAGACGCAACAACGATAACCATGTCCACCACTCCTCCATGAGATCTATATGAAGATCATCATGTGCATCCGCATCTCTAATGTCATGGTACTCCTGAAGAAAGCGTTTGACCTCGCCTTTCCTTCTAGCCGGCCGCATAGGTATTTTCATGAGGTCATACAAGGTGTAATCGAAATCTTGGCCACGCTCATTTTCAATAATCATGTTGTGCCAGATCATGCAGGTAGTTATAATGTACAAGAGCATCAACCATGTGTTAATATCCGCCAGATGCACATGGTTGAGGATGTCGAGCTAGTTTTCAAGTATCGTAGAAGGAACACTAAAGGCCAACTACCAAATCTACATAACTTCCCGGAGACCGGCTTCCATCAATGAATGACGAGCAGTAGTGCAGCTATAAAAATTGCAAACGCCGGAGTCGTTTTGGGAAGCCAGCTAATGGAAATTAGTAGTTTCTTTTTGGGTGATGCATCGTGCATCGTGCATCGTATGCATGGAACTCAACTGAAGCTTATGAATAGCTAGTACTGGGAATAATCTTTTTGATCTCTCCATGCATGTCGGAGTAAGTAGCTAGATTTGAGAGGCGGTCAGGAATTAAGACGTGCTATGGTCACGGCTGGAGCCTCTCTAACTACAGACGCTATTATTTCATCTTCGGTTAAATTCATTGTGCTCGTGTTACTGATGGGTGCTACTATGGGCCACACTCGGCCATGTTTCCCATCGGCTACATGTACAAATCAGGTTGTAGACACTAGAGAGAACATATGAGCCAACTACATGACCCATAAGGACTGTGCGAGGGATGGAATAGGCAGGAGACACGCAAGAAACCAACTTAGAGGAGTGGTCACCGATGACAGGCAAGACACTCACCTGTGACTGATCTCGGGTTATTCCAAATATGATGCCGTGTTGGACTCAGCTCATGTTGCCTGCGTGCACAATGGATAAGACCGTACGCTATGGTTTCGAGTTTGAGATAGAGGTCAATAAAGAAAATTATGAACCCTGGGTCAACTTTAATCACATTACTAAAATCAGGAAAAGCCTTGGTGTAATTTATTCACTTTTCTTTTGCTTTTCTTTTTATCCATCTATTACTACCCGATTTAATCCTTACAAGTGGTGCAACTATTTGTTCTTGTGTGTGCAGATGTTATTCACTAGGATTAGATTGATTCTCCTTCTCGTTCGATAACTTTTGTTCTCACTTAGGGAAATACTTATCAGCTCCTATATTACTTCACCCTTCCTATTCAAGGAAATCCTGCCGCAGCTCACAAGTAGCAGTTGCTCTTTCTCAGCTCCTCCTGCTTTACAAAGATCTCAAAGGACGGGCAGAGGAAGAGCGACCCCCTATGACAACAGTCGGTAACATCTCTCATCTATCAAATATGGCGGACACTCTCTCTGGTGGTTGTATCGATGGTGGACACTCACACACACTACTAGGGAAAACTTTATACACAGAACCTTAGCAGTAGCGCTTGATAAAAAGACGCTATTGTTACTTAGCAGTAGCACGTGTCCACAACAGGCGCTACTGCTATAGACATAGCAGCAGCGCGACGTGGACAAAGAGCACTACTACTAAAATTGCCCCACCGTTGCCGCCAGGCTAAATGTAGTAGTAGCGCTTTCCCCTGAAACGCACTACAACTAGGTAGTTTAGCAGTAGCGCTTCCCCATAACACGCGCTACTGCTAAACCCATCCTATCTTCTGCATCGGCCGCCCCTCACTCTCCCCCTCTCCAATCCCACCCTCACTCTCTCACGCACCCAGTATTCCGCCGCCACCGACGTTCGGCCCTCCCCGACCACCGTTGCCGCCACCGCCGCCAACGCTCTTGCTCCTCCTCCATCGAGGTAGTCCTCCATCCCTCTTCCTTCCACCTCCCTTCCCTCCTCGTCCCTCTCCCAATCCCTCCATCCCTCCCTCTCTCTCCTCACTCCCGCCTCCTCCTTCCCACCTCTCTCCCTTCCTCGTTCGTGCTCTCCTCCCTGCCACATCCATCCGCCTCCTCCCTTCCACCCTTACTCACCCCTCCCTCTGTTTTTAAAATATTAACAATAGAAATTTTTAGGTACTAAATTTAGTAATATAAATTTGTAGTAAGAAAATTTAGGGTAGAACTAGGGTGATAGAAAATTTAGTAAGTGTTTAATATAACTAGTTTATTTAGTAAGTGGTTAATATAAATAGTTTATTTAGTAGGTGGTTAATATAACTAGTTTATTTAGTAAATGGTTAATAGAACTAGTTTATTTAGTAAGAGGTTAATAGAACTAGTTTAGAGAGAAAGACCTATATTGGCAGGTTTAGTTATGTTAGGATTATATATAAAATATTTTGAAATGTTTTTGTTCATATTTTCAACCATTGAAATGCAATGACCAGCAAGTTTGAATGCTCATACGATGTGGATATAAACATGTATATCTAGTGTTGCTCAAAAAGGATATGTGCTGGCCGAAGTGGCCATGTTTGCAGGGAACACCTCCGATTGGCATATGTTTTGCCGGAGTGTTGATTAATTTCTGTTCCGGAAAATTTCAGGCGCCCGATATATGCCATTTTCTTAGCAAATGTCATGCCAGATTTTTCCATGAATTTAGGCATGGCTTGTGCTATAATATAGGAAATATCGAGTGCGTTGGAAATGGCAAAAAGAGTATTAAATGACATTTTGGATTGATTTTATGTCTGTTGGGGCTCCATATATGACAGTAAAAAAAACTGTGAGGGAGTGTCCACCATATATGAGAGAAGAATAATGATGACTGTTGTCATGGGGGTAGCTTCTTCTTCATTATAAGGTGCTTGACATTTAGGTGTAATGCACTTTGTATTGACAGGAGTAGCTACCATCACCGACGGTTGCAAATGTCAGAGATGAAGAATCCCGACTATTGTCGTGGAGGTAGCTTCTCCTTCATTTCCCGTGTGCTAGTCAATTTGGTAGGTGGCATACAATTAACAAAGAGGTGTACTTGCCACAATGATAGGAGGATTCATTCAGACAAATAATGGCAGTGCGCAACACAATGGAAACATTGATGCACTCTTTACAATCCTAAAGCCTATAAATACATTTGTATCTCTTCTATTATCATTATTTGAATGATAAAGCATTTGTCCAGTAGTATGATATCGAGAATGTATACTCTTGATTTTTAAATCTTACTATAATTGTGTACGTAATCATGCATTCCTAACATATCTAGACCGTGTAGCTGCACGGGATGATGACTAGTTAATGTTGATTTTGTTTTGCCTGTAAAATTCTGATGGACAAGACTATTTCTAGGCCTAGAACTATTCTTGTCAATTAGTATTCTATTTTTGTCCATTAGAAACTTCTAATGGACTAAAATAGTTCAAGGCCTAGAACTATTTTTGTTACTTATAAACTTGCCTGAGCAAAACGAAATCAACAACCAAATACGATTTGTTTTGTTCAGCACGTCCGTAGAGCACTAAATTTTCATGCATGCCACTAAAATTGTGCAAACGCTTACACGGCAGCAATGGCTGCCATGGCAGATTTTTTTGGGCCCAGAATTAATGTTTAGCAGCGTGTCGGAAGAAGGGAACGCGACCAATATCTTCACCTCTTAGCAGCGCGGAAGACTGACATGAACGCTACTAGTGTTGTAGCCATTTAACAACACGCACAGAAAGAAAACGCCACTATAGTTAAGCGCTTGCTCGTCTCTAGTCGCGTTCAACCGGCACGCTGCTACTGGTTTGCTACCAACGCGCCACACTTGCGGCATCCAGTCGGAACACTGCCAGATGTCAATACTGGATGCCGTTAATTAGGGGTTTTCCTACTAGTGAAGGGTGTTACTATCTGATTTTAGTAATTAAACAATTTATCTATAAAGTTGAGCATCCTATTATTTTTAGTGAGAGCCAGAGCTCTTTATTGACCTGGGATGGCAAGGGTGTTGGATCCAACCAGGCTTCAACTTTCTTAGTGAACTGAACACAAAATATATGCCCAACCACTTAGGTATAGTAACCAAAATTATTGGATGGGGTTGTTGAAGTTGGGGCAGGAAAACCAAAATAGTTGTTGTTTGGAATTTATAACTACTTGATGTAACTATTGGCCAAAAGTACTGGCTGGCATGCATTTATAGTGAAACAGGAGCAATAAGGCAGCTCTATAAATTACAAGATAATGAGCCGTAATTCTCATCAGTTAGAGGAGAGCACTAGGGCAATTTTTTTTGAAGTGATAGATGTATGATGCATGGCACACGTGGAACAAAACTCACTCTGTTGAACATGTGAAAAGCAACTGGCATGACTATTGGTTGTCTCCGTGCGTGTTGTAGCATCTAGCTAGCTAGGCTTGAGAGGCAACCAGGAAATAAGACACACATCCAGAATTCTATCTTTTCTACAGTGGATTGTCTCGGGACGCAACTGCATTTCCCACCATTATCTAGGCTATTTGTGCTTCAAGCAGAAGTGTCTGTTGAGTATACTTAGGACCCTGCAGCATCTTTTCACAAAGTCAATGGTACATAAGGTAGCTCGTTCTTGCCCATGTATGTTTGGCAATCCCCGACTGCTCTTGATTCTCAATGTGCTATACAATTAGTTGACAAGTACGCTAATCTTGCCGAGTTCCATCTTTTCATGTGCAAGCAACAACGTTTCCTTACGTGCAGTTTGTAATAAGAAATGAATTCATATTCTAACTTTTATGAAAGATAGGGTAACTAATTTTTATGAATGATAGAGGAATTGATGTTGTGGATATGGCAAAGAAATAAAGATTAACCCCTGGGAATAAAATTGTTACCTTTAATTCCTCGAAACTCATGGAGCATGAAAGAATCCTGGAACCTTTAATTCCTTGATCTCATGGATTATGAGTGAGAAGATGACTCAGGGGATCTATATTAATAATATACCCCAAACAAAAAACACCACCGATTGCATGTAGTGCAGTTATGAACAAACAATCTTGGATTTCGCCGAGTTCTGAGTTTTCAGCAAGTACAATTCATCAAGAGCTCGGCAGAGTAATGTCTCTGCCAAGTTTGATAAAATTTGTACTCGTCAAGATGAGCGAGTGGGAAATACGGTAGTCTGCCGAGTTTCGACAGGAGTCTGCCGACTGCCGAACTTGGCAAAACAATTGCCGAGTTTCGGCTAACTTGGAACTCAGCAAAAGGAGGGACCAGGCAATACGGGTTATGCCATGCATGTTGTTCGTATTCGACAACATTTTGTCGAGTTTCGAACTAGGCAGTGGGTTTCCCGATATAAATCGTGCAGCCAATTTCCCTCCCAAAACAGTTGCATTTCTCATCGTGTGACCTGATTGTATGACCAAGAATCATCAGCCATCTTGTGCACCTCGATTTCACAAAAAACACATGTCTCCTGCAGACTCGCCTCAGTACGACGTACAAGTAATTAGATGAGCAGGGACTCCACGCAGCCGGCGGGCTCGGTTCGGAACTTTGGCCGGCCAGCGGGCACGGCTTGGAACAACGGCGTTTGGCCGGCGTGGATGTGAGAATCCATTAGCATGGACGTACTCCATCTGGCGGCAAACTGCGGCGTTTTGGTTGCTGAACTGCTAGCGTTGGAGGGAAGTTTTATCTTATTCCTCCTCGCATCACTGCCAAGTTTGAAGCGCGGAGCTGCCTGTACATGCCTATCCGTGTGCCAATGAATCACGGGTGAGTGAGAGACGTGACCAGTAACCACATAGGCATTAATGGCAGACAGCGCCCCCTTGATTCCCAAGGAAGCCGTTCAGATGGCAACATGACCTTATAGCCTGTGTCGCCCCGGGGAAGGAGCGACGCAGGGGCAAAACGATGCGGGAGGCATCTCTTAATGATTACACTTCGTCAACAATAGATGATTATTTGATGAAGGTCTCGTTAGTTGTATATAGGCTGTAGTACAAGCAAGCAATAACTCAATATATTTTGATGTTTGTTATAAGCTAACACAATCAGTTTATTGGTGAATATTATATGCACTACATTACATATGAGCAGACCATTGTGACCTTGCCCATTTGCAGGAGGAACAAGTGCATACACTAGTCAACTTACACTAACCACAAGGACATACGGAGCACACCATTGTGACTCCGTGTTTGCGCCCATCCACAGCCTCCGTGTCCATACAGAGCGCGCTTCATATCTCCTATGGCGATCGCCGATATGGCGAATATATTAGAGTTCCTCTCAGCCATGGTCTAAGCCTTACCAGTCTTCTTTGCCGAGGTCTTGTTCTTTCGTTAGTTTTTTCCTCATGCACTTGGCTTTCTTCTGCTTTGACGAGCGTCCGATGAAATGAACTCGATTCGCAAAGGCATGTGCACTAGGCAAACTTGCATTTTCCGGTAGGGAACCTAATCCCTGTGTTTTTGTCCCCCGGATGCACATGGCTCACAACATCAAGCAACTTTGCAGTTATCCCATAAAAACACTAGTAGACAAGTACGACATCTACATAATTCCCAAAGAAATCATATGCCTTGCCTGCTTGGATTAATGAAACACGAGAAGTAGAGCAGCTCTAATATTGCAAAAGTTGAAGTAGTTTTTGAAAATTAGCAGAAACTGCTCGGGGTGTTATCGTTTCATTTTAGTGATGGAACAAAACTGAACCTTGAATAGTTGGTACCGGGACAAATCCTTTTTATCTGTCCATGCATGTTAGAGAAACTACTAACTAGCTAGGTTTGAGAGGCAATCACGGAATAAGACACCCTATAGTAAACCCTGGAGCGTCTCTAATAAAGGACACTGTTATTTCATAGTCAGTAAAATGCATTGTGTAGGTGTCACGTGGAGCATTGGTATTGAAGGGTGCTACTGTAGTTCACTTTGCAGTTCGTCTACAAGTAGCTGGTGCTACAACTGCATGTCGTCCGTGCTAGAGACATGCGCCCACCTGATGCTCGTGCTGCAACCAGTGGTTATCGGTCCTAGAGCCGACGGGCGTCATAGGTGGTAGAATCAACTGGTACGGTGTATGCTTGCTGGATTGGCGATGACAGGACTGCAAGCGTTACGGCAGTGCTACATCGGTTGACGGGAGCTGCAACCAGCCACGACCAAAGCTGCCAACATTTAGTGGTGTTGCCAGCAGTCCGTCCAGGTTGTGCGGCCGACCAACAAGCAGCGACGACACCCTGACGGCGATGCACATTTGTGCTGGGTGCGGCAACCTTGGCCGGCCGGTGGTCTGACTGTGGCTGCTGGGTAGCTGCGAGAGAAGAGCGGTGGACTGAGTGCGAGCCTCGGCTAGCGGTGAGCTGGGGCTGCAACCGGCAAGTGGTGATGCCAGTGTACTGCCATCCTCCGGGGACCTACACATGCGTGGCCATGCAGGGACCAGGCTAATCCAACGGCTGGGAATGGCCTAATCTTACAAACCATAATGTGACTGATCCGCCCATCTTTGCCAGGTCGGGCGACTGACACCTGTAACCTGTTACTGGCTTATAAAAAGTGTGATTCTAATAGCATAACATGCGAGAGAAACTATTGGTTAAAAGTACAAATCTTCATAATTTTAGAGTAAATATTGGCCGGTATGCACTAATAGTGAAACGTGAGCAATGATACAGCTCTATGAATTGCAACCGATCAGAAGTAACTTTGAGAAGATAGAACACTTCGATCTAACCTGAAAGTAATTAATATGGCTAGCTACTGGCTTGGCCATATATTTTATCTTTCTCTCCATGCATGTGAGAGGAGCTAGCTCAGATTGAGAGACAGCGAAGAACTCAGACATGCAACTATAAATATGTTCTGTTATTTCTACAATGCATGGTCTTAATTAAGGATAATCCCCATTTCATGCAGTTATTTAGGTTACCTTGTGCTAATCATGAGGTTTTCCGTGCTCCCGGGGTTGTAACGTCTTTGAATTAATCGCGAGCAATTAGTATCGTTTCTCTCCACTTCTCAATTAAGTTTCCTTTTGTTCTCTTGCTAATTTAGTGAACCTGACTGCACAAGGTGTACCCTAACGTGAGGGGATGAAATGATTGCTCAAAACATAATAAAAGATACAAATTACAATAAACATTTTTTAGGGGACACCCCAGAGGGTGTACCTCACATAGCCACTATAAGGAATATACAATGCTAGTTTAATGTGACGAATGAGATTAGGAGGGATTCAAATTTGAGCAAAGTGAGATTATCTTTAGTTCTTTCTTTCCAAGCTACAATCAAGAAAAAAAATATCACAGGGCCAGGGTGCACAAGTGAACAGAAAGCCTACAAAACCCGAGAGCAACCAAATAATCGGCTATGACTGGCCGAAACGACAGAGCGACCCTCTCCATTGTTCTCCTTTGGCTCTGTGTTGGCTCGACTCCTCTCCTCAGTGAAAATATCGGTTGAGCTACCAGATGTGCATCCTCTATCAGCTCTAGGCACCGGTGTTGTCTTCTAGCTCTAGGTTGTTGAGGTGGAAGATTGTTCCTCATGTCCCCGATGACTCCTACTCCCAAACTGTCATAATTCATTTTATTTTCTCTTCTTTTCTCATCTACACTGGATCGGGCCACTAGCTTATTTATATTTCCTACCTACAACTTTTCGATACTAGCAAAATAATATGGCACAATTAAAAGAACTAGGTTTCTTTCATTTTGGTAAGTGGTGGGTCGAGTACATAGACAGAAAAAGATGGTAATGCTACTAGTTTGAATGGAAGTTAGTTGGGCCATTGTTTCACTGTCATTTATAAATGTAGACCTGTATTTTACACTAAGTGGTTGGAATTATGCCATTGCTTTACCGACATTTATAAGCATGGTTGGCCGGGCTGAGCCAAGAAGAAATGAAGTGTTATATATTCTTGTCTCTTGTCTATGTTGGAGAGGGAGGACAAATCCATTGCGATGTGCGGTGGAGTGGTTGGAGACTTGGAGTTGTCGCACAAGTTAGGGCCTACCGGTCCGTACATATAGATGATTGTTTGATGAATGTTTCGTAAGTACTATTTTGGCTGTAGTACAAGTATTCAGGTGCTGAACATATTTTGTTGTTACTAATGACTAATGCAAACCGTTTATTGAGATAATATTGTTATATGCTTTACATACGAGCACACCATTGTGTGCTTGCAGGAATGAACAATTGCAAGCACAAATCAACACTCACAACACAAGGATCAACCACTAATAGATCAGATTTTAACAACGCAATAAAAATCTAAAATTCAGAGTCAAACAAATCTTAATCAGCAGTTGCTCTACCAATTGGTCATGCTCACTGGCATAAAGTATTGGCATATTAGTTGACCCCAAGCTTTCATTGAATTATAGACCTGGCACGTCACTGAAGTTGCATCCCTGAATTACCCAAAACAGTTCCTCACTGAGACAAGGTGGAGTACAGGGCAGGAGGCTCACGAGATTCATATGAAGGGATGCCACTCTAACCAGCTGCAATCACACTCACGGGCACACAAACACCCAGTTACAATTTGCTTGCTACTACATTTCTTGCGCTGCGGTTTTCATACTACATTCTACAAATCTGAAAAATACCAGCTGAAACCACCAGGGCATGAGATATATTTGCTTGCATGGTATGTCTCAGGGCTGCAAAATATCGTGCCATTTAGGCCAAAACTAGATCAGGTAACTCCGTGTAGTTACTCCGATAGCTGATGTATTGTGGCCCTTGTAAAGTTGTAATGCAGGGCAGTTGATACAAACTCCAATAACATGCGTGAAACGACATATTTCATGGCAAAGTTCCAATTGAACTGATCAAATTACAACACATCCCATGATCCCAGTTGTTCTTTCCCTATGTTTTATCTTAAATCTTCAAACAGGGATCGTTCAGTTCAATACAAAGTAAGCACACCAATATAGTTTAAAACAATATAACTATTTGTGAGGATGGAGCTTAGCACCATCTATCACTGCAAACTTCTAACCAACACAAAGCTTTATCAGTAGCAAAATCAAGCGTGATCTTGATCTCCGAAGTAGAAAAGATTATCCGTTGACGATCAGCACATGCATAAAAACATGACAAAGTTGCAGAAAATCACATCAAAGCTTTATTAGTAGCAGAATCAAGTGTGATCATGATCTCTGAAGTAGAAAAGATTATCCCTTGACGGTTATAACATGATTTTTTTTTATAAAGTTGCAGAAAATCACATCAATAATACAAGCACTTGATCATGACCATTAGAGCGCCCTGCGGCGCGATCCCAATCAGACACGCTGCAGCTCGATCCCAATCGGGCGCCCGACAACTCAGACGATGACGAGGAGCCCAAATGTTAGGATTCCCTGCGGCTCGGTCCGTCTCGGGCGCTATGATTGACGTTATGTGATGCCGAGTTCATCTATGTGGTGGCTTCTAATCCGGCAAGAGTTCTGTAGCGGATGGTCAGCGTGCATGAGGCTCTCGTAAATCCCGAGTCGGCGGAGCGGGATGTGCGATAAGAACGTGAGCTTTGTGCTGATCCAAGCCGCCTTGCCCCGAAAATCAAGAGTTGAAGTGTTTCGGGGGATCATCGTCGAGCGTGTGGTTCTCATTGAGGAATGGTTATCATTTACCTGATGCCTCCTACTCCCAAATGCTTTTTTGGTTTCACAAATTTTCTTCTTCTTCTCTCATCTCTTATCCAGGCCGCTAGCTAGCTAGCTCATATGTACTCCATCCGTCCCAAAATAAGTGACTCGACTTTATACTAACTTTGTACTAAAGCTAGTACAAAATCAAGTCACTTATTTTGGGACGGAGGGAGTATTTCCTATTCCACAGCTTTACGGCTTTCTAATACCAGCAAAAAGATGTGTCTCGATAAGCAGTACTAGGTGACCTTATATGGTTAATGCAAGGAGTACATGGAGAATTGTATGGTACTAGTACTAGTCTTTATGGAGTTCTGGTCGTGCGTTTGTTTTACTCGGTGAGCTAGAAGGTGCCGGATTCGTCACTATAGAGTGAATTACGCGTGGGATATGAGGTCTCATCTATAACGCTCGCCCGAGTGGGCCTGGCCATTAGTGGTTCTGGGAAGCTTTTATGTACTGTGGAGACCAGTCCTTGAAGGTTCCCTCGTCTAGTTTTTATTATTTCCTTATTTCTATTTTTTTTCTTCATCGCTTTTACCATTTCTTATTTTTTTTTCTTTTTTATATGTTTGTTATTGTTTTTTTTTCATTTTTTCTTATCATTTTTAAATTCGCCAACTTTATATATCTTCCTGGTTTTAGTGTATGAACATTTTTCTAAAAGCCATGATCATTTTCTACAAATTGTCTGAACAAAATTTTACACGTTCACGAATATTTTTGCAAACATGTGAACTTTATTTCACAATTATTATTTTTAAATGGCATAGAGAGTCAATGTATATGTTATGGACATTTTCTATTAATTGCATGTGACTTTGTTTCTAAGTGTCATGATTTTTTTTACCAATTACACTAAATGTTTTTTAAAGTTTCATGATGTTTTCATGGTTTTTTTATTGTTTTATTTGCCGTTTTTATGGGTTGTTCACTTCAATTCTTTTCGTTATTTGTTTACAGTCTAAAATTTTCTTCTCCTATTTTTCATTTTTGAATTATCCAACTTTTTAATCCTCCTGATTTACAGAACAAGCATATTTTTTTAGTTTGATGAACGTTATCTAAAAAATTTCCGAACAACTTTATACATTTCCGTGAAAATTTTGTAAGGCGTGTGCATCTTATTTAACAATTATGGAATTTTTGAAATATCACACAAATTAGATTTATATATTATGCCACACAAATTTAAGATATCATGAATTATTTTTGAAATTTCTTAATAAATAACTAAACATGTGAAAAGTTGCGCATTTTATTTTGAGTGACGTGACTTTTATTTACAAATTACACGAACAAAACTTTAAATTTATTGAGCTTCTTAAAAAATGGCATGAACATACTTCTAAATGTGTCAACATTAATGTCAAAAGTTCTTAATTTTACAATTTGTTATTTTAAACTGCACAAATATTTTTAATATTTCGCAAACATTTAAGTGCACAACGATATGTTTTTAAAACTAGTAATATAACTCTTAAAAATGTTCAGATCTTGTAAATTATTAATCAAGTACGTTTAAAATATATTGTGTATTTTCCCAAAAAATAATACAGAGGGAACACAGCCAGCAACTCAGGTACAACACGAGAAAATAGAAGACATGCGCATGCAATGATCAACCATGCGAGGACAACTATGTTGCTGGGCACTTACGATCCAGCAAGGGTTCTGCAGCGGCGAGACGTCCTGCCTGATACTAAGGAGGTGCTTGCGGTTGATCTGATCCGCCTCCTATACCCTGAGTGGCGAACAAGGAGTTCGGATACGCACAAGGAGTTGGGATACGCATGAGGTTTCCTTTTTCTCTAAATTTGGGGTTTGAGTGTTTCGGGAGATCGGCCAGAGTACATGACAGTTCTAATGGATGAACAGTCCTCCTTTACCAGATGCCTTCTACTCCCAAATGGTTTTAGTTTCACGATTTCCTCTCTTCTTTCCACACCTCCTATCCAGGCTGCTCGCTAACTCCTTATTTTATTTCCTACCTAGAGCTTCTCAATAGCACCAAAATGATTAGCAGAAGTCTTGATTAGCAAAAGTCTATATGGAGCTCTGGTTGCGCCATTGTTCTACTTCTATTTATAAGGAGGAATAATATTGCTCTGTTAGTTTTTTTCTGCATGCCAAATTAATATATATGGGGTTTTTTTGGGAAAGTATATACGACATATTTATTGTCCTCTAAATTCTATGAATATATATTTCATATTGAGTTAACAGAGGCAATAATCATTATGTGTTGTATCATTTTCTCCTTATTTTTCCACTGGGTTTGAAGGAGTTTTAACAACGCATACTACACCACTCCTCACATTTTTCCCACAGGGTTTTTGGAGGAGACTTAATCAAGATAATGGATTCTTATGTCAAGCGGTGATTAGGGGGAGTGTTGAAAATAATAACCCAGTGGTTATTAAGGGATAATCCCCGCTTCCCATATCGGCAGTTGCCTCCCGAGGAGGCGCCTCATCGAACCGTCGCGTCCCATGGATGCGTCCGTTCCCCTTGTATATAAGTGTACATCCATGATGAAATAAAGGACTACTGGAATCATTTGCTTTGTCTCTATTTGTTTCCCGATTCCTTTCAACACAATTGTTATTTAGCTTTCATCAACCATCGTCCAAAGTAACAGGAGCACAATTTATCGGTGAATAAATCATCAAACAATTCAAAGAAACCAAATTGACATTGCTCATCTCCATAGACCTGTTGTTAGTGACACGCAGAGCGTTTGTCGGTCAATAACTAGGCACCCACTCAGCAAAGATAAGATCCTCAAGTGCTTAAAACGAGGCATGTATCAAGGCATTAACCAGCCCTTGATTGCAGATTTAATCGCTCATACGGTAATCATATTATATTACCAGGTACAGTTTGTGTCCTGAATCAATCAGGAAATTTCAGAAAGTATTAGCAAGTAGATAAATATTTTAATTCCATTGAGCATTGCAATTATAAATTACGTATCAAGTAAGTAAACTGTTACTCCCTCACAGATATCTATCTGTGAGAAGCAGACTACTAGACATCTAAATTCCACATATATATAATCTATACAATTAATGAATACCCAAAATAAGCTCAGTTTTAATTTCTGAAAGGATTCGCCTCACAACCGAAAACTCTTGAGAGGGCAGGGAAGCCAATAAGGAAGATGCGGCGACAGCGGGGAATAGAAGATGGGACGGGGGCGAGAGGTATGCATAGCTTTAACGCTGTAGTTTCAGCAGTGTCCAGAGCTAGCAAAACGATTGACCCAACCTGAACATGTAAATAGTAAGAATTTTGTTGCAAAACGTGGACAAATTGACTAGATTTTTTCCCAAATCATTCTTCATCGAAAACAAACACACGTTTACAGTAGGATAACCACTTGGATTAATCCTTAATTATAGGCGGAAGAAGACGCGACATTATAATTGGAGCTTCAACAAGTTGTCTTCGACTAGAGAGTTTTTCTAAAAGGATATTTCAGCAAGAGCAAGGGTTAGTCAATACCAGGTTTAGCCCTGTTAGGAACAAGCAGGGATAGTCAATAAATAGGCCGCCATCTCAGCAAAGAAAGAGCCTCAAGTGCTTACAACTAGACATGTATTAAGCCGTTAATCGATGCTCGGTTGCAACTTTTTTTGCTCATACGGTCGGTTGCATTATAACATGTAGTAGAATTTGTGTTTTTCTGAATGAGGAAAATTCAAGAAGTTGCAGCAAGTAGAGCAATGTTTTATTTCCAATGACAAGAATAAAATGTTTTAATTTTGTGCATGTTGTGCATGGTCCTTGCCAGATTCTTCATCCTGTGCCACTATTGACATTCATTCAACTCAGCTGGCTGGACAGTACAGTAGAGATAAACCAAGGAGTGCCCATTGAGCATCTGAATTACAATTACTACTAAGAAGCAAGTAGAGCAGAATTTTCATTGACTCATACAAGTATCTATCAGAAGTAGACCCGTACACATCCCAGTTCCAAATAGAACCAACCTAATACAGTTGTTGAGTACACAATCAGAATAATCGATTCTGTTGAGTACCTAATAGAGTTGTCAGAAGCAGACTACTAGACATCCAAATTCCACATATATACATATAACCTATACAGTTGATGAATACCCAAAACAAGCTGTAGTTTTAATTTTTGAATGGATTCGCCTCACGACTCAAATCTCTTGGCGTCGCAAATAGCATGGAGGGCAGGGGAGCCATTAAGGAAGACGCAGCGGCACGGGGAATAGAAGATGGGATGGGGGTGGGACACATGCATACCTTTAACAGTGTAGTTTCAGCAACATCCAAAGTTGAATGTCTAGAGTTAGCAAAACGATTGACCCAACCTGAACATGTGAATAGTTAGAATTTGTTGCCAAATATGAATAATTGACTAGATTTTGTTTTCAAATCATTATTCATTAAGAAAAACACGGGTACAACAGGATAATCACTTGCATTAATAATAGTTATAGGAGGAAGACAAGCCAACATTAGAATTCGAGCTTGAACAGGTTGTCTTTGACTAGAGAGTTTTTGTAAGAGGATATTTCAGCAAAAGCAGGGTTTGCCCTATTAGCAACAACATGCATGGTTAGTCAATATATAGGCGGCTATCTCAGCAAAGAACGAGCTTCAAGTGCTTACAACTAGGCACATATTAAGCAGTTAATCAGTGCTCGATTGAAATCTTTATCCCTCACATGGCCAGTTGCATTTTAACATGTAGGAAAATTTGTGTTTTTCTGAATCAGGAAAAGTCAAGAAGTTGCAGCAGGTAGAGCAATGTTTTATTCACAATGACAAGAAGAAAATGTTTTAATTTTGTGCATGCTACGCACGGTCGTTGCCAGATTCTGTATCATGTGTTACTATTGACATTCATTAAACTCACCTGGCTGGACAGTACAGTACGGTAGATACAAACCAAGGAGTTCCCATTGGGCATCTCAGTTAAAATTAGTAGTACTAAGCAAGTTAGATTAGAATTTTCATAGACTGATAAATATATCAGAAGTGGGCAGAATCGTACACATGCCTGTTCCGCATAGAACCAACCTAATACGGTTGTTAGTACCCACCCAAAATAATCGAATCTGTTTTCTTTGGAAGGCACTTGAGATCCAATCTCCTCTCTTTGGCAGCGGAGACAACACGGTGGGAGGGGAGATGAACGGCGGCGGGGAATAGAAGATGGGACGGGGGCAAGAGGCCTGACGGACCTGGATGGCAATGCGGTTGGTGTGGAGGCCGTCGGCGCTGCTGCAGGCAACGCGCGGCACCACATACGGCCTACTCCTGCTTCTTGCAGGAGACGGTCGCGGATCGCTGCAACTGCAACGTGATGTCGCCGGTTGTGGAGTCAGCCCGTAGGTGAAGAAGGCGGGGTGCTGGTCCAACTCGAGCGCCACAACTGCAGAACCAGGTTTTCCCTGTCAGCAACAACAGGCAGGGTTAATAATCAATAAATAGGCGGCCATCTCAGCAAAGAAAGAGCCTCAAGTGCTTACAACTAGACATGTCTTAAGCCGTGCTCGATTGCAATCTTTATCGCTCACACGGTCGGTTGCATTAACATGTAGTATAATTTTGTGTTCTGAATCAGGAAAATTCAAGAAGTTGCAGCAAGAAGTTGAGCCGTTAATCGGTGCGCGGCTGCAGTTTTTTTATCGCTCATACATTGAGTTGCATGCATTAACTTGTAGTAGAATTTTTGCGTTCTGAATCAGGGAAATTCAAGAAGTTATAGCAAGTAGAGCAATGCTTTATTCCCAATGACAAGAAGAAAATGTTTTAATTTTGTGCAAGTGGTGCACGTCCTTGCTAGATTATGTATCCTGTGCTACTGTATATTGACATTGAGTCAACTCGGCTGGCTGGAGAGTACGGTAGAGTAGAGTAGAGATAAAGCAGGGAGTTCCCGTTGAGCATCTCAGTTTCAATTACTAGTAGTACTCCCTCCATAAATAGTGTTTTAAACGCTCTTATACTAGCAAGTTAGAGTAGAATTTTCACTGACGATATATCTATCAGAGGCAGGCAGACTCGTACACACGACAATACAGTTTTTCAGTAGCCAGCCACTCAAAATAATCGATTCTGTTTTGATCTCGCGGATCGCTGCAGCTGCAACATGATGCCAGTGGTGGTGGAGTCAGCCCGTCGGTGAAGAAGGCGGTCCAAATCGAGCGCCTCCGCCCCGGCCGCCGCGAGTGCACAACAGGTCGAAGACGCTCGTCCGGGACTTGAGCCACGACGAGGAGGATAGATCTTGGACCGCCGCCTTCTCTGCTGCTCGCCTCGATCTCGAAGCGCCGCATCCTCTGCTACTCACCTCGATCTCGAAGCGCTGCACGGGAGGGAGGGAGGGAGAGAGGGCGGTGGCTCAGCATCGAGGGAAGATGGGGAGAAGCGGAGGCGCATTGGGATAAGATGGGGAGAGGAGGCGACGGCGGCGGCGGCGCATCGGGAGAATTTGGGGAAGAGATTGCGGCGTTTTCTCTTCTGGCTTTTCCTTTTCTTTCTGCTTTTCAACCTTTATTAGTACTGTATTAGATAGAAGGGCGGCTTTCCTTTTCGTTTTGGCAGCAATATTTTAGAATGGATCGAAATTTCAGGCGAGAGGGAGGAAATGAATTTTTTTCCTTTTTTTTTTGCTTGGAGTAGATTTTTTTTCTCTATCTATATACGTGGTATTCGATCAAACGGGTGGCCTGCACTCCGTTGGTCAAACGGGGGTCCTCCTCCCTCGTGCTTCGCCACACGCCGCCGACTCAAAGTAGATGGGCTAGTATCTGTTAATCGTGTCAGCGGGTGGATTTGCTCGAGTGCAGCAGCAATTTGCTTGGACAAGGGGGCCCCAAAAGTGCTCGGTGTTTGACGTGAGCTTGCCGTGCATGCTCGGGTCCTCGGAATGGAAGGCGGTCCATCCACGAGTGAGGCGGCTGCCCAAGACAAGTGATTGGTCTGCATGCCTGCTCTGGCTGATGGATTGGCGAGGACGACACAGGGAGAGCAGGATGTTGATGTAGCATTGTCTCGCCGAGCAACTCCGAGTTTGATGGACTCGCGGCACCCGGCCATGGATTGGTGTGTCCGCAAGTTGTGGTTGAGCGTCCACGCACAGGGACAGTCCATGGAATCGAAGGTGGAGCTGGAAGGGTGGTTTAGGCCGGCCATGTGGATGTTGACACGGGGCGAGGTGGATGATGCAGTGATTGTACTTTTGGCAAAGAGGATGGAGTCAACGTGATGCAGCCACGGGAAACCTTTGTGTGAAGTGAAAAAAAAAGAACTTCATTTTGTTGTTTTGCTTTAATCTGAAACACCTTTGCATTTCAATTGCGATGGACCGACCAAACCGATATTAAATATAAGTGATTTAGAGATTTCATCGGTATGGGCTGCACATAAAGGAAGGGTACTTTGTTGTCACAAAAACAGTGTTTTTTCTTTTCTTTTCTCAACGAACGCAATCTGCAACAAGACTGTCACAAAAACACCTTTGCATTTAATATAAAGGTGTCCTGCAACAAGACTGCCACAAAAACACCTTCCTCTATTATCTTTTACTCCCTTTGCTAATAAATATAAGTGTTTTAGAGATTTCATCGGTATAGGCTGCATATTTAGTGATGTATGTAGACGTATTACAATCTCTACGGGTGAAAAGAAAAGAAAAGAAAAAGTTTTATTTGTCGTGTTCGACCACGCAGGGATCGAATTCCCTTTCCTATCAATGAGAAAAGAAAATAAAAAGAAAACGCTGCTTCGATCATGTATAATGCATATATACAGGGACAAGAATTAATATGATGCAAAGAAGGAGACGGAAGGACAAGTACTAATTAACGAGAAGGACCCGGAAGGATCGATGGCGTAGAGGAGATGCTCTCCGATTGTGTGACTTTTTTTTTCTAACGTACATGCGGATTCTCAAAAAAAAAAAAAATAGGCAACGTGTAGATGACGGCACCACTACGCTCCCGCATGTTTTGAGCTGGAACATTGTTAAGAAAGCCCTCCCACCATGTGTTGTTGATGGAGTTTCCTTCACCCGGTGGGCTTAGGTTAGGCATTCCCTGCGCGGCATTGACGGTCCTCCACACCGTGTGTGCGGAAAGGGACATTCTGTGCAGAGATGAGTGAATGTCTCATAGAATGCCATGCAAAGGCGGCATGTCGGATTGCCAGGTTTTCCGGCATGAGGATTGTTCCATGCAGAACAAGCCAGGCGAAGAGCCTGCATTTGGGGATGGCCTGTGCTCTTTCCAACCTTAGAAGGGCGGAAAGGCACCAAGCGAGCAGAGAACTTCAATGTCTTGTTTTGTTTTGTTTAATATATATGGAGCACCGTGCATTTCAATTACGAGGGACCAACCAAATCGACGGTCACAACATGGTTTACATCCATTTTCTTTTGTTTTCCGCTGAGAAAAGAAAAAAGAAAAAGAAGAAAGTTTTTATTTGTTGCGATCGACCACGCACGGACGGATGGATTCCATTTTTTGCAGTGAGAAAAGAAAAAAAAACGCTTCGATCGTGTATTATATGGCGACCAGCTAACGAATGTACGTGGCACGATGGCGTGCGCGAGACCGGCGAACCCTTTTTTTTGGAACGAAAACGTTAGGAGCGTCCGGCTTTAAATTAATAAAGCCACATAGGCAGCAACGTCATCACGGTTAAGTCGGTATTACAGACCCAAAATAAAGTTCACGCGACATGTAACATTAATCCCTCGAGATAGATATAGCCGAAAACAATAAGAGGGTTTGGATCCCAAAAGCCATCAGCATCTAGGTGGAGCGAAGTGGTGAACCTCCAGAATGTCGCGCCTTCATCGTCACCATCTTGATCTGCTCCATCACTGATTTGATGCACGGCTCATCACGCGTTTTCCCCAACGGCATCCAGACCTGTAAGAATAAGTGGCATTTGAAGAAGATATCAACTAGATGGTTTGGGAACTTATGGTCAATTGTAATATTGTTCCGAAACGTTCAAAGGGACCATAACAGCGCCCCAACGCATCTCCAGAGAATACGTGCATTGGTCCCTTTTTGAGCTTTAAGAATAGAGAGAAGTTCAGTAGAAGATTGAGGGTTCCAAGTTTGCGAAAAGGTCTCACGGACCGCGCTCCACGCAAACTTGGCCATCGCACATTGGAAAAATACATGATTTGCGTCTTCCCCTAATCCGCAAATAGTACAGGTGCCATCAGCCGGCCCGTTGCGTTTTATCATGTTGTCCGAGGTTGGTAGCCGATTCCGCAACATCTGCCACATGAAAATTTTGATTTTCAGTGGCAGGCCCGCCTTCCATAGCCCCCTAGCCATATCCAGCGAGTGGCCTTTGGACATCTTGGAGTAAAGTGATTTTACCGTGAATTTTTTAGATGCCGTAAGTTTCCAAGAGATGAAATCAGACTCGCGGTTTCGATTCGTGCCAGGGCGGCGGCGAGTTTGGTCGATGTTGGCGCGGTGGCTCCCACGGTGGAGTGGCCGGTCCTGCGGCCTGCTTCGGCGTCTCCGACGTCGGGCGCGGCGGCGCCGCCATGCGTTCGGGCTGGTTCTCCTCCCCCCTCAGGTCCTAGGGTTGGACTGGTTGGGCCTCACTGTCCGAACCGCTCGGCTGGGCCTGCTCTCTCTGGCCCATCCGCTGGGGGCCCGGACCTGACCTGTGGCCCTGGGGGGCGGACGTTCCTAAGGGGCCTGCGATGGTGGCCCCCGTTGGGCCTTCCCGGCCCATATCGCCCAGGCCCGCGTCTACGACTTCAAGCGAACGAACGTACTTCCTCAAAAAAAAACATGCATGCATGCATTTCCAAACCCCAACACGTGTTTACGTACGTGCACCCCAGTCGGTATCGCGCACGGCCCACTAATCACCTGTACCTATATATACCTTATCCAACATCTCAACGGAAGAGCTACTGCATAACCATCCCTATGCGTCAAACAGTTGTTCATAGTATGCATCTTGTTGCCAAAGTCAACCACCGTATCTGAGGGAAACCCTTCCGAAGACCTTTCGGTGGCCATCGCAATCTGCAACAACCATCCCTATACTCCACTAAACTTTCGCTACACCTGGCCGATCCCATAAAGTTCACAGAGTAAAACTAAAATTTCACAAATTCAACACGTAAACGGGCATTTAAACTTCTCGCAACCGAACATTAAACACAAATTAAACTAAAACTAAACTTGAACTTTAGTTTACGTTTAGAGTTGACTGGCGGCCACCTTGTCCTGTCATCCGGAGGCTAGGGGGCGGCGGATCAGGGCTGGGGGTGCGCAGGCGGCGGGGCGAGGGGGAGAAGAGGAGGCGGAGGAGAGGATGAGAGGGGGGGGGGGAAGGAATTTTACTCGGCCGCCGAAAGCCGGAGTAAAAATTAAGACACGATAAGGGATTGATTGATTTTTTTTACTCCACTAGAGGTTATAAGGGATCGGCTAGGTGCGGTTTAGAGGAGAAAATCGTAAATTTTATTCTCTTATGGCCGTTTGCGGACTCGGTTAGAAATGCCCTAAATTAATTAACTAGCCTTGTTGCCAAACTTTGGCCTGGCTCCTTTGGATTCCAATCATCTTTGTTTTACGGCTTTGCCGTCTCTCGTCATGAGATCCATGGCATGCACAGTTGATGAGCTAGGTAGGAAGCACTGAAGCAGCGTACTCATCGCCAAGGTAGCAGCCGCCCGAGAAGTGCTCCTCGAGAAGCATCCTCAAGGGAAGTAGTGCCCCTAGAATCCTGGTTTCCTCTCAATCCTATCTAGCTTTGACAATCATGGCACGACAAGAAGGCCACGCTAGAGCATAACCGAGCTAGCTATATATATGGATATATATACCATGCGTGATGGACCACTCAACTGAAACGGCTCTACATTGTTCTCTGCTTGCTTCTCCAAACAAGCCC
The DNA here is from genome assembly GCA_902687465.1 of Secale cereale. NCBI lineage: Eukaryota > Viridiplantae > Streptophyta > Magnoliopsida > Poales > Poaceae > Secale > Secale cereale. The sequence continues at coordinate 888,496,704 of LR738712.1, read as the reverse complement.
ATGCTTGGGACTTATATAGCTTCCGTGTTTCACTAATGCATGTGGCCATAGTTCGTATCTTGAATTTGTGGCATTGAAAACATTGGAATGCAATTATTTTCCTGGGTGTCGCAGATGGGCCCTGATCATAAAGGCCAAGGCCTCACATGTGCCATATGTTACTCACTTTCTTAGGACAAACCCTATGTTTATGCATACTCAGTGGTAAAGTGATCCCGATCAACAGACTAGATTCTTATATATAGTTTCAGTTCATACGAATTCCTAAGTTTATACTCCCTCCGTCCGGAAATACTTGTCATCAAAATGAATAAAAGGGGATGTATCTAGATGTATTTTAGTTCTACATACATTCCTTTTTGTCCATTTTAATGACAAGTATTTCTGGACGGAGGGAGTATATAGTTACGTGTGGGACAGGAGGTCCATCTCTCTTATTAAGAGCGATCGAGCTCTCACCTATAATAACACTTACTCGAGTGGGCAAACCCATCAGGGGTTCGGGTGAAAAGGACAAATTAACCCTTTTTGAAAACTTAAGCACAAAATAAATCCTATTCAATTTTTTTCATAAAATGCCCCAATTTCATGACGCTCGGCACTAGGACGCCATCCCAGACTTCATGTGTGTAACCATTTTTTAAAACTTCAGTGCAGAATAAACCATATTAAGATGGGAATATAGCAAATAAATCAATGAAGAATTATACTATCTCAGTTATTATGTGAAATCATAGTGTGCTGCAAGAGCCTCAACTTTGGTCGTTAGTTACTTATAAGCACTAGTAGAAAAAGGGCCTAATGTCTAGCACATTAGTCCCGGTTGGATAATGAACCGGCACTAATGTGATCATTAGTGCCGGTTCCAGCGTCTGGGTGGGCGTAGCTCATTAGAACCGGTTCGTGGTGAACCTTTAGTACCGGTTTGTGCCACGAACCGGTACTAAAGAGGCTGTGGCAGGCTGTGGTGAGGCTGGGGCCCCACCAGCACCTTTAGTACCGGTTCGTGGCACGAACCCGTACTAAAGGTTTCTAATTAATTCATTCTGGACCGCCTTTTTAGTCCCACCTCGCTCGTCTAATAGAGTTTTTACCACCATAAATATGTTACTTCTCAAACTATCACAACCACATGGTCTTTATTGAACTCTATGTGTAGGATTTGTGGCTGCAATAGGAGTCCTCGTCAGTTCCTAAATCGGTGAGGACTCCTATTGACAATTTAAATTCTACACAAAAAGATCAATGATGCTCAATGCATTTTTAAATTTGATACTTTTTAGCACTGGATGCATTTCATGTACAAACTGGACAATCTCTTTCGAAGTATCAGGGTTTCGGACGTAAAAACTCATCTATACGAGACCACCAAAGTAATACAACAGTAAGCCCGAGACCACCATCTAAACGACACCCGTCGCTACTCCTATCCTCTTGATGAAGGGGTGCCGAATGTCCGGGCCAAATACCAAACACACATCGCACGAAAGCCTAACATCTAATGCCGGATGCCCCATCCAAGCCACATAGGCGGGACTGGGTAACACTCCAGTTCGGCGCACTCTAAATGAGTACCACATGCACACGCTGCAAAGGGCCGTCAGCTTCGTCTTCCCTCGATCCATCCTCAAAGCATGTACTGATGTATTGACTTTGTCAGGCCTCTCTGCCATCGACGCCACCACGACGACAGACAACGTCGACCTCCTGCACGTGTCCATCTCCACACATATGACGCCAAGCCTCCACTGCTCCATGCCGCCGAGAACTGCCGCCATGAATATGTAGAAAGAAACACCGCTCCACCGAAGAAGCCATCTGCTGGTTCCTCGAGCCCGAGTGCATCTCCAAGAATGCCGCCCCCAAGAGGGTAACGACACATGAATGCCGCCGTCATCCGATCAACTGACCTAGAGTTTCCCCCGGATGTCTTGGGTGGGGTTGGGAGCTTCACCTCGATGATGCCTTCATGAAGGAAACAATGATAAGGGCATCGTCATCACCGGCTCCGGCCAACGACCGAATACCAAGTTTTCATGTGGATCCATCTGAAGAAATCCACCCGACAACCTGTGCACCGTCTCGAACGCCTTCAAAGCCCTAGATCTAGCCGCCTAGATCCGGTGACCAACCGCAACAGCAGTGTCACCGTAGGAGCCCTAGCGCACCGGCCACTGCCTGAATACGACACCACTAGAGCCTGGGAGGCGGGCTACCACCCCACCTTGCCAAACCGTCAGAGCCGCCGAGATGGATCCCGCACGCTCATCACAGTCTCTAATCTGAACCAATCCGCGGCAAAACCACGAGATCGCCGATGCAGATCCGCCTTGGATAGGGACTGCACCACGCCATGCCGTCGCGGGAAGCTCGAGCTTCACCCGTCGCCACCTTCCAGGGCCGCCGCCCCGGGATCCAGCCGCCGCCGACGGGCCGAGCCGCTGGCCACCGCGACCAAGGCAGCCATGACCCTGCGAGCCCACTGAATGGCCGGCGCAACCAGATCTTCCTCGAAGCCTAGCAGCTCTGCCGCCTCCGCCCAGCACCACGCTGCCACCTCGCACCGTCGCCCAAGACAAACATCCGTGCCACCGTGACGCAAATCATGTGAGAAATCGCCCCGGGGCGATAGGTGACCCGCCTCACCTGATCTGGCGTGGGAGGGAAGAGGGCCTCCGCCGCCACCATCAGCCGCCTAGGTCTTCGCCCGGCGACCTCCTCTAGCGACGGCGGAGGGGAGGGAAAGGATGGACGTGCCCGGCGGCGGGGGCTAGAGTTTCCACCCAAGCCGCCCTAGCGGGATTGGTGGACCTGATATTGGTTGTCCACCATCATTGGCATGGCGGAAGACAAGGGTGTGACAGATCACCATGTTGTACCATGGCACTGCAATGCACATACCAGTAGAGGTGCTACTTGCTGTCCACCATCGCCCGCATGTAGGAAGGTGCGGGTGTGATAGACCGCGATAATGTACCATGGCATTATCATGCACTAGAAGATGTACTCCTTGCCAACGTAGCTGCCACCAGCAAAGTCGTCCCCGAGGAGCGACAACAAGGGAAGAAGTGCTCCTAGAATCCTGGTTGCCTCTAAATCCTAGCTAGCTTTGACAATGATGGGGCGATGAAAATGCCATGCTAGAGCATAACCGGGCTAGCTATATTGACCACGTTGAGTATGAATATATACCATAAGTGACCCACCACTCAATTGAAACGGATCCACATTGTTCTCTACTTGTTTCTCCAAATAGCCCCATGCTTGGAAACTATACAGCTGCTGTGTTTCACTAATCCATGTGGCTGTAGTTCTTATCTTGACTTTGGGCATTGAAAACATTGGAATGTAATAATTGTTCACGGTGTCGCAGATGGGCCTTCATCATAATGCCAAGGCCTCACGTGTGTCATATTTTACTCGATTTCTCTCTCACCTTTTTGAAATATTACTACCAAATAATATGTTTTACCTATGTGAGATGCACTTCACTACCACTACAAGTAGTTTTAAACATGGAATCCCTTACATGTGCGCTCACACACACAACTTATACCCAACCACCTACTCTTCATGGGCACCTTCCACATGACTATTTGGTCCACTGTTACTTCACTAGCTGGTCCACCAGATAGAATTGGATGTGGCTAATATTGGTTGTCGGCCATCACCGGCATGGCGGAAGACGAGGGTGTGACAGATCGCCAAGTTGTACCATGGCACTGTCGTGCACGTACAAGTAGATGTGCTACCCGATGTCCACCATCGACGGCATGTAGGAAGGTGAGGGTATGACAAACTGTTATGTTGTACCATTAACTACTTGCGAGGCTCGCGAAGGAGCGCTCATTAACTAGTTGCTCCCATGCAATAATTGCCCCGGGTGTAGCACATGGGCCCTCATCATAAGGGCCAGGGCCTCACGTGTGCCATGTTTTTCTCTCTGTTTTAAATTATTACTACCTAATAATCATTTTTACCTATATGACACGCACTTTATTCCCACTACAAGTCGTTTTAAACCCCACTTAAAACCCATACATGTGCGTAGACACACACAACTGAGTAAAATGCATGAACCATCCTTGAAGTTGCAGGCGAGGTTCAAAATGGTCCCCAAACTCTTAAACTGCTCCAGTACAGTCCCTAAACTTGCGAATACGAAGTTAATACGATCCCTGAACTCGTGGAACAGGTCCTGGGATACGTATGCGCCATGTAGTCCACATCAGCGTACTGTCGATCGCGGGTAACCGATCCTGATGACTCATCCGCCCCCACCTGTTCATCTCGTGAAAACGAAGCTCTTGACCCTGGGAGGCTGGGACGGCGGCGCCGTTTGATGATTGGAACGGAGGGTATCTCAGCCGCATTCGACGGCAGTGCTTTGCGGCGCCGGTGGCGGTGGGTGCCCCCGATACCGCGGCGCCAGCGTACGTTAACGTTAGTCCATTTTATTCCACCATGGGAAGGTTTTCATGGTGAAGATGGCGTCATTTCCTACTGGATTAGGCAATGATTTGTGAAGATGTTCTGTTTATGATCATTGTGCTGATCATGTGACTACTAAAGTTGTAAACTAGTGCTATGTATTGTTCACAACGAAAAAAATAGCGCGCTATCTAAAATAGCGTGGCACTTCTCCAAACGCTATACAAGTTATTGCGTGCTATATTCAAAATAGCATTTCGAAAAAATGCCAAATATATCATAGAAATTAAGGATTTCAACGTCTAAAATTTTGTCCACGAGCTATACATGCATACCGCTGGTGTACACATTATGACATTAGATGCACTTAAGAGAATTCTTCTTGTTTTCGTCCAGACAAATGCAACATTTCCAACCTAGATGGGCCTATTGTTGCGTTGCATTGGGCCGATGCCCGATGGGCTGCTATGTGATAAGCGCCTGCCGTGTTTCTATCGCTCCACGCTAAAAATGCTAAAACATTTTTGCGTTTAGCGCCGTTATAGCACGCTATAACTTAAATAGCGGCATAACGTGTAAAATGACTAAAGCGTAACGTGGCACCCTCAAATACGCTATAGCAAAGTTTAAACGCCGAAATAGCATGCTATTTGTTTTGTTGATTGTTCATCTTCAGATATTATCATGTAGCTGTACTCGGAAAGGTTCAGTTCGAATCTATGCGTGTTCCGTTCATACATGTTTGTGCAAAAACACTGCTGTAGCTGTACTAACCAGAAATCAGTCCTAAAGTTCACTTCATGTATGTGTTCTGTCAAAATTCAGTTATGCTCTAGTACTCTACAAGGGCATTGGATTGGAGTATATGTATGCATATCTGTCAGCAATCAGTGGAATATTTGTTGGTGTGACTGTACATGCATATTTTCAATCATACATTCAGTCATATTTGTTGGTCTCATTTGTTTGTCTCACTATACATGCACAATCTATGGAAATGCAAATACATTCAGTCATAATTTTTGGTCTCACTTCATACATTCAGTTAAATGCAGATACATGTTGGTCTCGCTTCCATTAGAAAACAAGGATAGTTCACGAACATTGGAACACAAAATAGTTCACTTCCATTAGAACAAGTTCACCTGACATGAAACCCAATTTCAATACTCTTAAGATACATAAAACTGGGTTTAACATAGCCCATGTTCAGGAATTGCTCGGCTCCAACGACTGAACTGAATCCAACGGCGGCAACACTTCAATTTCATGGACACCTCGAGAACACAGGTGCACTTCTCCGGCGTTCAGAAAGACAGCTACAGGTCATGCGGTGGGCACGCGACCTCGATGCAGACCTGGGACGGAAAGACGCCGCACCGTTTCTCGATGGCGGCCGTCCGGCGTCACCATATTGCTGCCATCTCCGACCACCGTCGCCATCAGCACGTGCCCATGGTAGTGCTCCTCAAGCACATCCATGGACGGCGTCCGCGCGAGGAGCACATGGCCCAAGCAAGCCGCGGTTCGAGCCACCGGCGGCGACGTGACAGGGAGACGCAATGGAAGGTGGAGAAGCGCCGAGGCCACCACCCTCGGCGTCGATCGAACTGTCCGTCACGCTGGCGTCGCCCATCGTGCTGGATGCGGGAGTCTGGTCTGGTGTGGAGTGCGATCTGGGAAGTGATTCTGGCTGTGTTTGGGAATTTTGACCCAACTTTTCAACTGCGGGCCCTCTATCTATGATCACGTGGACGACGCGGCGTACGCACAACGTATGCACATTCGTATCCCAGGACTGGTGCCACGAGTTCACGGACCGTATTAACTTTGTATTCGCAAGTTTAGGAACTGTATTAAAGCAGTTTTGGAGTTTAGGGACTGTTTTGGTCTTGGCCAGCAACTTCAGGGATGGTTCATGCATTTTACTCCACACAACTCATACCCAACGACCTACTCCTCATAGGCACCCTCCACATGACAATTTGTTTCATTGTTACTTCGCTAGCTGGTCAACCACACAGAATTGGGTGGACTTGATATTGGTTGTCCGCCATCACCGGCATGGCGGAAGACGAGTGTGTGACAGATTGCCAGGTTGTACCATGGCACTGTTGTGCACATATCAGCAGAGGTGCTACTCGATGTCCACCATCGCCGGCACGTAGGAAGGTGAGGGTGTGATAGACCACTATGACGTACCATGGCATTGTCGTGCACCAGAAGACGTACTCATCGCCAAGGTAGCTGCCACCGGCAAAGTGGTCATCAAGGAGAGACAACAAGGGAACCAGTGCCCCTAGAATCCTGGTTGCCTCTCAATCCTAGCTAGCTATGACAATCATGGGGCGATGAGAAGTCCACGCTAGAGCATAACCAAACTAGCTATATTCACCACGTTCAATCTCATATGGATGGATACCATGCGTGATGCACCACTCAATTGAAACGGTTCTCTGCTTGCTTCTCCAAACAGCCCCATGCTTGGAATTTATACAACTATAGTGTTTCACTAATGCATGTGGCCATAGTTCGTATCTTGAATATGCGGCATTGAAAAGATTCGAAAGCAATAATTGTTCATGGTGTAGCAGTGAGCCCTGATCATAAAGGCCAAGGCCTCACATGTGCCATATGTTACTCAATTTCTTTGGACACACCCTAAGTTTATGCATACTCAGGGGTAAAGTGATCCCGATCAACAGACTAGATTCGTATATAGTTTCAGTTTGTACAAATTACATGTAATGAGTCCCATGACAACAATTAACCATACTAAATAATCTGGCTCTGGAATGAATTAATCCTGAAGTAATTGACTCATTATTAATAAACACCAGAAATCTAATAGACTGGAGGAATACTACCAGTTAATTTGCCACCCTTGACTAAATTCGTTTCAAACCTATATTAGTCAAATTCAAGGAAATAGATATATCATATTAATTTCTAATGTAAAAAGCCCATATATGTTGTCAATATGAAGATAGCAAGGATATGGTGCCGAATCTGATAAAAATATTTGTAACTTATAATTTCCAAAGATAGAGATAAAAAATGTAAGTATTCATAATAACTATATTGGGTAGTTTTGAAAAAAATAACTTAATAATATACGATTGAAAAAATTACCTAATAAAAATTGCCTTCAAAATAAGGGTGTACTTATTTCATAAACATATATGTGAGAAAAAGATAATATTTTGTGTCATATTTGCTAAAATATTTACCCGTCACTTTTGCCTAGACCAATTACATATATATTTAATATTTGTTCCTTTACACGTGATGTGTTTCTGTGGCATATTAGTGAAGGTGTAAAACTGCTATTCCATAAATTAATTGGACGAATGCACAAATTAAACAATTATGTATGTTGAATTGCTGAAAGATCACACAAATACTATGAGAAACTTTATACCATCATCCCTGAGAAAATGTATTGACAATTTAAATATGGTGGAAACACAACTTAATAGGTGGCGCCAGCATGTGGAGGCTAGAGGGAGCAACTCAAAAACCGTCGGCTTCAAACAAGTAATTTTCACTACAACTATAGAACCCTTATACTGCTTAAAAAACTAGCTCGTGCAGATACACAGGTTGATGACCAGTTAATTTGAATTTGTTTTCAATATAAAATAGGTAGAAAGCTATGTATGTACACGGTAATAGAAATCAAATCGACGGCCATTCTAAAAAATGTCAATTAGCCTAGCGATTACAGAGAGAGTAGCGGGCATACTCTGCACCCCACCGCCACCTTGCATGCGGCCTCCTAGGTACGTCGGCTCTCTGCATGCCGGTCCCGCACACCACTCGCTGTTGCATGGCACCTCACTTGCCGCTAGCTCTCCTAAATATCAATTGATTTCAGTGTATAATGTCCTGTTTTTGTATAAAACTAGATGATACCCCGCGCGTCGCGGCGGGAAATTCTATAATAATTTAGAGAGATATGACAAACTGAAAACATTTCAGCACAATAAAAGTTAACATTGATGCACCTTCTCACTTCATATCCCATCAAACTACTAAAATTGGATTGTACATCTGATGCTATGATGTTAGGCGGTAAAATATTACAGGAAATATCACAATTATGAGCCGGCCAAAACCGTTAAAACTAATTTTCTATAAGATCAAATGAATGTTTGCACATCTAGAAGAAAATTGTGAAATAGAAATAGGTTAGTTTATTTGGAGAGATATCTTGGCCTACCTAATTGCTTTGTCTGGCCGTGATAGCAAGATCCTACAATCAGGAAATGGAAAAATAAACATGGGTTAGTGCTGATAAATTTGACTGTCCTATTAGTGGACATGAAGATGGGGCTCGACAAATACATATAAAGTAAATAGAATAGTCGCAAGATAAGCATAACACCACAATAGGAGACTGTTCTAAACATAATTGATCAAAAATATAATGAAGAAAACCAATGAACCACAAAATAATTAAGAAATGAATGGTCAATTAATAAACACACAAAGTTTTAGCCAGGACAGTTGCTAGTGCTCAACCCTCTTAGGAGAAAGTAAAGTGAACTGCCATCCATCTTATCTAACGAAAAGATTGGTCTCAACTGTTCGTTTGGTAGTTTTAGTTTACAAAGGTCAAGTGTTACAGACCAAATGCTTATGAATTCCCTACGGAGTTGGAACTCCGAAAATCAGAGTACTACTTTAATAGCACAAATAAACAACCAATAAACAGGCCCCTGATTGGTGTTGATAGTATATATGATATGCCAGAATCAAAATCCTTGAGTTAGATGGGCCTCAACTGTTCGTTTGGTAGTTTTAGTTTACAAAGGTCAGGTGTTACAGACCAGAAGCTTATGAATTCCCTACAGAGTTGGAACTCTGAAGATCAGAGAACTACTTTTATAGCACAAATAAACAACCAATAAATAGACCCCTGATAGGTGTTGACAATATATATATGATATGTCAGAATCAAAATCCTTGGGAGTTAGAACTCTACATCAGAGAGTACTACGTTTATAGAACAAATAAACACAAAGCAAAAAGGCCACTGATTAGTGTTGACAACATATGTAGGATAGGATAGAATAAAATTAAACAATGTGTTGTGATCTGAATGGGCTCGATCTAGTTCGCCCAGAGTTTCGACGTTTTAGGTTCAGCTACATCATCCGTGAAATACATTGTGCAGGTCTCACAAGGCGCTTTGGTACTGAAGTGTGCTATGGTGGTTCACCGTGCAGTTCGGCTACATGTAGCTACGTCAGGTCCCGTTGCAGGATCTAGAAGAGACCTACGGGCAGACTACATGATGGACGCCTGCTGCGCGAGGCAGATCTCATGAAATGGGCAGGGGACACGCAAGGAACCGACTGCGAGGATTGGTCAGGCAGATCTCTGACCTGTCCCGTCTTGTTGCCCAACAAGATTCGGAGTTGGGCTTAGCCTGTGCTACCTGCGTGCACTATGTACTATGCCTTTTGTAGTCAAGCAGGTGGTTGTAATTTTTCATTGATGAACAGAACAACAGCTAGAGCTCTCACTGATATTCTTTTTAACCTACCATCACTGATTTATTAAAGGGTAATATATCATCTATCTATCTATCTATCTTATGCTAAAAGCAAAATACGGGAATTTCATTGACACATCACGTTGATCCAGATGGGCCAAATATATATTATCTGTGAATTCTAATTATAACAGTTGAGATTAAAAGAAGAAAATGTTATGTACAATATCAATCACGTACAAGTAACTTTATCATTGACATGTAAAAACATACTCTCAAAGGGGTATACGGGGTATACTGTGTCCATCAAGTAGTCCAGCATTGCTCCATGGAAAATAAGCCAAAATATATAGTTCAGAGGCAACTCGACACTTGGTGGACACAAAGTACTAAATCCTTCTTTCCATAAAAAAAAGGGGTACTTCAAAAATAGACATGGACTTTGAGCTGCTACTTTTTTCGACAAAGAGTGGATTTTATCATTGTATGCTTACATTAACAAATAATTATGACTGTCTAATAGTTTTTATTTTCAAGTATACAATATGAACATTCTTACTGAGATAAACTTTCTAACAATTTTGCTAGTCTACATGTAGGTCTGAACATCAATTTTTTAATGGGAGGGCGCCTCCTCGCTGTCTAACAGTGTTGGCAGAGCCTCCTCGCTGCGCCGCTTCTGCTTCTTTATCCTCACACTGCCTCTCATGGCTCTACATTCTCTCTTTGTATCTCT
>LR738712.1:888467530-888485807 GCA_902687465.1 Secale cereale | reverse complement strand
AAGAACACACACACACACATGGAGAAACACTACACATACATGCACGCATACACGACAGACTGCATGTTTGCTTCTTGTCCTCACAGCCACCCTTTTCCATTTATACGTTGAACTTATATATAGTAGTAAAAGTGACTCACGCACGTACTAAACCCAGCCAGTCCACTAAGTCACGTACTCACACGTGACCCTCTCTCTCACCTAGAATCACTCCAGAATCTGCACGACCGGCGGCTTCACAACTCGTGTGCTAACTAAATTATCCATGCAAACTAATGAACAACTAACTATATGCACACCCCTTGCGCAGCTAATGACCTCCCCGATGACCAAAGAGCTTTCGCTTTGCAAACTTTTGGATCAAGATGCCTAACATCCAGAAGGTGGTTCAAGATGCTTGGAATGAGATAGCCCCCCATGTCGAGCCAGCCATTTCAAATCCTCCTTCACAAGCTAAAGAGAGCTAGTCAACGCCTTCACATTGGAGCAACTAGATTTTCGCCAACCATAAAGTCAAACTTCACATGGTCCTTGAGATCAATCTTGGATTGGATTTGGCCCAAAAAAGTAGGATTTTAGAAGCGAGGAAATAGATTTTTAGAGGAAGCTCTCAAAGGAAATATTGTTGCCCTTTTTGTTCTGGAGAGAACTAGAAAGAGACAAAGCCCTAAGGTTACTTTTCTGAAAGAGGGTGACACCAACACTCTTTTCTTCCACCTTCGTGTCAATCATAGAACAAGGAAAAAATATTCTTCGACTCAAGCATAACAATAGATCATTTACAAGACGTGATGGTAAGAAGGCAATCATGCAAAAATAAACTTTCGCAAAGTCATCAAAAGAGGAGCGACTCGTGCTAAGGACCTCAATCCCGCTTCGGCTTGCGACCTTGTGGTCTTGGGGATGCCTTTCTCGGTGGAGGAGATTAGGTTGGTCATATTTTTCCTTCCAAGTGATAAAGCGCTGAGCCCTAACGAATTTACCGGAGTTTGTTGTTGTGCCTGACATTGTGAACGTCCCCAAGCTTCAGTAGACCAACTTCCTAAACCTTGAGTCGGCCAACACAGACGCGAGAGATGCACAAGTGCCTTGTGTTCATCCACAACAGCTTGGGCCGCCTTGCCCCAAAAGATGTTGGAGCATTTTGAAAGATCGTGGAGCGTATGCGATTGTTCTCATGCATGAATGAACCTCCTTTATCTGATGCCTCCTACTCTCAGATGCTTCTAGTTTCACTATTTATTTTCTTCTTTTCTTGCCTCCTATAGAGACCACTATCTAGCTCGTTTGTATCTCATACCAACATCATTTCAATACCAGCAAAAAGATGAGTCTGGACTAGCAGAACTAGGCTAGTTTCTTTGGCGAATACGTTGGGACATGTCTTTGGAGAAATGTATGGTAATACCACTCATCTATATGGAGCTCTGGTTGTTCCATTATTTTACTACTATTTATATATTATAGGAATGATAATTCTTTGTTACCTTTTCTTCCAGGTACATGGACGATATACACTGGAGTGGCTGGACTAGTGGCATTTCTTTACAGGCAATTATAAAAATGACCATCCTGGCAAAGGAGAGATCACATAAATGATCGTAAATACCTAGAGGATTACAAGTCCATGTGGATATACTATGTTGCAGTTGATGTTGGAGTTGTGTTGCCCACATTTGAAGTTTAGGTCTGCTTGCATGTAGGTGGTTCTTTGATGAAGCTCGTAACCTATATTTTTGCAATAGTACAAGTAAACATGACCAATTTAACCAGTTTATTGAGCAATATTATACCCATTGCATAGGAACACAAAGTCTCACCATTCTGAGCTTGTCCATTAGATTTTTTTTTAAGTACAACTTGTATTTTTTATCAGGGAAATGTTTATGTAGAAGAAAACCGGCCATGACACTGATCGACCATACCGTGTGGAACCAATGGGCACGTGCGGTGAGCGATCGACCACATGAGCATATCATTTTCCTTGCCCGCACTAGTGTTGCATGAGACAGACAACTACATTCAATTTTCATTTGTACTCATGGAGAACACGTGACAGAGAAGGGGCACACAAGCTCGTGGTGGTTTTCATTTGTACTCATTGTGGTTTCTGAATTTTACGAAATTTATTGAGGTGGAATTAGGTCAAACGGAGATGGCGTAGCGGAGATGCTCTCCGATTGTGTGACGTTTTTTTTTTCGAACGTACGTGCAGGCTCTAAACAAAAAGAAGTAACGTGTAGATGACGGCACCACTACAATATTACTGGACAGTTGACGATGGGCTTTCAGGTGGGTAGGCCTAATTATCTTTATAGCCTTTAGTTGCACTCATTGACTTCAACATGGAAGCACCAGTTTAGATGACCAATACTCATATAATGATCTCATTGCTAGTTTTTGCCACCCCGAGTTATCTTACAACATTGTATATCTAGAAGACCATCAACCATGTGTTAATATCCGCCTGGTGCACATGGTTCGGATGGTTGAGCTACTTTTTAAGTATGATAGAAGGAATACTAAAGGCCAACTGCCAAATTTACATGACTTTTGCGAGACTGGCTTCCACCAAGAGTAGTAGTGCAGCTCTATAAATTGCAAACATGGTAGGAGTTCTTCTTTTCATTTGGGTGCTGGTGCATGGTAAACGTGGAACCCAACCGAACCTTATGAATAGCTAGTACTAAATAATCCTTTTGATCTCCCCATGCATGTCAGGGTAAGCAGCTCGGCTTGAGAGGCAATCAGGAATTCAGACGCGCTATAGTCACACTAGCTCTCTAACTGGTGCTGATGTTTCGTGGTGCATTACTAAGGAAACGGGGCTACTGTGGGCCATGCTTCCCGTCGGCTACATGTAACTACATCAGGTCCCATTGCAGGCTCTACAGGATACCTACGAGCCGACTGCGTGTCCCACCACGGCCGTGCAATATAGAGCTCATGCATTCGACATGCAAGGAAGCAAATGGTCACTTGAGAGCATGTTGTCTCACCTGTGACATGTCTACAATACGACTCTGAGTTGGGCCTAGACTGTGCTGCCTGCGTCCACTATGGATAAGGAGGCTAGGCCTCATGTAGTCAGTCAGGTTGTTATAGATAATTTTGGATTGACGAACATAACATAACCTTCGGGTACGGTGAGCCATGGCTGGTTATTTTTTCAAAAGGGATCGACGCTTTGTGATTATGGTTTTAGATGATGATATACATAAGTTCCAATTTCTACTAGCTTGTTTCTTCCTCTTGGGTGTCTTGTGGGGTGACTGCTTCTTCGAGAACATGAGCATAATGCTATTACAAAATCTCAGCTCCAGATCATATTGCTGAAATCATACAGTAAAAGATTGGGCAACAACACTGCTGCGTTGACTTCATTGTTTATGCGGTATCAACAAATTCAGGTGTTTTGCAACACATTGTTATGCTAGTTCGCTTGCGTTGTTGCAAGAGTAAATTGCCGTGTTTCAACATTGCTGGGTAGCCGCCTCCCCAAAACATATATAGGATTCCCCTGCCTCCCGCCGTTGAGACCGCCGGTCTGCCTTGTCTCTACTGGCCTTAGGGACATGGCGTTGTTAGCATATAGTTTGGGTTTAAAGATAGACATAAAGAGTAGAGATCGAATAGGTATAAACCATATATCACTTGTCTTGTACTGCAAGTCTCTACCCCTCATGTATTCTATAGAGGTTAGATCAATACAACAAAAACAACACACAATATACATCCATCCTATAGTTTTCTACGTGGTATTAGAGCGGTTAGTCTCACGACACCGATCCTAGGCCTCCTCACCACTTCCGCAGCGCGCCGCCCCCGGGGAGATTAATCTCCTCTCCCCGGGGTGCGGCACCCGATCGATTAAAGATTAGATCGGTCTTGTATGTTTAGATTCAATTCTCCGCTAGATTAGTTTCCAGTAGCCACAAATAAATCCCGACGACCCTCAAATTCCGGTGAAAATCAGTGCAAGATTCGGCGGCGATCACGGTGCCACGGTCATCTCCATCGCGCTCCACCGCACGTGGCCGGCTTCAAGATCGATCGCTGGGCACACGGCGGACACGTACCTACGCGCTGGAGCAAGCATGGGCGCTGGCGTTCCAAAGACACAGGCATGGCCGGGCGCTGGAGCAGCCGGCCGATGCAACCGCTCGGCACGCGTGGCCATGCAGTCCGGTGGAGCGGCGCCACGCGCTCACGCGGCCAAGCCCGCGACACCAATCGCGCCGTCTCCAACTTCGATCGATCGTCTCAAACACAACGACGCACCGTGATTGCGGGAGGGATCCGAATTTTCCGCATGGCTCGACTCCACACGATGCGTGCGACTGCACCGAGCCCAGTCAACCGCGACGACAACCAACGCTCGGGCTCTACATCGCTAAACTGCCCAGGCCAGCCACACGTACGAACAACACCGCAGGCGGATCGGATGGTTACAAGATGCATGCGTGATGCCTCATTATGTGAGGACTGCACAACTCGGATCACGGGAGGACGAGTTCCTCTGCGACATCGACGAGTGCGCGACCAGCTACACCGAGCAGACTCGACATCGACGAAAAGGCGATCGACTACACCGAGCAAACTCCCGACATATCGCCGGCCGCACCTGCACAAGCACTGGGCGATCAACTCCTACTACACCGAGCAGACTCCCGAGATATCGCTGGTCGCACCTGCACAAGCGCTGGGCGATCGACTCCTCCACCGAGCGCTGCATCCCAACCCGAGCTACATCAACCCTCCACCGAGCGCTGCATCCCAACCCGAGCTACATCAACCTACGCCGTCGATCTGTACCTACGCCGAGCACGACCACATCACCATGATCTGCACCAGATATTCTTCATCGAGCCGAATCAGCTGTACGACTACCAGCCAACATACTTCTTCAGCACCGACACGGCATTGACAATTTGTGGTCACAAGGGACGCCTTCAAGCGACATATCATCGTCGACATATGCCGTTGCAATGCCATCACGGACACTTCATCATCAAGGTCTTCATCAATGTGGTCTTCACCAATATCTTCGTAACACACCGCCGCTGTCTTGTCCACAAGATGGACACCTAGCGTCCTCTGACAGACTTTTCTACAAGACGCGACCACCACGACCGCAATGACCATGTCACGATGACGTATGGCATCTACCGCGTCATCCATGACAGCACAACTGCATCGACACGGCGTCACTATAGTGATGACCCCTACACGGCCACACGGTTCTGGCAAAACCGATGTGTGCTCGATGGGCTTCCTCCGGTCTTGGCAAAACCGGTGGACTCATCATCGATGGCACCCTCTGACATCCGCAAGGTGTATCGTCCACGTCTGCAGCTCCATCATAGTGCATTTTTTTTTTTGCGCCTCCAGCTTTGTGTGGCTTCATCATCCACGACCACTACTACATCGACCACGGCTAAATCATGATCGGTGACCTCGACATCGACCACATGACTACGTTTACAGCAACACATCGACAACAACTCCAGTCACCAGCGTCCGTGCCATCACCAGTATCCATGCCACTCACGCTGTGACTGCAGGAGGGAATAGAAGAGAGTTTAAGGGAGGCACTAGAAGGGGACGCAGTCACCGCCCCTAGGTGCCAGCCATGACCATGTCTATCATAGACGCAGTTGAGGATGACAAGGCGGAGAAGACGACGGAAGCGCAAAACTTCAAACCCAGTCGCAACTGCCCGCTTCACTCCCGCTATCATTGAGGGGGAATGTTAGAATATAGTTTGGGCTTAAAGATAGAGATAAAGGATAGAGATCGAATAGGTTTAAACCATGTAATGTATTACTTGTCTTGTACTCCAAGTCTCTACCCCCTCATGTATTCTATATATACCCTATATGAGGGTCAGATCAATACAATAAAACAGAACACAATATTATCATCCTATAGTTTTCTACACTAATGTCGTCCAATGCTTTCGGGGCTGCTGCTACGACTGGATCATGATGGTGCTGCAGTGGATAGCGCTGTCTTGAAGCCTTTCATCAAGAGGTCATATGTGCCCGATGGTTCGGGGGTGCTGCCTTGGTAGGAGTATGATGGTCGTCTGTAGCTCCAGGTTGTGGTCGGTGCCTGCGTCATCCACTTAAAGGTTTTACCAGGCAACATGCTCCACCTCCACGTTGAGATGATCAACAACGTCTGTGAAGTTCCCATGCAGTGCAGCATACATGGCCCTCTTGCAGTACTAGCACAACACCCGACGTGGACTAGTTCCCGGTTGCCTCTCAGGCCTAACTAGCTTCTCTCAGGACCGAAGTGGTGATAATCACCTCAATCAACAGAAAAGAAAAGACACCTAGTTGTCATGTGGTAGCTTCTGAAAACCCCTCCATCATTGCAATTTATAAGCTAGCTAGGCACCATCCATGTGAAGAGAGAACAGAAGACGCCTTACCAACTTGTACAGCATACACAGTAGAGCAATTGGTTGCTTAGAAAGTACTTATATGGTAGCTCAAATATATACGGATCGTGTCTGGCCGATGCGTCATCGTCCTATTTGTTTAGCTAGTTCCATCGTTTTCCTCTTCGAGCACAGCCTCGAGGTCTCTCTTCACATCGTCCGGCAAAACACTCTAAGTGACGCTAGACTGCGAGGCTTTTCTTTTTTACTTATTGATAACCCATCTTAATAAATTGACTGAACATTGTTCTAAGCTATATTTAGATCCTGGTTTTCATCAGTAGCCTGACTTAAATCTCAACATCTTGATCCTAGTACCAAGACTCACGTTTGTGATCCCTGTTATGGTCAGGAGGCTGGATTTCAATAGACTTGACAGTTCACACCAAAATTTCGACATTCAAGATGCTAACACAATGTGTCGCCAAATCACGTTAGGTCCTTGCAGACAAAGTCGTTTGAATATGTGCAACAACAGAGCATAATGTCTACGGATCCTCGATTGATGATAACTATAAAAGAAAAAGCAGGGCCGGTCCTGGGATTTCAGGGGCCGGGGCAAAACTAAAACCAAGGGCCCTTTAGTTAGCATACTAGGTATATTTTTGTGCTTTGCAACACAGACACTTATTAGTTTACCAAATAGTAAGTCAATAAAAATGGGTTAGTTGAGGCGGTTTTTAAGAAAATTTGGTGGGAAAACCCCATATATAAAGAAAAAAGGAGGAGGCAGGAGGTTGGACTAAGGCCAGACTTAGTCGGAACGTTACGCTCTTTATAAATAGTAGAGATGGTAATAAGTTAATAAAACATTGGGACAGTTTAAGTGATTTTTTTCAAAATTAGCGGGCGAAAATAAAAGGTGGGAGAAAAATAAACAAAAACATGTGCGAGGAAGTAAAAAGATTGAACGAAGGACAAACATAATACATAAGATTCATTCTTTTTAGATATTACTCCCTCCGTCCGGAAATACTTGTCATCAAAATGAATAAAAAGTGATGTATCTAGATGTATCTTAGTTCTAAATACATCTCTTTTTGTCCATTTTGATGACAAATATTTTCGGACGGAGGGAGTATATTATTGACATATATAGAGGAACATAACGAAATAGTAAGTATATCAATTTTCTTCAAAATATGTTACCAAAAACATGTAAAATATTACCTTACAAGTTTCTTCAAATATTCCGGAATGTCAACATTGAATTCTATATTGTCATCATCTCTTGATTAGCATTAGTCTGTTCATCCACAACAATTATCGTCATGTTGGATCAATCTCCTCTGTGAAAATGTCAACTCATCTAATCATTTTCTCATCCCTTGTTTCTCACCATCGGAGATATTGGTTCTGAAATTTAAAAGAGGCGAGTACTGCGAATCAATCTGTGGTTGAGATGGTTAGGTGGACAGTGGTATCCCCAACCCACCAGGGTTCAAATCCTGGTGCTCGCATTATTCCTGGATTTATTTCAGGATTTCCGGCGATGCACTTTCAGTGGGAGGTGACGTTCCCGTCGACGACGAGGCGCCTACGGTGACTTCGTAAATCTCAAGATGATATACCGGCTTAGTCTCTCGAAGGTGCTCATAGGGGTAGGGTGTGCGTCTGTGCGTTCATAGGGGTGAGTGTATGCGCGTAGTAATAAAAAACTTAACACAAGGTCTTATGCCAAAATTCTAGGGCATAATATAAGACAAAATCACTAACACATAAGCTACCTTAATGGAAATCAATGATGGTGTGTATGGCAAGGGCGGAGATAGCATGTGCGCGCTGGGCATTATGTGTCCGCTAGCGGCCGGCGGCCAATGCTCGGTGGCTCAGGTGACTTTCCTAATCGCAATTAGACAAGATAAAGACGAGTACCATAAAGGAATCCATATGCGATCATAGATTCATCGGATGGATGGATGGCATACCGTTTTTCAAAGAACTTGAATCAGTGGTACTCGGGCAATCCCTAAACGGCCCCTTAAGCGCCGGTTTCATCATTGTATGCAAATGGGCGCATCTCTAAATTCTACCTTTTTATTTGTCCTTCTTCTATTTCTTATTACTTTTTCTCTTTCTATTACTTTTTTTCTTTTCTTTTTTAAAATTTTAAATTTCTCGATTTTGTTTTGAAAATCGGTGAACTTTTATTCAAATTGACGAGCTTCTTTTAAAATTTTATGAATGTTATTGTAAAATTGATGAACTATTTTTTCAAATTCCATGAACTTTTTAAAAAGTTATTGAATTTTTTTTAAATTCAATGAACTTTTTTCAAATTGATAAACTTTTCTGAAAAATTGATGAACTTTTATTCAAATTCGATGATCTTTTTATAATTTTTATGAATCTTCTTTCAAATATTATGATTTTCTTACATTGATGAAATTTTATAAATTCCATGAACCTTTTTCAAATTTGATGAACTTTTTTAAAATTAATGATTTTTTTCCAAAATTGATGAACTTTTTAATAAATCGATGTTTTTTAAATATGATAAAAATATAAAATCAATGAACTTTTTCTAATTTGATGAACTTTATTTCAAATTCGATGATCATTTTTTCAGGTTTGGTGAACTTTATATTCAAATTCGTGAACTTTTTTCAAAGTTTTTTTTCCAAAATGCATGAACAGTTTTGAATTTATGATTTTTTTTTGCTTTTTCATTATTTTTGAAAATTTCCCTTATTTTTTAAAATGGTCGACAGTTCAAACTGGGCTCAAGCGACCAGTGGGGTGCCGGGGCGGGGCGTGGGGGGAGGGGTAGATCGAACGCCCGCCTTACATGGGCCAGGCCACAACGGAGTTACAATGTGCGCCCATTCTCCTATTGGTGCTAAAGGTGCCACTTAGGAGCTCCCATATACTCGTGTGTAATTTGTCTCAAAAAAAAAAACTCATGTGTAATTTATGGGTAGGCTGCGAAAGCATGTACTTGCACGGTTCCACCAAGCATAGTTTCCATTTTTTTTCTTCACCTCACCCAGCAGGCTCCGATATTACTAACGTACGTACGATGGGTAGGACGGGGCCCAATATTTTGGCGGCCCGGGGCGGCGACCCCCTCCCACCAGCGCCGGCCCATAGAGAAAGGTGTGATAGCTCCAACGTGCCTCTACACCTTCTATGAACAGTAAATAAAAAAATGCTCTAATGTTTTGTGTTCTTGCAAATTTTCATAACGAAATATCAAGTAGAAAAAGGTGTACACATGTGTTTCAGATTTTATTGCTAAAAATGCTCAAAACTTTGAGCACCAAAATCTTTATCTTCTTTAGAGCTCCTCGAATGTTCTTTCCGCATGAAAACCTGCAACACCTACAAAGCTTTAGCAAATTTGAGGTCGCAAAGTTTCACATTTTTTAATATAATTTACTGTCCATAGAGGTGTCCCTACATCGGGCAGTTGAAAAACCAGTCTCAGCGATGGCGAGGACAACACAACGAAAAAGAAATTGTGCCAAAATATGCATGGCATACAAATGTATATTAACATCCATGGAAATTGGTAGTTACTGAAAAATAGACCGAGCATGTAAAAAATGCACGAATGATTGAAAACAATTTTCTCACCATTCCATCAAAGAATCTCTGTTTGGCCAAAACAAATAAATGCCCGAGGGCACCCAAATGAATCATCACTATAGGAATCTCCCTTTTTGCCGAGTGCTCGATGAAGTCGACGAAGCCCGAAAAAATATCAGAAAATTCCTTGCTGAGAATAGTTCCCGGCGAAGGGCACACGACTTGTACTCCTCAAGCAAACAAAACTTTGTTGTGAGCCGTATGTCGGGGGCTGAGCATTAATGCTGCCGAGAACCAAAGGTGGTGTCTCACAAGTTAAAGTGACTTCACGACCGCCGGATGGGAACGGTGTTGTCAGGTCTTTGCCAAGGACCAAAGGTGGGCTCTTGGCAATAACCTCAATTTCCTGAATTTCACATCTCACCTTAGCTAGCATCAGAAAATCCCCAGATGCTGCCACGGGTTGGTATTAGCAGAGTGGGTCTACATGCACTCAGCCAAAAGTTAGCCGAGCTGCCAGCACCAATCACACGGCCTTTTTTCCGAGAGCTACTCAGGAAAGAAGTTATTGCCGAGTGCCACTCTCGTAAAAACATACTATCAACATGTTTCCCAAATGTTTCCCATTTAAACCTATAGAAAAACAGATATAATAGTGAAGTTACTAAATAATATCACATACATAATAACATACTCACAAAGGTAACATATATGAGCCACACAAGCATCATGTGAAGTTAAATAGCACGAGTGTCCTCTCACTCCTCACTAAACTGTAATGTTACATACGATGACATGATAACAGCAACACCACCAGAATTAGGTTGAACAAGAAGAGGATTATGAAGTCCTTGAACCCACTCAACCTGATAAGATGGACTCCACCCTTGCCTACTTCACGATTCTCTTCTCTTTGAGCACATACTTGGAGTAATCATTCTCTGTCTCTTCCCTAGTATTGAACCCTTTGAAGGATCAGCATTTGTAACCATACACGTGTTCATTGCATGAGGGTCACGAATCATAGACTCCTGGCCGCCTATCTCTGTACACCACATACCACTTCATTTATAAAGAAACATAATAAGATTTTAAGAAGAAACATAAGTAGAAATAACACATTTAACATAAGCAACATAAGATTTCATGACACATATACCCAAAATCATCACAAGTGCTAACCCGAGTCGACATCAGTAGCTACATTACGACATCCCTAAACTATCTAGCTTGACTACTTCGGGTGGTAGTCGGTGAAGCCGTTGATCGCGCCGTCAGAGGATGTGGGGATCATCGCACCCCCGCCCCCACCTGTTCCTCATAGTGGGGAAGAAAGCATCGTCAACACTGACGAACGATGGACTCAATGGCACCGGGTCATCACTCTCCTTAGGTGACACTTCCTTCTTGGGCAGCTCTTCGAAAACTTTCTGCTGATCGGCACCAAGACAAACCATCATCTGGTGGATTCATTGGCCTTCCGCTTTGACTTGCTGGACTCATAGACCCACAGGGTCCTCATCAATGAGCTGCGGGTTCATCTTAATGAGCGCTGCCAAGTAGGCCTCACTGGCTTGCTTCTCCTCGGCCGGCACGCCAACAAGTATGATATACTATATATGGCTACCCTGTAAACTCAATCCCAGATCAATAGAAAGAAGCAAAGGCTGGAGACGGTCCATTAGTCATCAAAACTTCTCTCATGTTCTCGGGTGCGTGCGTTTGCCTCGGCGAGCTGCGGTTTCAATGCCGGCGTGCTAGTTTGGTACGTGCATGAGATTGTACTAGTTCACGTCAAGAATCGATCCACCTGCTAGAAATCAATTAGCTTGGTTCGTGTACGGCCGGAAAGTACATG
This sequence comes from Secale cereale, assembly GCA_902687465.1. Taxonomy (NCBI): domain Eukaryota; kingdom Viridiplantae; phylum Streptophyta; class Magnoliopsida; order Poales; family Poaceae; genus Secale; species Secale cereale. The sequence continues at coordinate 888,473,973 of LR738712.1, read as the reverse complement.
GCCAAATCGACGACTGCATGATAGCTCTCCATGGAAAGTAATCTGGCTCTGTCCCAACAAAGTATTGAGTGCACGAGAGTTCTGGCTTGAGCGAAAATTGTGCACTTCTAAACCAAGCAATCCTACTGCGTGCTGCTCTAGAAAAAAGCTAAGTCTTAAGTCACATGATCTGTCACCTAGTAAATAAAAGCTTTGTGCAGAAGATTTAGCATTGTAGCAAATACATTGTGGATTGCCAATATGTGCTTCAAAGCACAACCTACCAACCATACCCCAATTTCTATCGCGTGTTGCTAATTCACGTGGTGTAGCAGTATAGATGACTAAGCATCCTCGTTAGTTTGGAGTGACTCTAGAGCCAACTTGAATATCTTGGTGATCCCATACATTGTGGATTTAGTATGTGCTCTAGAAAATACTCCCTCCATTCCTAAATGTATGTCTTTTTAGAGATTCCAATATAGACTATATATGAAGCAAAATAAATGAATCTACACTTTCAAATATGTCTGTATACAGACATATATAGTCTATATTGAAATTTATAAAAAGACTTATATTTAGGAATGGAGGGAGTACAATCTAGTAATCGTACCACCAGTTTCCATCCCATGTCAAGTACACATGTCGGGCCCATGTGCTAATCCATGTGTTGTGGAAGGGTTGTACTAGTATAGTTCCATTGCCGTGATTACTATATGTTCATATATGCATATAATCAGGTCGAGTAGTAGAGAAAGACACAAACTCTTTTGGGTCGATATCTCTACTACTTATACTTACATCCATTATCAATCGAGTGATAGCGTCTCCTAACATGTAGTAGGCCCTTATTTGGTCCAATACACGCAACTTTGACCATATTTCGTTCTCAACGCCGGGTTTGGAGGCATAGGGAAGTTAGGGTGTGCGTATATGTTTGATGCATCTCGTACTGTTTGTCCTCTTTGTGTGTTTGTGATCTACTCTCTCCGTTCGGAATTACTTGTCTTGGAAATGGATGTATCTAGAACTAAAATACGTCTAGATACATCCATTTCTGCGACAAGTAATTCCGAACGGAGGGAGTAGATTCCATCATTCCACCATAGTGCATCTATCCCACTATATAATGTGCCAATAGCTCCGAATATTTGTCGTTGGATATGCCCATTCAACGATCAAAAGATGGCAAATCCGAGCATTATCATCTGTTGGATAAAGTTTTTAACTCATAGGCTTCTGCCATGTGGCCTTCTAATTGAAGCCCCAACTCTACCATCTCATGTGTTCTAGAAGTATCTATCAACATGCTTATCCGATACTCTAAAAAAGGGACTAAAACAATCTGGATTCAAGAGAGATAAGAATCAAGTTGGATCTTGTTCAATACGAGTATAGGGAAGGAAATACATATTCAAATATATTTTCTCATGCTTTTTATATATATTTAAATGACGTGCAGAGCACGTACTATTTACTAGTAGTTGTATGTTTGTTGACAAAGTTTGCAGAGGAAACCCTCTGCAGAAGTTGCAGAAATTGCTGCTGTGAGTCTGCACAACTCCCAAGACCAAAAACCCTTTCAACAACGAGCGGCCACTCGTGCAGGAGGTCAAAGAGGAGAAAACAATGACGACAACAAAGAACAAACTTCCATCAATGTAGCAGATACTCGAATGATGACATATCGATAAGAGAGAAAGTTGATGACAAAGATCCGTAGAAGGGATAGAGAGGGATTGCTGAAATCAATTGTTGTATTGCGTGAGTTGATATATACACACAGTGGCGCTATTCTGTGTAAGCGCGCATATTTTCTTAGCGTGCGCTCCGGCCGATACTAATTAGGCTACAATTATATAATACATCAGATCAAGGGCTGGATTTGTCTGATTAACGTGGCATTTTCTAGCTAATATCTCTATTTTTCTTGGCATTTTCCTTTTAGTATATAATAGAATAGATAATGCAATCAGATAAGTTGGATGACGCAGTTCACTTGTTCACGGCGGTCTCAAGAAGTTCCACTCAACTTTGGGAAGAAAGCTGGAGCGTTCAGTCCAGGATTTCGCTTTTGCTGCTTTCACCAATAAAAAAAATGTTCATGTGGTTATTTCAGCTGTTGAGTCGTTGAAGTGGACAAACCCACATAATCCACGGCAGACAGCAGCGCCAGCACAGTAGGGCACATATGTGGTGGAACTCCCAGCCGTTCTGCATGGTACCGTAGTTTGAATCATGATTAAGTCAGCAGGATTCTGAATACCTTTTTATCTACAAAAAATTGGTTTCCCCCCTTCTGTTTGCCATGTAATAAAATCAAACATCGTTCACAGTTGCAAGAGTCAACTAGAGGTACGTACCAAGCCAGATGGGTGACATAAAATCAACCAAAAAGGGACATGCGAGGTCAGTCTCCTCAATCTCTCTCTATATATAACCGATGTGTAGTTAGCTTTGGTTGTAGCTAGTAGAAAGCACAAGAAATCACACGGCACATGTGAGGGCCTTGCCCTTATGAGAGCCCATCTGCTACACCCAGGACAATTATTGCATTCTGTAGAAGTGCACGCTCTAGCCAATGCAACCAAAAGACCGATCTGATGGAAAAGACTAGGCATCACATTATACGTCAACACTCCCTCTCACGTGTGGCTCCCTCAGGTCTAAACATGGACTGAAAGTGGGCTGCAATTTAATTGCGCCGGCCGGAACTTGAACTCAAGACCTCTTGGCTCCGATACCATGTAGAAGTGAGAGAGAGGTATTGGTGGAATAGTTGTTGTATTGCTTGAGCCTCATGGGCATATATATAGGAGTAAAATGATCTACTTGGAGTACAAGACAAGCGAGAACAAATCCTAGTCTATCTCTTCTTTCCTAATAAACATTATACTCAACATCCCCCGCAGTAGATCATTGTTCTCTCCACGCAAAAGGACTGCACAATGTTCTGACTTGTCAGCTGGCCCCTAGTGATGGTGGACAAACAAGCAGGTCAGTTCTCTCCAGCTATGGGCCAGCTTTTCAAGTGAAGAGAGACCCAATAGTGAGGAGGAGGGTTGGCCATGAGGAGCAAGTGGTTGCGTGGGTATAGCTGCGTGTGTAGACACACATGTAAAGGATTTCAGCTGGAGTTTATAATACTATTTATAGTGGGAGTAACATGTATGCCACATAGGCAAAAAGTTGATTTAGCAAGAAATTAAAAGAAGGGAGACAAATGAAGTAACATATTATGTTACAATCACCTTCTTTCTGTTCGACGTGGAGCTCGTAGCCTCCCCATCCTTGCTTAGCATTCCACTTGTGATTCTGGAGGATTTGGAGAAATGCGCCCGGCCTTGCGCTTTCGAATGAAATATGGCTCTACAAAGTACTCTATACATTAACAAATATAAAACGGATGGAGTAATAAATAAAGGCCTCTGTTATCATGCATATGACACTATGAAAATAGTACCCCTAAAAAACTATGGAAATAATAACATAGACAAGTAACATATGCCAGTTAATAGTCAAAGTTACTCACACTATGACCAGCTAATAGATATTATGCCGTTGGTCTCGGATGTGTATAATATATAAAGTATTGTTTTTCCTCAAAAATTATATAATACAACTCATCCTTGGTCGTCTACCTCACATCTGCTTCTCTGCAATTCCCAGATCCCTTTTCCCTTTTTACACACGGTGTAAGACTTAGGGTTTGGGAAACTGCATGACACTCTTAATGGGTGTGGCTATCTCATATATATAAGGGGTACACGATAGTGTACGGTACAATATACAAGATCTATACATAGGCTACGTATAAATATAGTCTAACACCCTCCCTCAATCTTAACTATGCCCCGAAGTACAAAGTATGTTAAGATTGCGCCTGCAGCCTACAAACTGAGGTTGTGGTAGAGGCTTCGTGAAGATGTCAGCAAGTTGATCTTTTGAAGAGATGAACTTGATATGGAGTAGCTTCTGTGTAACACGTTCCCGCACAAAGTGATAGTCAACTTCAATGTGTTTTGTCCGAGCATGAAACACTGGATTAGACGACAGATATGTAGCACCAATGTTGTCACACCAAAGGACGGGCGACTGAGTTTGAGGAACTTCCAAGTCTCTCAATAAGGACTGTACCCATATGATCTCAGCTGTAGCATTTGCAAGTGCTTTGTATTCAGCTTCAGTGCTACTCCTGGACATTGTACTTGTTTATGAGCAGCCCAGGCGATCAAATTAGGACCAAAGAAGACAGCATGTCCCCCCGTGGATTGCCTATCATCTGGATTACCAGCCCAGTCTGCATCTGAAAAAGCAGAAAGTGTAGGAGACGGTGCTGGCTGAAGAAGTAAACCATATGAGGCAGTAAAGAAAATATAGCGCAGAATGCGCTTCACTGCTGTCCAATGAGGAGTCCGAGGAGCATGAAGAAACTGACATACACGATTGACTGCATAGGAGATGTTAGGCCGAGTGATAGTCAGGTACTGCAGACCACCAGGAATACTGCGATACTCAGTGGCGTCATCAGAAGGGAGAGGATCTCCATCAAAAGCAGACAAACAATTAGTAACAGACATGGGGGTCATGGCATGTTTGCACTTCAGCATACCTACCCGTCGCAACAAGTCCATCGAGTACTTATGTTGGGTGAGTATCAAACCGGTAGGAGAACGAGAAACTTCCAGACCAAGGAAGTAATGCAACGTTCCTAAATCCTTCACTGCAAAGTCAGCACTCAAAGAAGAGATCAAACGATCAGCAGCAGCATCAGAGGAGCTAATGAGGATAATGTCATCGACATACACCAGCAGATGCATTGTCACCTCAGGCTGATGCAGAAGGAAGAGCGAGGTGTCAGCAATGGAGGGAACAAATCCAAGTGACCGAAGAACAGAGCCCAATCTGGCATGCTAGGCACGAGGAGCTTGCTTCAGCCAATAGAGCGCCTTGACCAGGCGACACCGATGATGAGGGCGAGCATGATCAACAAACCTCGGGGGCTGACGCATGTAAACCTCCTCATCAAAAACACCATGTAGAAAAGCATTATGAACATCCAACTGACAAAGAAACCAGCCTCGAGTAACCGCCAAGGATAACATAAGCCTTATAGTCGTCGGTTTGACAACCGGACTGAACGTATCCTCGTAATCAAGACCATACATTTGCTTGAACCCTTCCGCCACTAACCGTGCCTTATAGCATTCAATAGAACCATCGGCATGCTTCTTAACTTTGAAGACCCACTTGGAATCAATAACATTGACACCAGAGACCGGGGGAACAAGCTGCCAAGTACCATTTTTCAACAATGCCTGATACTCTTGTTCCATAGCCTGACGCCAATGAGAAATCCTGAGAGCAACCTAGAAGTGACGCGGTTCAGCCGAGGGACCTTCCTTGACGTGAGCAACACAGGCCGCAAGCCAGGCCACCGTCCGATCTTTGCGTTGCTTGGGACAAACAATACCGGACCTGTTGTGTGTATGCGGTAGATGAGCAACAGGAACCGGTGGTGCAGCAGGTGGCGACGACACCAGCAAGGAAGAAGCAGCCGACGAGGCAGCTGGTGACGGAGCATCTGCTCCTGGCGAGGGCGAGGCAGAGCCAGGCGATGCAATAGGCTATGGGGCGGGCGAGACAGCCGGCTCGAGGCTGACCAAGGCTCGAGAGGCCGGCCCAAGCGAGGCCAGCCCAGGCGAGACCGGCCCGGGGGAGGCCTGCCCAGGCGAGGCCAGCATGGGCGGGGCCGGCACTGAAGAGCCCGGTCGAGCGGTAGCCACCACAGGTGAGGGAGAGCGAGACGTGCATGGCGCATGCACTGCACCGCTCCCCACGTCAGGTGCAGCCGACGCCTCCTGCTCCTCCAGCAACTCAAGGCGAGCTCCACGACCCGTTCCTGCAGAATGATTAGGCAACAACGCAGGAGAGTGTACAATATCAAGAAATTGAGCAGGCAGTGGCGAGGTGGAATGCGAGGATGAGACCGGAGGCGTGGGAGTTAGTGATAAAGATGAGAACGGGAATACATTCTCGTCAAACACAACATCACGCGAGATGTAGACACGATTAGATGGAATATGAATGCACTTGTACCCTTTGTGAAGAGAGCTATACCCAAGAAAAACATAAAGTTTTGACCGAAACTCAAGCTTACGCTTATTGTAACGACGAAGATGAGGCCAGCATGCACAACCAAAAACTTTAAGAAAGGTATAATCTAGAGACTCATTAAGCAACAGTTCAAGTGGTGTTTTCATTCCAAGGAGTCGTGTAGGAAGCCTATTTATGAGAAAACAGGCAGTGGAAAACGCAGCGCTCCAAAACAGAAAAGGTACTGGTGCCAGTTTCAACAATATGACGATGCTTACGTTCAGCTGTGCCATTCTGCGGATGTGTATGAGGATAAGACACACGGTGCGAAATCCCAAGTTTATTAAAAAAAGAGTTGAGGTTGT
>LR738712.1:888441991-888456592 GCA_902687465.1 Secale cereale | reverse complement strand
CACACATTTTGGCATGTGACCAGCAAGAAAAGTCGATCAAAACACAATTCCCGTGGCAAGAGAAACTGCAATCCACGTTTTCACACGAAAGAATCATATTGACGGGTCCAACAAACAAACGATGTTTTGTAAATGCACCTTCGCACTATGAGTACCAATTATGCTAAATACATCAAGGGTTAGTTAGGAATAATAAAAGGTTTGATCTCTTAGTGTCTACCCTTTGTAATGCTGAAAACTGTATAAGAAAATATGATTAAAAACTAAATAAGAAAAAGGGATTGATATGTCAAGAGAACTATAGAAAGTCAACATACAAGCCGCCCATGGTTCTGACAGGTCCATGACTATGGAACCAAATACCTACCAACAAAGTTTTTATGTAAATGTATACACTATAAAAATAAACTAAATTAATTTCATTACAAGGTTATACTGAATAAATATGCCAACCTTGCAGACATGTAAAAATGTCAATAAAATACATATAAATTTTTCAGAATGTTGTCGATCATAATACTACAGTTTGTATGGCATGCATAATTAGGAAGTAAAGAATTACCAGACAACACATTTATTTATGTATCAATAAAAACCCAAACTTTCCCAAGATAAAACTATGTCTGCAAAATCCTTATATTTAAAACTGTCACCGCATTTGGTTTTAATTTTCAATTGGAAAAATCAAACAACATATTATGCACATTTAATTTCGTAATAACCTAGCCCGTGCATCGAGCGGGCCACTTTGCTAGTTAAAGTTTAATTACAACATGAGCCAATCGATGTTTCAGAACTAGACATAGCATCACTACTTTCGACTCGACTCAAGGGACCGGAGCGTGGATGAAGCCGCCGTCTATCGTGGGAGTCATGAAATAGCGGGCGTTGTCAGCCTGCATTTGTAGCGTTGTGTCTATGTCACTGTTGGACGGTTGATTTCTGAGGTTGAACTGGCCCAAGGTACGAAGGACATCTTGATGGATGATTTCCGCAAACTCCGACTGGATGCGAAAGAATTCTTGTCTGATGTCCGCGTCCTGGATTGCCGACAAGCTCGCGGCCCAATCTTTTAGTTTATCTGGTAGTAGAAGGTGATTATGGTCCCGTACGATCGCCCGCATGTGATGGATGGCATAGTAGGCACCCTTCTGACCGCCAGGCGGCTGCTTGACGCAGCAGAATGTCGTATTGTGGGCGAACACGTGCTTGACGTACTTACGAACTGGCCTGGTGAAGGTGCCTCCAGATTTGGCGTAGCCGGGGAGAACATCATCAAAAACTTTCTTGACATTTGTGTAGTCTATCTTCGACTGACGGTCCGAGTCGAAATACGTGGCCACGGAATATTTCGGGCTTAGGAGGATCAGTGTGCAATGTGTGTCACTGCACAAAACTCGGAATGTTAAAAAAACGATCGAAATCTAAGAAATCATATGTTACGGGGCGGTTGAGGGGACGACTATTCAGGAAAGTAAGGCACGAGAAAGTTATCCTTATCTCGGTTTGCCAAAATGACGCCTTCGAGGTAAGAACTCGCGACTTGCCGGTCCCCAGCGCTGCCGAAGATCTTGGCACGCATGTAGAAGGGGTCGACTATCACGATGTTCGAGGTCTTGTCTCTAATGATCCGCATCTCCATACTCAGCCAAAATAGCCGAACGAAGATGTAGTGCAGCGGATGAAGGTTAAACATAGCGAAGATGTCATCAAACCGCAGGATGATCGTACCCCCGATGGAGTTATCCACAAAGCACTTGCCCTCTGGCACCTTGGCCACGAAAACCGGGTATGCCCCATCCTTCTCTCTGAGACGCCGCTTCTCCAAAAAAAGAACACTGTCATGCAGACTCCGCATAGCACCGGTTGCAGCATTGAGCATATTAGTCGGTAGCATCGGCCTACCCGCCACATGCACCCTCCTCATTATATACTTAGGTGAAGGTGGCCCGTCCTGAGCACGGATCGTACTCGGTGCCGGCTGGCTCGCACCATTGTTAGAGAAAACAATACATATGAAAAAGATGCGCCTCGACGATATCTATCCAACGGTATATCATTTGATTCATTCCGGCGAGCGGTTTAGAAGAAAACGTGAAAAAACACTCGCTGTCATTTGTTGTGAGCCGCACGATTTTCGAAACTGCTCTTAAACTATGATGAATTTTGGAAAGTGTTCAACATGGCGAAGTTGCGTCTACTCCATAGCTTTTCAACGGTATATTACACGCATAATTCCGATAAACGGTTAAAAAACTAGAGCAAAAAAGGTACCGAAAAAACAACACGCACAGTTTTTTCAAACATGAAGTTCACTGGTCTCTGTGTTGCAGTATCTGTGCAGTGCCCTTGCGTTGTGCGTGCAGTTCGGAAGTGTTATGATAATATTATTCTCATAATGTTATGAGAATAGACCGGCTATATATGGTGCCGACTTTCTACCTCACTCATTTGTTTACTGTCATGTATGGAGCCTCGACAGACTTACAAATGTCATTTAAATATTTTTCTAGAAATCTATGCCACTCAATATTTCGTACATATTCTAGCACAAATCATGCCAGGATTCACGGAAAAATCCGGCATGACATTTGCTAAAAAAATGGACATATCGAGCGCCTGAAATTTGCCGGAGCGAAAATTAATCAACACTTCGGCAAAACATAGGCCACTCGGAGGTGTAACCTGCAAACATGGTGATACATCCAAAACGTATCTATAATTTCTGCTTGCTCCATGCCTCTTTTGGGTGATATTGCTATGTTATTTATACACTTCCATACACTTTTGATCATATTTGGGCTAACCTATTAACTCAGTGCACCCCAGTGCCAGTTTCTGTTTTCGGCTGTTTTTGTATTTCAGGTTTTCCCATTACGTAAACTGCCAGAAAAATCCCGGAAAAATTATATAAAAAATCAGCGTTCCAGAAGCTTCCCGGCACCCGAAGTACAGCCGGAGGGGGGCCACCAGGGCTCCAGGCGCCCTGGTGGCGCGGCCCCCCTCCTGGCCGCGCCGGGGGGGCGCCTGGGCCCCCAGGCCTCCGCTGATGCCCCCCTTTGGCATATATTTATATCATGTCCCGAAACCTTCGAGACGGAAACCCTTTTTCGCGATCTCATCTCTGTTCCGCCGCCGCCGCGCTTCCAAGATCAGGAGCACCAGGAGAACTCTTCCCGGCACCCTGCCGGAGGGAAGGATCACCACCGGGAGCTTCTCCACCACCATGGACGCCTCCCGGATGAGTTGTGAGTAGTCTCCCTTGGACCATGGGTCCATGACCAGTAGCTATGTGATGTTCTCCTCCCCTTCTTGTGCTTCACTAATTAGTCCTCGTGAGCTGCCCTACATGATCGAGGCACATATGTAATCCTTATGCTGTTGCTATGATGAGTTTGCTGGGATCCGATGGATTGTGAGATTATGTTCAGATTGTGTTTGAGTAATATATTTGATTCACCTCTTTTATATTTATGTTCATAAGTAATTCTTGCATGTTCTCCGTTGTTATTTATTGCTTTGGCCAAGTAGTAGGTAGTGACTCCAAGAGGGAACGTTATGCTCGATTGTGGGTTCATGCCCCTCGATGACTAGTTTGAGTGACAGAAACATGAGTCTAGGGGATCTGCTGTTGCCACAAGGGGGAAAACAACGGTGCTTGTGCCCGCGGGTGCAAGGATTGTTTACTTTACGCAAAGTTCTTTTAATGCAGTTGTCTGTTGCTTTGAGTTTACACTATGTGTGGGACTCGCAACTTAATACCAGCGAGATGTTCTGGATAGATATCTCAAGGTGGATGATTAGTAGTAGATGCAGATGGATTTCGGTCTACTTGCCTTGGCGTACCGCCCATGCTTTGAACCTCTACCTTTCTTGCAACTTAGTCAGCATTGGTTTGTGCACATGGTCCTGTCAATTGCCCACCTGTAATTCGTTTACCTCACATAGTTGTTTTATCGTCTTTTGGGAGAGATACATCACTAGTGAACATCATGGGACTCCGGTCCATATTACCATCACTGATCACATCCGCTATTTACTTTCCGCTTTTACTTATTACTTGCAGCAATATCTATCACTATTATCACTTGTGTTTGATCCTTTGTAAACGACAAGGCCGGAGGGATTGACAACCTCTCTGTACTCGTTGGGAGCAAAGTTATTTGTATCTGTGTGCAGGTCCACGTTGATTGCTAATATCTGGCGCCGTTAGCAGTTAACACCTTCTTCTTGAAACTAGGAGTCTCAGGGGAAATCGATCCTTGGTATCTTTGCCAAGGGAAAACTTCCGCTACACTACATCTCAAACCTTCCACTTGGGGTAACCAACGAGGGGCGAGAAGCCATCAAGCAAAGTTTTCTGGCGCCGTTGCCGGGGAGTCCAATCTTCAGGATAGGGGAGTTGCACGCTATCTTTTACTTTTGCTTTTTAGTCTTGTTAGTTTACCTTTCAGTTTTTTTGCTTTAGTGTCTTCTATCAAAAATCACAAAAATAGTTATCTTGCTTCCTTGCTGCTATGGGTTCCACCGAGAACACCAAGTTGTGTGACTTCACTAGTCACAACAACGATGACTTTATCTGCACACCTATCACTACACCTGCCACTTCAGCACCTTCTTATGAAATTAAACCTGCTTTACTGAACCTAGTCATGAAAGATCAATTCTCCGGTGCTGGAGATGATGCTGCTTTACACTTGAACAACTTTGTTGAACTTTGTGATATGCAAAAGTACCAAGAAATAGATGGTAATATTGTTAAGTTTAAACTTTTTCCTTTCTCCTTGAGAGGAGGAGCTAAAATTTGGTTTCAGACTGTGCCTAGAAATAGCATAGATTCATGGGACAAGTGCAAAGATGCTTTTATTGGAAAATACTATCCACCTGCTAAGATTTTCCAACTAAGGAGTAACATAATGAATTTTAAACAATTGGATAATGAACACGTTGCCCAAGCTTGGGAACGTATGAAATCTCTTGTCAAGAACTGCCCTACTCATGGTTTGACTACTTGGATGGTAATCCAAACTTTTTATGCAGGCTTGAACTTTACCTCGCGAAACTTGTTAGATTCGGCCGCGGGAGGAACCTTTATGTCAACTACACTTGGTGCTGCCACGAAGCTTCTCGATGAGATGATGACCAACTATTCCCAATGGCACACCGAACGCGCTCCAACGGGTAGGAAAGTAAACTCTGTCGAGGAGATTTCCTCCCTAAATGAAAAAGTTGACTTGATCATGTCTCTACTTTCGAAGCAATCTTCTGTTGATCCTCGTGATGTTCCTTTAAATTCTTTGATTGCTCGAGAACAAGTAGATGTGAACTTTATCTCTAGAAACAATTTCAATAACAATGCTTATAGGAGTAATTTTGGTAGCAATCCTAGACCGTTCCCCTCTAATTCTTATGGGAACAACAATGCTTATCCTAGCACCAAGAACTCCACTACTGAACTAGAGATTATGCTTAAAGATTTCATCACTACCCAAAAAGCTTTTAATAATAGTGTAGAAGAAAAACTAAACAAACTAGATGATCTCTCTTTGAAGGTAGACAATTTAGCCCATGAGGTAGAATTGCTTAAAATTAGAACTTCTCCTCTTGAGGAGAGGAAGGTCACTCCTATGAATGCTATTCAAGTGCAAATTAATGAAAACATTAGGATGTTGGCTAAACTTAAAGAGAGATGGGTTAGAGAAAGGGAGGAAGAAGATAGAATTAAGAATCTTCCTACCCACCACACTGTTGCTACTATCTAAGTTGTTGAGGATATCCAAACTCTTAGCACCCAATGCACTCCTGGTCCCATTGGACCTATTAATAGTGATGCTATGACTATAGAAACTACCAAACAAGTGAACCTAAAGGACACCACTACCACTTTACTTGATAGTAGTGACCTTGATTTTGATAATTGCACTCTTACCGAAGTTATTGATTTCCTTCACAAGATGTCTAGAGATCCCCGCACTAGCACGATTAACCTTGCCTTCACAGAGCATATCACTAATGCTCTTATCAAAGCTAGGGAGGAGAAACTTAGAGTAGAAGCCTCCATACCTAGAAAGCTAGAAGATGGTTGGGATCCTATGATTAAAATTAAGTTGAATAACTTCTCTTGCTATGCTTTATGTGATGTTGGTGCTAGTACCTCTGTTATGCCTAAAAGAATATATGATATGCTTAACTTGAAACCTTATGATTCTTGTTCTTTTGGTGTTCGTCTCGTTGATTCTTCCATAAAGAAACCTTTGGGGAGGATCGACGATGTCCTTATCATTGTCAATGACAACTACGTTCCCGTTGATTTTGCTATTATGGATATTGAATGTGAACCTTCTTGTCCAATTATTTTGGGACGTCCTTTTCTACGCACCATTGGTGCTATCATTGACATGAAAGAGGGGAATATAAAATTCCAGTTTCCTCTCAAGAAAGGGATGGAACACTTCCCTCGAAAGAAGATTAAGTTACCTTTTGAGTCCGTTATACGGGCTAGCTATTCTTTTACTCTTGATAAGACTTGATCTCTATGCATTATGCCTAGCTTAAAGGCATAAAAGAAAGCGCTTTTGGGAGGCAGCCCAATAAATAAAATTTTATTTTGCTTTTTTTGTGTCTTGATATTGTTACTACAGTAGCATCATCATTGTATCTTTACTTTTCAATTTTGTGCCAAGTGTAGCCTCTGATTGCAAGAAAGTTCAAAAGTTGTGACGTGCTGTCCAGGAAACATATTCTGTCCTTGGATAGAAAAATTCGTATAAAATCACTAGATCATCTTTTTGGTCTGAATTTTTTCGACAACATGCTCTATATAATTGTCTTTCGTGCGTCTGTTCTGAGTTTTTTTATTAGAGTTGCAGAAGTGCCCCGAAAAAATCATTTACTACCTGCTGTTCTGTATTTCACAGATTCTGTCCTGTTTTGCCTTTCCTTCATTTTGCAAACCTAGAGCTTGCTTTTTCTTTGCAAAAACCTTTTGGCAATCTTGAGAAACAGTAGACCTTCAAGAATATCCTTATTTCCAGCAAGGAACAATTATTTTATTATGGGTACTAACGTCGCTAATCAAATTATGATGAGTTATGTATGAAGGGAGTTTTCAAGTGTGCGAGGGAAGATGATAAAAAGATTCAGGAGTGTCAAACGCTCAAGCTTGGGGATGCCCCCATGCACCCCCAAGAAATATTCAAGGAGACTCAAGCGTCTAAGCTTGGGGATGCCCCCGTGCATCCCCTTCTCCATCAACATTATCAGTTCGTCTTTCGTTCCACTATATTGTTATCACTTCATGTGTTATGTGCTATGCTTGGAGCGTCTTGCTTTTAGTTTCCTTTTTAATTTTCTTTAGCTTTTCATAACGAGTTGGAACTCAGCTTTCTTTATGTGGGAGAGAAACACGCTCCACTTCTACCTAGAACATAACATAGAATTTTCATGTCTATCTTTGCTGTGTGTGTTCTTTGTCTTTCAATAGCTACTATCATGTTCAGCTCTTAGTATTCATGCTTATCTTTTTAAAGAGCTTTTTTTTAGTTGGTTGCTTGAACTCTCTTTAGTTATCATGCTTATCTTATTAAGAGAGTTTGCTTCTGTTGCATTGGTTGATATGTCTATGATAAAGAGGCTACGTGCATAATGGTGCTTAGTAGTTCATGTTTTCTTATGGTTAGTCTTAAATAGTTGGGGGGTTCCCAATGTGTTATTGGAGTACCAACATGATTTGTTTGCCTATGATGTGGTATGGTTTAGTAATATCTTCCTTCAAGAATTTATTTTGATTGACTTGGCGTATGCTCACGCATATTTAAGACTGTAAAGAAAGTCTGTCAAGCCTTGATGATCTTTTGTTTCTGAGTAGCGATATAACTTCCATGCCTGATTCAATGTTGCTTTGTCGCTCTGCATGATTATGACCGTCATTGCTCTTTTAGTTAGTCGCTCCCAGTCTTTTGCTAACCTCCACCTGTACTAAGCGGACTGACTGCTTGTGCATCCAAATTCCTTTAAACCAGTTATGCCATATGAGTCCATCATACCTTCCTATACATGGTATTTACCTGCCATTCCTAACGGAGACTTTCATGTACCATCTCGAAATTATTCAAAGAAATGCATTCTTATTTTGTGCCTCTGTTTTAAGTTCATGAGGAAGTAGTAGTTAATTCATGATCTTTTTAAGTTGGACAAGCTTCACCCCGGGATTGCATGTATAATGTGCAAACCCATAATACGAGAAGGAACTCGCATTGAGTGCGCCCGGCTCAAAAATAATTAATATAACAAACAAACCCTCCTTCACGCTTTGTTCATGGGAAATCAGAAAACTTTGGCAGTGATAAACAAAGGAGATTAAGAGGATGTGATTGTCCTCATTCGGGAGCCGTTCCTCGAAACTTGTCCATCTCAAGAAGTGATTGAGTTGTCTGCTAGCATTCGTTGACGGAACATGCATAATCTAAAAATAATAATTATTACCTCTGTTTTTAAAACCAAGAGCTCTGGTACATGCTTTGTCTTTGTTTCCGACTACGGGTTTTCAACCTTGCCAACAAAAGCCACGGTTCGAGAGTCTGCACCTTCTTTTAAAGCACCAACTAATGAGAGCATGATTGTCATTCTGAGTGTAATGTGCATTGTCCCAAAGTAGCATTGTCTTTTGCACGATTGTGATATCGTTTATTTTGAAATCATTGTATCTAGTCATCACTTAAACCTTGGAGGTGCCCCTGCATTTATGTTTTGCTTCACTAAAGGGGGCAATCGAGATATCACTTTATCATATTTGCACACCATGCTCATTACAAATCTATTTGATGTTTCAGTATCATATTGTAAAACTTTCAGTTCTTTGTGATTTTCTCATGAGGCAACTTAATTACTACAGATTCATTGTCTCAGTAAGCTTTTGTCATGTGACTATGAAAAAGTCCTATATGGTTAATAGCATGTCACCACATAAATTATTCTTGTTATCATTTACCTACTCGAGGACGAGCAGGAATTAAGCTTGGGGATGTTGATACGTCCAAAACGTATCTATAATTTCTGCTTGCTCCATGCCTCTTTTGGGTGATATTTCTATGTTATTTATACACTTCCATACACTTTCGATCATATTTGGACTAACCTATTAACTCAGTGCACCCCAGTGCCAGTTTCTGTTTTCGGCTGTTTTTGCATTTCAGGTTTTCCCATTACCTAACTGCCAGAAAAATCCCAGAAAAATTGTATAAAAAATCAGCGTTCCAGAAGCTTCCCGGCACCCGAAGTACAGCCGGAGGGGGACCACCAGGGCTCCAGGCGCCCTGGTGGCGCGGCCCCCCTCCTGGCCGCGACGAGGGGGGGGGGGGGCTGGGCCCCCCAGGCCTCCGCTGATGCCCCCCTTTGGCATATATTTATATCGTGTCCCGAAACCCTCGAGACGGGAACCCTTTTTCGCGATCTCATCTCTGTTCCGCCGCCGCCGCCGCGCTTCCAAGATCGGGAGCACCAGGAGAACTCTTCCCGGCACCCTGCCGGAGGGGAGGACCACCACCGGGAGCTTCTCCACCACCATGGACGCCTCCCGGATGAGTTGTGAGTAGTCTCCCTTGGACCATGGGTCCATAACCAGTAGCTATGCGATGTTCTCCTCCCGTTCTTGTGCTTCACTAATTAGTCCTCGTGAGCTGCCTTACATGATCGAGGCACATATGTAATCCTTATGCTGTTGCTATGATGAGTTTGCTAGGATCCGATGGATTGTGAGATTATGTTCAGATTGTGTTTGAGTCATATATTTGATTCACCTCTTTTATACTTATGTTCGTAAGTAAATCTTGCATGTTCTCCGTTGGTATTTATTGCTTTGGCCAAGTAGTAGGTAGTGACTCCAAGAGGGAACGTTATGCTCGATTGTGGGTTCATGCCCCTCGATGACTAGTTTGAGTGACAGAAACATGAGTCTAGGGGATCTGCTGTTGCCACAAGGGGGAAAACAACGGTGCTTGTGCCCGCGGGTGCAAGGATTGTTTACTTTACGCAAAGTTCTTTTAATGCAGTTGTCTGTTGCTTTGAGTTTACACTATGGGTGGGACTCGCAACTTAATACCAGCGAGATGTTCTGGATAGATATCTCAAGGTGGATGATTAGTAGTAGATGCAGATGGATTTCGGTCTACTTGCCTTGGCATACCACCCATGCTTTGAACCTCTACCTTTCTTGCAACTTAGTCAGCATTGGTTTGCGCACATGGTCCTGTCAATTGCCCAGCTGTAATTCGTTTACCTCACATAGCTGTTTTATCGTCTTTTGGGAGAGAGACATCACTAGTGAACATCATGGGACTCCGGTCCATATTACCATCACTGATCACATCCGCTATTTACTTTCCGCTTTTACTTATTACTTGCAACAATATCTATCACTATTATCACTTGTATTTGATCCTTTGTAAACGACAAGGCCGGAGGGATTGACAACCTCTCTGTACTCGTTGGGAGCAAAGTTATTTGTATCTGTGTGCAGGTCCACGTTGATTGCTAATATCTGGCGCCGTTAGCAGTTAACACCTTCTTGTTGAAACTGGGAGTCTCAGGGGAAATCGATCATTGGTATCTTTGCCAAGGGAAAACTTCCGCTACACTGCATCTCAAACCTTCCACTTAGGGTAACCAACGAGGGGCGAGAAGCCATCACATGGTCGGCCACTTGGGCAAGCACATATCCTATTTGAGCAACACAAGATATACATGTTTATATCTACATCATATGAGCATTCAAACTTGATCGATGGGCATTGCATTTCAATGGTTCAAAATATTAAAAAAAACATTTCAAAATGTCTTATAGGACTCATATTGACATGGATATTTGGCAGGTCTCACCTCAAGGTCGGAGAGGGTTGGTGACGGGGACAACGGCGGTGATGATGGAGGGGCTCCTTTATTTCAGCAAAAACAAAAACCCTATAAGCTATCAACTAGTATTCCAATTTGAGCATTCAATAAGCAAACCCTATAAGTAGGAGTAGTTTTCCAATTTGAGCATTCAATAAGCAAAACCAAATCGTAAAATAAATTAGTATTCAAATTAGCATGCATTCAATAAGAAAAACTAAATCATCTCTTTCGTCCGTACATCATAGAATATTATCACTAATACATCTCGAATAGTATCATACATATAACATCACTAATACAGCTAAAACCTTAGCGAACGACGGGTATGGGCGCTGGCGGTGGACATCCAAAGAGAAAGAACCATCACAGTATCATAGCTCCAGTGAGATCTCTGAAGAACCTGCCACGTATTAGAGAACAAGCCCTCCAACGCAACCATGTAGCGACAGACGTGTTCGTCCTCCTCGCTGACACGGTGACGTACCACCTCTGCGGGGTCCTCAAGCCTCCGCACCGTCACTGGCCCACGCGACCGCCACAAAAGAAGGTTCGGGTCAACGACGGGCTGACTCCTCACCAAGCTGCGCCCCCCGGAAGGTAGCACCTCCCAGTACCAGCCCGGAGGAGCCCAGTCTCGGACATCGCCCCTCTGGTCAAGCAGGCCTCCTCCGCCGAGTCGACGACCAGGATGCCGGATAGGCATCGTCGACGTCGATGCGGGAATAATTGTTTTAACTAAAAAGTAGACTACTACTATTAACTTTCTTACTAAAAATAAACTAGTTCTATAGTAAAATTTTAATTAGAACATCAAATCTCATATACCTAAATTTTCTTACTAAAAATAAACTAGTTTTATTAATTCAACTAGTTCTATTAATTTTCTAACTAATTCTATTAAACACTTACTAAAAACAGTAAACAAACTATATTGAATGTTTTGTATAAACTAAACACTACTGCCCTAAATTAACATCTACTTAGTTACCTAACCTACTTCCCTAACTAAAAAACATCTAATTATAAGTACAACTACTGCCCTAACCTAATTAACATCTACTTAGTAAACAAATTAGTTAACCAAACATCTAAAAAACATCTAATTAACCTAGTTAGTAAACCAAATTAACCTAGCGCTAGAGGGAGGAGGTGGAGGGAGGAGGGAGGAGGAGTACCTCTAGCGGGGGGCGGTGGCTGGCGGGGGAGGAGGGCCGGCACGGAAGGCCGGCAGGGGACGAGGCCGGCGCGGGGGAGGGTGGCCGGCGGGAGGCGACGGCAGCGACGGCGTTTGCGAGGGCGCGCGGCGGGAAACGGCGGCAACGACGGCGCGGAGCGAGTGACGGTGTGTGAGGGGGGGTGAGGTCAAGCGCGGGTTATGAAGATTAGTACTCCCTCAATTCCCTTATACAAGGCCAGTATGAAAAATACATTTTGCATCTATACAAGGCCACTAACAGTAATTGAGGAAAAAATTAATGATGTTTCCTCATACTACCAACTTATTTAATATTTGCATACATGTAGTTGTAATGATACTATGCTATTTCCTTCACATTCCTTCATTGCAAGGATGCGGGCATATAAATGATCCCGATTAACGAAAAGAAAAGTTGGCTTGCAAAGATGTCATTAAATTTTACCTTGGTAGCTGTAATTTGAGTTTGTGGCCTTATATAACGGAATTGAGAGAGTACAAATCTTCATAAGTTCAGACAGCTAAATATTGGCCGGCATGCATTGATAGTGAAACATAAGGTATAAGGAAGTTCTATAAATTATAAAACCGATGAAATGGTAATTCGGAGCTACTAGTAGAGAGCAACTCGGAGATTTTGAGCGGATGCAACACGCATGCTACACCTGGAGCTAATTTAAACCTGGTGAACGTGGGTAGCCATTCGCATGGTCATTTTGCATGCATGTTAGAGCAGATAGCTCTAGGCTTGAGAGGCAACCAGGAAATAAGATGCTCGTTCGCCGATATACTTTGATATCTTTACAACGCATTCCCCACCACAGTAGTAGCAATTTGTCGTGCAAATTGAAGGTTCTGGTTAACAAAATAAGGGCCTCACACTCACAGTGACATCATAACCACACGTTGCATATGCCGTCGGCCTGGCGAGGAAGCATTTCATGGGGGCAGAGCTAGACCCGGGCACCTGTGCCAAGGCTCCATCTCTTGTACGTTAGTAGAGGGGGAGCAGCGAGGTACTACCGAACGATCAAGAGTGTCAGCCAATGAACGAGATGGAATAGAGAGGAAAATAGGTTTTTTTACCTCGCTCGTTTTGATAGCCATCTCTTGCTAATGCCGGCTGCCTCGCTCGTTTTGCACCTCCTTCACCTGGCTAAACTGACTTCCCCTCGCCAACAATCAACAAATGTGTGACGAATTTCCCCACAAACCAGACTCTATAACATCTTAGGTAATGGATTGATGTTTTTGTTTTCAATTTCATGTTATCAAAATTACATGATGGAGAGGTAATTATAAGGCTTTTTTACGCTTTGCTGTGGGACATCTTTAGATAGTATGAAGTGGCGGCCAGAGACACCTGGCACTAGTAATATGGTTCCAAATTAGACGTTGGTCAAGCCTTGGTAGTCACCCCAGATTAGACGTTGGTCAAGCCTTAGTAGTCACCACAAGCCTTAGAGCATCTCCAGCCGTTCGGCTCCCCAGGGCATCGAAAAAACATATCCCCGGGGCGAGCCGGCGAGAATTTCGGCGTGGAGGCGACTACGTTCCCAGCCGTTGCCCCCAGGTCGGCCCCAGGACTAAACGAATTCGGCGTTTTTTTGGCACAAACTCGTCGAAATTCATCCAAACTCGACGACATTCATTCAAATTTGTAAAAAAAAAACAAATAAAAAAAAGAAACACGGCCTCGCTACGCCGTCCTCGCCGCGCCTCGCCGCCGTACGACTTCTACATGCCTAGGCGCTTGTAGAAGTCGGTGTAGTCTCCGCCGTCGTCGTTGTCGTCCTCGTCTTCGTTCTCGTCGTCCTCGCCCTGCCACCCGCTGCCGTCCCTGCTGTAGCCCTGTCCAGGGTCGCCGACGCGGGATGGCCCGGCCTCCTCCTCGTCGTTGTCGAGGTAGAGGACGCCGTCCACCTCGCGGACGGGGCGGCGGTGGCGCGCCTTGAGTTCCTCGAGGGCGCGGCGCTGGCGAGCCACCTGCTCGCGGACGCAGTCCTCCCTCGCCCACCTCATGGCCGTCTCGTCGGCGGCGGCCATCGCGAGGTGCTCCGGCTTCACCGGGAGCAGGGGAGGCTCCAGCTCGGTTTTCGGCCGGACGAGGCACGGGCGACCGCCGCGGCCTTCCTCGGGGATGGTCAGGGCGCCGCTACGGGTGCGGCGCCCTAGCAGGGACTCCCCCGCCGTGTCCTGCGGCTCAAGCTTGACGGCGAAGGCCGCCGGCGAGCCGCCCGAGAAGGAGGAGGTCGTCGCGTCCAACAACCGCCGCGGCATCCACGAGCTGCCACGGCAGCGAGAGAAGGCATTTCGGCCCCGGCGGGCACGGGCGGCATCGGAACGCCGCCGGCGCTCAAACGCCACGCCACCGGCACCCTCATGTCCGGGGAGCCGGGTAGTCGCCTTCGAACAGGAGGCGCGCCTCCCACTCGTGAAGGTGGCGGCGGCCGAAGCCGTCCTTCGCCGCCGAATCGCCTGGGTACCGCGCTGCCATTGCTCGTCGGCGGGGGGGG
>LR738712.1:888376285-888441940 GCA_902687465.1 Secale cereale | reverse complement strand
GGGGGGGGGATAGGCGATGTGCTGCGGTGTGGCGTTCACCGGCGAGGCGGGCGGCTTTTATAGCCGGAGGTCGGGCGGGGCGACGCGATGCTTCACTGCGCGGCATCAATGGGCATGCTGACCGGCGCGCTGCATCGCGGCAGGCGCGGCATAAATGGAGGCGACGGCGCGGCAGCGCGGCAGCTTTGGCATTGATTCCCGCGGGAAACAAGGCGATGTGGACGACGAAGCGGCACGTCGTTGACAGGGCGGGCCCATCACAGTTCGCGCCAAAAACGGTCCGTCCGGCGCCTCCAGGCGACCCCCAGCGTGCCGGGTTCGAGTTGGGTAGGCCGACGTTAATTTCGGCCCAATCCGATGGAAAACGGGCTCCTGGGCCACGACTGTGCCATATTTTTGGCGCCAACACCGAAAAAGTGGCATGGGAGAGCCTGTTGGGGGCGCGGCTGGAGATGCTCTTAGTAGTCACCCCAACCGCCGTGGCTAGTTTGATTACCTGCATCACAGGTAATCTGCGATTAGCCTGGCCTCTATCTTGGCGAGATTAGCCTGGCCAAGCCTTACCAATGAGTGGTGCCCTGAGCCGCGCGCCCACCACCAGTATGTGATTTAGATAGCTCTGTTTTTAGTGGTTTAGTGTTTTTTTTCTGATGTTTTAAATTAGAGCAACTCTAGCAGAGTCACCATATGGTCCCGATCGGCATAATAACTGCAATTAGGACAATTTTGAGCCAAAATGATATTCTAGCAGTTTGCTCTATAAAAACCTCATAGTCTCCAATGGGTGCTAGGAGGCCAATATGGAGCTTGGTCCATGAACCAATTTCTAGTGTTGGAGGGAAGTTTCAGCTTATTCCTCCTCGCTCCAGTGCCGAGTTTGACGCGCGGCGCTGCCCATACATGCCTAACCATGTGCCAATAAATCATGGGTGAGTGGGAGACGTGACCAATGACAACATAGCCATTAATGGCGGCCAACGTTCCTTCGATTCCCAAGGCAGCCGTTCGGATGGCCACATGACTTCATACCCTACGATTAAAGCTCAGCGGCAAGGCGTTCCCATCACCCAAGCCCTAGACGCCTCCTCCCACACCCACATGGTTTCCTCGCTCAGCGACAGTGTTGTCGTGCCAGAACTTTGCCCACTGTCTGAGCATTGCAGACTCCACAAAAAACGTTAGGCAGACAGTCCCATGGTGCACTTGACACGGGAGCCACCGGCTCCTCCTGCTGCAGCAGATCTGGCTAGCATGATGGACCCATCGCATCTCTTGGTGCAGGGGGCGGCGGCTGCCAAGTGAGCCAGGCCCCTCGTCTGGATGATGGAGGAGCCAGAGGGCGCCGTCCCCGACGGCCCTACGGCTCCCTTGTCCGGGTGAAAGCCACCGCCCCAATCACGTACTAGCCGGAGCCGGAGCTGGAAGCGCAGCCGGAGGACATGATCCTTGCCGTGCTTGAGCTCACAAACATCCAAGCTCACACTGAGGTGCAGATCATCTGTGAGTACGGCCCCGCAAGCACCGACGAGAAGGAGCAGCGGCAGCTCGCGGCTACCGCTCGTGTCGCCGACTCCTACGCCCTGGATGGATGATATCTTGTATGTGAAGGAGAGGATGACGACTAGACGCCGCCGTCCACCTGGTAGTGTTGATAGTATATGTACCAATGTGGAGTTTGAAAATGTCACAAAACGAGATTTGTACTCCCTCCGTTCCTAAATATTTGTCTTTCTAGACATTTTAACAAATGACTACATACGAAGCAAAATGAGTGAATCTACACTCTAAAATATGTCTACATGCATCCGTATGTTGTAGTCTATTTGAATGTCTAGAAAGACAAATATTTGGAAACGGAGGGAGTAGTTGCTAATTGCATGTAGTGCGACAGATTTTGGGTCCTATTATAGTTCCTATTAATCTATCACGTCGAAACATGTGGTCTGTATGTCTAGATTGAGAATAAATTGCCCCTACATTTTGAAGGAAAATGTAAAACTAAAATATCAAATAAATGGAAATATATGGATGCCACACTATGGTGACTCTGTGTTTGCGCCCAATCACTATCTGCATATCCATACGGAGCGCGCTTCACAGTCAGTGAAATGAACTCGATCTTCTGCTTCGCCGAGCGATAGTGCACTCGCTTTTCTTCTTCTTCACCGAGCGATCGTGCACTCGCTTTTCTTCTGCTTCGCCGAGCAATCGATGAAATGAACTCAGTCGGTAAAGGCATGTGCACTACGCAAACTTGCATTTTCCAGTAGGGAACATAATCACTGTCTATTTACCCCCCGGATGCACATGGCTCACACGAGCAACTTTGCAATTATCGCATAAAAACACTAGAGGACCAGTACGGCATCTACATAATTCCCAGAGAAATCATATGCCTTGCCTGCTTGCATTAAAGAAACACGAGCAGTAGTGCCGGTCTATAAATTGCAAACAATGAAGTAATTTGGAAAATCAGCATAAACTGCAAGGAGGTTGTCTTATCATTTGAGTGATGCATCATGCATGGAACAAAACTGAACCTTGTGAATAGTTGATACTGGGACGAATCCTTTTTTATCTCTCCATGAATGTTAGAGTAACTAGCTAGGTTTGAGAGGCAATCAGGAAAATAAGACTGACCTATAGTAAACCCTGGAGCGTCTCTCATAACGAACACTGTTATTTCATAGTCAGTGAAATACATTGTGCAGGTGTCATGTCACACGACGCTTTGCTACTGAAGGGTTCTACTGTAGTTCACTTTGCAGTTGGTCTACATGTGGCTGGTACTGCAACCGCTAGTTGTCCGTGCTGGAGACAAGCACCCACCTGATGCTCGTGCTGCAACCGGTGGTTACCGGTGCTAGAGCCGACCAGCATGTTTGCTGGATTGGTGACGACGGAGCTGCAAGCGTTGACGGCAGTGCTGCATCGGTTGGCGGGAGCTGCAAGTCTGCAACCAGCCATGGCCAAAGCTGCGACCATTGAGTGGTGTTGCCAGCGGTGCGTCCATGCTGATCGGCAGATCAACGAGCGGCGACGACGATGCACATTTGTGCTGCCTTCTGTGACATGGCCAGCCGGTGGTTGACTTCAGCTAGTGGGCGCTGCGAGCCAGTGGAGGCGACACAACAAGCCCGGTGAGAGGTGAGCCCGGGACTGAGCGCTAGCATCAGCAAGCCCCGCGCGGGAGCTGCAACCGGCAAGCGGTGACGCTGGTGTGCTGCTACCCTCAACGGAACTAGACACAAGTGTCGATGCATGGACCAGAGATGTGCGCGTCTTGAGGATTTCTTCCATGTGCATTGAGTAGAGGGGTGGGGAGAGAGATGACCGGGCGAATCCAACGGCTGGGAATGACCTAATAATAATCTTACAAAGCTTAATGTGACCGATCTGCTGATCTGTCACCGATGCCTATTACTGGCCTTAAAAAATGTGGTTCTAACAGCATAAGATGCCAGATAAATTATTGGTCAAAAGTACAAATCTTCATAATTTCAGAGTAAATATTAGCCAGTATGCTATGCACGAATAGTGAAACGTGAGCAATAATACAGCTCTACGAATTGCAACTGATCGAGCAGTAACTTTGAGAAGATATCATAGATCAAATAGGTGTTGGCACACTTGGACCTAACATTATCCTAATTAACATGGCAAGCTACTGGCTTGGCCATTTTATCTCTCGCTACATGCGTCAACCAATCTGTTCCATAAATTCCACAATGCATAGTCTTAATCAAGGATAGTCCCCATCCAATTTCGCACAATTATTGAGGTTACCTTCAGAGCTATGCATGAGGTTTTCGGGCTTCAGAGGTTGTAACGTATTTGAATTAATCGCAAGCAATTAGTGTCGTTTCTCTCCTCTTCTCAGTTAAGTTTCCTTTTGTTCTCTTGTTAATTTAGTGAACCTGACTGCACAAGGTGTACCCTAACGTGAGGGGATGAAATGATTGCTCAAAACATAATAAAAGTTCCGAATTACAATAAACATTGTTGAGGGGACACCCCATAGGGTGTACCCCACATAGCCACTATAAGGAATATACAATGCTAGTATAATGTGATGAATGAGATTAGGAGGGAGTCGAATTTGAGCAAAGTGAGATTATCTTTAGTTCTTTCTTTCCAAGCTACAATCGAAAAAAAATTCAGAGGGCCAGGGTGCACAAGTGAACGGGAAGCCTAAAAAACCAGAGAGCAACCAATTAATCGGCTATGACTGGTCGAGACGATAGAGCGACCCTCTCCATTGTTCTCCTTTGGCTCTTTGTTGGCTCGACTCCTCTCATCAGTGACAATATCAGTGCAGCTACCAGATGTGCATCCTCTATCTTTCAGCTCCAGGCACCGGTGCTGTCTTCTAGCTCTAGGTTGTTGAGGTAGAAGATTGTTCCTCATGTCCCCGATGAATCCTACTCCCAAATTGTCATAGTTCATGATATTTTCTCTTCTTTTCTCATCTACACTCGATCGGGCCACTAGCTCATTTATATTTCCTACATACAACTTTTCGATACTAGCAAAATAATATGGCACAATTAAAAGAACTAGGTTGCTTTCATTTTGGTAAGTGGTGGGTCGAGTACATAGATAGAAAAAGATGGTAATGATACTAGTGTGTATATGGAAGTTAGTTGGGCCATTGTTTCACTGTCATTTATAAATGTAGACCTCTGTTTTAGACTAAGTGGTTGGAATTAAGCCATTGCTTTACTGACAATTATAAGAATGGTTGGCCGGGCTGAGCCAAGAAGAAATGAAGTGTTATATATTCTTGTCTCTTGTCTATGTTGGAGAGGGAGGACAAATCCATTGCGATGTGCGGTGGAGTGGTTCGAGACTTGGAGTTGTCGCACTAGTTAGTGCCTACCGGTCCGTACATATAGATGATTTTTTATGAATGTTTCATAAGTAGTATTTTGGCTGTAGTACAAGTATTCAGGTGCTGAACATATTTTGTTGTTACTAATGACTAATGCAAACCGTTTATTGTGATAATATTGTTATATGCTTTACATATGAGCACACCATTGTGTGCTTGCAGGAATGAACAATTGCAAGCACAAATCAACATTCACAACAAAAGGACCAACCACTAATAGATCAGATTTTAACAACACAATAAAAATCTAAAATTCAGAGTCAAACAAATCTTAATCAGCAGTTGCTCCACCAATTGGTCATGCTCACTGGCATAAAGTATTGGCATATTAGTTGACCCCAAGCTTTCATTGAATTACAGACCGGGCACGTCACTGAAGTTGCATCCCTGAATTACCCAAAACAGTTCCTCACTGAGAAAGGTGGAGTACAGGGCAGGAGGCTCACGAGATTCATATGAAGGGAGGACACTCTAACCACCTGCAATCACACTCACGGGCACACAAACACCCAGTTACAATTTGCTTGCTACTACATTTCTTGCGCTGCGGTTTTCATACTACATTCTACAAATCTGAAAAATACCAGCTGAAACCACCAGGGCATGAGATATATTTGCTTGCATGGTATGTCTCAGGGCTGCAAAATATCGTGCCATTTAGGCCAAAACTAGATCAGGTAACTCCGTGTAGTTACTCCGGTAGCTGATGTATTGTGGCCCTTGTAAAGTTGTAATGCAGGGCAGTTGATACAACCTCCAATAACATGCGTGAAACGACATATTTCATGGCAAAGTTCCAATTGAACTGATCAAATTACAACACATCCCATGATCCCAGTTGTTCTTTCCCTATGTTTTATCTTAAATCTTCAAACAGGGATCGTTCAGTACAATACAAAGTAAGCACACCAATATAGTTTAAAACAATATAATTATCTGTGAGGATGGAGCTTAGCACCATCTATCACTGCAAACTTCTAACCAACACAAAGCTTTATCAGTAGCAAAATCAAGCATGATCTTGATCTCCGAAGTAGAAAAGATTATCCGTTGACGATCAGCACATGCATAAAAACATGACAAAGTTGCAGAAAATCACATCAAAGCTTTATTAGTAGCAGAATCAAGTGTGATCATGATCTCTGAAGTAGAAAAGATTATCCCTTGACGGTTGTAACATGATTTTTTTTTTGATAAAGTTGCAGAAAATCACATCAATAATACAAGCACTTGATCATGACCATTAGAGCGCCCTGCGGCGCGATCCCAATCAGACACGCTGCAGCTCGATCCCAATCGGGCGCCCGACGACTCGGACGATGACGAGGAGCCCAAATGTTAGGATTCCCTGCGGCTCGGTCCGTCTCGGGCGCTATGCTTGACGTTATGTGATGCCGAGTTCATCTATGTGGTGGCTTCTAATCCGGCAAGAGTTCTGTAGCGGATGGTCAGCGTGCATGAGGCTCTCGTAAATCCCGAGTCGGCGGAGAGGGATGTGCGATAAGAACGTGAGCTTTGTGCTGATCCAAGCCGCCTTGCCCCGAAAATCAAGAGTTGAAGTGTTTCGGGGGATCATCGTCGAGCGTGTGGTTCTCATTGAGGAATGGTTATCATTTACCTGATGCCTCCTACTCCCAAATACTTTTTTGGTTTCACAAATTTTCTTCCTCTTCTCTCATCTCTTATCCAGGCCGCTAGCTAGCTAGCTCATATGTACTCCATCCGTCCCAAAATAAGTGACTCGACTTTATACTAACTTTGTACTAAAGCTAGTACAAAATCAAGTCACTTATTTTGGGACGGTAGAGTTACTAAGCTCCCAGGAAGAGCCAACTTTACTTTTCGCGTCGGGGCTCCTCGCTCGCGTCGCTCCCGGGGGGGGGGGGGGGGCGGCTCGGGCGATAACCTAGCCGCCGCCACCCCCGCGACCCTCTCCTCCCTCGCTCCTCCCGTCGCCGTCGGAGGATGCCGACGGGCAAAGCCCGCTAGGCGGACGGCGGCGGCGGGGGGCCCTCGTCGCGCGCCGCGTGGCTTCGGCCCCGGTCGGAGGCCCGCATCTGGCGGCGGCCGCGTCTCGCCGGTGCGGGCAAGCCGGGGCGGCGGCCCCGGGCATGGTGGCAGCGCTGCTCGTCCCCTTCCTCGGCTGGATGGCGTGCGGGGCGGCGCTGAGGCCGGCCGTCGTCGATCTGGCGCCCGGCGCCCAGATCTGGCGGTGGGGGCGCTCCGGCGTGCTGCGGCGGCGTCGCTCCGGCGGGCTGTGGCTGTTGGGCGCGCTGGGTGCCTGGGGTCCCCTCCCTCGGCCGGGGGAGCTGCGGTGATGGCGGCGAGCCGCAGCTTTTGGATGGCGGCGCGGCGCCGCCGCGACGGTGGCGGTGAGCTGCAGTTTTTTGGACGGCAGCGCAGCGACGGTGGTCGTGGATTGGTGTGCTCTTCTTCTGCTCTGGCCGTGGGTGCAATGGAGCAGCAGTTTGGGTTGGAGGTGGCCGGGGGTGAGCAGATCTGGCAAGGCGTTCTGCTGCGGCGTGTTGAGGGCTGGTGGTTGGTAACGATGCACTCTGCGCAACTTGCTGCGTTCCTATGCCATTGGTTTCCTCGTGAGGCTCGGCGGTGGAGTAGATTCTCCGGGCGAAAGTCTTGCACCTTCTCCGGTCGGTGCCGATGTTGGCGATGCTCTTGAGCATTGCATTCCTTCCTGAAGGCACATCGCGGAGCTACGTCCATCTACTGCCGCAACTGTCTGGTGGTTCCGGGTGAAAACCCAAGCTCCATTGGAGCGGGCGGCGGCGGCAATTATGTCGTTACCTTCTTGGAGGCACCGCCTGGGAAGCAATGACCTTTGTGGAGTGGTGGTCTCATGGCAGTGGCGCAGAGTTGCGTCGTCGTCGGGGTGATGGAGGCCGGGGCGGCGGCTCTGGACGGTGGACGTACGCCGAGGCGGCGGCCTCGGATAGCGATGCAACGGTGGCCCTATGGGGCAGAGTCGCGGTTGTGCATTGTTTCAGTGGCGGCTTGGTGCTGCGTGGGTAGCGAGGTCGTCGGCCTGGTCGATGCGCCCTAGAGGGGGTGGTTTGACTTTAAGTCGGGGCGGTGGCCCCGGATGTGGTGCGACGTTCGTGGTCTGCGAGCGGTTGCCCTGAGCAGTAAGGGCTGCGGGCAGCTGGGTTGTGCGGCGTTGCTGCTCGAGGGGAGCGGTGGTATGTCGGGGCGGCGGCCCCGGAAGGCGGTGCCGGTTGATTGCGCTGGGCGCGACGGAGCGGTGGATGTCGGGGCGGCGGCCCCGAGAGAATCACTGTGGCGGCCAGACTTCTGTGGCAACGATGATGGTGGGAGCGATGTCGGCGACGCGGCAATGGTTGCGATAGTCGGCTCTTCTCCGGCGCGTCCACGGTATTGCCTCGGTTTGTTTGTTGCTGTGGAGTCGAAGCTGCGGCGGCGGGGCCCTGTGGTGTACGATGACTGGCTGCAGGTGGCCTTTCGGCGATCTTCGGTGGCGCCAGCCGTGCCTGGTTTCGCTCTTCTGAGTTCTTCGTCAGAGTCGGAACTGCGTTGTTTGGCCGCAGGTCGACATGTTGTCGATAAGGGTGGGCTTTGCCCTGTGTGTCTCAGTTTATGGGAGTGGGCTTGGCCCTTGTTGTTCCGGTTTTTGCCCGGTTTTCCGTAATTAACTGGGCAATTCTCTTCTGCTTATTTAATAGATGAGGCAATCTTTACCTCCGTTTCGTAAAAAAAAAAACTTATTTTGGGACGGAGGGAGTATTTCCTATTCCACAGCTTTACGGCTTTCTAATACCAGCAAAAAGATGTGTCTCAGATAAGCAGTACATGGAGAATTGTATGGTACTAGTACTAGTCTTTATGGAGTTCTGGTCGTGCGTTTGTTTTACTCGGTGAGCTAGAAGGTGCTGGATTCCTCACTATACAGTGAATTACGCGTGGGATATGAGGAGTATAACGCTCGCCCGAGTGGGTTGGCCATAACTGGTTCTGGGAAGCTTTTATGTACAGTGGAGACCAGTCCTTGAAGGTTCCCTCGTCTAGTTTTTAGTGTATGAACATTTTTCTAAAAGTCATGAACATTTTCTACAAATTGTCTGAACAAAATTTTACACGTTCACGAATATTTTTGCAAACATGTGAACTTTATTTCACTATTATTATTTTTTAAATGGCATATAGAGTCAATGTATATGTTATGGACATTTTCTATTAATTGCATGTGATTTTTTTCTAAGTGTCATGATTTTTTTTACCAATTACACTAAATGTTTTTTTAAAGTTTCATGATGTTTTCATGGTTTTTTATTGTTTTATTTGCCATTTTTATGGGTTGTTCACTTCAATTCTTTTCGTTATTTGTTTACTATTTTAAATTTTCTTCTCCTATTTTTCATTTTTGAATTATCCAACTTTTTAATCCTCCTGATTTACAGCACAAGCATTTTTTTTAGTTTGATGAACGTTATCTAAAAAATTCCCGAACAACTTTACATTTCCGTGAAAATTTTGTAGGGCGTGTACATCTTATTTAACAATTATGGAATTTTTTAAATGTCACACAAATTATATTTATATATTATGCCACACAAATTTAAGATATCATGAATTATTTTTGAAATCTTCTTAATAAATAACTAAACATGGGAAAAGTTGCGCATTTTATTTTGAGTGACGTGACTTTTATTTACAAATTACACGAACAAAACTTTAAATTTATTGAGCTTCTTAAAAAATGGCATGAACATACTTCTAAATGTGTCAACATTAATGTCAAAAGTTCTTAATTTTACAATTTGTTATTTTAAACTGCACAAATATTTTTAATATTTCGTAAACATTTAAGTGCACAACGATATGTTTTTAAAACTAGTAATATAACTCTTAAAAATGTTCAGATTTTGTAAATTATTAATCAAGTACGTTTAAAATATATTGTGTATTTTCCCAAAAAATAATACAGAGGGAACACAGCCAGCAACTCAGGTACAACACGAGAAAATAGAAGACAGGCGCATGCAATGATCAACCATGCGAGGACAACTATGTTGCTGGGCACTTACAATCCAGCAAGGGTTCTGCAGCGGCGAGACGTGCTGCCTGATACTAAGGAGGTGCTTGCGGTTGATCTGATCCGCCTCCTATACCCTGAGTGGCGAACAAGGAGTTCGGATACGCACAAGGAGTTGGGATACGCATGAGGTTTCCTTTTTCTCTAAATTTGGGGTTTGAGTGTTTCGGGAGATCGGCCAGAGTACATGACAGTTCTAATGGATGAACAGTCCTCCTTTACCAGATGCCTTCTACTCCCAAATGGTTTTAGTTTCACGATTTCCTCTCTTCTTTCCACACCTCCTATCCAGGCTGCTCGCTAACTCCTTATTTTATTTCCTACCTAGAGCTTCTCAATAGCACCAAAATGATTAGCAGAAGTCTTGATTAGCAAAAGTCTATATGGAGCTCTGGTTGCGCCATTGTTCTACTTCTATTTATAAGGAGGAATAATATTGCTCTGTTAGTTTTTTTTTCTGCATGCCAAATTAATATATTGTACACTGGGGTGATTCCAAATTAATATATCTGTCAAGAAATCAAAAGTACATTGCATATGCCTGGCTATATTGGAGAGGGAGAACATGTTCATTGCCATGTACGTTTAACTGGTTGGATTTGTGCTGCACGCTTTTGGAGTTTCTTTGTCACAGTAGCTATGGCTGCTTTGTTGAAGCTCATAAGTTGAATTTTGGTTATTTTACACCTAAATCAGGGGACGGATATATTTTGGCGTTAGTCTGAGCTAATGTTAGTTATGTGCTTAATATATTTTGGTGGTGGTTAAGCATTCCACCGAGTCTCACTATTCCGGGCTAGCCCTTTAGCTGAAAGAGATAGGCAAAAATAAGTCGATATTGTCATAGAAGGATTAATCAACATAGATCATATTTTAACAACACAATAACTAAGCATATCATAATCGAGGACACTCCACAAGCTGGCCGTGTTGTAATAATATGGTCCGCCAGGCTCTTCTTCGAGCGCGATGTTGTTTCATCTAGCAGCTTGCTTTCCTGTTCACTTTGTTTTCTGTCATCTTTTATTCAAACATTATAAGATGTCTTCTCCTGTTACCGTCAATGAAAAGTTCGGGCCGGCGTAGGCTCACCATGGTGCGTCACAAAAAAAGTACTCCCTCCATTGCATAATATAAGAACGTTTTTATATTATGGAATGGAGGGAGTAGTAGATAAGAAACACCCGTGAACTACAAACCAAGCAAGCACAGTGCACTGCACCAAGCACATAATCCCCCTCAGCCATCACTATGAGGGTGGAGTGGACACCACGGCAAACTCCATTTCACTTGAGAATGAGTACTAGTCAATTGGTCGAACAGGTTTGGTGCGTTTAGATACACCCGAAGCAGTTTAAATAGCAAACAACACCCCAAAACAGAGGATACTGAACACTTGGACAAGCTGGGAGGAATTAGCGTGGCACCATATGTTTGAGTGCAACTCCTTGCCACCACCAAGCTTCAAACACACTTCATTAAAGTGTGGCCATCATCTCCATGAGAAAATAGAGAGGTGATGTATCAGATTGACAAACGAAGAAAAAAAAAACAGTTTGATGGAATGTGCATGAATCAGATTCACAAAGGAGAAGAAACGGTTCGATGAAACGAGGTAAGAGACTAATTGGCGCAGAAGCGGGCAGAGATGTAGTTGGAATCGACTAGGGAGAGACTAGAAACTAAGCAAACTTAGGGTGCCTTGTAATGGAGGGCATGTGCCAAAACCTCCAATAAAAAGAGTCAAACAACATTTCATAGCGAATTTACAGTGAAACTAAGCAAATTGCAATACATCTCCAATCAATCGTCTTTTAAAAAGTTTTATCTCGAATCTTGAGACAGGGAACATTCAATACAATACAAAGTAAGCACACCAAAATAAACGAACAAGATAATCCCGAGGCTGGACAAGCTGGGAGGATGGAGCAAAGCGCCATCTATCAGTGCAAACTTCTGCCCAGCACCAAGCCTTATTTATAACAGGCACAATCAAAGCATGATCATCATCTCAGAGAGGTAACGGAGTGCAACTCTGTCAGATAATGAACTGAATGTTCACAAAGGGTAAATGGAATTAGGTGGCACAAGAAGCGAAGCCGTGTAGCTCGATCTTCCAGCTGAGAGAAACAACAGTCCATCTCCATCTGTTATGACATGTATGTTGCTAGACATCTGCATGCAGCATTCCATTGTTCAGTCCTCACAAAGCTATCCCAATTAACAGATATTGGAATCGATCCACTGCATAGTCTGCAAACCAATATCATCCAGACAGGTCAAAACTCTGAAATTACGCAGGTGAGGGAGTTCAGCATGGCCACATGCTTGTTCCGTCCTCACGTTAATGTAACAATGAAAACGTTTCCATGAGAAATTGAAGAATACCACAAAAATCAAGGTCAGCTATACATCACAGAACCATGCCGAAAGCTATCTCAAGAATCAACGGCTAAAGGTATACATCACACAAGATAGAAGAGAATACCTCAACAGAATAGCACGGCATATACAATTTAGATATATGTTCTATTAGAAACAATGCAATCAAACAAAAATATCATATTGAATACCTGATTAGCAAAATATATAACTCACTATTCTTCCTTGTGACCATAAAAAGAATCTTTCTTCAAACTATTGAAATCGTAACGTCTTATGTTCGAAATTCGACCAGATATGTCAACTTGAGCATACACCTATTTAGATTCCTTCCATAAGGGTTTTCGCCCAAAAAAAAATCCTTCCCTAATGGCATCCTAGCAGTACACATTAAATTTCACATACATTTTGCTGGAAATCAGGCTACCCCTAAAAATCCAGCAACTCAGTTCTGAAATCTCCATATACATTACTGCAGAAAAAGCTACTATAGTACGAAACTAGCAAAAAGAGGGTGTATCATGGCCGGCTAGAGGAGGTTCTACAAAACAAACAAGAGAGATAGTGGGTCTACGATATTGGATGCAGAAACTTGCACGTACCAGCTGCCGGCTGCGGTATTCAAAGAAAAAATTGCGCCTAAAATGTCGGACTAGAATGCGAGGATTGCTGGGATGCCTGTCGATAGCACTCCTAAAGGCAGATTCAGCACTGCTTTTTTCAGATTCTGTAGTATCATCGTGGCAGATCTGTGCAGACACCTCTTCAAGTGCAGGCAAGTGTTCGATGCCGGCTAGTCCGGCCCCGTTCTGCTTCCATCCTTCGACGCTGAAAATTAGCCTGAACCTCTGGAGCATGGGCATTGCCCCAGCCTGGAAGGTCAGGTATGATATGTTACTCAGGGTGAGACTAAACCGCTTTAGAGCAGGGAATGTTCCTCTTCCATAGATGACAATCATTTCCTTTGGGGTTCTTCGGACTTCAAAATCAAGGTCGGTGAGGGATGGCAACCCCGCAACAATACGAACATCGTCCTCGAGCAGCTCGTCAACTGGAAGTAGCAACACACGGAGGTTATGAAGTTCACTCGTCCAGTTAGGGACCTTGGAAAACCAACATCCCCATGGGAGATCGCTGCATATGGTGAGTCTTTCAAGGCTGCGGGGAGGAGGAGAGAAGCCATCCATGCATCCTTCGGTACGTATGTACAGGTCCTCGAGGCTACAAAGTTTTCTCAAAGAAGAGCATAGAACTTTCATGCTTCTCGCAAGGTAGTCCTGATCATGGTCACCAAAGTGGCTGTAGAGAGCTAGATTTCTCATATTGGTCAGCTCTCCAAGGCCCATGAAGTTATCTATTGAGTTTAATGATAAATTAAACACATTGAGAGAT
This sequence comes from Secale cereale, assembly GCA_902687465.1. NCBI lineage: Eukaryota > Viridiplantae > Streptophyta > Magnoliopsida > Poales > Poaceae > Secale > Secale cereale. Next base: position 888,428,210 of record LR738712.1, on the reverse strand, counting down.
CTTAGGGATTTCATTTTGCCGATCCCATCAGGCAGCCCTTTACAATGTCCAATACACAGATGCAACAAGTGTGGGAGATGAACTATATCTGATGGAACACTGGCACAGCGCCATATATTGAATGTTTCTAATTGTTGTAGGCCTCTAATCTGTGTTGGTAGGTGCACTTCACCGCCATCGCCATCAATCTTTACATATCTTAGCTGATACAGTTCGCTCATCCCAGTGAGGTCGATTGATGTACGGTAATCCTTGATAAAAACAACTCGTAGGAACTTGAATTTTGACAGAGGAGGTATATTCTTAGACGTTCCAAAGATCATAACAGACCGAACCTGTGACAAACTAATATTCCCTGGTAATGTTGTTCCATTACTTACACCATTCAAGCGAACAGACAGGCGACGAACCATGTATTCATGTGTTGTATTGGCTTGTGAACCATCCACTATAGTGAGAAAATTCTCTTCTGCACACTTAAGCAGGATAAGATCAAGCATCATATCGTGTACTTTGCATTCTGTCACTGACCCACTGTCATCAAATTTTACGGGTTGAACAAGGCTCCTATTGACAACCTCATTGAAATAGTTTCTCGCAATTTTCTCCATGTCTTGACCATTTTCTTTACTAACAAAACCTTCCGCCATCCATTGGCGTTCCAGATCCGACCTCTTTATTGTGTAGTCCTCCGGATACATACCAAGATATAACAAGCATGTCTTCAGATGACATGGAAGGTCTTTGTAGCTGAGGTTTAAGATTTGTCTCATCCCTTCAAGTGTGAGTTTTGTTCCAGACATCGAGCCCAAAGAATTCCGAACATGTTCCCACTCCTCTTGGTTGGGACCTTCACTTGCTAGCAAGCCTGCTATGCTAATAATTGCAAGAGGTAAACCACCACATTTTTGGAGAATTTTCACCGAAACATCTATAAGCTGGTCAGGGCAAGCGTCTTTTGAGCCAAATATCCTGCCAAAAAATAGCCTCCTAGAGTCTTCGTTGCTAAGGGGCTTCATTTGTAAAATGTAATCCCAGCAAGTGGAGCAACACGCCGTAGCAACTTCTTGACTTCTTGTAGTTACTATTACTCTGCTGCCAAGATAATTTTCTGGGAAAGCACATTCAATAAATCCCCATGCTGATACATCCCATAGATCATCAATTATTATCATGTACCTGCCAAATTAGCATAATGTTAAGTCAAGTAGCAGAGAATTTATCAATTATTAATCTTATAAAAGGTCAAAAAGTGAAAATTAACTTTATTTAGTCAAATAGTAGTTGCGATTGAATAAGAAAACAGATTAAAATTCTCCAAGGTTGAGCGACAACTTAATGATCCGTGTTTGAGATGATTTTCTCTACAAAAAGTGTTCATTTAGCAAAGATAACAGCTCTACCTCCAGCAAATCTTGATGAATTACTTGATTCTTTTTGTCTGAGGTTCTTCCTTCTCTTTATCCGAGCACTCTACCTTACACTTTATGTCATGTGTTGCCTCATTTCTTCTATACTTACTTTTGAATGTGTTTATTCTCAAAAGTGGGTTTATCAGAGGAAAAATGGGTTACTCCTTGCCATACAAAATTATTTTTCAAGAAAAGGGATTTGACATTAGAACATATATTTCAAAAAAACAGTTCATGTTTACAAATCAAACCAATGGCAGGCTCTCCTCCCCCACAGCACCACTCAATTTCAACCCAAATCCACCCAAACATACAAGCCGTAAGAAACAGAATTAAAGTATATAATTAAGTTATTATTTATGTAAAAATCATAATACATGAACAAAAAGTACTTAAAACTCTTGTGTTTAAGAAATGTATCCGTAAGATACTTAAGAATATTTCAAATGAAGACAATTTGCTCTTATGGGACAAGTTTACAGCAAATGAAACTAGTATGTATGCACATTGTTCTTCACATTTTTACTTGTTTGCATTTCTTTGGGAACATCTATTGTCTCCTTTGGAGTTCTAATACTCGCAGAACATAAAATTTGTCCAAATTTATGGGCAAAGCTAAATACATTGTATTTTGAGGCTTAGGAGCAATTTTTTTATCCAATTAACACTTCTGCGTGCAAGAAATGTGCCAGCCATAAGATACTTGGGTGCAGTTCAAATTAAGACGACCCACTGTTACGCGAGAACGTTTATAGCAAAGGAACCTAATATGCATGCATATTCTTCTTCACTTTTTTTTTTTAATTCTATGGGGTTCTAATATGGGGGAAACATACATACAGTTTCATCCAAATTAACGGATGAAGCTAAATACATTGTATTTTGAGACATATGGAAAATACTAACAAACAATAACATGCACACAGAAACATATACCTCTTATTTTGTAGATGCTCCCTAAGTTGGTCGAGAAGGACATTTAACTCGCAATGATGAGAAGATGGTGTGCACCCAAGTTGGGACATTAAACCATGGAGAAGTTTTGTGATGTCTGGCTTCTGAGAGACTGTCACAAAAGCACAACGCGGAAAACTGTTCTTGAGCTTACCATATACCACATTGGCAAGTGTTGTCTTGCCAAGACCTCCAAATCCCACAATTGACACGACCTTGAATTTCTCATCCTCATCTTTTAGCAAGTTCTCAAGCTCCTCCGCTGGCCCTTCCACACCAACAAGACTGGCTGCATTTTTATAGAGTGCGGCAACTCGTGGGTCAATTTCCACAGTTCTTGATAGGGGAATATCAAGCTTGTACCGTTGGCGCCGCGCACTTATCTCAAGCACAAGTGCCTTGATCTCCTTGATCCGACCGGCAATCTGATGGCGGACTCTCAACTTTTTTAGGAGCCGAACAGTCTTCTTGGCGAACCCATGGTTTTCGGATTCACTTTTCTTCCTAATGTGATGCATAAAGTCATCGATGATGTCTTCAATGTCGTAAGACATCTCCCTTAGCGTGTCCCTCCAGCTCTTGGTCTGGGGGTCTAGCTTGTCCACATCTGCAAGCACCTCAAGAGTATCCTTCATGCTGCCAAGCTCATCCTTGATGAACTTCACTTCCTTGCGTAGATTCTTGAGCTTGGCGAACTCCTCCCCCATGAGGGTGGTCAGCTTGCCCAGGAGGGAGTTCATGGCGCCAGTTGAAGCGCTCATCATGACTCCTACCATCTCTTTAATTAGTGAGTTACCTTGTCTGGCTTACTAGCTAGTTAGTCATACATGCTTCTGCTTACATGTTGCCTTCTGAACCTGTAGTATGTAAGAAGATTAATATAACAAGATATATTCCCTCAAAGAAAAAGGTAGATATATACATGCCAGAACCCCAGATGGGGTTAGATATATATGTAGCCTGAATAATGAATCTGTAGATAACACTGAACGCACAATGACAAAAAATGTGTTGACCGATTTGAGAGACATTAATCAATTTAGCAAGAGCTGGGTACAGAGCAAACTAAGAGCGTTTAGATTAATTTGGAGAGGAATTCTCACTTACTTGAGCAGTGGCTAGAGTTGGAGTAAGATGGTGGAAGCTCTGTTCTCCACGAAAGACGAGGATGGATGCAGATCTGGAGCTGAGGGAAACGGGGTTGTCAGAAAAATTATTATGGGTGGAGGGCAGCAGATCCCTGCGTGAAAAGAAGAAGGGAAGAAGTGCAGAACGGAGCAAATCTTGTTGGGTAATTTAATGGATCTCACGCAGATTTTGGCGTGCAGCTGTGGCTGTGCAAGTAATAAATCTACGGAGAAAGAAAAGCCCAAAATGGTGCTCACCTTGCCGCTCGCTCCCTCGCCGGCGTCGTCGCTGTGGTCACTTCGCCGTCGGTCGCCCGCTGACGAATCTGGATGCTGCCCAGGAGGGAGACGGAAGCTACGCGCTGTGCAGAGGAAAGAATCTCGGGGGAAAGCAGGCAAGGGAAGGGAAAGCAGAGCGAAATTTCAGGGAGTCACATGGAAACAGTAAAAGTGGTAAGGAGGAGACTTGGGGTCAAGCGCTGCTCTCTTCTCTCGTGCTGTGGCTGTGGTTAGGGCTGGACCAAAAGCTCCAAGCTCGCCAGCTTAATGAGTGCTCGATAGTTCGGCTCGTTAAGCTCGTGGCTCGCTTTTTAATGAACAGGGTCAATCATTGATTTCAGCTCATTAAACTTAATGAGCTTAACGAACGAGTTAACGAGTTTCACGAGTAGCTCGTTAAGCTTGTTAGTAACAACATAACACATATTTTCATCTTATCTCACAAAATTTTCGTAGCACCTCGTCCCATCCACTCAATCTAATCCACATAGGTGGCAAAAAAATAGTGCATTTTATTTGTAGTCACCATCTTCCTTTTTAAAAACCAAATCTACATGCTTATCGTGTGGACCATAACACATCAAAATCTGTTAACGAGCGCTCGCGAGCGCTCACGAGCTTAACGAGCTTTAAACGAACCGAGCCAAGCAGGGTTTTCTGCTCGTTAATCTTAACGAGCCCAGCCTTAATGAACACGAGCTTAACGAATACGAGCTTAACGAGCCGAGCAACTCGTTAATCCACCCCTAGCTGTGGTGGTGTAGGCCATTGCTTTGCTCCCTCCTGTGTCGTCACTGCTGAGGCACATGGACTGCTGTCTGCACTGACTCGTCAACGTCGCATCCACCACCTGCACTACAATACTCCCTCCGTCCCCTAAAAAACGCTCTTAATAGTTTCCAAGCAGATGTTGTTCAGGGCATTTCCAACACAGACTCTCCGTATCCGTCTGTATTGACGGAAGAGAAGAAAACAATTTAAAATGGCGTGGACACTAACACTTTCGTTTCGGTACACCCCCTCACAAAACGTATAAAGGGTAATATGGACCTTTCACAATTTGTATTTATTTTAGTATGTTACATATATACGTCAGGCAGCTCATTTGGGCCGGCCCATATGCCATATGCGGTGGCATGCGATGAAAAATACCGAAAAATAATCTCAAACTAGTTGGGAATCAAACTCACAGTCTTTTACAAAATCAACTATGTCCACAACCACTAAGACACCGTGCCTTTTGTGAATAATGTAAAGCTAGACTGTTTAAGTAATCGATGAGCAGGGAACCTTAAAAAGATTTTGGGAACACTCTGCGAACCCGTCTTTTTTCCATCATTTCTTTTGATTTATTTATTTTCGTATTCCTGTTACGTTTCTTCTTTCCTTTTCAAAATATGGTCGTGCTTTCAAAATGTTGTTCAAATTTTCAAAAAAATTTGTTATTTCAAAAAAAATCATAAATTGTAAGGTAATTTCGATAAATGTTTGTTTCTTAAAAAAACGTTCAAAATGTCAAAATGTGACTAGTTTTTTCAAAAGCACTAGCAAAATCGTGAAAACAAACAATTTTAGAGAACACAGACAAAAAATTAATACCAAAACATTTATGAGAAATGCGAATAATAAATGATTTCAAAAAAGTGTTCTAGATTTGCCTTTTTTTCAATTTCTGAACAATTCTTTCGAAAATGAAAACATTTTTGAAATTCCTAACAAATTCCAATAGTCGCCCGACAGGAGTGATGCCGTCGCTTAGTTGGGAAAGGCCTAAGGTTTTTTTCTTTTCTATTTTTTTTGTTAATTTATTTTTTGTCCTTTTTAAAATTTATTATTTTTTGAAACCTGTGCAAAAAAATTGAAATACCAAAATAACCGTTATAAGTAACTATTTTAAATTATGATTTTAATTTTTTTCCTTTAAATATTTATTACATATCATTTTGTTCTTTTCAATTCTATCATTTTGTATTTATTAGTTGTGCTAGAAAAAATGACAATTAATGGCGGAACATGTGGCAACATGCGTACGGTGTCGGAAGTCATTCAGACCAGGTACGGATGCCTAAGAGCATCTCCAGCCGTTGGCCCCCTAGGAGGCGATTAAAATCGCCGCCTGGGGGCGTACCGGCGCTAAAATCGGCGTGGGGGCTTTCGGGCCCCCAGCCGCCTGCCCCAGGGTCGCCCCAGGAGGTGCAATATTTTTTAATATAAAACATAAATGCATCTAAAGTAGGGCAAAAAAACATTTTATAGCATAATTTTAGTACATAAACATTTTATTAGTACAGCGCGAAGAACGCGGTGAGCGCGGCGAAGTCGCCGTCGTCATCGGCCTTCTCCTCCTTGACGCGGACGCCACCGCTCCTGCTGGACCCCTTGCCGACGTCGCCCTGATGGACCGGTGCCGGTGGTGCGCCGTCGTCGTAGCTGTCGTCGTCGAGGACGACGACTCCTCCCTCGTGGCGGCCTCGCCAGCTCGGGTGTCGTGCAGTGAGCTCTTCATAGGCGCGGGGCTGGCGCTCCATCTCAGTCCGCGCCCAGTCGTCCCGCGCCCACTTGAACGCCGCCGAGTCATCGATCCTCTCCTTGTCGCCGCCGCCGAGCCCGGGCTTCGTCTTCACGGGAGCGAGCCCAGGTTCCTTCTTCACGGCGGCGTGTCCCGGCTCTTTCTTCGGCTTGACGAAGCGAGGTGGAGCCGAGGAGGAAACGCTCCCGCCTTCATTGATGACGATGCCGGCCGAGCGGGTTCGCCGGCCGAGCGGGGTCTCCGTCGTGGGCTCGGCCATGACGCCGAACACCGCCGCTGAGCCGGAGGAGTGCGAGGAGGAGCGGAAGGAGGAGCAAGAGGAGGAGGACGAGCCGGAGATGAACCTTCGGGGCATCCAGTGCCCGGCGCCGCGGTGGGGGACTCGGGCGGCGGCCGGATAAGTGAGCGGCGGGTCATAGCCGCCCTCGAGGTACGCGAGCACCTCGTTGAGCGTCCGGCCGGGTGCAGACCACCAGAGGCGTCGCCCGTCGCCATTCCACTAGCCCCCCGCCACCGGGGCCCGTTGGTGGAGGCGAGGCGCTGATACGTCCAAAACGTATCTATAGTTTCTGCTTGCTCCATGCCTCTTATGGGTGATATTGCTATGATATTTATACACTTCCATACACTTTTGATCATATTTGGACTAACCTATTAACTCAGTGCACCCCAGTGTCAGTTTCTGTTTTCTGCTGTTTTTGTATTTCAGGTTTTCCCGTCACGTAAACTGCTAGAAAAATCCCGGAAAAATTATATAAAAATCAGCGTTCCGGAAGCTTCCACACGGCCGAAGTAGGGCCGGAGGGGGGCCACCAGGGCTCCAGGCGCCCTGGTGGCCCGGCCCCGTCCTGGCCGCGCCGGGGGGGCGCCTGGGCCCCCCAGGTCTCCGCTGATGCCCCCCTTTGGCATATATTTAACACGCGTCCCGAAACCCTGGAGGACGGAACCCTTTTTCGCGATCTCATCTCTGTTCCGCCGCCGCCGCGCTTCCAAGATCGGGAGCACCAGGAGAACTCTTCCCGGCACCCTGCCGGAGGGGAGGATCACCACCGGGAGCCTCTCCACCACCATGGACGCCTCCCTGATGAGTTGTGAGTAGTCTCCCTTGGACCATGGGTCCATGACCAGTAGCTATGTGATGTTCTCCTCCCCTTCTTGTGCTTCACTAATTAGACCTCGTGAGCTGCCCTACATGATCGAGGCACATATGTAATCCTTATGCTGTTGCTATGATGAGTTTGATGGGATCCGATGGATTGTGAGATTATGTTCAGATTGTGATTGAGTAATATATTTGATTTACCTCTTTTATATTTATGTTCTTAAGTAATTCTTGCATGTTCTCCGTTGCTATTTATTGCTTTGGCCAAGTAGTAGGTAGTGACTCCAAGAGGGAACGTTATGCTCGATTGTGGGTTCATGCCCCTCGATGACTAGTTTGAGTGACAGAAACATGAGTCTAGGGGATGTGCTGTTGCCACAAGGGGGAAAACAACGGTGCTTGTACTCGCGGGTGCAAGGATTGTTTACTTTACGCAAAGTTCTTTTAATGCAGTTGTCTGTTGCTTTGAGTTTACACTATGGGTGGGACTCGCAACTTAATACCAGCGAGATGTTCTGGATAGATATCTCAAGGTGGATGATTAGTAGTAGATGCAGATGGATTTCGGTCTACTTGCCTTGGCGTACCGCCCATGCTTTGAACGTCTACCTTTTTTGCAACATAGTTAGCATTGGTTTGCGCACATAATTCTTTCAATTGCCCAGCTGTAATTCGTTTACCTCACATAGCTGTTTTATCCTCTTTTGGGAGAGAGGCATCACTAGTGAACATCATGGGACCCCGGTCCATATTACCATCACTGATCACATCCGCTATTTACTTTCTGTTTTTACTTACTAGTTGCAGCAATACCTATCACTATTATCTCTTGTGTTTGATCCTTTGTAAACGACAAGGCCGGAGGGATTGACAACCTCTCTGTACTCGTTGGGAGCAAAGTTATTTGTATCTGTGTGCAGGTCCAAGTTGATTGCTAAGTATCTGGTGCCATTAGCAGTAGACACCTTCTTGTTGAACCTTGGAGTCTCAGGGGAAATCGATCCTTGGTATCTTTGCCAAGGGAAAACTTCCGCTACACTACATCTCAAACCTTCCACTTGGGGTAACCAACGAGGGGCGAGAAGCCATCAAGCAAAGTTTTCTGGCGCCGTTGCCGGGGACTCCACTCTTCAAGATAGGGGAGTTGCACGCTATCTTTTACCTTTGCTTTTTAGTCTTGTTAGTTTACCTTTCAGTTTTGCTTTAGTGTCTTTTATCGAAAATCAGAAAAATAGTTATCTTGCTTGCTTGCTGCTATGGGTTCCACCGAGAACACCAAGTTGTGTGACTTCACTAGTCATAACAACGATGACTTTATTTGCACGCCTATCACTACACCTGCCACTTCAGCACCTTCTTATGAAATTAAACCTGCTTTACTGAACTTAGTCATGAAAGATCAATTCTCCGGTGCTGGAGATGATGCTGCTTTACACTTAAACAATTTTGTTGAACTCTGTGATATGCAAAAGTACCAAGAAATAGATGGTAATATTGTTAAGCTTAAACTTTTTCCTTTCTCCTTGAGAGGAGGAGCTAAAATTTGGTTTCAATCCTTGCCTAGAAATAGCATAGATTCTTGGGACAAGTGCAAGGATGCTTTTATTGGAAAATACTATCCACCTGCTAAAATTATCCAACTAAGAAGTAACATAATGAATTTTAAACAATTGGATAATGAACATGTTGCCCAAGCTTGGGAACGCATGAAATCTCTTGTCAAGAACTGCCCTACTCATGGTTTGACTACTTGGATGGTTATCCAAACTTTTTATGCAGGCTTGAACTTTACCTCGTGGAACTTGTTAGATTCGGCCGCGGGAGGAACCTTTATGTCAACTACACTTGGTGCTGCCACGAAGCTTCTCGATGAGATGATGACCAATTATTCCCAATGGCACACCGAACGCGCTCCAACAGGTAGGAAGGTAAACTCTGTCGAGGAGATTTCCTCCCTAAATGAAAAAGTTGACTTGATCATGTGTCTACTTTCGAAGCAATCTTCTATTGATCCTCGTGATGTTCCTTTAAATTCCTTGATTGCTCAAGAACAAGTAGATGTGAACTTTATCTCTAGAAACAATTTCAATAACAATGCTTATAGGAGTAATTTTGGTAGCAATCCTAGACCGTTCCCCTCTAATTCCTATGGGAACAACAATGCTTATCCTAGCACCAAGAACTCCACTACTGAACTAGAGATTATGCTTAAAGATTTCATCACTACCCAAAAAGCCTTTAATAAGAGTGTAGAAGAAAAACTAAACAAACTAGATAATCTCTCTTCGAAGGTAGACAATTTAGCCCATGAGGTAGAATTGCTTAAAATTAGAACTTCTCCTCTTGAGGAGAGGAAGGTCACTCCTATGAATGCTATTCAAGTGCAACTTAATGAAAACATTAGGATGTTGGCTAAACTTAAAGAGAGATGGGCTAGAGAAAGGGAGGAAGAAGATAGAATTAAGAACCTTCCTACCCACCACACTGTTTCTACTATCCAAGTTGTTGAGGATATCCAAACTCTTAGCACCCAATGCACTCCTGGTCCCATTGGACCTATTAATGGTGATGCTATGACCATAGAAACTACCAAACAAGTGAACCTAAAGGACACCACTACCACTTTACTTGATAGTAGTGACCTTGATTTTGACAATTGCACTCTTACCGAAGTTATTGATTTCCTTCACAAGATGTCTAGAGATCCCCGCACTAGCACGCTTAACCTTGCCTTCACAGAGCATATCACTAATGCTCTCATCAAAGCTAGGGAGGAGAAACTTAGAGTAGAAGCCTCCATACCTAGAAAACTAGAAGATGGTTGGGATCCTATGATTAAAATTAAGTTGAATAACTTCTCTTTCTATGCATTATGTGATGTTGGAGCTAGTACCTCCGTTATGCCCAAAAGAATATATGATATGCTTAAACTGAAACCTTTTGATTCTTGTTCTTTTGGTGTTCGTCTTGTTGATTCTTCCATAAAGAAACCTTTGGGGAGGATCGACGATGTTCTTATCATTGTCAATGACAACTACGTTCCCATTGATTTTACTATTATGGACATTGAATGTGAACCTTCTTGTCCAATTATTTTGGGACGTCCTTTCCTTCGCACCGTTGGTGCCATCATTGACATGAAAGAGGGGAATATAAAATTCCAATTTCCTCTCAAGAAAGGGATGGAACACTTCCCTCGAAAGAAGATTAAGTTACCTTTTGATTCCGTTATACGGGCTAGCTATTCTTTAACTCTTGATAAGACTTGATCTCTTTGCATTATGCCTAGCTTAAAGGCATAAAAGAAAGCGCTTTTGGGAGGCAGCCCACATGAATAAAATTTTATTTTTCTTTTGTTGTGTCTTGATGTTGTTACTACAGTAGCATCATCATTGTATCTTTACTTTTCAACTTTGTGCCAAGTGTAGCCTCTGATTGCAAGAAAGTTCAAAACTTGTGACGTGTTGTCCAGGAAACAGATTCTGTCCTTGGATAGAAAAATTCGTATAAAATCACCAGATCATCTTTTTGTTCTGAATTTTTTCGACAGCGTGCTCTATACAATTGTCTTTCGGGCGTCTGTTCTGAGTTATTTTATTAGAGTTGCAGAAGTGCCCCGAAAAAATCATTTACTACCTGCTGGTCTGTTTTTCACAGATTCTGTCCTGTTTTGCCTTTCCCTCATTTTGCAAACCTTGAGCTTGCTTTTTCTTTGCAAAAACCTTTTGGCAATCTTGAGAAACAGTAGACCTTCAATAATATCCTTATTTACAGCAAGGAACAATTATATTATTATGGGTACTAACCTCGCTAATCAGATTATGATGAGTTATGTATGAAGGGAGTTTTCAAGTGTGCGAGGGAAGATGATAAAAAGATTCAGGAGTGTCAAACGCTCAAGCTTGGGGATGCCCCCATGCACCCCCAAGAAATATTCAAGAATACTCAAGCGTCGAAGCTTGGGGATGCCCCCGTGCATCCCCTTCTCCATCAACATTATCAGTTCGTCTTTCGTTCCACTATATTTTTATCACTTCATGTGTTATGTGCTATGCTTGGAGCGTCTTGCTTTTAGTTTCCTTTTTAGTTTTCTTTAGCTTTTCATAACGAGTCGGAACTCAGCTTTCTTTGTGTGGGAGAGAAACACGCTCCACTTCAACCTAGAACACAACATAGAATTTTCATGTTTATCTTTGCTGTGTATGTTCTTGGTATTTCAATAGCTACTATCATGTTTAGCTCTTAGTTTTCATGCTTATCTTTTAAAGAGCTTTTGTTTAGTTGGTCGTTGGAACTCTCTTTATTTATCATGCTTATCTTATTAAGAGAGTTGGATTCTGTTGCATTGGTCGATATGTTTATGATAAAAATGCTACGTGCATAATGGTGCTTAGTAGTTCATGTTTTCTTATGGTTAGTCTCAAATAGCTGGGGGGGTTCCCAATGTGTTATTGGAGTACCAACATGATTTGTTTGCCTATGATGTGGTATGGTTTAGTGATATCTTCCTTCAAGAATTTATTTTGATTGACTTGGCGTATGCTCACGCATATTTAAGACTGTAAAGAAAGTCTGTCAAGCCTTGATGATCTTTTATTTTTGAGTAGCGATATAACTTCCATGCCTGATTCAATGTTGCTTTGTCGCTCTGCATGATTATGACCGTCATTGCTCTTTTAGTTGGTCGCTCCCAGTCTTTTTCTAACCTCCACCTGTACTAAGCGGACTGACTGCTTGTGCATCCAAAATCCTTTAAACCAGTTATGCCATATGAGTCCACCATACCTTCCTATACATGGTATTTACCTGCCATTCCTAACGGAGACTTTCATGTACCATCTCAAAATTATTCAAAAAAAAGTATTTCTCTTTTGTGCCTCTGTTTTAGTTCATGAGGAAGTAGTAGTTAATTCATGATCTTTTTAAGTTGGACAAGCTTCACCCCGGGATTGCATGTCTAATGTGCAAACCCATAATACGAGAAGGAACTGGCAAAGAGTGCGCCTGGCTCAAAAATAATATAACAAACAAACCCTCCTTCACGCTTTGTTCATGAGAAATCAGAAAACTTTGGCAGTGATAAACAAAGGAGATTAAGAGGATGTGATCGTCCTCATTCGGGAGCCGTTCCTCGAAACTTGTCCATCTCAAGAAGTGATTGAGTTGTCTGCTAGCATTCGTTGACGAAACATGCATATTAAAAATAATAATTATTACCTCTGTTTTTAAAACCAAGAGCTCTGGTACATGTTTAGTTTTTGTTTCCGACCACGGGTTTTCAACCTTGCCAACAAAAGCCACGGTTCGAGAGTCTCCACCTTCTTTTAAAGCACCAACTATTAAGAGCATGATTGTCATTCTGAGTGTAATGTGCATTGTCCCAAAGTAGCATTGTGTTTTGCATGATTATGATATCGTTTATTCTGAAATCATTGTATCTAGTCATCACTTAAACCTTGGAGGTGCCCCTGCATTTATGTTTTGCTTCACTAAAGGGGGCAAGCGAGATATCACTTTATCATATTTGCACACCATGCTCATTACAAATCTTTTTGTGTGTTTCAGTATCATATTGTAAAACTTTCAGTTCTTTGTGATTTTCTCATGAGGCAACTTAATTACTACAGATTCATTGTCTCAGTAAGATTTTGTCATATGACTATGAAAAATCCTTATATGGTTAATAGCATGTCACCACAGAAATTATTCTTGTTATCATTTACCTACTCGAGGACGAGCAGGAATTAAGCTTGGGGATGTTGATACGTCCAAAACGTATCTATAATTTCTGCTTGCTCCATGCCTCTTTTGGGTGATATTGCTATGATATTTATACACTTCCATACACTTTTTATCATATTTGGACTAACCTATTAACTCAGTGCACCCCAGTGCCAGTTTCCGTTTTCTGCTGTTTATGTATTTCAGGTTTTCCCGTCACGTAAACTGCCAAAAAAATCCCGAAAAAATTATATAAAAAATCAGCGTTCCGGAAGCTTCCACACGGCCGAAGTAGGGCCGGAGGGGGGCCACCAGGGCTCCAGGCGCCCTAGTGGCGCGGCCCCCCTCCTGGCCGCGCCGGGGGGGCGCCTGGGCCCCCCAGGTCTCCGCTGATGCCCCCCTTTGGCATATATTTAACACGCTGATAACCCTCAACCGTAAGGGATCGAGATAGTCTTCGCGGGTAAGAATAACCCAATTTATTGATTCGACACACGGGGAGCCAAAGAGTATTTATAAGCTTTGGCAGTTGAGTTGTCAATTCAACCGCACCTAAAATATACTTACTTGCAACAAAAGATAAGTGATAACAGTGATATGATAACGATGATGGTGATAGTAAAAGTAAATAGCAAAAGTAAATAGCAAGAGTAAATGGCAAAAGTAGTAACTAGTAACCAGCAGGATTTAAAACACTGTAGGCTAGGGAGACAGATGGTTGGGCGCTGCATGGATGAGATATATCATGATTCCAACTTGGGGCAAGGCACACGGAAAAGTAATGATCATCTAGGCAAATATCAAACATTAGGCATGTATCCCGTAGGTAGTTGTACGTGCTTGCAATAAGAACTTGCACAACATCTTTTGTCCTACCATCCCGCTACGAACGGGGCCAAAAGAAACTTATGGAGATTAAGGTGCTCCTGTCAAAGAGCACCGGAACAAAGCAATGAACTCAATGGATACATGTAATCCTCAAACTAAGGATCATCCCCTTTGGTGTCCCAAGCTGTCACTTTTGGGATCGCCGGTTCCGAACCGTAATAGGTACTAACAACTCATAGATAGGATCAAGAACACAAATATATTCATGCAAACACATATGGTTCAGATCTGAAATCATGGCACTCGGGCCCTAAGTGACAAGAATTAAGAATAACGAGTTGAAGCAAAGATGATAAACACCATAGTAGATGATAGGCAACATGCCCCCAACGATCTGACAAACTATTACATGATCTAACTCATCCAATCCCTACCATCCCCTTCGCCTACAGCAGGGGATTACTCACACGTGGAAGGAGAAGTCATGGAGGGATGATGGAGTGGTGATGATGATGACGATGGCGACGATCTCCCCTCTTCGGAGGCCAATTCAGCCTCCAGATTAGCCCTCCCGAAGAAGAACAGAGGGTGGCGGCGGCTCCGCGACGAAAACTGCGAAAAGAACTTCTGATCTGGGGTTTTTCCGTCACGAGCTAAAATACGAGTCAAAGTAGGGCACCAGGGGAGGTGGGGCCCACCCAGGCGACCCCTCGGCGCGGCCAGGGGGTGGGCCGCGCCACCAGGGCGCCTGGGCCCCCCCTGGCCCCCCTCTGGCCCCTCTTTTGGCTCCGGGTTCCTTCGGATGCGTGGATTTTCTGTGATTTTTCGTGGATTTTTCTGAGATACCTAAAAATCCGTTTCCCTGCGCACAATAAAACCATACAGGCAGCTCTGCTGAAAACAGCGTCAGTCCGGGTTAGTTTAGTTCAAATCATGCAAGAATGAGGTCAAAACAATATCAAAAGTGTTTGGAAAAGTAGATACGTTTGAGACGTATCAACTCCCCCAAGCTTAGCATATTGCTTGTCCTCAAGCAATTCAGTTCAACGAACTGGACGCGACAAAGAAAACTTTGACAAACTCTTTTGCTTCATTAGATGTATATAAGCATGTACTACGAAAAGAGTCTAGCAAGTATTGAAACAGTACTATGAGGACAATGCACGGAGCAATCCTTCTTTCAAGTGACCAATCACAAATACTTAAAAGTAAATAATAATTTACTGAAAATCAAGACAAGATTACATTGCACATAGCTTGAGCATATTAGGGTGGTATCTCGCTGGCCTCCATGAGTGAAGCAAAACATAAATGCAGAAACTCCTCCAGAGTTTTAAAGGAGACTAGAACTAAAAATTTCAGAATAAATCATATCACAAGCATGCAGAAGACAATGTAATACTTTGGGACAATGCACATTACACTCAGAATGACAATTATGCTCTCCTAGTTGGTGCTTTGAAGAAAGAAGGTGGAGACTCTCGAACCGTGGCTTTTGTTGGCAAGGTTGAAAACCCGTGGTCGGAAACAAAAAACTAAACATGTACCAGAGCTCTTGGTTTTAAAAACAGAGGTAAAAACGTTTTTGAGAGGTGCATATTTCGTCAACGAATGCTAGCAGGTAACTCAATCACTTCTTGAGCTGGACAAGTTTCGAGGAACGGCTCCCGCATGAGGACGATCACATCCTCTTAATCTCCTTTGTTTATCACTGCCAAAGTTTTCTGATTTCTCATGAACAAAGCGTGAAGGAGGGTTTGTTTGTTGTATTATTTTTTATGAGCCGGGCGCACTCTATGCCAGTTCCTTCTCGTATTATGGGTTTGCACATTAGACATGCAATCCCGGGGTGAAACTTGTCCAAGTTAAAAAGATCATGAATTAACTACTACTTCCTCATGAGCTAAAACAGAGGCACAAAAAGAGAAATGCATTTGATTAATTTCGAGATGGTTCACGAAAGTCTTCGTTAGGAATGGCAGGTAAATACCATGTATAGGAAGGTATGGTGGACTCATATGGCATAACAGGATTTAAGGATTTTGGATGCACAAGCAGTCAGTCCGCTTAGTACAGGTGGAGGTTAGCAAAAGACTGGGAAGCGACCAACTAGAGAGCAATAACGGCCATAATCATGCAGAGCGACAAAGCAACATTGAATCGGGCATGAAAGGGACATAACTATTCTGAAACTCAAAGATCATCAAGGCAGAGCAGACTTTTTAGTCTTAAACATGTGTAAACATGTGCCAAGTTAATCCAAAAATTCTCTAAAGGGAAATACCACCTTATTATACCAGACTATGAACAGTGCAATGCATGTAGATCATTTCAATAACACATTATATACTCTAGTTATTCGAGACTAGCCACAAGGAAAGCATGAACCACTGGAAGAGCATTGTAAACATAGCACTATGTCGCTACAAGCTGGTCTCTAGATCATAAGTACAGGCATATGTACAAAAGTAGAAACAAGAAGAGTTCATACCGGTCTTCCTCGTTGCTTCCTTTCAGTCGATCTTCGTCATTACTGCCTCGTCACTTGCACGATCGAACGTAGGAAATATAATTAAATGCCATCACGGACTCGAGCTGAACTCTGAAAACAAAGCAAACTAAAAAGAGAAAGAAAATCTTTTTTGGATTATTTCAAAGGTTGAACGAAAGCAAAAGAAAGAGAAAATCTTTTTGTTGTTTTTGCAAAGAGAGAAATAAAGAAGAATGGGCAAAAACTTCGAAAAGATCAAAGCGAATAAAACGGATAATACAATGGAAAAGTGAGAGGGGCACGTACTCCCCCAAGCTTAGGCTTTTGGCCTAAGTTGGTAGCAGCTAGTGCCCCCAGGAGCCTCCTGCTCCGGGGGTATGGTGGTGAGTCCAAGGGTCGTAGAAGGATGTCGGCGCGTATACCGAACTCCTCGGAGTTTCCCACGAGGAAGGGTCCGTACGCCAAGCAGAGGAAGACCCTTCACCAAACTCGGTGGCGGTATCTCCCTGAAAAGGTGGTAACTCACCGTGCTCCTCCTCGTCGGGCACAACCCCCTCCATGGGGTTATGAAACTGATACTGGGCCATGAACTCATCGAACTGGACAACATCAAAGGACCATCCGTTCCTGCGAGAAAAATCAAACAAAAGAGGTGCAGGTAGACGGATCTCGCGTTCCGCGGTAGTTCCGAAACGCAAGATATAAACAAGATTATCCAGCTCAGAAGCCATGGTAACAAACTTATGACTTTTCATAGAAGCAATATCAAAGCTTAAATAAGTAAAAGGATTATCATCAGGGTGTGGGGTGCCTCCAAGATGTTCTAAGATAAGTGTGGCACAAACGCCACCATATAAGTCTCCCTTGTTACCGCTCATAGCAAGGCGTCGAGCAATTAAGGCACCCAGATTATAATCAGACCTCCCTGAGAGGGCTGCTGCCAGGATAGCAATATCCGGAGCAGAAATGTTGCTCGTGTTGTCACGAGCTAACACCCCTCTAGCAACATAATATGCAAAATACCTGAGGTGAGGAAATAAGATGTTGGAGATCTTCGACCGATGAATATCCCTCGTACCCATGCTGCAGAGAGAGTTGATGACGGTTTTCAGCTCGGAGGGCTGAGTGGCCATCCTAGCCGTCCTCCCAACGTTTGGCACACCTATTATTTCACAAAACTTTCCCAAAGGCATGGTGATAAGATCATTGTAAATTTTAAACTCAATAGCACCTGAATCAGGATTATATCTAAAACTGTTAATGAAACTGGAGGTGAGTTTTTGATACTGAGTAACGCGACACGTGACGAGCCGTGTCAGACCTGCATTAGCACAAAGATTATAAAACTCATCCTTGATTCCCGCAGCTTCAAGGAATTCATCACATGGAAACGTCATAGCACGTGCTGGACTTGTGTCTTCCAACAACTCCAGGGGCACATGATCTTCATTATAGCTCACCCTAGCAGTCGAGGGTGAAGCTGCGGCTCTAGTAACTCGATCGGAGTGTGCGGGCCTCCTCTTCTCAAGCCACCCTTTTGCCCTTCCTAACAAACTCATTTCTGAAATTTTTGGCAATTTACAAAAACGAGGATTAAAACAAGGTGAGTTAAGGCAAACTACTCAACTCACTTGCCCAAGGCATAAACTTGCATCAAAACTTGGAAAATAACTTTATACATATGCATGCAAGCTCATCTATACAGCACCAAGAACTACTAAATACTCACAAATGAAGCCACCAATCAGAAATCTAATTGGAGGGGTGGAGGAGTCACATACCAGGGAGTATTTGTTCAAAATCTCAGCTCAAATGGTGGGCTATAGAGAGAGATCGAAGAATCGCCTCCAAGAACAGCAAGAACGCAAGAACAAGTGCAGAACTCGCGTTTTTGGAGAAAAAGAGAGAGGGAGGAAGAAGACATACCTGGAGGGGGGGCCCTGTGGGCCCCAGGCGCCCTGTGGGCGCGGCCAGGGGGCAGGCCGCGCCAGCTGGCCGCCTGGGCCACTGGTGGGTCCCCCTGGCTGGCCCCAGGTCCCTCTGGGTCACTCCCTACGTGGAAATTTTTATTTTTATTTTTCTGGAATTTTTCTGAAAACTTCACTGTTGAAATTTTTTCGAAGTTCAAAAAGCTGCGAAACTCTCTGAAAACTTGAAGCAGTGAGTAGTATTGTGAAGCTTCAAAACATAAACACTTGGTACAGCAAGTAGAACAAAAGCTAAAATAAATGAAAACATAACAAGCTCAACTTTTTATCTATATAAAACATGTTTACTAGTAAGGTTGATCAAGTCTTACCAACAAACAGGCGATATATAGAGCAAAAAGTCTCACCTCTTACGAAGTAATCACTGAACCTTTACTTTGATGGACATTGTCCCCACCATGATAGTTTTGTATTTGTGGGGCACATGTAGTGGACAGTCCCATTCTCCAATCTTCACGGTCTCGATATTTTCTATAGATTTGAGGCCATGCCTCCTGTCGGTCTTCTTTGGAAAATATACCGTGTGTTCTTTATCATTCACATTGAAGGTAACCTTCCCTTTATTGCAATCAATAATAGCACCTGCGGTGTTAAGAAAAGGTCTACCAAGAATAATGGACATGCTCCCATCCTCGGGCATGTCAAGCACAACAAAATCAGTAAGAATCAAACAATTAGCAACTTCTACGGGAACATCCTCACAAATACCTATCGGAACGGCGGTTGACTTGTCAGCCATCTGAAGGGAGATATCTATAGGAATTAGTTTCTCTAAACAGAGCCTCTCGTAAAGAGAGAGAGGCATAACACTCACTCCTGCTCCAAGATCACATAAAGCAGTTTTGACATAATTATTCTTTATGAAGCAAGGAATGGTGGGTATACCTGGATCACCGAGCTTCTCAGGAATCTTGCCACTGAAAGAGTAGTTAGCAAGCATAGTAGATATTGCTTCATTAGGAACTTTTCTTTTATTAGTGAAAATATCTTTCATATATTTTGAATAAGGAGGTAACTTAATAGCATCAGTCAAAGGGATTTGAAGAAAAAGAGGTTTAATCCACTCACAGAACTTATTGTAATGCTCTTCTTCTTTAGATTTGATGGACTTACCTGGAAAGGGCATGGGTTTCTGTACCCATGGTTCTCTTTCCTTCCCATGTTTTCTTGCGATGAAGTCTTCTTTAGTGTACCTCTTACGTTTGTCAGGTGCTTCTTCTTCTCGAACTTCAGGCGGATCATTCTTCTCATTATCCTTACCTTCAGGTTCAGCACCGTCTTCAGTCTCAGCATCGGAGATAGATACGCTGTTGGGATCAACAGCTGGCTCTTCATCTGCAATAGGATCATTAGAATTGTCAGCCTCTTTATGTTTCTTCTTCTTCTTTGGAGAGCCAACAATTTCTTCTTCCTGCATTTGAGAATCTTGCTCGATTCTCCTCCGATGCCCCTCTGGATAGAGAGGATCTTGAGTGCTAGTTCCTCCTCGGGTCTTAATCCCGAAAGCCTGCAAATTATCTTGTTTGGTATTGTTAGCAAGCAAATCTTTTTGCACATTAGAAATTTGGTCAAGCTGAGTTTGAACCATATGAAAATGTTTCACAAGACATTGAACATCATTAACCGTTCTACCTAGAACATCAAGCAAACTTTTGATAGCAAGGGAATTATCATGCAACTGACTTTGTATCCTCTCATTAAAATGATTTTGTTTCATAATAAAATTATCAAACTCATCTAAACATTGATCAGGAGGCTTACCATGAGGGATGTCACTTGCGTTGAAATCTAAAAGAGAGTGTACCTCTACCATAGGAGGGTGAGTGGTAGGCTCACACAGCTTCTCAATAGGGGGTAGATTCTTCACGTCTTCAGCTTTAATACCTTTCTCTTTAATAGACTTCGTTGCTTCTCGCATATCTTCGGGGCATAGAACAAACATGCCCCTCTTCTTTGGTGGTGGAGGTGGTTCAGGGACGGACCAATCTTCATGGTTTTTGGCAATCCTTCCCATCAAATCTTCTGCATCTTCCGGCGTCCTTTTCCTGAAAACCAAACCAGCACAACTGTCCAAATAGGACCTGGATTCATCAGTTAGACCAGCATAGAATATATCGATTAATTCGTTCTTAGGGACTTCATGTCCTGGTCTAGCCCGAATCAGACCGCAGTACCTCCCCCAAGCTTTAGGGAGGGACTCATCCTGCAACTGTTTAAAGTTATATATTCTTTGTAAAGCAGCATGTTGCATATGAGCAGGAAAGTACTTATCAACAAAAGAGTGAGCTAAGTCTTGAGGACTCTTAATGGAACCGCATGGGAGTGAATCATACCATGCTTTAGCACCTTCCTTCAAGGAGAAAGGAAGAATCTTGGTCACGTAAAAGTATCGTATCTTCTCATCTGTGGTAAACAGGCCATCCAACTCACCGAGTTTAGTCAGGTGTGCAATAGCATCATCATTTTCTCTGCCATAAAAGGGGTCAGCTTCAACCATAGGTATAAGTGAAAGATCAACAGAGAAATCATAATCAGGATCATCAATGCATATAGGAGATGTAGCAAATTCAGGATTAGGAACGGTTTTGTTCTTCAAGGAGTGTTTTTCAAACAGTTTCTTAATAACTTCAGGGTCAGAGCCAGAAAACTCTGTCAGTTCCCTGCATGAATCTTCATCAAGCATATAGTAATCATCATCAAGGAGTCTCTCTTTGAGTTTACTCAAATCAGGATAATCAAAAGTTTCACCAATAGGGTAGCGAGTAACAGGAATTTCAATTCCAGACTTTTTAGCAGCAGCAGCGATCTGTTTCTCAAGAGCATAACCAAGGGAACAAATATCATCAACAGTAGTAGAAGCATCATCAAGAGTATCGGACATAGTAACAGATTCAGTAGGAGCATCATGTGGTGGCGGTGAGGCAAACTCACTCATAACAGAAGGTGAATCAAGTGTAGCACTAGTGCTCAGAGCAGTACCTCTTCTTGTAGTGGATAGTAAGATCGGAACCTTGGGGTCTCCTTTCTTACCCATAGCGGATGAAGTGCAGCAGGTAGGATACTTCAAGTAGACTTGTAAATATTGCTATGCTCCCCGGCAACGACGCCAGAAAACGGTACTTGATAACCCTCAACCGTAAGGGATCGAGATAGTCTTCGCGGGTAAGAATAACCCAATTTATTGATTCGACACACGGGGAGCCAAAGAGTATTTATAAGCTTTGACAGTTGAGTTGTCAATTCAACCGCACCTGAAATATACTTACTTGCAACAAAAGATAAGTGGTAACAGTGATATGATAGTGATGATGGTGATAGTAAAAGTAAATAGCAAAAGTAAATAGCAAGAGTAAATGGCAAAAGTAGTAACTAGTAACCAACAGGATTTAAAACACTGTAGGCTAGGGAGACGGATGGTTGGGCGCTGCATGGATGAGATATATCATGATTCCAACTTGGGGCAAGGCACACGAAAAAGTAATGATCATCTAGGCAAATATCAAACATCAGGCATGTATCCCGTAGGTAGTTGTACGTGCTTGCAATAAGAACTTGCACAACATCTTTTGTCCTACCATCCCGCTACGAACGGGGCCAAAAGGAACTTATGGAGATTAAGGTGCTCCAGTCAAAGAGCACCGGAACAAAGCAATGAACTCAATGGATACATGTAATCCTCAAACTAAGGATCATCTCCTTTGGTGTCCCAAGCTGTCACTTTTGGGATCGCCGGTTCCGAACCGTAATAGGTACTAACAACTCATAGATAGGATCAAGAACACAAATATATTCATGCAAACACATATGGTTCAGATCTGAAATCATGGCACTCGGGCCCTAAGTGACAAGAATTAAGAATAACGAGTTGAAGCAAAGATGATAAACACCATAGTAGATGATAGGCAACATGCCCCCAACGATCTGACAAACTATTACATGATCTAACTCATCCAATCCCTACCATCCCCTTCGCCTACAGCAGGGGATTACTCACACGTGGAAGGAGAAGTCATGGAGGGATGATGGAGTGGTGATGATGATGACGATGGCGACGATCTCCCCTCTCCGGAGGCCAATTCAGCCTCCAGATTAGCCCTCCCGAAGAAGAACAGAGGGTGGCGGCGGCTCCGCGATGAAAACTGCGAAAAGAACTTCTGATCTGGGGTTTTTCCGTCACGAGCTAAAATACGAGTCAAAGTAGGGCACCAGGGGAGGTGGGGCCCACCCAGGCGACCCCCCGGCGCGGCCAGGGGGTGGGCCGCGCCACCAGGGCGCCTGGCCCCCCCTGGGCCCCCTCTGGCCCCTCTTCAGGCTCCGGGTTCCTTCGGGTGCGTGGATTTTCTGTGATTTTTCGTGGATTTTTCTGAGATACCTAAAAATCCGTTTCCCTGCGCACAATAAAACCATACAGGCAGCTCTGCTGAAAACAGCGTCAGTCCGGGTTAGTTTAGTTCAAATCATGCAAGAATGAGGTCAAAACAATATCAAAAGTGTTTGGAAAAGTAGATACGTTTGAGACGTATCACACGCGTCCCGAAACCCTCGAGGGCGGAACCCTTTTTTGCGATCTCATCTCTGTTCCGCCGCCGCCGTGCTTCCAAGATCGGGAGCACCAGGAGAACTCTTCCCGGCACCCTGCCGGAGGGGAGGATCACCCCCGGGAGCCTCTCCACCACCATGGACGCCTCCCGGATGAGTTGTGAGTAGTCTCCCTTGGACCATGGGTCCATGACCAGTAGCTATGTGATGTTCTCCTCCCCTTCTTGTGCTTCACTAATTAGTCCTCGTGAGCTGCCCTACATGATCGAGGCACATATGTAATCCTTATGCTGTTGCTATGATGAGTTTGCTGGGATCCGATGGATTGTGAGATTATGTTCAGATTGTGTTTGAGTAATATATTTGATTTACCTATTTTATATTTATGTTCTTAAGTAATTCTTACACGTTCTCCGTTGCTATTTCTTGCTTTGGCCAGGTAGTAGGTAGTGACTCCAAGAGGGAATGTTATGCTCGATTGTGGGTTCATGCCCCTCTATGACTAGCTTGAGTGACAGAAACATGAGTCTAGGGGATGTGCTGTTGCCACAAGGGGGAAAACAACGGTGCTTGTACTCGCGGGTGCAAGGATTGTTTACTTTACGCAAAGTTCTTTTAATGCAGTTGTCTGTTGCTTTAAGTTTACACTATGGGTAGGACTCGCAACTTAATACCAGCGAGATGTTCTGGATAGATATCTCAAGGTGGATGATTAGTAGTAGATGCAGATGGATTTCGGTCTACTTGCCTTGGCGTACCGCCCATGCTTTGAACCTCTACCTTTCTTGCAACATAGTTAGCATTGGTTTGCGCACATAATTCTGTCAATTGCCCAGCTGTAATTCGTTTACCTCACATAGCTGTTTTATCGTCTTTTGGGGGAGAGACATCACTAGTGAACATCATGGGACCCCGGTCCATATTACCATCACTGATCACATCCGCTATTTACTTTTTGTTTTTACTTACTAGTTGCAGCAATACCTATCACTATTATCTCTTGTGTTTGATCCTTTGTAAACGACAAGGCCGGAGGGATTGACAACCTCTTTGTACTCGTTGGGAGCAAAGTTATTTGTATCTGTGTGCAGGTCCAAGTTGATTGCTAAGTATCTGGCGCCATTAGCAGTTGACACCTTCTTGTTGAACCTTGGAGTCTCGGGGGAAATCGATCCTTGGTATCTTTGCCAAGGGAAAACTTCCGCTACACTGCATCTCAAACCTTCCACTTGGGGTAACCAACGAGGGGTGAGAAGCCATCAGGCGCTGCTCCTGCCGGCGCTGGAAGTACGCCGCCCACGCCCCGTGGTTGTCGGCGGCGTACTGCAGGGAGGCTCGCTGCTCCTCCGTCAGCGTCGACCGGACGCGGTCGACCACGCCGGTGAAGTATTCGGGACGCGCGTCAGTGTCCGGTAGGGGCGGGACGGGGACGCCTCCGGGGCTGAGCTTCCATCACGACGGCCCGGCGCGCATGTCTGGAGGCGTCGGGATGTTCGCTTCGGAGAGCAAGTGCGACTCCCACGCGTGCAGCGAGCGGTGGCCCAAGCCGTTGGCCGCAGCTCCGTCGCCGGGGTACCGCTCGCACATCGTCGCGGTGAGGAGAGGGGAGGCGCGCCGAGTGGCGATGAGAGAGATGCAGATAGCGGTGGTGAGAGAGAGATGCAGAGAGCGGCGGTGTGGCCAGCGGCGGGGGTGGGGGTGCCGCTTTTTATAGCCGCCGCGGGGACGTGTGTACGCGTACCGGGGAGTGAGGCGTCGCCGCGCCGCCCATGAAGAGCCGCCCCGTGGTGAGGAATCAATGGAAGGCTGACCGGCGACAGCCTTGGCATTGATTCCGCGCGGGAAACCGAGGAGTTCTGAGGACGACGACACGAGTGTCATTGACTCAGTGGGCCCGTGGCTCTTTCGCGCCAAAACTGTTTCGCTCGTCGCCCCCGAGGGCCCCAGCGCGCCGGGTTCGGCTTCGGTCCGCCGACGCCAAATTCAGCCCGAGCCGGCGAAAATTGGGCTTCTGGGGCGTGACTGGGCCGATTTTTTAGCACCGGCGCGGAAAAATCATCTGGGGAGGGCGTGTTGGGGGCACGGCTGGAGATGCTCTAGGATCCGGTGATTTGGAGGCTACTTCTCGTCGACCCGGTGAGGAACACCTGAACTTCATTGCGAGTGGGGCTTACCACTACACGACTGTCTCTGTTGCGTAGTGCATAACACCATCTAAATTCCGTGAGAGGAGACTTGGACTGAGTAAAACTTTTTGATTGAAGGGATAAAAAAAGAAATTAGCAATATTGCAACGTCCTATTGTATAAGGAACAAGGACATAACTCATCATCAATATGCAAGCTTTCTGATTAAAGGAAGCTCTGCTACTTGTGTGCTATCAACAGGTTGTAGTTTCTTTATTTATTTAATTTAACAAAGTCGATCAGTTGCACCTCATTTCATGTTCCAAAATTCCCTACAAGAAAAGAGAAACCATCTTGCAAATATCACTACAAAAATCATCATGGAACATCAAATGTAGTGTAGGCACCTGGTTGGATATGCACATGTAAAACATGAACGTGTACGTGGTTGATAGGATGGATGTACATATGCTTGTGGTACTCTTCTTGTACAAAGTAACCTCTGGGATGCTTGTTGGATGGGTTACCTATGCACTGATGAACCATGCATGAAATTCCACACACAACACACAGGCAAGTACAACCTATGCGAAGTGTACCCCCCCATCTCATAGTACACTCCTACATCGTAAACAAATAAAGTAGGTAGAATGGAGCAACGTTTAATCATGGTATTAGGCTACCAGAAAATTCAAAAGGCGAAAACATGATTTTTTTGTGGTTTTAGGAAACCAACAAAATTTGACCTTATGGTTGGATGCGACAGTCATGGGCATGCACCTAGCCCTAGGAATCAAACATGTGCGAGAAGGCCATCACACACAACATGAGAATCATGCATATCACAGATGCCAAAAACCCTATATGTTGCCATGGCATGATAGCCAACATGAGATCCAGGATCTCAATGCTATTCCTCATCTCTAAAACTTAAGAACATGAAAGTGTATGCAAAGGAACATTATGTGCTACATTCCATGGAAGTATAACAACAAACTAAAGCCCACCTATGCACCACGGTAGCCACCACAAGAATATTAGCTACAACAAGAGTAGATATTCGTAAACCTTGACAGAACATTTACCGACATAATCTAGAACGAAACATAGAAATTAAATTGCATTGAACCATGCCAACATATCCAAACATAAAGGGAATTATGGCCAGATGACCACAACCACAGAACAACATCAAGACATGGCTGGAACAAAGGCCATGACACCCGCAGTGAAGTCAGGGGAGGGGAAGAAGCTTATCTCCACGGGCCATCTGCATCGGCGGTGACACATTCACCCACTGCCCGTGTACAATAACGACTTCTCAGACTAGTCTAAGGCAACATTCTCCTTCATGTCCACAAGCTGCACCTGTGCGTGCAACCTTAGTTGAATTCCACTGTTGTTTTTCTGACGAAAAGTGTACTATATTGGAATACACACCAGCCACTTACCTTGTATTAGCCGTGGCCGTTGTGGAGCAGAAGCACATGGAGGCTTCCTCCTCTCCCGGTGCTCCACCATGGAGAAGGAGCCGACCTCGAGCACGTGCATCCCAAACCAGTTCACATCTCTTCACGGCGAGGCAAAGGTTTGACGGATTGGGAAACACCTATAAGCGAGACATGTAAGCATGGATGAATCAAAGGGGATTAAATAACTATACAAAGCAGCTGCACAAAAGAATAACAATGGCGGGCCATATTGTGCAAACTACTATATGCCAAATAATGGATTGTTTACTAATTCAATGGTACTGCTACTGAACATACCGTAGGTTCAGTCTATTTGTTGAAATGACCAGGGAGTAGTTAGCTATTAAAGGGAGAGTGAATCATGGTTTCATGTATATTAAAAAATGCACTAAGTAGTGAAAACAGAGGATGCAATTCGAACCAAGCTTTAAGGTAGATAGCACCTCGAGACCAGACACGCAAGCATTCACGAATCATATGGGGATTCAGTACCTATACATACCAGTTGCACAAAAAAGAAATAACTATGGCATGCCATATTGTGGAAACTAAGCCTATATGACATGGGGTGGTTAGCCACTGAAGGGAAGAGTGAATCATGCATTCAAGTATATGAAAAATGCCCCAGAATTACCATAACTAGTGGAAAGAGAGGATTCGGTCCATACTAAATAGAACACCAACGAATCAAAATTTGTGATCCTCGCATTGAATTAAGCACAGAGTTACAATTCTAGGCAAGCCATGAACTAGATATATAACACATTACGGTAAGTGTCTAGAACAACAACAATAAAACCTAGAAAATGGGCATTTGCAAAACTAAGCATTTGGGTGCAACTAGAGCATCCAGAGACCATAGCAAGCATCATAGTCCATAAAAATAGACATTTGACCCTAAACGACACCCACTTTGCGCCTTAGAACCACTAGAGGAGAACGCCCCAAACAAATTGATTTTTAGAGCAATTCCGGCAATGTTCATTTAAGTTAACAAGCAAAATATCAGCATCTAATTATTGTATGGCATCAGACTTTGATGACCAATGCCACATATAGCTACAGTTCAATGGCCAGCAGATAAGTGTTGAACAAGAAGCATGTCTTTTTACAATACGAGTCTGCAATCTTGTTCACATCACTAAAACCGATGATTTGAAATAGGAAGCCTACAACTATAAAGCTCTTGTTTTTATAACAAAAACCAAATGATGGACCTGCTCGTAACAAAATTAAACGGTAGGAAAACGACATTGTGCCCTACACATAGTACCACTGAGTTGAGTTCATAGTTTCTAAGCTTGGAAGCATCAAGGCAGCCTTACTGCGTATCAACATGTTCACAAATAAGCAAACCTAGTGAAAGCCTAACACACACTTAAACACGCCTAGAGTAAATAAGGCAACATACTCCGATGATCGACACCACAAATAGCAGCGGCTTGATGGCCAGCACACACCATATGAGTGTTTAACGAAAATAAACATGATTTAACTATGCAAGGGAGCAATGTGATTATGAATGATTACTCAACATCGTACATGCTTGTACACATAATAGAAATGTTTTGCATTCATGTTCCATTATAGAAAAATCGTGTAGGTCAAATGGAGTAATTACCGTATTATAACACAGAAAAATCCAAAATTTGCATGTCATGTGTGAGAGCCCAATTCACCAAAACGGGATGGATATGTTGGCTATTAGCAATTTCATGAGTGCTTACGTATCTTTTAAACCGTAACTCCGATTTTAACATGTTATATATGAAATTTGATTAGAAAATGTGTGAAATCTGAATATGATGTTAATTTTACATGTTAAATATTTTTTAAATATTATTTTGAAAGCAAACTTATAACTATAGCGCACGATCCATTTTTCTTTTATACAGGCGGCGATCCGGATTGCAAATAAACACCCACTATAATCATATAGGGAAAAGAAAACATTGAGAACTACACGTGCATACCTCTGAATACGTCGCAGGGGAAAACAACAGATTTCCCATCGTGAATGTGAGAGAGAGAGAGAGAGAGAGAGAGAGAGAGAGAGAGAGAGAGAGATAGAGAGAGAGAGGGAGATGAGAGGGAGGAGAGAGGGAGCGAGAGACCTCTTAGGATTAACCACATGCAAACACGTTTTGGTTTGTGCGAACACTAAGGCCACCGCCGGCGAGGGTGAGAAGAAGGATAAGCGGCAACACAAATATGATGCGTCGCTAAAATAAAGGAGATGGACCTATTGTGGTTTTAAGTGATGGTTGTTCGATTAAGAGTGTGTGTTGTGTTTTTTCTCCCGTTGCAACGCACGGGCTCTTTTGCTAGTAGTACCAAAGCATTGTCAATGCCATGGTTGTTTATAAAGAAGGATGCAATCCTGTAAATACTTCAAACCATATTATACACAAGTTGGAATCATGTCACATATTGACATGCGTACATAGGCACTAGGAATCCTAATACACATGCTGAAGCATTGCATCTGTGACAAGGATGCACCACATTCCCACTTCGGGTGTAGATACATCAAGAAACCGGTGGTGTACATGGCAAGAAGCATAAGAGACGACGCCAACTCAAACAAGGGCACCGTACGTGCAGAGGGGTGTCTCCATATCGCCATGGAATAAAGGTGCCAATCTCGTCGCTGGCAGTGTTGCACGGATGACGGTGAGGAGATGAGTATGCTGAGATAATTGGGATCACCAATGGTCGCGCTGAAGATCGTCAGCACGTGTGTGCTCTTCCGCCCCTCGTCCACCTCGACGGATCACGACCACAACAATCGTGGAGAATTCGTGCCTGATCACGGCCATGGCGTCGTGGAGAATTAGCACCTCGTTGGATCACGTCCATAACGCCTCCTCGTTGGTGTTCTCGCCAAAGACGTGCTCCTTGTTTCCGCTCCCCGTTGATCCTCGCCACCATAGCCGGCGGCAGCGATGACGTGCGAGGAGCTCCAGGATTGATGGCGGCTGTGGTGGTCACCTATCTAGGTCATGGCCAGGATAACGTGGGGGTGCCTAGGATTATATAGAGAAGCTGCAAGGCGTTGGATCGTTTCAGAAAGTCTAACGGAAGGGATGTGGTCTGACACGAGCGGTGGGATCAGACGCGTGATGCAAAGTGTTTCCCTTTCCCAAAAGTTGCATGCTTCCTTTACCCCTGGTACATTAAGACGCAATATCTTTCTCAAAATAGTACTTCAATACAGACCATGAATTTCGCTATACTTAACTTTAATCATCCAGATGCAACAATTCCTAATGTTGTGACCTTTCTTTGGTGTATTTAGAAGACTAGGAATGACTACCTTTCTTGCATGAAACAAGTCAATCCACTGTAGGTATATCAAGCAATGCAGGGAATAATTCAATGGGGGGGACTAGAAAGAGATTAGCTTATCAGGTGAGATCTTGCGATAGAGCTATATGAGCCATTGGATTAGGAGCCGATGGTACAGATCAAGAAAGTTGGGAAGTGGTGAACATTTTGCATGAACCTCCTTGTCGTACGGGAATATTGCAGGCAGAGCTGTACCTCAAACATCTCTCTGCTGGACCAGGGCCCGTCGCCGCATGTGCAGCACGCTAGCACCTATGGATTTGTTTAAGGTTTTTGATTTATGGAGCCGTCAGCGAAGACTATTTCCTTCTTCCTTTTGTTAAACACTCTTCTAATCTGATGTTCTTCACCTAATTCAAAAATATGTGTGATGAATCTCAAATGACAATTCTTTCTTCCAGCCCACTGTTAGCACTGAAAGCTGTACTAACCCACTGAAAACAACAAGTCAGCAGTAGATGTAGTAGTTATATTTACAACATACACGTCAGAGATGTAATTGCTGACATATAATTAGCCCATTGAACCAGTATTTCAACCCATTACTCAGTACTTCCTCTGTTTACACAGGGACTAGTAAGCCAACATGTAATCAGAGGAACAACCATCCCATTGTATCTTCGATAACATATACTCCCTCCGTTCCTAAATATAAGTCTTTTTAGACATTTCAAATGGACTACAACATACGGATGTATGTAGACATATTTTAGAGTGTAGATTCACTCATTTTGCTTCGTATGTAGTCATTTATTAGAATCTCTAGAAAGACTTATATTTCGGAACGGAGGGAGTAACATATACTTAGCCTGATGATTTTACACAAACACTTTCTTTTTTTTTTCTTCGGACAAGTACGAGCGTCATGCAACATAGCTTCCTGGCATGAGTTGCAAGTGGGTGAAATCCGTACAGTAACTCCTAGTTTGATCTTCATCGGCCCTGCCTTCTTGTCATTGTCTCTATGCCCCTTAATTCTCGGGCATGTACCTCTTGCATAGACGTTAGTCGGTGTTAGGATGTCAACCTGGGTGGGGAAAGTGCTACCAACGAATGATTCTTGCCCTTCTTCTGTAGTCTGAGATGCAACGGGGGCAGATTGCAAGATAGCAGATTCGAGATTGCACAAACCCGTATTCAGCAAGTCAAGTCCTCCACTCGATTTTTTAGCACATGGAATGATATCCTCTAATGTGTTCCGTGCATCTAAGATATTTCTTCTTGTATCCATGTCAACGCAGTCAATGGGATTATCTTCAAGTGCATTCTCTTCATCATCGTAGACAACATCCCTTCAAAGATAAAAGTAACCGTGTGATAAGCTTCAGGTCTTTCAAAATTTCCTACAACTTTCCAGTACATAAAAGGATGGAAGCTCATTTAGCTTTGCACCACTCAAGACACGTATGACATGGTGACACATAATGCCCTTTGACTCGAAGAGCTTGCAAGAACATTTAGGAATCATGGTTGTTGTTTCCAAATGTACCTCTCTTACCTTGCTTTTAGGATGACCTTGATCGCTAATCAACACAATCTTCGAACTCCCCACAGTTGTGGTGTCCTGGACATCACAATGCTCTCTAGCAGCAAATATCTCTGACTGAAACAAGGCAAAGACCTCATGAGTAAATATTATGCTACCTTGTCTTTTCACTTCGGAACATGTCAGCAATCTAGGTGTCGTATGTATGCTGGTGTGGTCAGCAATCAACTCCTTTTGCCTTTGACTTTTCAAGGCTGTGTCAAACCTAAGACAAAACTCAACAAAAGCAAGCTTGCGTCGGATGAAATTCATGAAAAATGAGTTTTCACTCTCTGACCTAGAGGTAGTTCTAGTAATACCAGCTAGTGCAATGTCCATGAAGTATGACGGCACCCATGACCAACGGATCAGGTAACATTTGACAAACCACTCATTCTTTTGTAAGCCAAAATCTGAAATTAAAGACTTGTATGGTACTGCCACTCGTCTTTATGGAGCTCTGTTTTACTCGGCGATCCAGAAGGTGCCCGATTGGTCACTATAAAGTGGGTTCAGTACAGGACAGGTTGTCTCATCTCTTTATTTATTTAGTTTGATATAATGGTCTCATATCTTCTCTCAGCAAACTGATCGCTCGCCCGAGTACATTAGTGGTTTTGGGAAGCCTTTATGTACAGTACATAGCAGTACTTGAAGCTTCCCTTGTCTGGTTTTTATTATTTTCTTATTTCTATGTTTTTCTTTACGGCTTAAAGATTGTTTTATTTTTTATTTTTTTGTTTTTCTTTTCTTATGTTTGTTATTTGTTTTCTTTTTCGTTTTCTATTATCCTTCAAATTCACCAACTTTATCCTCCCAGTTTTTTGCTATCGACATTTTTTTACTTGTCATGAATTTTTTTCAAAAAGTTGCCTGAGCAATATTTAACACTTTCATGAATATATTTTTAAACATGTGAACATTGTTTTAATATTATGAGTTTTTAAATGTCACAAGGTGTTTATGTATATGTTTTGAACATTTTCTTAAAATTGCACTAGATTTTTTTACATATTACAAATAAAATTGAGTTGATTTTTTAAATGTCGTGACTTTAAAAATAATTGCACAAAATTATTTTAAAAAAGTTAAATGTTTTTTAAATGTCAAGAATATACTTTAAATGTGTGAACATATTTTAAATGTCACAATTATTATTTATTTTAGAAACATTTCTATAAACTATGCGAACATGCTTTTACATTGCACTAGTAAGAATGCACGTGCAACGCACGACTGCTAAAAAATTCTCGTATGTAAACATATTTTTGTGTGTAATACATAGTATGTGGATTATGCAAAGAGGAAGTTAAGTACTTCTGGGGCATGCATTAAGGGATTCCGGCATAATAATGATAACTAACATGGTGAAGAACCGTAAAAAACTAACATGGTGATGAATTACATTTGTTATCAGACTAAAACCGCAAAAGAATTGTCGGCTAACATGGAGCAGGGCAGCCTAGAAACAAACATAATTACTGCTAGTTGTCGCTATTCGTAGAGATTGTTAAAGGCCTCTAGTTAAGAATGAAGTCAGTAAACCTGTGAAAATAATAATATAGGAGAGTTGTGATTTTGGCATGAAGCATTTCTTTCGTAGTAAGCTCTGGCACAAACTGCGGTAAGGAAATTCATAATGTAACCAATTCGTGCACAAATGCCGGTGACAAGGAACACAAGTAAATAAATAAATAAATAAAAGAATAACAGCATATTACATATCATTTGAAAGTTGCATTATCTAATTGAACTACAATTATTGACCGTAGTGGGACTTTTATCAAAATGGCACATCAGAGACACGATCTCATCCCAAAGAACCTCTGAAACTTTTTAAGTTTATATATTTATATATTTATATATGACCATAACAAAATATCATTTGAAAATTGTATTATTTGATTGAAATACAGAAACTACAAGTAGTAGGATACTACTGGGTTTATAAAACCAACACAGACTCTCCTACCTAAATTATGATGCTTCGTTGGCATGAACACCTTTTACTTTTGTTTCCTCTTTCATATGTCTCACATGAATGATAAACCTGCATATATTGCCTTTAAGAGTGATGCTTGGAAATGAAGGAAACAACAAAGCTTGAATATGCCAACGCCATGGCTCATTGGTGAGGATGTGACATGGTCAATCCAGTTCTGGTATTTATCCATAGTCCACACTTTTTTCCTAGAATCCATAGACCACACTTCTACACAAATTTTTGCGAAGTACTAACTGGAGCTTGTGCCCGATTCTTTTTTATTGCTACAGTAACAGAGCAAATAAAAGGAATACAACATGAGAATAAAATATACACCCAAGCACGCACTTGCTTACCATATGTTGAGGTGCTTGAGATTACACTACAAACTGTCCAACAAAATACCATAGAAAGGTTTCTCAAAATAAACAGAATGGCATGATGGCATAGAAATGTCACACAAAAATACAGTAGCCCTGCAGTTCCGTTTTTATGCTTCTCTAACACTGAAAGCAATAGCCAAATCTCATTGTATAATTCTTCCAGAGTAATAAAATGGCGAGCTCGCTCCAATATTGAATACAAATGCATGTGTCTCACTCAGCAGGGCAATGCACCTGTCGGCAGATACAACTTCAATAGAATACCGAAAGAAAAATAAATTTATAGCATAAAAATGTATGTATCTATCCAGACAAGGAATTGATTATTTAGTACGCACAGATTTGGTAGATACAGATTCAAATCTAGCCCACGTCATGATCCATTGAACCTGGCTGCATCCCTTGTAATAAGGATGGCTGGGACTGAGAGCAAATACCTCTCACGGAAGGAAGTTAAAGGATACTGAATTACTGATAGCTCAGGAGTAAATATAGCTTTCATATTCATGGAGTCTGCCGCAGCAGCAAAGATGCGCAACACTGCAGCAAGGAAGAATAGCACGTAACTGCATGACGGACAGAAACCATGTCCATGCACTTCAGTCCGTTCCCTAGAGGAAACATCATGGCAAGACTAATCCACATGCATGCTATGACAGGAAATACATGGTTGTGCGTCTGATACAGTTGCATTAGAAACATATACATACACACAGTTGTATGTCATACCATATCTATATCTATGACACATGTTGAAATGAAGGAATGAAATGTATTGGTATTACGGAAAAGGGCAAGATGTGGCTCTTCCATCCAGAGAATTTAATTTTCAAAGGGAATGATTTAGCATGAGTCATAGATCCTATTGCAAACATAGTTCTAGCTGGTCCTATTAATTATTCAAGGATTTACATCATAAATTATATAGACAACTATTAAACTACTATAATTCAAAGTGTTGTGCCATCCAGCAAGAAAACATAGTATTTCCAACATAAAAAATGTACAGACCTGATGTCCCAAGGTTAGGAACATAGCAGCCTGTAGGAATGCACTGCTATGTAGGCACGTTTTTATCTTGGATAAAAATATTGTTGATGATCAAATCTTGTGTAGCAAACTATTGTGTAGCAAACATAGTATGACTTGGAGGCATGGTCTGATATTTCTACACTTTTTATCTTCAGTCAAATTGCTGGTGACAACAAATCAATACTCCTACTTCAATAACCTGGTTTCAAATGCGGCTAAACAATATACTAATTTGTGCAATGTGTTAGCAAATTGACCATCATGTGATCAATTTTGGTTTTCTAAACTTAGCCGATCGTGTGAAAGCTTTCCTGACAGCGTGGAGTGGGACCTCAAGAGCAAGTAGAAGGTCATGCAGGCCAGTCGTGAAAGATATCCTCTGAGTGCCTCGCTGGACACTCAGAATAACTGTATAGAAGAGCTACCATAATTTTCCATGCATCTACAACTTGTACATTCTCACTTCATCTAGTAAAATATTGTTGTGCCTTCTAAAAAGATGTATTGTCGGACTCCCATAGAGTCTTACAATAGAAGTTAAATTAGCAGGCCCACACAAATGGCTTGCATCAGAGAACTGACAATTAACTGCGTCAAAATAGCACATCCACGAGCAAACTAATCAGCATCTGAATAAAATAAACCTCACTTTCACCAGAACGCTACCGAAAGGTTGAACCAACATAGCAGCATACACTTCTGCTTAAAGAGAAAAATTGTCAAACACATACCGTGAAGAACTCTGTTCAGATGCACTTAGTGAAGAGAATGGAGGCCTGATTGGATGCAACTCTTCAGTCGAGGTGACATGTCACCGTCCACCACCAGCACAGGGACTCGGCAGGGAGGGGGCGTGGGAGGGGAAGGGGGAGGGGCTGGCTAGGGAGGTTGGGCGTGTTAGATGTATTAGATGTGTGTGTATAGTATCTCCTTTGTACATATGTATCTGTACTGGCCCTTGGCCCTTGTGAGATAGTAGTTGCTCATTCTCTAACATGGTATCATTTGCCACGGTTCTCTCCCGCACGCCGCAGCTCCGTGCGTCCTCTCCTCCCCCGCAGCCGACCCTCTCCTCTCTGGCCGCCGACTGTCTCTCCTCCGCCCTACGCGCGCCCGGCTGCCTTTCCTCCGCGCCCGCACGTGCCCGCACCTGAGCTCTGGCGCAGCTGCGCCGTGCCCGCTCGCGCCCGGCAGCCGCGTCCTGCGCTTGCCCGCGACCGGTCCCGCCCATGTTTGGCCGCCGCGCCCGTGCTCGTCCGCGACCGGCCGCCGCTGCTGTGCGCCCGCCTGCGCCAGGCAGCCGCTGCTCCGCGCCGGGCCGAGCCCGCCCCGGCTGACGCTGCTCTGCGCCCGGCCGCGTCCGGTCGCCGACGCCCTGCATCGGGCCGTCCCGCCCCTGGCCGTCCCGCGCCCGTCCGCGCCTGGCCAGCGGCGCATCGTGCCAGGCCTTGGAGCGCCCGCCCCTCGATTCTGCATTGGGGCCGATCCAGATCGTGCTGCGTTGACCTCAAAAAAAAAAATCCTAATGTCTTCTTCGGGCTACGTCGTTGTTCCTCGGTGCTCGGTGATCTTCGATGACACCAACTATGCTGAGTTTGCGGGCTTTATGCGTATCCACATGCGCGGTCTTCTCCTGTGGGGTGTTCTCTCTGGCGAGGTCCCCTGTCCGCCATGCCCTGTTGCGCCCGTGGCCCCAATACCCCCGGTGCCACCCGTCCTTGCTGCTGATGCTTCTCAGGCTGACCAGGATGCAACCAAGGCTCTCGATGATGCTGCGGTGGATGCTTATGATCAGCAGGTATCAGCCTATTCCGATGCTCTTTCTCTCTACCGGGATGTTCTGTCTGCTTACACTCAGTGGTGCAATGATGATGCTCGGGCTGCTGCTGTTCTCACTGCTAGTGTCCTACCTCAGTTTGCTTCGGAGTTCATGAGCCTCGGTACTGTTGCAGCGATGTGGTCTTTCCTCTTTCAGCGCTATCAGCCCTCTGGTGATGCGCTCTACTTATCTGTGGTGCGTCAGGAGCATGCTCTTCAGCAGGGTGACTCTTCTGTTGATGAGTTCTACACACAGAGTTCTACCATCTGGCGCCAGCTTGACTCACTTCGGACAGTTGTTTGTGGAACTTGTCGTTGCTGCCAGACTATGAGGTCCGACTTGGAGTTTCAGCGTGTCCATGAGTTCTTATCTCGCCTCCGCTCCGAGTTTGAGCCTCGACGCGCTCACTTGCTTGCTCGTGGTCGTGTTCCTATCTCGGAGGTCCTTGCTGAGCTTCGTGCTGAGGAGACCCGTCTCCGTTCTGCTGGGTTGCTTGCTGTTCCCTCTGTGTTGGTTGCTCGAGCTCCTGTGTCGTCTGCTCGTCTCACCGCTCCATCACTTCTGCCCACACCTTCAGGGGGGTGGGTCGCCCTTCTTCTGCTGAGAAGGGCAGATCGCGCCGTGACACTTTCTGTGGCTACTGCTCCACGCACGGTCACCCAGAGTCTGATTGCCGTCAGAAACAGCGAGACCAGAGGCGTTGTTCTTCCAGTGGGACTCATGCGTCTCCCCCGACTTTGTCACTCACTGACCAGGATATTATGCGACTCAAGCGCATGCTGGCCTCCTCTGGTTCTTCCTCGACGGGTTCTGTTGCTGCTGTGACTGCCACCACCACTCCGCCCCCGTCGGAGCCTACTCAGTCAGGTACATCCTCGTGGGTTCTGGATTCTGGAGCTTCCTTTCATATGTCATCTGATTCTTCTGCTTTATCTTCCCTTCGACCTCTTGATTTTCCTCATAATGTTCTCACTGCCGATGGCACACCTCTTCCTGTTGCTAGTCGTGGCATTCTCTCTACTCCATCTTTTTCTGTTCCTAGTGTTTCTCATGTTCCTCGTCTTACCATGAATCTTTTTTCCGCTGCCCAACTTACTGATTCTGGTTGTCGTGTCATTCTTGATATCGACTCTTGTTCCATTCAGGATCGTCGCACCAAGGCTTTGGTTGGTGCTGGCCCCAGCGCCGTGAGTCAGAGGGCCTTTGGGAGGTTGACTGGCTTTGTGTTCCTTCTGCTGCCACCACTTCTGCCAGCTCTCATGCTCTTGCTACCTCTTCATCTGCGTCCTTCCAGCAGTGGTATCATCGCCTGGGTCACATTTGTGGCTCTCGCTTGTCTGCTTTAGTTCGTCAGGGCCTTTTAGGGTCTGTATCTGGAGATGTCTCCTTACATTGTAATGGTTGCAGACTTGGCAAACAGACCCAGTTACCTTATCCTACTAGTGAATCTGTATCTCAGCATCCTTTTGACTTAGTTCATTCTGATGTCTGGGGTCCTGCTCCCTTTGATTCGAAAGGTGGTCATCGTTACTATGTTTTGTTTATTGATGATTTCTCTCGCTACACTTGGCTCTACTTCATGAAATCTCGTCGCGAGGTTCTCTCTATATACAAACGTTTTGCTGCCATGGTTCACACTCAGTTTTCCACACCCATTCGTACTTTTCGTGCTGACTCCGCTGGCGAGTATATCTCCCATTTGTTGCGTGGTTTTCTCGCGGAACAGGGTACTCTTGCCCAGTTCTCATGTCCTGGTGCTCATGCTCAGAATGGCGTTGCTGAACGGAAGCATCGTCACCTGCTTGAGACGGCTCGTGCGCTGATGATTGCCGCTTCTCTTCCACCCCACTTTTGGGCTGAGGCTGTTTCTGCATCCACCTATCTCATTAACATGCATCCCTCGACTGCTCTACAGGGTGGTATTCCTATGGAGTGTCTCACTGGTTGATCTCCTGACTACTCAGCTCTTCATATGTTTGGATGTGTGTGCTATGTCCTGCTTGCCCCGCGGGAACGCACCAAACTGACTGCTCAGTCAGTTGAGTGTGTTTTCCTTGGCTACAGTGATGAGCACAAGGGCTATCGTTGTTGGGACCCTGTTGGTCGTCACTTGTGCATCTCGCGTGATGTGACCTTTGATGAGTCTCGCTCTTACTACCCCCGCCCTTCCTCCTCGAGTTTC
This sequence comes from Secale cereale, assembly GCA_902687465.1. Taxonomy (NCBI): domain Eukaryota; kingdom Viridiplantae; phylum Streptophyta; class Magnoliopsida; order Poales; family Poaceae; genus Secale; species Secale cereale. Next base: position 888,389,368 of record LR738712.1, on the reverse strand, counting down.
TCTGTGGACGATATTTCTTTCCTTCTCCTTCCCGATACCTCCTCCTCTGTACCTCAGGTCTCTCCCCTTCCTCTGCCCCATCTTACTCTTCCTCACATGCCACCGACACCCCACTCCCCTCCATCCTCATGTCCACCATCCTCTCCGATCCGTCGGCCTCTCTCTCCTTTTCCTCTCCACTACACTCGTCGCCCTCGTGTTGAGGCTGATTCCCCTGACACACCTTCCACTTCCGATGTTCCTCCTTCCACGCCTTCACCAGTTCATAATCTCAGTGCTCGACCTCGGCCCCCTCTTGATCGCTACTCTCCTGCCCAGTACGGCCTCTCTGTTGTTACTGCGCTGACTTCCTATCAGGCTGCCCTCACTCAGCCTGAATGGCAGCTTGCGATGGCCCAGGAGCTTGCTGCCTTTGAGCGTTCTGGCACGTGGGATCTGGTTTCCCTTCCTTCTGGTATTCGTCCCATCACATGCAAGTGGGTCTATAAGATTAAGACTAGCTCTGATGGTTCTCTTCAGCGCTAAAAAGCTCGTCTTGTGGCTCGTGGTTATCAGCAGGACCATGGCCTCCTGCAGTGCGGGAATAGAGAGATTAGTGAGGAGAGGGAGAGAGAGAAGGGAGGAGGTGGGCGCTGGGTGCGGCTGACCGGCAGAGGAGGTCGGCGGCGGCTTGCAGGTGTGTTGGCGGCGACCGGAGGCGGGGTCGGCTCGGGGCGATCGGGGGAAGCACGAGAGTAGGAAAGGGGAAGCACGGGAGCGGCAGCGCAAGATTGTTGCGATCTAGTTTTTTTTAACATATCTGTTTCTTCTCGATAAGGCATGATTCGGGTGGAATCTTTTCGAAAATCAGGGGCGGGGCCGCTGAATCGAGGACGCGGAGCGCTACGAGGATTGACAAACGTCGGCGTCTGCCTGGCAGAACAATTGATCTGAGACGTTGATTCGAGTGATAGACCATTGATGTAATCTGGACAGTAGGATATATGTCTAAATTGCTCTGATCGGAGGGTTATGGTTATCCTGTGTACAGATTAATGGCTTTAGGAGAATTTATGTTTGCTCTTTTAATAGTTCAATTTCTTAATGAGTGGTGAATATTTTGGAAAAATAATGAGTCCAATTTCTTTAAAATGTTCACATCTTTTTTTTGCGAGAAAATTTTCGATCTATTCATGTTCAATCATGGCAGTACAACGAATACCAGAAATAATAGAAATTACATCCAGATCCGTAGACCACCTAGCGACAACTACCAGCACTGAAGCGAGCCGAAGGCGCGCCGCCGTCATCGCCCCTCCATCGCCGGAGTCGGGCACAACTTGTTGCAGTAGACAGTCGGGAAGTCGTCGTGCTAAGGCCCCGTAGGACCAACGCACCAGAACAGCAACCGCCGCAGATGAAGAATAACATAGATCAGAAAGTTCCAATCCGAAGACACACGAACGTAGACGAACACCAATGAGATCCGTGCAAATCCACCAAACATAAATCCGACGGAGACACACCTCTAAAATAAGTGTCCATGTATCTTGAAAATATATCATATATTTTTCTGTTTTATTTTTGCGGTTAATCATGTACTTTTTTTTCTAAGAGAATAGGGACGGAACACTTCCAGCAACGTGGGTACAATACGGGAGAAATTAAAGGACAGGTGCACGTAACAATCAATAATGCACACAGAACTATATTGCTGGTCCAGCCTATGTGCTCTACCATGTAGGGGAGCTATACAGGAGGTCGTATGTGATTCCTTTGTCGCCGGCTACTCGGTCGGTGATATCGTTGAGTTCTTCGCTATGGGGGCTTCATCCGGCGAGGGTTTTGTAGCGGTGGGACGTCCTGCTTGGTACTATAAAGAGGTGCTGGCGGTTGATCTCATCTGCCTCAGAGACGCTATGCCGGCAAACAGGGACTTGTGATAGGTACAATGGCCTTCCTACTCTCAAAATTTGGAGTTCGAGCGTTTCGGAAGATTGTCGAGAGTGCGTGAAGATTCTCAAGGATGAATGGCCTGATCCATCTCGGATGCCTTCCATGATGAAATGCGATGCCAAGTCCCACTGGTGGCTTCTGATCGGGCGAGGGTTCTGTAGCGGCTGGCCGGTGTGCTTGAGGCGCTCACGGTTGATCTTGCCCGCGTTGTAAATCCCGAGACAGCCGACAGGGATGTGGGACAAGCACGTGGGCCCCGTCTTGATACACGCCACCTTGCTGCAAAAATCTGGAGCTAGAGCTTCTCGGGGGTCGTCAAGCGTACGCGATGGTTCTCATGGACGAAGGGTTCTCATTTACTGATGCCTCCTACTCCCAAATGCTTTTACTTTCAACATTTATTTTCTTCTTTACTCACTCTCTATCTAGGTCTAGCTAGCTTAGTATTTTCTATATGTACAACTTTACAGATTTTCAATACCAGCAAAAAGATATGGAGAAATGTATTATGACATTATATGGTGAATGCTGGGTCGAGGATATGGAGAAATGTATGGTAGCGCCACCGATCTTTTTATAAAGGTTTGGTTGTGTGTTTGTTTTACTCGGCGATCTAGAAGGTGCGTAATTGCTCACTACAAAGTGGGTTAAGCATGGGACAAGAGGTCTCATCTCCTTTATTAGGGGACAAGCCACCTATAACAATCGCCCAAGTGGGCCTGCCCATTTGAGGTTTTCCATCTGGTTTTTTTCTTTTTGATGTTTTCCTCGCGTTTTAATGGGTTGTTCAATTCTTCTCGTTTTGGATTTTTTTTTTACTATTTCAATTTTTCTCCTATTTTCCTTTTTGAATTATTCAACTTTTAATCCTCCCAATTTTAATGTACAATTATTCTTTTTACATATTTTCTAAAAATTGCCTGAACGACTTTTTTTTGCGTGTACATTCACAACACAAGCAGGGACAGAGCCAGAAAATAGTGATGGAGGGGGGGGGGGGGCAAGAACTAGAAGGATCAAAATCATAGCATACAATATTTTTTGCGTGTGGAAATCATAGGATACATTAACACATACAGTAGTAAATATCATCAGACCTAAATAGCTTTTTTGCGGAATAAAATATATGTCTACTGTTCTAAGATAAAAAATAAAATTACATATGTATTAATTCGAAGACAGATTTACAAGCGCGTCAGTATCAAAGAAGTCAATGATTTCTTCAAGCTAAACATTGCCGCTAGTTCCTTCCCAATGTCTGTAGTTTTTCCATCTAATGAAGGCCTGAATCTATCAATGAAACCGAAGTACCTTTTTCCTCATTTTATTGCGTCTCATCCTCGCGGTCAGAGTCAAACAGATCTTAACCAACAATTGCTCCACCACTTGGGCATTCAATGTTGACATATTAGTTGACCACAAGCTTTCATTAAATTACAGACCGGGCACATCGCTGAGTTGCTTCTCTGAATTACCACAAAACAGGTCACACCAACACCCAATTACAATTTACCTGCTAATGCATTTCTTGCGCTATGGTATTTACACTTCCTTTTACAAATCTAAAAAAGATTGTCCAGTTACAGTCAGAACATGAAAAAAAAAATCTGTCAAAAGAGCAGAAAATCACATCAATAATATATAAGCACTTGATTATGACCATTATAGTGCCTTGTGGCTCCATCCTAATCGGACGCCCTGCGGCTCGACAGGCTCCCAGCGACTCAGACGATGACGAGGATCCCAATCATTAGGACTCCATGCAGCTCGATCAGTCCTGGGCGCCCTGCTTGATGCTATGCGATGCCGAGTTCATCTCAGTGGCGGCTTCCAGTTCGGCGAGAGTTCCACGGCGGCTGGCTGGTATGCCTGAGGCTCTCGAAAATCCTCTGTGAGTCGACAGGGTCGTGGGATAACACGTGGCCCTTGTGCTGATGTTCGCCGCGTTGCCCTGAAAATCTGGAGTTGGAGCTTTTCGTGGGATCGTCGAGCGTATGGTTCTAATTGATGAATGGTTATCATTAACCTGGTGCCTCCTACTCCGAAATGCTTTACTAGTTTCACGAATTTTCTTCTTATTCTTGTGTCAATTCCTATGTAGGCAGCTAGCTAGCCCCTTTTTATTTCCTATACCCAAAGCTTTACGCCTTTTTAATACTAGCAAAAAGATGTGGCTTGACTAGCAATACTAGGTGACCTTTTTTACAGATTATACAAAATGATTTTTAAAAAATCATGATTTTTTCTAAAATGACATGAATATTCATTTAAGCGTGTGAACATATTTTAAATGTCACATTTTTAATTGTAGATACATTTTTATAAACCGCGCAAACATGCTTTTACATTCCATGAGCATTGCTTAATGCGTGATGAATATTTTGCAAAACTAATTAAACCAATTTCTTAAAAATGTTCATATCTAAAATAAGTGTCCAAAAATCTTCACATCCATTTTTCTATATATTTTTTTTGCGGTTGATCATGCATTTTTTTCTAAAAGAATAGAGAAGGAACACTGCCAACAACGCGGGTACAACACGAGGGAAATTAAAGGACAGGTGCTCGTAACAATCAATAATGCACGCAAAACTATGTTGCTTGTCTGGCCTATGTGCTCGGCATTGTAGGCGAGCTATAGAGGTGGTCATATGTGATGCCTTTGTCGCCGGCTACTCGGTTGGTAATATCGTTGAGTTCGTCGCTATGGGGGCTTCTCATCCGACGAGGGTTCTGCAGCGGCAGGACGTCCTGCCTAGTACTATAAAGAGCTTCTCACGGTTGATCACATCCACCTCCTAAACCTTAAGTCGGCAAACATGGACTTTTGATAGGCACAATGGCCTTTTTACTCTCTAAATTTGGAGTTGGAGCGTTTCGGAAGATCATCGAGAGTGCGCGACGGTTCTCATGGATGAATGACCCAATCCATCTCGGATGCCCTCCATGATGGTATGCGATGCCGAGACCCACTTTTGGCATCTGATCAGGTGAGGGTTTTGTAGCGGCTGGGCGGCGTGCCTGAGGCACTCACAGTTGATCTTGTCCGCGTTGTAAATCTTGAGTCAGCCGACAGGGACGTGGGACAATCATGTGGGCACCGTGTTGATCCAGGCCGCCTTGCCCCGAAAAACTAGAGCTGGAGCTTTTCGTGGATCGTGGAGCATACACGATGGTTCGCATGGAGGAACATTTCTCATTTACTGATGCTTCCTACTCCCAAATGATTTTACTTTCACAATTTCTTTTCTTCTTTACTCACTCCCTATCCAGGTTTTTTAGAACAAAGACGTCAGGCAGCGTACAGAACAGACAGAAGAAACCTTGAACACATAAGTTTTAGGGATCAACACACTACACCAAAAGGAGCATCGGATGCATAAGTGCAATACATGGCTAGACAGGCAAGATAAGAGCGCGCAGTGTCGGCATTGACACAACCAAAGAAGCCATCCATCCCTATGGAGCATCGGAGACGGGCGACGGGGCTCGGGATGACACGTAGACCGCTCGCAGACGCGCGAGAGCTTGACGATGAAGATCAGAGTCCTGTAGCCTTCCCAGCGGTGCCCAGAGCTGCAAGAACACGATGCATTTGAAGAGAATATCAGTCGGGTGGGAGGGGAAAACACCCTCAATAGAAAACTTGTTGCGAATCTGCCACACAGCCCATAGAAGAGCCGCCGCGCATGTCCACATGACATGACGCGCCGGCCCCTGAACCGAAGACAGCAGGGTAACAAGCGCGGCATGTGAGCGTGGATCCCAATCAACGCCTGTGGCTTCGCGAACCGCGCTCCAGGCTAAACGCACCAAAGGACAACGGAAAAAAGCGTGGTCAGCGTCTTCCGGAGCCGCACACAGCGCACACGGCCCTGAAGCCGGGCCATTGCGCTTGGCGATGTTTATAGAAGTGGGGAGACGATCTTGAAAAAGTTGCTAGAGAAAGACTTTAACTTTGAGAGGGATACAAGCCTTCCAAAGACCCGAGGAGGCCGAGGGCCCAGCCCCTCGCGTAAGCGCCCGGTACAAAGATTTGACTGTGAATTTGCCAGAAGCCGAGAGTGTCCAACACACTGTGTCCTCGGTGGGTGTTAAAACGACCTCTGAAATCAAAGCCCGAATGCGTTCCCAATCCGCCAATTCCGGGTCTGATAGCTCCCTCCTAAAGTAGATGGGGGTGGATAGGTGCTTAGGGCGGAGAAAACTAGTTGGTTAGGTTCCACCGTAATGGCATAGAGTTGGCTAAACTCTGACCAAAGGGGTTGTTGGCAGATCCACACATCATGCCAAAAACGAGTCGATCGACCATTATTAACCGAGAACTTTGCGCCCCTGGCAAAGAACAGTTTGAGGGATTGGATGAAATTCCAGAAAGGGGATCCTCGAGGTAGTGCCTCAAAAAATTCCCATTAGGGAAATATTTGTTGGAAATATGCCCTAGAGGCAATGATAAATTGGTTATTATTATATTTCCTTGTTCATGATAATTGTTTATTATCCATGCTAGAATTGTATTGATAGGAAACTCAGATACATGTGTGGATACATAGACAAACACCATGTCCCTAGTAAGCCTCTAGATGACTAGCTCGTTGATCAATAGATGGTTACGGTTTCCTGACCATGGACATTGGATGTCATTGATAACGGGATCACATCATTAGGAGAATGATGTGATGGACAAGACCCAATCCTAAGCCTAGCACAGATCGCGTAGTTCGTATGCTAAAGCTTTTCTATATATCAAGTATCTTTTCCTTAGACCATGAGATTGTGCAACTCCCGGATACCGTAGGAATGCTTTGGGTGTACCAAACGTCACAACGTAACTGGGTGGCTATAAAGGTGCACTATAGGTATCTCCGAAAGTGTCTGTTGGGTTGGCACGAATCGAGACTGGGAGTTGTCACTCCGTATGACGGAGAGGTATCTCTGGGCCCACTCGGTAGGACATCATCATAATGTGCACAATGTGATGAAGGAGTTGATCACGGGATGATGTGTTACAGAACGAGTAAAGAGACTTGCCGGTAACGAGATTGAACGAGGTATCGGTATACCGACGATCGAATCTCGGGCAAGTACTGTACCGATAGACAAAGGGAATTGTATACGGGATTGATTGAATCCTTGACATCGTGGTTCATCCGATGAGATCATCGTGGAACATGTGGGAGCCAACATGGGTATCCAGATCCCGCTGTTGGTTATTGGCCGGAGAGTTGTCTCGGTCATGTCTACATGGTTCCCGAACCCGTAGGGTCTACACACTTAAGGTTCGATGACGCTAGGGTTATAGGGAAAGTATGTACGCGGTTACCGAATGTTGTTCGGAGTCCCGGATGAGATCCCGGACGTCACGAGGACTTCCGGAATGGTCCGGAGGTAAAGACTCATATATGGGAAGTCCCGTTTTGGTCACCGTAAAAGTTTCGGGCGCTATCGGTAGCGTACCGGGACCACCGGGAGGGTCCCAGGGGTCCACCGGGTGGGTCCACCAGCCCCAGAGGCATACGTGGGCCAAGTGTGGGAGGGGACCAGCCCCAGGTGGGCTGGTGCGCCCCCCACCAGGCCCAAGGCGCCTCCAAGAGGGGAGGGGGGCAAACCCTAGGGCAGATGGGCCCTAGGGACCAATCTGGTGTGCCCCCCTCTTCCTCTCCCCCTCTGGCCGCCACCCCTAGATGGGATATAGGGTGGCCGCACCCCTAGGGGTGGGAAACCCTAAAGGGGGCGCATCCCCTCCCTTCCCCCTATATATATGAGAGTTTTGGGGCTGCCCATAACACGGTTTGACCTCTCTGGCTTGGTGCAGCCCTACCTCTCTCCCTCCTCGTCTCTCGCAGTGCTTGGCGAAGCCCTGCTGGAGTCCCGCGCTCCTCCACCACCACCACACCGTCGTGCTGCTGTTGGATGATGTCTTCCCCAAACTCTCCCTCTCTCCTTGCTTCTCAGGCTGACCAGGATGCAACCAAGGCTCTCGATGATGCTGCGGTGGATGCTTATGATCAGCAGGTATCAGCCTATTCCGATGCTCTTTCTCTCTACCGGGATGTTCTGTCTGCTTACACTCAGTGGTGCAATGATGATGCTCGGGCTGCTGCTGTTCTCACTGCTAGTGTCCTACCTCAGTTTGCTTCGGAGTTCATGAGCCTCGGTACTGTTGCAGCGATGTGGTCTTTCCTCTTTCAGCGCTATCAGCCCTCTGGTGATGCGCTCTACTTATCTGTGGTGCGTCAGGAGCATGCTCTTCAGCAGGGTGACTCTTCTGTTGATGAGTTCTACACACAGAGTTCTACCATCTGGCGCCAGCTTGACTCACTTCGGACAGTTGTTTGTGGAACTTGTCGTTGCTGCCAGACTATGAGGTCCGACTTGGAGTTTCAGCGTGTCCATGAGTTCTTATCTCGCCTCCGCTCCGAGTTTGAGCCTCGACGCGCTCACTTGCTTGCTCGTGGTCGTGTTCCTATCTCGGAGGTCCTTGCTGAGCTTCGTGCTGAGGAGACCCGTCTCCGTTCTGCTGGGTTGCTTGCTGTTCCCTCTGTGTTGGTTGCTCGAGCTCCTGTGTCGTCTGCTCGTCTCACCGCTCCATCACTTCTGCCCACACCTTTAGGGGGGTGGGTCGCCCTTCTTCTGCTGAGAAGGGCAGATCGCGCCGTGACACTTTCTGTGGCTACTGCTCCACGCACGGTCACCCAGAGTCTGATTGCCGTCAGAAACAGCGAGACCAGAGGCGTTGTTCTTCCAGTGGGACTCATGCGTCTCCCCCGACTTTGTCACTCACTGACCAGGATATTATGCGACTCAAGCGCATGCTGGCCTCCTCTGGTTCTTCCTCGACGGGTTCTGTTGCTGCTGTGACTGCCACCACCACTCCGCCCCCGTCGGAGCCTACTCAGTCAGGTACATCCTCGTGGGTTCTGGATTCTGGAGCTTCCTTTCATATGTCATCTGATTCTTCTGCTTTATCTTCCCTTCGACCTCTTGATTTTCCTCATAATGTTCTCACTGCCGATGGCACACCTCTTCCTGTTGCTAGTCGTGGCATTCTCTCTACTCCATCTTTTTCTGTTCCTAGTGTTTCTCATGTTCCTCGTCTTACCATGAATCTTTTTTCCGCTGCCCAACTTACTGATTCTGGTTGTCGTGTCATTCTTGATATCGACTCTTGTTCCATTCAGGATCGTCGCACCAAGGCTTTGGTTGGTGCTGGCCCCAGCGCCGTGAGTCAGAGGGCCTTTGGGAGGTTGACTGGCTTTGTGTTCCTTCTGCTGCCACCACTTCTGCCAGCTCTCATGCTCTTGCTACCTCTTCATCTGCGTCCTTCCAGCAGTGGTATCATCGCCTGGGTCACATTTGTGGCTCTCGCTTGTCTGCTTTAGTTCGTCAGGGCCTTTTAGGGTCTGTATCTGGAGATGTCTCCTTACATTGTAATGGTTGCAGACTTGGCAAACAGACCCAGTTACCTTATCCTACTAGTGAATCTGTATCTCAGCATCCTTTTGACTTAGTTCATTCTGATGCCTGGGGTCCTGCTCCCTTTGATTCGAAAGGTGGTCATCGTTACTATGTTTTGTTTATTGATGATTTCTCTCGCTACACTTGGCTCTACTTCATGAAATCTCGTCGCGAGGTTCTCTCTATATACAAACGTTTTGCTGCCATGGTTCACACTCAGTTTTCCACACCCATTCGTACTTTTCGTGCTGACTCCGCTGGCGAGTATATCTCCCATTTGTTGCGTGGTTTTCTCGCGGAACAGGGTACTCTTGCCCAGTTCTCATGTCCTGGTGCTCATGCTCAGAATGGCGTTGCTGAACGGAAGCATCGTCACCTGCTTGAGACGGCTCGTGCGCTGATGATTGCCGCTTCTCTTCCACCCCACTTTTGGGCTGAGGCTGTTTCTGCATCCACCTATCTCATTAACATGCATCCCTCGACTGCTCTGCAGGGTGGTATTCCAATGGAGTGTCTCACTGGTTGATCTCCTGACTACTCAGCTCTTCATATGTTTGGATGTGTGTGCTATGTCCTGCTTGCCCCGCGGGAACGCACCAAACTGACTGCTCAGTCAGTTGAGTGTGTTTTCCTTGGCTACAGTGATGAGCACAAGGGCTATCGTTGTTGGGACCCTGTTGGTCGTCACTTGTGCATCTCGCGTGATGTGACCTTTGATGAGTCTCGCTCTTACTACCCCCGCCCTTCCTCCTCGAGTTTCTCTGTGGACGATATTTCTTTCCTTCTCCTTCCCGATACCTCCTCCTCTGTACCTCAGGTCTCTCCCCTTCCTCTGCCCCATCTTACTCTTCCTCACATGCCACCGACACCCCACTCCCCTCCATCCTCATGTCCACCATCCTCTCCGATCCGTCGGCCTCTCTCTCCTTTTCCTCTCCACTACACTCGTCGCCCTCGTGTTGAGGCTGATTCCCCTGACACACCTTCCACTTCCGATGTTCCTCCTTCCACGCCTTCACCAGTTCATAATCTCAGTGCTCGACCTCGGCCCCCTCTTGATCGCTACTCTCCTGCCCAGTACGGCCTCTCTGTTGTTACTGAGCTGACTTCCTATCAGGCTGCCCTCACTCAGCCTGAATGGCAGCTTGCGATGGCCCAGGAGCTTGCTGCCTTTGAGCGTTCTGGCACATGGGATCTGGTTTCCCTTCCTTCTGGTATTCGTCCCATCACATGCAAGTGGGTCTATAAGATTAAGACTAGCTCTGATGGTTCTCTTCAGCGCTAAAAAGCTCGTCTTGTGGCTCGTGGTTATCAGCAGGACCATGGCCTCCTGCAGTGCGGGAATAGAGAGATTAGTGAGGAGAGGGAGAGAGAGAAGGGAGGAGGTGGGCGCTGGGTGCGGCTGACCGGCAGAGGAGGTCGGCGGCGGCTTGCAGGTGTGTTGGCGGCGACCGGAGGCGGGGTCGGCTCGGGGCGATCGGGGGAAGCACGAGAGTAGGAAAGGGGAAGCACGGGAGCGGCAGCGCAAGATTGTTGCGATCTAGTTTTTTTTAACATATCTGTTTCTTCTCGATAAGGCATGATTCGGGTGGAATCTTTTCGAAAATCAGGGGCGGGGCCGCTGGATCGAGGACGCGGAGCGCTACGAGGATTGACAAACGTCGGCGTCTGCCTGGCAGAACAATTGATCTGAGACGTTGATTCGAGTGATAGACCATTGATGTAATCTGGACAGTAGGATATATGTCTAAATTGCTCTGATCGGAGGGTTATGGTTATCCTGTGTACAGATTAATGGCTTTAGGAGAATTTATGTTTGCTCTTTTAATAGTTCAATTTCTTAATGAGTGGTGAATATTTTGGAAAAATAATGAGTCCAATTTCTTTAAAATGTTCACATCTTTTTTTTGCGAGAAAATTTTCGATCTATTCATGTTCAATCATGGCAGTACAACGAATACCAGAAATAATAGAAATTACATCCAGATCCGTAGACCACCTAGCGACAACTACCAGCACTGAAGCGAGCCGAAGGCGCGCCGCCGTCATCGCCCCTCCATCGCCGGAGTCGGGCACAACTTGTTGCAGTAGACAGTCGGGAAGTCGTCGTGCTAAGGCCCCGTAGGACCAACGCACCAGAACAGCAACCGCCGCAGATGAAGAATAACATAGATCAGAAAGTACCAATCCGAAGACACACGAACGTAGACGAACACCAATGAGATCCGTGCAAATCCACCAAACATAAATCCGACGGAGACACACCTCTAAAATAAGTGTCCATGTATCTTGAAAATATATCATATATTTTTCTGTTTTATTTTTGCGGTTAATCATGTACTTTTTTTTCTAAGAGAATAGGGACGGAACACTTCCAGCAACGTGGGTACAATACGGGAGAAATTAAAGGACAGGTGCACGTAACAATCAATAATGCACACAGAACTATATTGCTGGTCCAGCCTATGTGCTCTACCATATAGGGGAGCTATACAGGAGGTCGTATGTGATTCCTTTGTCGCCGGCTACTCGGTCGGTGATATCGTTGAGTTCTTCGCTATGGGGGCTTCATCCGGCGAGGGTTTTGTAGCGGTGGGACGTCCTGCTTGGTACTATAAAGAGGTGCTGGCGGTTGATCTCATCTGCCTCAGAGACGCTATGCCGGCAAACAGGGACTTGTGATAGGTACAATGGCCTTCCTACTCTCAAAATTTGGAGTTCGAGCGTTTCGGAAGATTGTCGAGAGTGCGTGAAGATTCTCAAGGATGAATGGTCTGATCCATCTCGGATGCCTTCCATGATGAAATGCGATGCCAAGTCCCACTGGTGGCTTCTGATCGGGCGAGGGTTCTGTAGCGGCTGGCCGGTGTGCTTGAGGCGCTCACGGTTGATCTTGCCCGCGTTGTAAATCCCGAGACAGCCGACAGGGATGTGGGACAAGCACGTGGGCCCCGTCTTGATACACGCCACCTTGCTGCAAAAATCTGGAGCTAGAGCTTCTTGGGGGTCGTCAAGCGTACGCGATGGTTCTCATGGACGAAGGGTTCTCATTTACTGATGCCTCCTACTCCCAAATGCTTTTACTTTCAACATTTATTTTCTTCTTTACTCACTCTCTATCTAGGTCTAGCTAGCTTAGTATTTTCTATATGTACAACTTTACAGATTTTCAATACCAGCAAAAAGATATGGAGAAATGTATTATGACATTATATGGTGAATGCTGGGTCGAGGATATGGAGAAATGTATGGTAGCGCCACCGATCTTTTTATAAAGGTTTGGTTGTGTGTTTGTTTTACTCGGCGATCTAGAAGGTGCGTAATTGCTCACTACAAAGTGTGTTAAGCATGGGACAAGAGGTCTCATCTCCTTTATTAGGGGACAAGCCACCTATAACAATCGCCCAAGTGGGCCTGCCCATTTGAGGTTTTCCATCTGGTTTTTTTCTTTTTGATGTTTTCCTCGCGTTTTAATGGGTTGTTCAATTCTTCTCGTTTTGGATTTTTTTTTACTATTTCAATTTTTCTCCTATTTTCCTTTTTGAATTATTCAACTTTTAATCCTCCCAATTTTAATGTACAATTATTCTTTTTACATATTTTCTAAAAATTGCCTGAATGACTTTTTTTTGCGTGTACATTCACAACACAAGCAGGGACAGAGCCAGAAAATAGTGATGGAGGGGGGGG
>LR738712.1:888323683-888374244 GCA_902687465.1 Secale cereale | reverse complement strand
CGGTTGATCACATCCACCTCCTAAACCTTAAGTCGGCAAACATGGACTTTTGATAGGCACAATGGCCTTTTTACTCTCTAAATTTGGAGTTGGAGCGTTTCGGAAGATCATCGAGAGTGCGCGACGGTTCTCATGGATGAATGACCCAATCCATCTCGGATGCCCTCCATGATGGTATGCGATGCCGAGACCCACTTTTGGCATCTGATCAGGTGAGGGTTTTGTAGCGGCTGGGCGGCGTGCCTGAGGCACTCACAGTTGATCTTGTCCGCGTTGTAAATCTTGAGTCAGCCGACAGGGACGTGGGACAATCATGTGGGCACCGTGTTGATCCAGGCCGCCTTGCCCCGAAAAACTAGAGCTGGAGCTTTTCGTGGATCGTGGAGCATACACGATGGTTCGCATGGAGGAACATTTCTCATTTACTGATGCTTCCTACTCCCAAATGATTTTACTTTCACAATTTCTTTTCTTCTTTACTCACTCCCTATCCAGGTTTTTTAGAACAAAGACGTCAGGCAGCGTACAGAACAGACAGAAGAAACCTTGAACACATAAGTTTTAGGGATCAACACACTACACCAAAAGGAGCATCGGATGCATAAGTGCAATACATGGCTAGACAGGCAAGATAAGAGCGCGCAGTCTCGGCATTGACACAACCAAAGAAGCCATCCATCCCTATGGAGCATCGGAGACGGGCGACGGGGCTCGGGATGACACGTAGACCGCTCGCAGACGCGCGAGAGCTTGACGATGAAGATCAGAGTCCTGTAGCCTTCCCAGCGGTGCCCAGAGCTGCAAGAACACGATGCATTTGAAGAGAATATCAGTCGGGTGGGAGGGGAAAACACCCTCAATAGAAAACTTGTTGCGAATCTGCCACACAGCCCATAGAAGAGCCGCCGCGCATGTCCACATGACATGACGCGCCGGCCCCTGAACCGAAGACAGCAGGGTAACAAGCGCGGCATGTGAGCGTGGATCCCAATCAACGCCTGTGGCTTCGCGAACCGCGCTCCAGGCTAAACGCACCAAAGGACAACGGAAAAAAGCGTGGTCAGCGTCTTCCGGAGCCGCACACAGCGCACACGGCCCTGAAGCCGGGCCATTGCGCTTGGCGATGTTTATAGAAGTGGGGAGACGATCTTGACAAAGTTGCTAGAGAAAGACTTTAACTTTGAGAGGGATACAAGCCTTCCAAAGACCCGAGGAGGCCGAGGGCCCAGCCCCTCGCGTAAGCGCCCGGTACAAAGATTTGACTGTGAATTTGCCAGAAGCCGAGAGTGTCCAACACACTGTGTCCTCGGCGGGTGTTAAAACGACCTCTGAAATCAAAGCCCGAATGCATTCTCAATCCGCCAATTCCGGGTCTGATAGCTCCCTCCTAAAGTAGATGGGGGTGGATAGGTGCTTAGGGCGGAGAAAACTAATTGGTTAGGTTCCACCGTAATGGCATAGAGTTGGCTAAACTCTGACCAAAGGGGTTGTTGGCAGATCCACACATCATGCCAAAAACGAGTCGATCGACCATTATTAACCGAGAACTTTGCGCCCCTGGCAAAGAACGGTTTGAGGGATTGGATGAAATTCCAGAAAGGGGATCCTCGAGGTAGTGCCTCAAAAAGTTCCCATTTGGGAAATATTTGTTGGAAATATGCCCTAGAGGCAATGATAAATTGGTTATTATTATATTTCCTTGTTCATGATAATTGTTTATTATCCATGCTAGAATTGTATTGATAGGAAACTCAGATACATGTGTGGATACATAGACAAACACCATGTCCCTAGTAAGCCTCTAGATGACTAGCTCGTTGATCAATAGATGGTTACGGTTTCCTGACCATGGACATTGGATGTCATTGATAACGGGATCACATCATTAGGAGAATGATGTGATGGACAAGACCCAATCCTAAGCCTAGCACAGATCGCGTAGTTCGTATGCTAAAGCTTTTCTATATATCAAGTATCTTTTCCTTAGACCATGAGATTGTGCAACTCCCGGATACCGTAGGAATGCTTTGGGTGTACCAAACGTCACAACGTAACTGGGTGGCTATAAAGGTGCACTATAGGTATCTCCGAAAGTGTCTGTTGGGTTGGCACGAATCGAGACTGGGAGTTGTCACTCCGTATGACGGAGAGGTATCTCTGGGCCCACTCGGTAGGACATCATCATAATGTGCACAATGTGATGAAGGAGTTGATCACGGGATGATGTGTTACAGAACGAGTAAAGAGACTTGCCGGTAACGAGATTGAACGAGGTATCGGTATACCGACGATCGAATCTCGGGCAAGTACTGTACCGATAGACAAAGGGAATTGTATACGGGATTGATTGAATCCTTGACATCGTGGTTCATCCGATGAGATCATCGTGGAACATGTGGGAGCCAACATGGGTATCCAGATCCCGCTGTTGATTATTGGCCGGAGAGTTGTCTCGGTCATGTCTACATGGTTCCCGAACCCGTAGGGTCTACACACTTAAGGTTCGATGACGCTAGGGTTATAGGGAAAGTATGTACGCGGTTACCGAATGTTGTTCGGAGTCCCGGATGAAATCCCGGACGTCACGAGGACTTCCGGAATGGTCCGGAGGTAAAGACTCATATATGGGAAGTCCCGTTTTGGTCACCGGAAAAGTTTCGGGCGCTATCGGTAGCGTACCGGGACCACCGGGAGGGTCCCAGGGGTCCACCGGGTGGGTCCACCAGCCCCAGAGGCATACGTGGGCCAAGTGTGGAAGGGGACCAGCCCCAGGTGGGCTGGTGCGCCCCCCACCAGGCCCAAGGCGCCTCCAAGAGGGGAGGGGGGCAAACCCTAGGGCAGATGGGCCCTAGGGCCCAATCTGGTGTGCCCCCCTCTCCCTCTCCCCCTCTGGCCGCCACCCCTAGATGGGATATAGGGTGGCCGCACCCCTAGGGGTGGGAAACCCTAAAGGGGGCGCATCCCCTCCCTTCCCCCTATATATATGAGAGTTTTGGGGCTGCCCATAACACGGTTTGACCTCTCTGGCTTGGTGCAGCCCTACCTCTCTCCCTCCTCGTCTCTCGCAGTGCTTGGCGAAGCCCTGCTGGAGTCCCGCGCTCCTCCACCACCACCACACCGTCGTGCTGCTGTTGGATGATGTCTTCCCCAAACTCTCCCTCTCTCCTTGCTGGATCAAGGCGTGGGAGACGTCATCGGGCTGCACGTGTGTTGAACGCGGAGGCGCCGTTGTTCGGCGCTTAGATAGGAATCAACCGCGATCTGAATCGTAGCGAGTACGACTCCTTCATCCGCGATCTTGAAACGCTTCCGCATCGCAATCTACAAGGGTATGTAGATGCACTCCCCTCTCCCTCGTTGCTAGATTAATCCATAGATAGATCTTGGTGATGCGTAGGAAATTTTTTGATTTTCTGCTACGATCCCCAACAATGGCATCATGAGCTAGGTCTATGCGTAGTATCTTGCACGAGTAGAACACAAAGTAGTTGTGGGCGTCGATTTGTCAATTTACTTGCCGTTACTAGTCTTATCTTGATTCGGCGGCATCGTGGGATGAAGCGGCCCGGACCGACCTTACACGTACTCTTACGTGAGACTGGTTCCACCGACTGACATGCACTAGTTGCATAAGGTGGCTAGCGGGTGTCTGTCTCTCCCACTTTAGTCGGATGGGATTCGATGAAAAGGGTCCTTATGAAGAGTAAATAGAAATTGGCATATCACGTTGTGGTTTTGGCGTAGGTGAGAAACGTTCTTGCTAGAAACCTATAGCAGCCACGTAAAAACTTGCAACAACTATTAGAGGACCTCTAACTTGTTCTTGCAGCATGTGCCGTGTGATGTGATATGGCCAAAAGGATGTGATGAATGATATATGTGTGATGTATGAGATTGATCATGTTCTTGTAATAGGAATCACGACTTGCATGTCGATGAGAATGACAACCGGCAGGAGCCATAGGAGTTGTCTTATTTATTGTATGACCTGCGTGTCACTGAATAACGCCATGTAATTACTTTACTTTATTGCTAAATGTTAGCCATAGTAGTAGAAGTAATGTTTGGCGAGACGACTTCATGAAGACACGATGATGGAGATCATGATGATGGAGATCATGGTGTCATGCCGGTGACGATGATGATCATGGAGCCCCAAAGATGAAGATCAAAGGAGCAAGATGATATTGGCCATATCATGTCACTATTTGATTGCATGTGATGTTTATCATGTTTTACATCTTTTTTGCTTAGAACGACAGTAGTGAATAAGATGATCTCTCACTAAAATTTCAAGAATTGTGTTCCCCCTAACTGTGCACCGTTGCTAAGGTTCGTTGCTCCGAAGCACCACGTGATGATCGGGTGTGATAGGTTCTAACATTCGCATACAACGGGTGTAAGCCAGATTTACACACGCGATACACTTAGGGTTGACTTGACGAGCCTAGCATGTACAGACATGGCCTTGGAACGCGGAAGACCAAAAGGTCAAACATGAGTCGTATAGAAGATACGATCAACATGAAGATGTTCACCGTTAATGACTAGTCCGTCTCACGTGATGATCGGACACGGCCTAGTCGATTCGGATCATGTATCACTTAGATGACTAGAGAGATGTCTATCTGAGTGGGAGTTCATTAGATGAACTTAGTTGTCCTGAACAATAGTCTAAGTTGACTTCACAAATTATGTTGTAGACCATTAACTGCGCTGTAGCTCCCTGTTTAATACGATCCTAGAGGAAGACCAAGTTGAAAGATATTGTAACCAATGATACGGACTGGGTCCGTAGTCCGAGGAGTGTCCTCACTACTACACGGAAGGCTTACGTCTTTGATGTATCGCTCGATGTGCAAACCCCTACAACGTCATCTGTGGATGTTGTGAACACTTGACAAACACGTCTTGATGACTACTTGATAGTTTAGTGCACTATACTTTACGCCTTAGAAACGGGTTTACCAATGACGTTTTGAACGCCATAGGACATATGAGATGTTCGAAGAGCTGAAACTGGGATTTCAGGCTTATGCCCGTGTTGAGAGGTACGAGACCTCTGACAAGTTCTTTTGCCAAAAGGATGGAGGAGAATAGCTCAACTGGTGAGCATGTACTCAGAATGTCTGGGTGCTAAAATCACTTGAACCAAGTGGGAGTTAATCTTCTAGATGAGATAGTGGTTGACGGAATTCTCCAGACACTATCACCAAGCTACTAGAACTTCGTGATGAACTATGACATGCAAAGGATGGAGATGATCCCGGAGCTATTAGCGGTGCTTAAGACCGCGGAAGTAGAAATCAAGAAGGAGCGTCAAGTGTTGATGGTTTAACAAGACCATTGGTTTCAAAAGGGGCAAGGGCTAGAAGGGAAACTTCATGAATGGCAAACCAGTTGTCACTCTAATGAAGGAACCCAAGGTTGAACCCAAACCTCGAGACTAAGTGCTTCGATTGTAAGGGGAACGGTCACATGGTAGCGGAACTACCCCAAATGCATGGTAGATAAGAAAGCTGGCAACTTCAACAAAGTATATTTGATATACGTGTTATTGATGTGTACCTTACTAGTACTCCTTGTAGCACCTGGGTATTGGATACCGGTTCAGTTGCTATTATTAGTGACTTGAAGCAAAAGCTACGGTATGAAAGGAGACTAGCTAAGGGCGAGGTGACGATGTGTGTTGGAAGTGTTTCCAAGGTTGATAAGATCACCATCGCACGCTCCCTCTACCTTCGGGATTAGTGTTGAACCTAGATAAATGTTATCAGGTGTCTATGTTGAGCATGAATATGATTAGATCATGTTCATTGCAATACGGTTATTCATTTAAGTTAGAGAATAATGGTTATTCTGTTTACATGAATAAGACCTTTATGGTCATGCACCCAATGGTTTATTGAATCTCGATCATAGTAATACACATGATAATAATATTAACGCCAAAATATGTAGAGTTAATAATGATAGTACCACTTTCTTGTGGCACTGCCGCTTAGGTCATTTTGGCATAAAATGCATGAAGAAACTCCATGCTGATGGATGTTTGGAGTCACTTGATTTTGAATCGCTTGACACATGCGAGCCATGCCTCATGGGCAGGATGACTAAGATCCCGTTTTCAGGTACAATGAAACGGGCAAGTGACTTGTTGGAAATCATAAATGCTGATGTGTGTGATCCAATGAGAATTAAGGCGTGTGGTGGATATCGTTATTTTGTCATCTTCACTGATGATTTGAGTAGATATGGGTATATTTACTCAATGAAGCAAAAGTCTGAAGCGTTTGAAAAGTTCAAGCAATTTCAGAGTGAAGTTAAGAATCATCATAACAAGAAGATCATGTTCCTACGATCTGATCAAGGGGAGATTTTCTGAGTTGTGTTTGGCAATCACTTAAGACATTGTGGAATTGTTTCGCAGTGGAAGCCACCTGGAACACCACAGCGTAATGGTGTGTCCAGACGTCATAATCGAACCTTATGAGATATGGTGCGATCTATGATGTCTCTTACCGATCTACCGCTGTTATTTTGAGGTTATACATTAGAGACAGCTGCATTCACTTTAGATAGGGCACCAACTAAGTCCGTTGAGACGACACCGTATGAACTATGGTTTGGCAAGAAACCAAAGTTGTCGTTTCTCAATGTTTGGGGCTGCGATGCTTGTGGCTTCAGCCAGAAAAAGCTCGAACCCAAAACGGACAAACACATCTTCATAGGATACCCAAAGGTAACAGTTGGGTGTACCTTCTATCTCAGATCCAAGGACAAAACTGTTTGTCGCGAAGAATGGGTCCTTTCTCGAGAAGGAGTTTTCTCTCGAAAGAATTGAGTGGGAGGAAAATAGAACTTGATAAGGTTGTCGAACCCTCACTTCAACCGGAGAGTAGTGCAACACAGAAAGATGTTTCTGTGGAACCTACGACTGTTGAAGAGGAAACTAATGATAGTGATCATGAAGCTTCAGATCAAGTTGCTACCGAACCTCGTAGGTCGACAAGGATATGTACTACTCCTGAGTGGTACGGTGATCCTGTCTTAGATGTCTTGTTGTTGGACAACGATGAACCTACGAACTATGGAGAAGCGATGGTGGGCCCGTATTCCGACAAATGGTTAGAAGCCGAGAAATCTGAGATAGGATCCATGTATCAAAACAAAGTATGGACTTTGGTGGACTTGCCCGATGATCGGCAAGCCATTGAGATAAATGGATCTTTAAGAAGAAGACGGACGTGGACGGTAATGTCACCGTCTATGAAGCTCGACTTGTGGCAAAGAGTTTTTCACAAGTTCAAGGAGTTGACTACGATGAGATTTTCTCACCCGTAGCGATGCTTTAGTCCGTCGGAATCATGTTAGCATTAGCTGCATTTATGAAATCTGGCAGATGGATGACAAAGCAAGTTTCCTTACCAGTTTTCGTAAGGAAAGGTTGTATGTGATACAATCAGAAAGGTTTTGTCGATCCTAAGGATGCTAAAAGGTATGCTAGCTCCAGCGATCCTTCCATGGATTGGAGCAAGCATCTCGGAGTCGGAATATACGCTTTGATGGAGTGATCAAAGTTTTTGGGTTTATACTAAGTTTGCTAGAAACTTGTATTTACAATAAAGTGAGTGGGAGCACTACAACATTCCTGATAAGTATATGTGAATGACATATTGTTGATCCGAAATGATGTAGAATTTCTGGAAAGCATAAAGGGTTGTTTGAAAGGAGTTTTTCAAAGGAAGACCTGGATAAAGCTGCTTATATAATTGGGCATCAAGATCTATAGAGATAGATCAAGACGCCTGATGATACTTTCAAAAGGAACACACACCTTTGACATGATTTTGAAGGAGTTCAAAATAGATCAGTCAAAGAAGGAGTTCTTACCTGAGTTGTAAGGTGTGAAGTTGAGCAAAACTCAAAGCTTGACCACGGCAGAAGAAAGAGGAAGGACGAAGGTCGTCCCCTATGCTTTTGTCATAGTCTCTATACGGTATGCCATGCTGAGTACCGCACCTGATGTGTGCCTTGCCACATGTCTGGCAAGAGGGTACAAAGGTGATCCAGGAGTAGATCACTGGATAGTGGTCAAAATTATCCTTAGAGGAATAAGGAAATGTTTCTCTATTATGGAGGTGATAAAGAGTTCGACGTAAAGAGTTACGTCGATGCAAGCTTAACACCTATCCAGATAACTCTGAGTAGAGATACCGGATACGTATAATGGAGCAAAAGTTTGGAATATCTCCAAGTGGAACGTGGTAGCGGTATCTACGATATGACATAAAGTTTTGCGAAGTACATAGGGATCTGAATGTTGCAGACCCGTTGACTACAACCTCTCTCACAAGCATAACATGATCAAACCCAGAACTCATTGAGTTTTAATCACATAGTGATGTCAACTAGATTATTTCTAGTAAACTCTTTGGATGTTAGTCACATGGCGATGTGACCCGTGAGTGTTAATCACATGGCGATGTGAACTAGATTATTGACTCTAGTGCAAGTGGGAGACTGTTGGAAATATGCCCTAGAGGCAATGATAAATTGGTTATTATTATATTTCCTTGTTCATGATAATTGTTTATTATCCATGCTAGAATTGTATTGATAGGAAACTCACATACATGTGTGGATACATACACAAACACCATGTCCCTAGTGAGCCTCTAGATGACTAGCTCGTTGATCAATAGATGGTTACGGTTTCCTGACCATGGACATTGGATGTCATTGATAACGGGATCACATCATTAGGAGAATGATGTGATGGACAAGACCCAATCCTAAGCCTAGCACAGATCGTGTAGTTCGTATGCTAAAGCTTTTCTATATGTCAAGTATATTTTCCTTAGACCATGAGATTGTGCAACTCCCGGATACCGTAGGAATGCTTTGGGTGTACCAAACGTCACAACGTAACTGGGTGGCTATAAAGGTGCACTACAGGTATCTCCGAAAGTGTATGTTGGGTTGGCACGAATCGAGACTGGGATTTGTCGCTCCGTATGAAGGAGAGGTATCTCTGGGCCCACTCGGTAGGACATCATCATAATGTGCACAATGTGATCAAGGAGTTGATCACGGGATGATGTGTTACAGAACGAGTAAAGAGACATTCCGGTAACGAGATTGAACGAGGTATCGGTATACCGACGATCGAATCTCGGGCAAGTACTGTACCGATAGACAAAGGGAATTGTATACAGGATTGATAGAATCCTTGACATCGTGGTTCATCTGATGAGATCATCGTGGAACATGTGGGAGCCAACATGGGTATCCAGATCCCGCTGTTGGTTATTGGCCGGAGAATTGTCTCGGTCATGTCTACATGGTTCCCGAACCCGTAGGGTCTACACACTTAAGGTTCGATGACGCTAGGGTTATAGGGAAAGTATGTACGCGGTTACCGAATGTTGTTCGAAGTCCTGGATGAGATCCTGGACGTCACGAGGACTTCCGGAATGGTCCGGAGGTAAAGATTCATATATGGGAAGTCCCGTTTTGGTTAACGGAAAAGTTTCGGGCGCTATTGGTAGCGTACCGAGACCACCGGGAGGGTCCCGGGGGTCCACCGGGTGGGGCCACCAGCCCCGGAGGCATACGTGGGCCAAGTGTGGGAGGGGACCAGCCCCATGTGGGCTGCTGCGACCCCACCAAGGCCCAAGGCGCCTCCAAGAGGGGAGGGGGCAAACCCTAGGGCAGATGGGCCCTAGGGCCCAATCTGGTGCTCCCCCCTCTCCCTCTCCCCCTCTGGCCTCCACCCCTAGATGGGATCTAGGGTGGCCGCACCCCCTCCCTTCCCCCTATATATATGAGAGTTTTGGGGCTGCCCATAACACGGTTTGACCTCTCTGGCTTGGTGCAGCCCTACCTCTCTCCCTACTCGTCTCTCGCAGTGCTTGGCGAAGCCCTGCTGGAGTCCCGCGCTCCTCCACCATCACCACGCCGTCGTGCTGCTGTTGGATGGAGTCTTCCCCAACCTCTCCCTCTCTCCTTGCTGGATCAAGGCGTGGGAGACGTCATCGGGCTGCATGTGTGTTGAACGCGGAGGCGCCGTTGTTCGGCGCTTAGATCGGAATCAACCGCGATCTGAATCGCAGCGAGTACGACTCCTTCATCCGCGTTCTTGAAACGCTTCCGCATCGCAATCTACAAGGGTATGTAGAGGCACTCCCCTCTCCCTCGTTGCTACATTACTCCATAGATAGATCTTGGTGATGCGTAGGAATTTTTTTTGATTTTCTGCTACAATCCCCAACAATATTTGGCACGTAAAAGTTCCATCCAAAGGCCATCCCCCCCTCCGGGACAGCTTCCAAATCCATTTACACATGAAGCGGCCCCTCCACGGGCACACCCTGCCCGCCATCTTTGTACACAAAGGTTCCCAATCAGAGATCGAGCATTTCTTCTCTGCAATAGGGAGACCTAAGTACATAAAAGGTAGTTTTCCAAGTTTGCAATTGAGCAAATTGGCTACCCTAAGGCTTTCGGCCGCATCCATCCCTATGGATATGACTTCACATTTGTGAAAGTTGATTTTGAGACCTGACATAAGTTCAAAGCATAGGAGAATAGCCTTGACCGTTGCAATACTATGTTGGTCCGGTTCGAACAGAAGAAGCGTGTCATCTGCGTATTGTAGGTGTGAAACCCTCCTGGGATCAAGTGCTCTACCACTCCCCTGATATGGCCAGCGGTGCGAGCTTTGTCTAGCATGGCTCCGAGAGCATCTGCCACAAAGTTAAATAACAACGGCGATGCCGGGTCCCCTTGTCGCAGTCCCCGTTTGTTGCGGAAGAAGTTCCCTACTTCTCCATTGACGGCAATCGCCGTTTGGCCCCCGTCCCTATCCAGGTCTCTAGCTAGCTTCTTAGCATTTTCTATATCTACAGCTTCACAGCTTTTCAATACCAGCAAAAAGATATGGAAAATGTATGGCGAGATTATATGGTGAATGTTGGCTCAAGGATATGGAGAAATGTATGGTAGCGCCACTCGTCTTTTTATGGAGCTTTGGTTGTGTCTTTGTTTTACTCGGCGATCTAGAAGGTGCGTAATTGCTGACTATAAAGTGGGTTAAGCATGGGACACGAGGTCTCATCTCCTTTATTAGGGGACAAACCCTGACCTATAACGATCACCCGAGTGGGCTTGCCCATCAGAGGTTTTCCATCTGTTTTTTTTTCTTTGCCGTTTTTATGGGTTGTTCATTTCTACTATTTTTGGATTTTTTTACAATTTCATTTTTTTCTCCTATTTATCCATTTCGAATTACCCAACTTTAGTTCCTCTCAAATTTACTGTACACACATTCTTCTACATGTTATCTAAAAATTGCCTAAACAACGTTCTACATTTCCATGGAAATTTTGTAAAACATGTGCATGTTATTTAACTATTATGTTTTTTAATGCCACACAAAATTTTATCTATATGTTATGAACATTTTCTAAAAATTGCATTGATAATTTTTTATTTGTTATGATCATTTTTTAAAATCTTCTTAATAAATAACTAAACATGTGAAAAGTTTTTTGAATGTAGTCTACAGCTTTTTCGATGACATGAACATGTGTTTTACAAATTACACGAGCTAACCTTTACATTTTCATGAATTTCTTTAAAAAAATCATGAACATACTTCCATATGTGTGAACAATTTTTAAATGTCACAAATTTTGTAATTGTACAAACTTTTTTTTAAACTGCACAAGCATTGTTAGCGCCGCCCTCACGCATCGCCGCTCTTGTTCTTCTACCTCGGTGTTGCCTCTCACAACTCTCTATCTTCTTCTCTCAATCTACTCTCTCAAGAACACAAGGACACACACCAAGGCAGAAAACATACACACACCCAGGGGCGGACCCAGGACAAAAATGTCCCGGTGTCCCATGTAGTCCTTCTACTTTATTTGGGTGAGAAAAAATTTACGGCGGCCTCTTTCAGGAGCTATGGCAGATCATTGTCCATCCAGGATAGATAATATTTGAATTTTATTTTTCCCGAATTTGAGGAGTTCATAGCAGTTACCATATAATAGTGCCGAGGAACTCCAACAACAATTGTTGTGCGATCACGAAGATTTTGCAGGAGCTTTAAAATCGTGCCTGTAGTACATGATTTGCATAGAAATAAGATTCCACAATTTAAAACAGTTGATAATAAAACTGCTTACCGAAATAGCAAAATCAATTGTTTCACTTAAAATACTATATACGTAGAAAACTCCAAAGTATGGAAACAAAGATGATCTGTAAATTGGAAAATCACCCGGTAAAACCTGAAAATCCCAGTAATCAAATTCTCCAAGAGATGTGAATCACAATAAAATTTTGGAATATCATGGTAATCCAATTCTCAAATAGATGGGAATCACTAATCAAATTTGGAAATACCGTAACCTACTTCTCAGTAGTAACACCTTTTGAGATTAGAAACCCCAGCCATAGTTACGGTCAATGGGAGAAAATAATTAAAGAAAATAGAGGCTTGGACTTGAAATAGATGAGGAAATTACCTTACCGTGGTATTTTCTCCAGCGATCCATGAAAAAGTGGCGCGCCGCCACGCGATGGTGAGTCACGGGTTAGCCTACAGGACGGGGCGAGGCCATGAGGGCTGGGTGTGAAGGAGGCGAGAAACCAGAAGCGCAATACGCGCTGATACACACAGAGCGGATCGATCGATCAGATAGATCTAGCTCTCGTGATTGCATGACCGCATGGGCCGTTAGATGGGCTGCGCGAGCGCTTAGTCGCTGGTTTCTTTCCGGTGTCCAACAACAAATTTTACCGGTGTCACACGTCTACGTGGGCTATATATATGGCGTACTCGGAAATTTTACCCAGTGTCCTGTGACACCGGTTGGTCTTACATAGGTCCGCCCCTGCACACACCTCACCGTGGAGAAAAGTGGTTTTGCCTCTTGCTCCCGGTGAGCACACATGGGCTACATCTTTGGTGCTCAGCCCTCTCGGCCTTCTTTTCTCATTACTCAAAGCACTATATATATACATCAGGCGCTGGACTCACGCACGCACTACCAGCCATCTTAACCGGCCACTAACATCACACCCTCCATGCACTAACCCATGCGCCAACTGACTAGCTACATGCACGCCCATGTAAATCACTAACAAACTCACGCATGTAATGACTCTTGACTCGGCTAGCACCACGCACACATGCAGCTACAACCTCACATACTCTAACTAACTATGACTTGGCCAAATCACTTGGCTCAACCTGAATGAGCAGCCCGTCACGCTACAGCCACCGTCGCGTCTCGCCGCATCTCACGGTGTTGCCGTATCGCACAGCACCATCGGCATCTCGCCGTGCTCTCCGCATCGCACGACAGCTTGGCATCTTGCCTCCTCGCACATAGCTGAAGCATTATTGGCCCACGTGCACTTCCCTAGAGCATCTAAACTACATGAAAACTTAAAAGTAAACATGTTGATACATCATGACAAGATGAATGCTAACAAGCATTCTTTTATATTCCACGAACATTTTTAATCCCCAGTGATATGTTTTTAAAAGTAATTATTATAATTCCTAAATATGTTCACATTTTTTAAATTAGTGATCATGTTTGTTCGAAATATATTGTGTATTTTCTTCGAAAATAATAGAGAGAGAACACAGGTAGCAACTCAGGTACAACAACACAACGATCAACAATGCACGGACAACTATGCTGCTGGGCTGGCTCATGTGCCTTGTGTTGTAGGCGACCTATATATGAGCTCGTATGCGATGCCTTTGTCGTTGGCTGCTCGGTCAGTGAGATCGGGGAGTTCGTTCCTGTGGGGGCTTCAGATCAAGCGAGTTCTGCCGCGGTGGGACATCCTGCCCTGAGGAGGTGCTCGCAGTTGATCTGATCCGCCTCCTATACCCCGAGTCGGCCAACGGGGACTTGGGATACACACAAGGTTGTCCTTTTTTTTCTGCATGTAGACACACGTTGTACACTCGGGTGATTCCAAATTAATATATCTGGCAAGAGATGAAAAGTATAATAAAGATGCCTGGCTATGTTGGAGAGGGTGGACATGTTCATTGCCATGTATGTTGAAGTGGTTGGATTTGTGCTGCATGCTCTTGGAGTTTTTATGTCACACTAGCTATGACTGCTTTGTTGAAGCTCGTAAGTTGTATTTTGACTGTTTTACACCTAATCAGGGATGGATATATTTTGCCGTTAGTATGAGCTAATGTTCCCCTAAAAAAGGTCTGAGCTAATGTTAGTTATGGGCTGAATATATTTTGGTGGTGGTTAAGCATTCCACCGAGTCTCGCTATTCTGGGCTAGCCCTTTAGCTGAAAGAGCTAGGCAAAAATAAGTCGATTTCGTCATAGAAGGATTAATCAACATAGATCATATTTTGACAACATAATAACTAAGCTTATCATAATCAAGGACACTCCACAAGCTGGCCCTGTTGTAATAATATGGTCCGCCAGGCTCTTCTTGGAGACCGGAGCACAATGTTGTTTCATCTAGCTGCTTGTTTCCCCATTCACTTTCTTTTCTGTCATCTTTGTATTTAAACCATGTATGATGTCTTTTCCTATTACCGTCAATGAAAAGTTCAGGCCGGCCTAGTGACGAATCCCCCTCAGCCATCACTATGAGGGTGGAGTGGACACCACGGCAAACTCGATTTTGCCAAGATAGAGTACTAGTCAATTGGTCGAACAGGTTGGGTGTGTTTAGATACACCCAACACCCGAAGCAGAGTAAACAGCAAACAACACCCAAAAACAGAGGAGACCGAACACATGGACAAGCTGGGAGGAAGGAGCGGGTTACCATATCTTTGAGTGCAAACTCCTGGCCATGACCAAGCCTTAATACACACATTATTAAAGTGTGGCCGTCATCTC
The DNA here is from genome assembly GCA_902687465.1 of Secale cereale. Classification (NCBI taxonomy): domain Eukaryota; kingdom Viridiplantae; phylum Streptophyta; class Magnoliopsida; order Poales; family Poaceae; genus Secale; species Secale cereale. The sequence goes on along the minus strand of LR738712.1, from coordinate 888,359,333 downwards.
CAAGAGGAAACACAGTGAGATGATGTAACCGATTGACAAAGGAGAAGAAACAATTTGATGGAATGTGGATGAATCAGATTCACAAAGGAGAAGAAACAGTTCAACGAGATGAGGTATGTAAGACTAACTGGCGCATGAGCGGGCGGAGGTGTTGTTGGCATCGACCATGGAGAGACTTGCTCATAAAGAAAATGTATCAACTAGAAACTAAGCAAGCACACTGGATGGCACACCAGCATATGAAATCACAAGCATATAATGTTCAGGGTGCATTGTAATGCAGGGCATGTGCAAAACCACCAATAAAATGAATGAAACTACATTTCATAGCGAATTTGCATTGAAACTAAGCAAATTACCATACATCTCCATTCAATCGTCTTCTAAAAAGTATTATTTCCAATCTTGAGACAGGGAACGTTCAGTTCAATACAAAGTAAGCACGCCAAATAAATGAACAAGATAATGGGAAGCTGGACAAGCTAGGAGGAAGGAGCAAAGTGCTCTCGATCAGTGCAAACTTCTGCCCAGCACCAAGCCTTATTTATTACTCCCTCCGTCCGAAAATACTTGTCATCAAAATGAATAAAAATGAATGTATCTAGAACTAAAATATATCTAGATACATCCCCTTTTATTCATTTTGATGACAAGTATTTCCGGACGGAAGGAGTACAAGCATAATCAAAGCATGATCGTCATCTCAATGAGGTAACGGAGCGCAACTCTGTGAGATAATGAACTGAATGTTCACAAACGGTAAATGGAATTATGTGACATAACAAGCGAAGACATGTACGTAGCTCGATCTTCCAGTCGTTGATCTGTTATGACATGTATGTTGCTAGACATCTGTATGCAGCTAGCATTCCATTGTTGTCATCACAAACCTATCCCAATTAACAAATATTTGCATTCACTTCATATCCTGCAAACCAATATCATCCAGAAAGGTAAATTCTCTGAAGTTATGCAGGCGAGGGAGTCAAAGCAGAAATTAGTCGTCAAGAAACCTAGGCCAATCCCAAAATTCTACTACAGTGCGAGGATTGATGTGATGCCTGTCGACAACACTCCTAATGGCAGATTCAGCGCTGCTCTTTTCAGATTCTGTAGCCTCCGTGATTTTCACAAACACCTCTTCAAGTGCTAGTAAGTGCTCGATGTTGGCTGGTCCTGCCCCGTTCTGCTTCCATGCTTTTATGCACTACTGAACGTGAGTTCAAAACGCTTTAGAACAGGGAATGTTCCTCTTCCATCGATGACGATCATTTATTTTGGGAGTCTTCGCAGATATAATTTAAGGTTGACGATGGAGGGCAACTCCGCCAGAATACCAAAAATCTGGAAAACTAAAAATCCCATCCAAAGTGTGTGGTCAGCCTTTGAAGGTTGTGGGGAGGAGACAAACCATCCATGCATCCCTTGGTACATATGCACAGCCACTCGAGGCTACAAAGTTTTCTCAAAGATGAGCTTAGAACATCTAGAATGTCGTCCTGATCATGGTCACCAAAGGCGCCGAAGAAAGTTAGACTTCTCATATTGGTCAGCTCTGGAAGGCCCATGAAGTTATCTAGTGAGTTCACTGATAAATCAAACCCATCAAGATATTTCAGGGATTTCATTTTGCCAATTCCATCAGGCAGCTTTGTATATCCAATCCTCAGATGCAACAAGTATGGCAAATGAACTATATCTGATGGAACACTAGCACTGTGGCGTATATCAAATGTTTCTAACTGTTGGAGCCCTATAATTTGTGTTGGTAGTTGCACATAATCACCATAAGTAGCAATCTTTACATATCTTAGCTGATACAGTTCGCTCATCCTAGTGAGGTCGATTGATCTATGGTAATCCTCGATAAAAAGAACTCGGAGGAACTTGCATTTTGAAAGAGGAGGTATATTCTCAAAGCTTCCAAAGATCATAACACACCGAACCTGTGACAAACTAATCTTCCCAGGTAATACTGTCGCATTACCTGCACCATTCAAGCGAACAGACAACCGACGAACCTTGTATTCCTGTGCTATAATGGATTGTGAACCATCTACTACAGCGAGAAAATTCTCTTATGCATCATATCGTGTACTTTGGATTCTGTCACCAACCCACTGGCGTCAAATCTTACGGGGTCAACGAGGCTCCTATTGACAAGCTCATTGAAATAGTTTCTCGCATTTTTCTTCATGTCTTGTCCATTTTCTTTACTAACAAAACCTTCCGCCATCCAGTGGCATTCAAGATCAGTCTTTTTTATTGTAGGGAGAATCGATTATAACCCCTCCAGTTCATCTGCCTTTGCTCATACGCCCCTTTCTTCGTCTGCCTCACTTATGAGCCCCCTTGTTGCTCATATTGTTGACCATAGGCCCCTTTTCATGTTTAGTTGGACCATTAAGCAACTAACAACGATTCTCTGAGAGTTCTCACCATTCTACGTGCATGGCTGCCATTCCCATGAGCTCAACTACCTCCGTGCAGTCGTCCCCACACCTTGGCCGTGCCTCCCGTGAGAGACCTAAACATCCCGCCCGTTCTTCTTCTATCGGCAGCCCCAGCTCAAGCTCCTCCCGCCGGCAACCCAACCTGCTCGCACCGCTGCCATTATTCCCGTGAAGCTCAACGACTTCCGCACATGGAGCGGCAGGCCTGAGTCCCGTCTCCAGCCCCGCGGGGTCTTCTCGCTCCGTGCTGCCTCCATCGCCATGGCCCGTCCCCAACTGAATCCAGCTCTCTCTCCGCGAGCCCCGACTCGAATCCCCTCCCCTTGTGGTTTCCGGCGGCCCCAAACAAACCAGAGGATCTGCAGGCTAAGTCCGGTGAAGAGAAGATAAGGAGAATATTTCAGTCTTTTGTTCATCTACACAACTAATTCGGAATCAGGTGATGAATTAACGCTTAAACGTGAAAAAGGGGCTTATGATCAAGAGGCAAATCAAACAAGGGGGCTCATAAGCGAGGCAGACGAAGAAAGGGGTGTATGAGCAAAGGCAGATGAGCTAGGGGGGTTATAATCCATTCTCCCTTTATTGTATAGTCCTTTGGATACATACTAAGATATAACAAGCATGTCTTTAGATGACATGGAAGGTCTTTGTAGCTGAGGTTTAAGATTTTTCTCATCCCATCCAGTGTGAGTTTTGTCCCATAAATTGAGCCCAAAGATTTCCGTACGTGTGTCCCACTCTTCTCTGTGGGGACCTTCACTCGCTAGCAAGCTTGCTATGCTAATAATCGCAAGGGGCAAACCATCACATTTTTTGAGAATTTCAACCCAAACATCTCTAAGCTGGTCAGGGCAAGCGTCTTCTGAACCAAATATTCTGTCAAAAAATAGCCTTCTTGACTGTTTGTTATTAAGGGGCTTCATTTGTAAAATATTATCATCACGAGGGGAGCAACATGCCGTGGCCACTTCTTGAACTCTTGTAGTCACTATTGCTCTGCTGCCAAGATCATTGTCTGGGAATGCATGTGTAATAATATCCTAGTGTGATACACCCCACATATCATCAGTTATAATGAAGTACGTGCAAACATTTAGCATAAAATTATATCAAGTAGGAGAAAATTAGCAAATACTTATGTAAAAATGTCAAACCAATGAATTTTACCAATAAGTAGTCAATTAGTAGTTTTGATTGAATAAGCAAGCAAACTCATTAATCGGCGTGCCATCAATCATTTGCCCAAGATTGCGCATTTACTGAGGATTGTTTATACAAAAATACTTCATTTAGAAAAGACACCAGCTCTATCTCCAGAAATATTGTTGACAGAATTCTTCCTTCACTTTCTGTGAGTACTCTACACCAAGATTGTTCTTAAGAATCTCTTCCTGCTCTTTATCGGGTAGTTGTACCTCCTACCCTGTTTCGTGTAATGCCTCATTATTCTATTCAAGTTCTATAAATTTTTAACTCCAAAATGGGTTGGTCTGAGGAAATGTTGTACACCTTACGTTACAAAAGGATTTTGTCAAGAAAAATGATTTGACATGAAAAAATATACATTAAAAGAGGATTAAACAGGCAACATAAGATTAAAAAAAATGACTTCATGGTGTGCTCCACTCCTCAATCCCAAACAATTTCAACTCAAACGTACCAGTCATAAGAAACAAAAATTGGAAGTATGTAGTTAAGGGACGAAAAATATAATTATCCCTTGTTCTTAACACTTCTTATCATCTTTGTATATCTTTAGGAACAACTATTTTTCTCTCTGAAGTTCTAATACTCACAGAACATACACTATTATCAAAATTAAGGGACAAATTTAAATATATTGTGTTTTGAAACATATCAAAGACACTAGCAAACAATAACATGCACAAAGTAAAATGGATACCTTTTGTTGTGTAGATGTTCTCGAAGTTGGTCCAACATGACATTTAAGCCACAATCATGAGGATGGTTTACACCCAACTTAGGATAGTAACCCGTGGAGAAGTTTTGGGATGTCAGGCTTCTGGGAGATTGGCACAAAAGCACAAAATTGAAATCCGTTCTTGATCTTACCATATACCACATTGACGAGTGTTGTTTTGCCTAGATCTCCAAATCCCACAATCGATACCACCTTGAATTTGTCATTCTCATCTTTTAGCAGGTTCTCAAGCTCCTCCGCTGGTCCTTCCACACCAACAAGACTAGTTGCATCCTCATAGATTACCGTGACCCGTGGGTCAATTTCCACACCTTTTTATGGAGAAATATCAAGCTTGTACCGTTGGCACCGCGCACTTATCTCAAGCACAAGTGCCTTGATCTCCTTGATCCGAGTGGCAATCTGAATGCAGACTCTCAACTTTTTAAGGAGTCAAACAGTCTTCTTGGCAAGCCCATGGTTTTCGGATTCACTTTTCTTACCAATGTGGTGCATAAAGTCGTCGATGATGTTTTCAATGTCGTAAGACATCTCCCTTAGTGTGTCCCTCCAGCTCTTGGTATGGGGGTCTAGCTTGTCCACATCTCCAAGCACCTCAAGAGTATCCTTCATGCTGCCCAGCTCATCCCTGATGAACTTCACTTCCTTGTGTAGATTCTTGAGCTTGGCGTACTACTCCCCCATGAGGGTGGCCAGCTTTCCCAGGAGGGAGTTCATGGAACCGGTTGAAGCGCTCATGATTCCTACCATCTCTTTAATTAGATAGTTGCCTTGTCTGGCTCACTAGCTAGTTTGTCATGCTTGCTTCTACTTACATGTTGCCTTCTGCACATGCAGTATGTATGAAGATTCATATAACTAGATATATCCTCTAAAAATAGATATATACATGTCAGAAGCCCTGATGGGGTTAGATATATATATGTAGCCTGAATAATGAATTTGTAGATGACACTGAATACACAATGACACAAATTGTGTTGACCGATTTGAGATCTTGAGCTGGCCTTAACCGATTCAGTAAGAGCTGGCTAGAGAGCAAACTGGCTGGGTTAATTTGGAGAGGGATTCTCATTTACTTGAGAAGTGGCCAGTGTTGGAGTAAGATGGTGGAAGCTTTGTGCTCCAGGAAAGACAACGATGGACGCAGATCTGGAGCTGAGGGAAAAATATTATGGGTGGAGGGCAGCAGATCCAAACAATTTAAGGTGTTGTGGACACTAAAGCTTAAAACAAATTATGCTCAGAAACCAATTACACAATGTGAAAATGCAGCTAAGATCACAATCACACGTTGTCAAGCTATTTTACAACACAAATCATAAATTTAGAAATGTAGAATTTTCACAACTATGTAATTTAACTATGTACCTTTGTTGTGCCCTTTCTTTTCAACACCACCATCACAAATCATAGTAATAAGCACCTCCCTCCATCTATGTTATAAAAAGAAATAGATAATACCTAAAAATCCAAATCCGAGCAAATTGCATTTTCTAGCGGAAGGACAACACATGCATTCATTATATTGTTACTCTCCTGTATAAAAAGAAACCCTTTTATTCCTAAGTGATATTTTGAAACATTCATATCATCTAAACCAAAATTCCATTATCAATTTTTTCATATATTTGAATCATGGCAACAAGACCTTACGAAGAACATGAAATTTGGATAAATTTTAGAATCATTTAATTTTCACTATTTTAGTTCAACATTGATAGTTGTGATGTGAAAAAATCAGTTATATATTTCAGTCTCATATTAATTAAAAAATATGGGTGGTGAAATGGATGTCATAATGAAATCGATATGAATTGAAATGGATGTTGTTTGGAAATTTGAATTTCATGTTACGGTCTCACATTATAGATGCAGTACTAAAACTGGTCTTGTAACTAAAATGGATGCGGTGTATTTTTTAATGTTAATTTCAGTGTCGCACTATATATAACAATTTCATTGTAATTTCAAGTTTTGATCCCACATTAATTTGAAATGATGTGGTTTGGAAATTTGAATTTCATATTTCAGTCTCACATTATATACACTAGTAGCATTTGAATTTGAAATTTCAGTCTCACATTAATTGAAATGGATGCAGTACTGAAACTGATCAGGTATTGAAATTTATATACTAACAAATTGATATGGTGGTGAGGTATATGGTGTTGAAATGCATCTTGTAATAATGTGATCTTGTATTGAAATGCATCTGGAAACAAAGTGATTTTGTAATTGAAATGCATCAGGTAACTAAGGTACTCACATGTATGACATGAAATGATATATGAAATTTATTTCAATTTCAATCAAAAGAAGAAAAATTTAAAAAGATTAAATACATTTCAATTCCAATCAATTTTATGAAACGAAAAATTTGAAGTGAGCTTAAATAATATTCGATATTGATCTTGTTTGAAAGATCTTGTCATCATGATTCCAAATATATAAAAAAAATCCAAAAATCAAATAATGGTTTAAAATATATGGATCATATAAAATATATGGATGAAGAGTGACAAACACATAAATACATTGATGATGATGTTGTGTCTCTGCGATAAAATAGGTGACGAGACTTAAATACATTGAAAACTGCACGCATGTGAGTCCAGAAGGCTCGGATCTTGACGCAAATTTATGCCGGATGCTTGCCCGGTAGATATAGTTTCTGCTAGAAAATTCTTCGGTCTAATCCTAGCCTAAGCCTGTCTCATCTCTGACGTCCTACCACCCACAATCTCTCACCACAGCAGAAGCACGAGTTGAGGGGAGGAGGCAATCGGTGAACTGTGGAGCAATGGGGGCACGCTGATGGGACGATGGGAGTTCATGGGTCGTGGCACAAAATAACGGGGCTCACATTCGATCAGTGGCCATGTCATTCCCTGTTCTCATCAGAGCAACTAAAAAAGGCCCCGATCCAGCTACTAGTCATGGTTTTGTCCCAACTTCTATTGTACATTCGAAGAAAAAACTGAGGGCAAGCTGTTGGTGAACAAACTGAGGGCCATGGAGAACCAAGACTAATTAATCGAAATGAACTAGTCCATGCAACTCAGTCACTTCCTCTATAACTCTCCCCTAGATCTACGTTGGATTGATTCCTCTCCTTGGAGATGTAAATTGTGATTTTGCGACGTGAGTCCTCTGGTTGTGGTATGTCATCGTTGTTTGTATCCTCCAGCTCTGGGTTGCTAACATAGATGGATGGTCCTCATTTACCTGTTGCCTCCTACTCTCACACACTTATACTTTCATGATTTCTTCTCTTCCTTTCACTCATCCTATCTACAACTTTTTTATACTAGCAAAGAAGTTTGCGTGCAAAACAAGGTTACTTTTATTTGGGTGAAAGTTGGGCCAAGTATATAGGGAAATGTATGGTGATGTGTCAGTCACTTATGGTGATGTATGGTGATGCCACGTAGGTGCATGTTGTACGCTTTAGTGGGTGGAGTGTGCCATCGCTTCACTGATTTATCGACCTGGTTGAGTTGGGGAGAGATGACAAGTCTTAAATGCCCATAGCTATTTTTGCAACGGACTTGTTCATTGTGACCTACGTTGCGATTAGTCAAATATGAGCTACAACGCAGCTCTATAAATTACAAAGCGATGAAGCAGTAATTCGAAGGTACTAGTAGACAGCAACTAGGAGATTTTACTATTCAAAAGGTACACAGCTAAACTCAACCTTGTGAACGTGGCAAGCCATTGTCATGGTCATTTTGCATGCATGTTGGAGCAGATGGCTCTAGGCTTGAGAGACAACCAGGAAATAAAATGCTCGTTGGCCGATCTACATTGATATCTTTACAATATATTGTCTAAGGGCGAACAAGCATCCCCCGACACAATTGCAGCAATTTGTCATGCAAACCTATGGGTCTGGTTAACAAAATAAGTTCCTCACAGTGATGCGAGAAATCCATGTAGCAAATGGTATGTCCCTGGCGAGGATGCATTTCATGCGGCAGAGCTAGACCCGGACACCTGTGCAACGGGGGGAAGACTTGTGTAGGATCAGTCGTTAGGTGAAATCAATGTGATCAATTTTTTTGAAGATACAAAATATGTTCAAAAATTCGGAGAAAAATTGGAGACACACATTCATGTGTGATGTACAAGCTCAAAAAGTTCCAGCTCATAATTAGAACTACACTTACTGGAACAAAAAAGACAAAATCAGATGTGAATAGTGTCAAATACTATTCACCCCAAAGCTGACACTATTCATAGTCGAATTTGTTTTTTTCGAATCTCTAACGGTAGATCTAGTTTTAGCTGGATTTTTTCGGAGTTATAGATATAACCCGCAGGTATGTTGTACATTTTTGTTTCTAATTTTTTTGGATTGTCTAAATATGAAATGTTTGGGTTGATCCCATGATCTCACCTAAAGGGCTGATCCTATACTAGTCTCCCCCGTGCAACGGCTGGCTCCATCTTAGCCTTGTACTATGTTAGATTGATCTGATTCCTTTTTTTTCGAAAAGGGAGTTCGCCCTATCCTCTGCATCAAAATGATGCATACAGGCATGATTATTAATAAGTAAAAGGTCCAACACAAGTCTTCCTGTCTCGGTCAAAAGAACCAAAAAAGGCTCATGAAGAGCTAAACAGTAAAAGAAAAGCCACAACCGGCTGGCAAAGATAGATAGGAATACTAAATGCCTATCCTATTAAATGACCGCCATCCAAACCAGTTGAAAATAGCCCGAGCTACCATCTCCCATCGGGTAGATCCAGTAACCAAACGCTCCCTGGCCTCCGTCGGGGTGAGTAGCGACCACATACGGATCAACGTAGTGGCTCGGAAAATAACCTGCAAAAAATGAATATTTGTTGTTCTGTTGAAGACCAAATCATCCGATTCCTTTAATTATCAAATATCAACCAACTCATTCCAGCGATCTCTCTCTTGTATGTTTGGAGCAGCGAGTTACTACCGCTATAGCCAACCTGTGGAGTATCCATCGAGAGTGTCAGCCAATGAACGAGATGGAATAGAGAGGAAAATATGGTTAGCTAACGCTGGCTGCCTCGCTCGTCTTGCACCTCGTTCACCGGGCTAAACTGACATCCACCTTAGCTGGGCTGCAAGAGTACGCTGCATATCTGCACTTTCCAATGCTGCCCTCGCCAACAATCAAGAAATGTGTGACGAATTCCCCCACAAACCAGACTCTAAAACATCTTAGGGCGTGCATTGATGTATTTTTTTTCAATTACATGATGAAGAGATAATGATAAGGCTTTTTTACGCTTTGCTCTGGGACATTTTTTGATAGTATGAAGTAGTCGCCCGGGACACCTGCCACTAGTAATTTCGTTCCAGATTAGCCATTGGCCAAGAATTAGTAGTTGTCTGTACCACAAACCACCCGCTACTGGTATGTTAGATATTAGTGGCGCGTTTGATTACTCGTGTCAGAGGTAATCTAGGCTCAAACTTAACTGAGATTGGCCCGGCCTCCGTTTTGGCAGGATTAGCCTGGGCCAAGCCTTACCGGTGATTGGTGCCCTCAGCCACCCACCACCAGTATGTGATTTAGGTAGTTCAGCTTTTTAGTGATTTAGTGTTTTTTTTCCGGTGTTTTATATTAGAGCAATTGTAGTAGAGTCACCATATGGTCCCGATCGGCATAGAAACTGCAAGTAAGAAGATTTTGGGCCAAAATGATATTATAGCAGTTTCCTCGATAAACAACCTTGTAGCTTCCAATGGATGCTAGGAGACCAATATGGAGCTCTTTCCATAAACCAACTGCTAGCGTTGGAAAGAAGTTTCAGCTTATTCCTCCTAACGCCACTGCCGAATTAGAAGCGTGGCGCTGCCCGTACATGCTTATCCATGTGTCAATGAATCACGGATGAGTGGGAGACGTGACCAGTAACCACGTAGTCAGTAATGGTGGCCAGCGCTCCCTTGATTCCTATGGCAGCCATTCGGATGGCCACATGACTTCATACCCTACGATAAAAGCTAGGCGGCGAGGCGTTCGAATCACCCAAGTCCGAGCCACCTCCTCCCCCATCCCCATCTTCTCCTCTCTCAGCAACAGTGTCATCGTGCCAGAAGTTTCCCGACTGTCTGAACATGCCAGATGTCGCACAAACGTTAGGCGAACACTCCCGCGGTGCACATTCCACGGCAGCCACCGCCTCCTCCCCCTGTGGCAGATCTAGCTGGCATGATGGACCCATCGCATCTCTTGGCGCCGGTGGCGCCGGCGGCCAAGGGAGCCAGGTGCCCAGGCCCCTCGTTTGGATGAAGGAGGAGCCATACGGCGCCGTCCCCGACGGGCGACAACCCTCCCGCCCCCCTTGTTCAGGTGAAAGTTGCTGCCCCCATCACTTAACAGCCGGAGCAGGAGTTGGAGGACACGATCCACGTCACAATTGTGCTCACCAACAACCAAGCTCGCACTGAGGTGCAGATCATCCATGTGTACGGCCCGCACACATCGACGAGGAGGAGCAGCGGCAGCTTACGGTTACCGCTCCTATTATAGTTTCTATTAAGTTTTCACGCGAAACATGTTTTTTTATGTCTAAATTGAGATTATGCCTATCATTTTTAAGGACAATGTAAAACTAAAATGGGAGTGGCTACCTGTCAATCGACTGACCCCATAAATTGGCCAGTCGAATGACAAAAGAAAGAAACTGACTAAGGCAAACAAGGGTCAGTTGAAAAGCCCATAAAAAGGTTTTGTTTCTGTTTTCTTAGTTTTTCTGGCCAAAGCTTTTGATTTCTGTGCACAGCCCATGTCGAACATCTAAAACGGGCCTGAACCCGCTAAGAAACTAACCCACAGACCACTAAAGTAAAGATCCACCTACCGGGCATAGCTCTACTAGGTCTTCTTCCTCCCCCTTTCTCCCCGTAAAGAGAAGACTGAGCCGCCGCCATGGATGGCGAAATAGATCTGAGAAGTTCTCACCTCTTCTGACTTCTCTCCAGATCTTCTGGTAGCATTTCTTCCTGCAAAAATCCTTCTCCTCCAGACGCCCAGAGATCCCAAGCTGAAGAACCATAAAAATGGATAAGTTCTCATATCATTCTGAGATCTCAGATCTGTCAAGGGTGAAAGCAAAACCGAGCAGAGACAAACCTGGATATCAATTTGATACAAGAATTTCAAAGGTAAAACTCATGATCCTGCACCATTTCTTTGCTCAGGCATCATATAAGCTTCATGACAAGATAAATTTTGGGCATCATACACAAGATCAGCAAAAGAGACACATGTAAAATTTTTTGAGGATTAGTTGGTGTGTTGTCATGATTTTAAATAGATGAGTAGCGAAGTTGTAACAAATAGATTGAATTTCCTGAGTATAATGTACTTTCCTGAGTAGCGAATTATTTTTTGTTCAGTCAATCCAGATACGTGCAGAAAATGGACGTTAAAGAAGATTTAAATCAAAAATATGTACTGAACTTTCATACTCACAAATGTACAGTTAAAACAAAAAAATAAAAACCATGAATGTTTGCCTTCATTCAGTCTGAATGCATTGTCCATTTGAAATAACTATATTTTGAAAAACTATACTTCATTTCATTTATTTTTAGGTGCAACTATCAGAAATATGAATTCATTGTGCAAAAAATGCAAACCGATTTTCCATTTTCAGGAAAACGTACTGGGACAATACGATTACCCCCAAGGATATTATTACGGTGCAGAAAGACAAGTGGACAACACGGTTTGCAAATAATTTTTTCAATCAAAACATTTTTTACATAGTAACATTTTTTAATTGATTATGAATAAAAAATGGCTCCTATAAAAATTTTCAGGTGCTGAAAAATTCAAATCAACGTGGTCATCGCCTACAATTAGACGAAAAACTAATTGATGTAACTTGGGAGTTTTTTTCTCATCTATATGAGAATGCAAAAAAAAAGGAAAAAATGAACTAACCTGTTGCATTTTTACTTCTGTAGAAATATGTAGTTGCGCACACCTATGAAGACCAGCTGTACACTGCCCAAAGGAAAGAAGTAAGTAAAGAGGTGAAAAATAACAGTAACGCATACACCCGAAGAACAAAAAAAATAAAATTAATACACACTTTTGCAATGACTCTGATGAGAAAAATATGAATTTCAGGGATTAATTGAAGAACAGATTACAAAGAAAAGTTTCCAAGGGATGAATGAAATGCTAACACCAAAAGGCGTCACCCAGTCATACACACAACTAATGAAACAGATGACTCTCATGAGTCACGTTCAAAGTGACAACATGACAATCCCCGTAACAAGTTTCACTTCGCTCTTGACAACAGGCATGGATGCTCAGGTATGTCTCCATTAAAAATGTAATTTTAAAATAAAATTTCCTTTGAGTTGAAATATTACAGAATATGTACATAACAAATCTTTTTATTGCAGGATCACCATGAAACAGCAGATCCAATATCAAGCAACTATGATAATGACGAAGAAGATAAAGATGCACCTAATGAGGATAATTCTGAATGCAATAGTGATGGTTACCTCGACTGCAGTAGTGATGAGAATGAAACTGATGCAAAGGAAGATTACCTGGAGCAAAATACAACAAGTTGTGAGTAGTCGCCTGCATATGATGAGTATTCAGAGTTGCAGCAAATAGAGCAGAGTTGGCATCACTCTGCTTCAGATGTTGTCGAAGAGATGTTGATTAATCAAGAAGAACATATAGCAAAAATCAATGAGCCAGCATTGCAAGGACTTGATTATGCGGGAACAACTAATACAGATGGCACAAGTGGGAGTGACGAATCAGAGTTTGAAACAGATCAACAACAAAACGAAAAAGCATGCATAAACAACTGTGATCTTGATAGCAGTGATGAGTTGCGAGAGTCAATTCAACAAGATTAGACCATACATGAATTAGACAATAATGACATTGGGCACCAACAGGATGAGGCCGAGAATAAATCATACAAGGATCAGAAAAATGTATCTCAAGAAGATATTGTATTTTTCCTTGAGAAGGCATTGAAACTAAGCCAAGAAGATGAAAAAATCTCATGCCAGCGCTAAATATGTCATTCCAAAATGATGCTGACGCACACCGATTCTACAATGAATATGCAGCTATCACAGGGTTCTCTATACAGAAAGCTGCAAACTATCACTACCAAAAGAAAGATGCTCACAATAACAAAATGACTAGATTTACTATGAAGTGTCACAGGTCTGGTAAACCTAGAAACAAGACAAAACCAACAACAGAAGGTGCAAAAAGGAGGAAGTACAAAGGTGATAAGAATGCACCCACTGTGCTTGAGAATACAACAGACATAAGAAGGAATTACACAATCAAAACGGGGTGTGAAGCTCAAATGGTTGTTACCTGCAAATTTGAGCTTGAACAATGGGTGGTCACAAGGATGATCATTCAGCATAATCATGAACTCCATCCACCAGGGGAAATCAGGTTCCTGAAATCACACAAGTATATCACTGAGCAAGAGAAAGACCTGATCAAGACTAGCAAAAGAGTAATATACCAACTAGAAAAATAATGGCAATCATGTCATTCTTCCGAGGAAGAGGTCTATCTTCATTGCCTTACACACCAAAACAGATTAGCAACATGGGCACAAAAATGAGAAGAGAAAATGGTCTGAATGATATGATGCAAGTGGTATCATTTTTGGAACAGAAAAAGTCAGAAGATCCATTGTTTTTCAACTCATTCAAAACGGATCCAAAGAAGAATGTGATGCATATATTTTGGGCAGATGGCAGTGGAATAAGAAACTATCAGCAGTTTTGACACAACCTACAAGACCAATAAATACAATCTGAAATTTGCTCCATTTGTGGGATTAAATGGGCATGGAGACAACTGCCTTTTTGCATGTGGTTTCATTCACGATGAGAAGAAGGAAACATTCGAGTGGCTCTTCAACACATTTTTGAAATGCACGGGACGGAAATTTCCTAAATATGTGATAACGGATTAGGATGCTGTTATGAAAAAAGCAGTGCCTAAATGCTGTCCAAATTGCAAGCACAATAACTGTTTGTTCCACATTCTCACAAAAGCTCAGAACAAAGCTAGAAGGACATTTGGAAAGAACCAACACTTGAATGCTCAATTTCATGACATAATCTTAAACTCCCAAACAGTGCAAGAATGTGAGCAACTATGGCCAGAAATGATCAGCAGCACAATCTTGATCATATCAAGTACTTTGCACCTATGTGGAAAAACAGAAAGAGATTCGTACCTGTCTACTTCAAGAATCACTTTTATCCATTTATCTAGACAACAGCCAGAAGCGAAGGCACAAATGCTATATTCAAAGCAAATGTTGGTTCAACTCACAGTGTGATTGCTTTCATGACAGAGTATGATAGAATATCACAAAGCATTGATGAAAAAAGAAAAGAAAATGATTCTATAACAAGAAGAACTTCTCCAACAATGTGGAGTGACTGGGCATTGGAAAAGCAGGCAGCAAGACTATATAACAGAGGCATTTTCTACAAATTTCAGCAAGAGTTGATGAATTCAACTAAGTTTCACATGGTTGAAGTTGAAAGAAACAAGCAGTATGAGGTGTTCAAGTCACCGACTCAAGCACTATTTGAGTATAACCCCAGAACTTTCATAGTGATGGTGGACATAGACTCTGAATCTTTCACATGCATATGTGGAAAATTTGAAAAGGATCGCATACTATGATGTCATGCACTCAAAGTAATCCAAGCATTGAACATTGATGAGGTAGCGGAAAAGTATTTCATTGATAGATAGAGACCTAAACAGAAGAAATCTGAAAAATTGAGTGAACAAGTCACAAACCTTGAAGACTTGGATGATCAGACGGCTTTCTTTTCATTCTCAAGAAGGCTCACTGAGTTATCTTCTGAAGCGTCAAAAAATCCTGCAAGGAGGAAAGTTATGAGTGAGCAGATAACCAATTTGGAGAAATTAATTTTGGCCATATCTTGCATGCCACATACTGAGGAACCAAAGAGTTCTTCGTCAGAAGTAGCATATGAGACTGCAGCAGTTTTCAGTTTGGGGAGGAATTCTGAGAACACACTAAAAGATCTAGTATACAGAAAACCAAAAGGAAGAATGAAGAAAACAGGAAGGCAAAAGAGCATAGTTGAGAAAATTCTGGCCAAACCCAAAATGACTTGCTGTGGGTTTGGGAAACAAGGTCATAGGATAACTGGATGTAAGAAAACATAAGACGATGCAACAGAGAAATTTAACAAGAGAGGTAACGTTCTTTTGATAGTAATTTTAGATTTCAAAACCAGATGTTTCTCATATATTGTACTCCCTCCATTCCGTTATATAGTGCGCATAAAATTTTCACGGAAATTCCGCAATGTAGTGCGTATCTCGTCAAGTGATCGATTTTGGACGAAACTTCCCTCCCACCGAACAGCCAGCGCCCCACCCCACCGCATCGCTCCATCCCCTATCTCTCCCCCTTATCTCTTTCTCGTCACTGCTTTTCCCCACCTCCCTGCTCGCCTCGATCCCCACCGGCGACCGGGATCCCACTACCTGACCTCCCCACCGATCCCCACACTCCTAGTTCATCCCCACCTCCCGCAATGTTTCCTCTCCCTCTCTCATCTATCTTCTCCGCCTCACGACAGGAGCCGTCCAATAGATTGCGGCCGAGAGGTGTGGTGGAGGCGGCGGTCTCCATGGCCGACGGAGTTGAGGGAGAGGTGAGGAGGAAGGTTGTGGCTTTGTTGAAGGAGGCAAAGGCAGCAATACAGCAAATCGAGTTGTTGCTAGGCCAGACGCCCAAGGTGGACGGACCAAATGGTCAACGATTCCGCAAGCGGCAGTGGGAATTCAAAGAAACAGAGGAGGAAGAAGAGGAGGAGGTCCCTGGCGAGGGCTGCGGTGGAGACTGGCTGGATGCCCTCAGTAAGGAGGACCTGCTCGAGTAGGTCAATGGATTTGATGTTGGCGACACTAACCAAGGTTCGCTTGTGACCCAGGATGCCGATGTCCGCGTCCATGTAGAAGATGCCTCACCCATGCCGCTCAATTTTGTTCAACACGGCGTCCATGTCCTTGGCGGTTGCCCAAGTTCAGGAACAGGATGCATGTGCGGCAACTAGCTCAGCTGCTGTCCAAGCAATGGTGTGCATGTCCTTAGTACAGGGAGCTTGCCCATCTTGGCCGGTGAAGAGGTACTGCCCGAGGACGCTGAGACCCAGGACGGCCATGAGGTGCTGCCCGACGACGACGAGACCGACGGCGGAGAAGTGCTGCCCGAGGGCGCCGATGCCGACGGCGGACACATGTTGCCCGAGGACGCCGAGACCGGCGACGGCGTAGACGTGCTGCTCGAGGACGCCCATACTGATGATGGCATAGAGGTGCTGCCCGAGGGCGCCGATACCGACGGCGGACACATGTTGCCCGAGGACGCCTAGACCGACTCAGGCGTCGAGTTGCTGTTCCAGGACGCCCAGACCGACGACGGTGTAGAGTTGCTGCCCGAAGACGGTGAAGCGGCACTGCCCATGGATGCTGACAGTGATGTATCTTTCGTGCCTGACTCTATGCCCGCTCACGGTGGTGACTCGCTCGATGAATCGACGATGGAGGTAAGGGATATTGTGCTGAACCTAGTAATTCCTGGTTATCCGATGTGAGTTTATTCATCAAAATGAACTGGCATGCATGGACATGGTGATCAGATGTGATGTGTATTTTGTTTGGGAAGTCTGTGATGTGTAGCTTCTCAAGTGAATATAGAGAGTGTTTGGATTACATTGCTCAAACTTGGTTGTGATCATGTGATGTTTATTTTTGCTTCATGGTTAGCTCCAGATTAAATAGCTCAACCTCAATTGCATGCATGGAAATTATCATTGGTCAACTTAACACAAAATATATCCAGAATACATGGATCAATATGTCCAGATTACATTGATCACTTGTTGCCAAAATATGTTCATATTGCATTGATCATTTGTTGCCAAAATATGTCCAGCCTACATTGATCAATTGAACCCAAAATATGTCCAGAGTGCTAACAGTTGCATGAGCAGACAATGACCATGTGTAGATGGTGGCACTTAGGAACTCGACCACTGTATTTACAATTGCTGGATCACATGGTAACCTAGCTGGGAGAAGGCCAGCTCCTGTTAGGGCCATCTTCCTCATGTGTGGAACCTTGTAGTGTTGGCCGCCATTAAGTTTCAGTATCTCCCGCATACAGGACTGCAAAGTGAGGAAGATGCGGTTGCTCCTCTCAGGGGGGTACTCTCCATATGCTTGGAGCACCTTGGTAACAATGTCATCTACTGAACCAGGGAACAACTTCTGAAATAAAGCTTGTAGGGCTGCAAAAAAACCTAGGTCCAATATGTTCAGATCAGGAGAATTAGGTGGTTGGCACGTCAACCTAATGTTCCATCCGTCTGCCATTGCGGCTTCACAAAACATAGGATCATTGACGGGAATATGAGTTTAGGCATTTAGCTGTTGCATGATTATAGGATAATCGCGGTCCGAAGTAGGCCACTCCTCCTTAATGGCAGGAAGAATTTTGTTCACCATGTAATCTTGGCTAACTTTCCTTGTCACCGCCGGCAACACCTTAGTAACAATTGTTCCCGCGTCGCGCTTCTTGCTATCCCTCTAGGAATGTAAAAGGCCATATGCCAATCTAAAGGAAATATGCCCTAGAGGCAATAATAATAATGTTATTTGTATTTCCTTATATCATGATAAATGTGTATTATTCATGCTAGAATTGTATTAACCGGAAACTTAGTACATGTGTGAATACATAGACAAAACAGAGTGTCCCTAGTATGCCTCTACTAGACTAGCTCATTGATCAAAGATGGTTATGTTTCCTAACCATAGACATGAGTTGTCATTTGATCAACGGGATCACATCATTAGGAGAATGATGTGATGGACTAGACCCATCCGTTAGCATAGCACTATGATGTAATATCCCAAATTTTTCAATTTGGATGTTTATAAATAGATCATTCATATGCATCCATGATTTATGCATTTTTGCCCCATTTGTATTATTTGATTCTGATCCAAGGAACTTTGAGCAACTCAAGGACCAAAAGAGAGAGTTGGAAGTTTCCCTAAAACCCACTTTTGAAATTTCAAAATTTGGAAATTGGATCAAACTTGGTTCCATAAAAAAAGATCATTTCCATTATTCCAAAAATAAAGAGAGAAGATAAAATGACTTCTTCAAAATCAGAAGGAAAATATTGGAATTTGAATTTGGAACCAAAATATATTTGTTGGGTTTTATTTGCAATTTATTTTACTAGTTTAACAAAAATGTTTTTTTTATTTGCATTCTAGGCAGGATAAATGTTCACAAGGTCATATATAAGACCATATTATTATGTGAACATTTTTCTTCAGATCTAAATAATAATTCTGAGAGGAGCGAACATGACACTCCAAAAAGTCAGAAGAAAACAATGCCAAAAATTTTTGAATTCAAATTTGAGTTTCATTTGGATTTTTAGAAAAATGTTTTTTATAAAGTTTTTATTTAGCCTCTGAAAAATAGTTCATCTTGTAGGATTTTTTTTCTGAATTTTTTGATATATATATGTCCTATATTAAAATATTTTTATTTTCTATCTATATATTTTTTTCTCTCTGTCAAAAAAACGCAGCCCAATTGGCCCAATCTTCTCACGACCAAACATGGTCGTCTTCTTCCTTACGTTCATGGCAGAGCCAGGAGAACGCACATCCATCCAGCGCCCCACCCCTCCCCTTCCTCTCCCCCGCCCCAAAACGCCTCTGAATGGAATCCCCTCGCCTCCCTCGACCCTTTCCCCTTCCTAGTGCGCCTTGGAGTCGCCTATAATGGCCATTATGAGGCAGAGAAACAGCCACCATTAACACATCTCGCCCCACCCAACTCTAGACCTCCCCAAGCCCTATAAAAGGCACCCCGCGAGCCCCTCTCACCCCTCGTCTGAAGCCCTCTCCTTCTGGAGCTTTTCCCCCTCCCAAACCTCGCCAATTGCTCGCCGGAGTTCATGAAGTCCGGCGACCTCTCACCGCGTGTACATGAAGCTTCAACCAAAACTTGATCAAGAGGTTCACCACATCGTCCTCTACACCGTCCCATATGCGTCCTTCGCCGAAACACACCGGAGCCACCTTCTTCCTCGTCTCCGGCGACAAGTCCGGTGAACACCATGTCCGAATTTTTTTTCTCTTTTATCAGTATATTTTCCAATTCAGATTCTTTACCGAATCTTGTTTCTAGTATATCTTTTAGTCTATAGATCCGATTTAGTTGATTATTTTTCCTACGGTTTCATAAAAATATCCTCTATCCAGAGAACCAAACGAAATATATTTTTGAAAATTTTAAAATTTGAATTCAAACAGATCTGAATTCAAACTTCGTTAGGCCATAACTTGAGTTTCGTAACACCGTTTTGGGTGATTCTTTTTGCAAATCGAAGCTTGTGACATGTACTTTCTGTTAAAACCAAAACCATTTATTTTTGTTGCTGTGAAATATATATTCTGTACAGAAACTTTATTTTGGTCTTTTTGGAGTTTTCGAAGTCTTTTATTTGTTTTCTTTTTGGATCTTTGCTTGTATGCTTATGTATGTTATTGCTTGCTTACGCTAGATCATCCGGAGTGCGAAGCTTGCTACTACGAATCTTTAGAGTTCAACGAACGTCAGCAAGGCAAGTTCACACTTTGATCATAAGTTTAATACCCAGTTTTTACTATGCATTAGTTTCACCCTCAAAGATTGCATGAGTAGGATTGGGAACATGTGGATATGCTTTGTAGTTTATGTGGTAGGAACCTATGACCTTTTATCACCCCGGGAATATTCGTTATATCATATATTGCTTAGCCATGCTCGTAGACGGGGATTGGTATGTGTGATACATGCAAGTTGCGAGGGATAATAATTTTGGGACAACATAAGGTGGCAACTTTAATACACATCTGGGTGGATTGTTTGGGGCACCTGGAGAAACCAGTTCTTGCCCAAGGGGAATCCCGGAGTACCCGTGTGATTACCCTAGGTCCGCCACCCAGGCTCAAAGGGATCATAAGATATTTCATGCCTAGAAACTTCTGTGTGCAGCCACAAGCCATTATGGGCTCTGGCATAGTTGAGTAAGTTGTGTGACCTCTTTCCGTGGTAGACTAGCTGATGTAGGGGAAAGTAGGTGTACCGGTCTACCCAGGGTTTGGAGGAAATACTTCAGAAAGACTATGTCTCGATCTTCCGATCATGGAGGTGGTCGAGTCTTGTGGGGAAAAGTGCGCAAACCTCTGCAGAGTGTAAAAACTAATCATGATTAGCCGTGTCCCCGGTTATGGACAACTTGAGTATCTAGAAGTGAATTATTGGTTGATCTCATCACTCTATTTAATGAAATTATTGGGTTACTAATAACTTGGGAATTTTAGGATTGAGTTGGAGGAACCTTCTCAATAATGGCATTTTAATTTTGTAGTAAATAAAAATTTATTCCTTTGTTATAGGGAAAAATTGGCTTTATGCAAACATTAAACTTAGAGCCTCCACCAGCTAAATTTGCATATAGAGATAGTCTTTTTCTTTATTATTATTTCTATGGTGTGACATTGCCAGCATATTCCATGTGCTGACCTACACGGCTGCAACGTCTCATGTTGCAGAGTTTTCCGACGAGGAGTAAAGGTGCGATAGGTCGTTGTTCTGCACTCAGTTTGCCGTGGAGTTGATGGACTCATTTTACTTTTGATGCTTCCGCAGTTATTTTATCCAGATGGCCTTTGGCCATATTATTGTAATAATACTCTTTTGAGGACCTCGATGTAATAAAGTGTGTGATTGAACTCTGTTATAATTCATCGAGTACTGTGTGTGTCAGCATACCGATCCAGGGATGACACTTAAGCACAGAGACTTCGATCCATTTGGGTCGGGTCGCTACAAGATGGTATCAGAGCACACGCTGACTGTAGGACGCGGCCACTAGGAAATGGAAAACCATAGGAAGAAAACTCTATTTTACCACTTCCTTATATATCCGTTGGTCTGTACTCTTCTTTATTCATTTCTATCTCTTCTCTACTTCAATTCCATAGTTGTTGAACCCCATGACCAAGTTGCTCAGCTGATGAGACCAAGACCCATGAAGACATCATTGACGAAGAAGAAGAAGCTATAGTTGACTTTGATCTGAGAAGATTTAGTTCAGACCACCAGTACCAAACGGAGTCCAACGAATGATTGCGGTAGTATGAAGAGATCATATCTCTTGTGGATATGACCTTACCTGTAGGTTTTGCTTGTGTGGTGTGATTTGTGTGAATTGCTTGATTTGAAGTTTTATTGCTATCATAAGCATATGGGTAGTGATTCTCTCACTAGGCCCTTATTCTATTCAAATTTCTCATCCACTCTAAACCGTACCGGATGCCCGCAAACGACCTGGAGGAAATTAAGAAGCAGATTAAGGAATTATTGGAGAAAGGTTATATTCGACCGAGTTCATCAACTTGGGGAGCCCCAGTGCTTCTAGTTGAGAAGAAGGATGGATCCTTGAGAATGGTTGTGGATTACCGTGCGTTGAATGAGGTAACGATCAAGAACAAGTACCCTCTGCCGATGATCAATGATTTGTTTGACCAGCTACAAGGAGCAAAAGTTTTCTCAAAAATCGATCTTCGATCTGGATATCACCAGCTGAAGATTCGAGAACAGGATATACCCAAGACAGCCTTTACCACGAGATATGGGCTTTATGAGTATACAGTCATGTCTTTTGGTTTGACTAATGCCCCTGCCTATTTTATGAATATGATGAATAAGGTATTCATGGAGTTCTTGGATAAGTTTGTTGTGGTATTCATTGATGATATATTGATTTACTCAAAGAATGAAGAAGAACACAAGGAACATTTGCGCTTGGTTCTTGAGAAGCTCAGGGAACATCAGTAATATGCAAAGTTCAGCAAGTGTGAATTCTGGTTGAAGGAAGTTGGATTTCTCGGACATGTTAAATCAGGTGAAGGAATAGCAGTGGATCCTTCGAAAGTTGAAGCCGGCACCGAATGGAAGGCACCCACCTCAGTCGGAGAGATTCGCAGTTTCCTTGGACTCGCAGGATATTATCGGAGGTTTATTGAGAATTTCTCCAAGATTGCGAAGCCCATGACAGAGTTATTGAAGAAAGACACCAAATTTAATTGGACCGAGGAATGTGAGGCCAGTTTTCAGGAGTTGAAGAAACGTTTGGTCACAGCCCCAGTACTAATTCTTCCGAATATACGCAAGGATTTTCAGGTATATTGCGACGCTTCTCGTCAGGGACTTGGAGGTGTTCTTATGCAAGAAGGAAGAGTTGTTTCATATGCCTCACGTCAGCTTCGACCTCATGAGCGGAATTATGCCACACATGATTTAGAGTTAGCAGCCTTAGTGCATGCGCTCAAGACCTGGAGGCATTTTTTTATTGGAAATCATTGTGATGTTTACACGGATCACAAGAGTTTGAAATACATCTTCACGCAAAAGGAGTTGAACCTCAGGCAGAGAAGATGGTTGGAGCTCATAAAAGATTATGACATGAAATTGCACTATCACCCAGGAAAGGCCAATGTTGTGGCAGATGCATTGAGCCGCAAGAGTTATGTCAATACCCTCACAGGAGGAGGATTACCTCAAGAGTTAATTGATGATCTCAGAGATCTCCGATTGGAGATAGTACCACGAGGTTTTGTTACCGCAATGGAAATTCAAACCACCTTGTTGGGTAAGATTCGAGAAGCCCAGAAGTTAGACAAAGGTATTGCAGAAATAAAGAAAAGGATGAACCAAGGAAAGGCAGCAGGATTTCGTGAAGATGAACACGGAACCTTATGGTTTGAGCAACGTATTTATGTGCCAAATGACACAGAGATCAGGAAGTTGATTCTTCAGGAGGCTCATGATTCGCCTTATTCGATACACCCAGGAAACACCAAGATGTATTTGGACTTGAAGGAAAGTTTCTGGTGGACAGGTATGAAAAAGGATATTGCCGAGTATGTCGCAGTATGTGATGTATGTCAAAGGGTTAAGGCAGAGCACCAGAAACCAGCAGGATTACTTCAGCCCTTGCCAATACCCGATTGGAAGTGGGACAAGCTTGGCATGGACTTCATTACAGGATTACCCAGGACCCGATCAGGCTATGATTCTATTTGGGTAGTAGTTGATCGCTTGACCAAGGTAGCTCACTTCATCCCCGTGAAAACTACATATACAAGTGCTAAATTGGCCAAGATATATATGACCAGGATCGTATGTCTGCATGGAGTTCCGAGGACCATCGTATCAGATAGAGGAACACAATTTACCTCAAAGTTTTGGCATCAGTTACACGAAACTTTGGGTACCAGGCTAGAGTTCAATACAACCTTTCATCCGCAGACAGATGGGCAGACCGAGAGAGTCAATCAGATTCTGGAGGACATGTTGAGAGCTTGTGCGCTAGATTATGGATCTAGTTGGGATGATAATTTGCCATACGCAGAATTCTCATATAACAACAGCTATCAAGCTAGTTTGAAGATGGCCCCTTTCGAAGCTTTGTACGGAAGGAGGTGCGGGACACCATTAATGTGGGATGGAGATGGAGACCGAAAATTATTTGGTCCCGACCTTATCAGAGATTCGGAGGAGAAAGTCAAGTTGATCCGTGACAGACTTAAGATAGCCCAATCCAGACAGAAGAGTTATGCCGATACTAAACGCAAGGAAGTAACTTATGAAGTCGGAGATAGAGCATATCTTCGTGTGTCTCCACTTCGAGGAGTTAAACGGTTTGGAGTTAAAGGCAAACTAGCACCACGATTTGTGGGGCCATACAAAATTTTGGAACGCAGAGGAGAAGTTGCATATCAGTTGGAGTTACCCGAAGCCTTGTCTGGAGTTCATAATGTGTTTCATGTTTCTCAGTTGAAGAAGTGCCATGCAGAGATGGCTGATATTCCTTTGAGAGATACAGTGCCACTAGAAGCCATACAGTTGGATAGTGATCTGACCTATGAGGAGAAGCCCATCAAGATTCTCGAAATAGCAAGCAGGGTTACCCGCAACAAGGTCATCAAGTTTTGCAAGGTTCGGTGGAGTCATCATACTGAGGAAGAAGCCACCTGGGAACGCGAAGAAGATCTTCGACAAGATCACCCACACCTTTTTGCTAGCCAACCCGAATCTCGAGGGCGAGATTCATCTTAAGGGGGGTAGGTTTGTAACATCCCAAATTTTTCAATTTGGATGTTTATAAATAGATCATTCATATGCATCCATGATTTATGCATTTTTGCCCCATTTGTATTATTTGATTCTGATCCAAGGAACTTTGAGCAACTCAAGGACCAAAAGAGAGAGTTGGAAGTTTCCCTAAAACCCACTTTTGAAATTTCAAAATTTGGAAATTGGATCAAACTTGGTTCCATAAAAAAAGATAATTTCCATTATTCCAAAAATAAAGAGAGAAGATAAAATGACTTCTTCAAAATCAGAAGGAAAATATTGGAATTTGAATTTGGAACCAAAATATATTTGTTGGGTTTTATTTGCAATTTATTATACTAGTTTAACAAAAATGTTTTTTTTAATTTGCATTCTAGGCAGGATAAATGTTCACAAGGTCATATATAAGACCATATTATTATGTGAACATTTTTCTTCAGATCTAAATAATAATTCTGAGAGGAGCGAACATGACACTCCAAAAAGTCAGAAGAAAACAATGCCAAAAATTTTTGAATTCAAATTTGAGTTTCATTTGGATTTTTAGAAAAATGTTTTTATAAAGTTTTTATTTAGCCTCTGAAAAATAGTTCATCTTGTAGGATTTTTTTTCTGAATATTTTGATATATATATGTCCTATATTAAAATATTTTTATTTTCTATCTATATATTTTTTCTCTCTGTCAAAAAAACCCAGCCCAATTGGCCCAATCTTCTCACGACCAAACATGGTCGTCTTCTTCCTTACGTTCATGGCAGAGCCAGGAGAACACACATCCATCCAGCGCCCCACCCCTCCCCTTCCTCTCCCCCGCCCCAAAACGCCTCTGAATGGAACCCCCTCGCCTCCCTTGACCCTTTCCCCTTCCTAGTGCGCCTTGGAGTCGCCTATAATGGCCATTACGAGGCAGAGAAACAGCCACCATTAACACATCTCGCCCCACACAACTCTAGACCTCCCCAAGCCCTACAAAAGGCACCCCGCGAGCCCCTCTCACCCCTCGTCCGAAGCCCTCTCCTTCTGGAGCTTTTCCCCCTCCCAAACCTCGCCAATTGCTCGCCGGAGTTCGTGAAGTCCGGCGACCTCTCACCGCGTGTACATGAAGCTATCTTCAACCAAAACTTGATCAAGAGGTTCTCCACATCGTCCTCTACACCGTCCCATATGCGTCCTTCGCCGAAACACACCGGAGCCACCTTCTTCCTCGTCTCCGGCGACAAGTCCGGTGAACACCATGTCCGAATTTTCTTTCTCTTTTATCAGTATATTTTCCAATTCAGATTCTTTACCGAATCTTGTTTCTAGTATATCTTTTAGTCTATAGATCCGATTTAGTTGATTATTTTTCCTACGGTTTCATAAAAATATCCTCTATCCAAAGAACCAAACGAAATATATTTTTGAAAATTTTAAAATTTGAATTCAAACAGATCTGAATTCAAACTTCGTTAGGCCATAACTTGAGTTTCGTAACACCGTTTTGGGTGATTCTTTTTGCAAATCGAAGCTTGTGACATGTACTTTCTGTTAAAACCAAAACCATTTATTTTTGTTGCTGTGAAATATATATTCTGTACAGAAACTTTATTTTGGTCTTTTTGGAGTTTTCGAAGTCTTTTATTTGTTTTCTTTTTGGATCTTTGCTTGTATGCTTATGTATGTTATTGCTTGCTTACGCTAGATCATCCGGAGTGCGAAGCTTGCTACTACGAATCTTTAGAGTTCAACGAACGTCAGCAAGGCAAGTTCACACTTTGATCATAAGTTTAATACCCAGTTTTTACTATGCATTAGTTTCACCCTCAAAGATTGCATGAGTAGGATTGGGAACATGTGGATATGCTTTGTAGTTTATGTGGTAGGAACCTATGACCTTTTATCACCCCGGGAATATTCGTTATATCATATATTGCTTAGCCATGCTCGTAGACGGGGATTGGTATGTGTGATACATGCAAGTTGCGAGGGATAATAATTTTGGGACAACATAAGGTGGCAACTTTAATACACATCTGGGTGGATTGTTTGGGGCACCTGGAGAAACCAGTTCTTGCCCAAGGGGAATCCCGGAGTACCCGTGTGATTACCCTAGGTCCGCCACCCAGGCTCAAAGGGATCATAAGATATTTCATGCCTAGAAACTTCTGTGTGCAGCCACAAGCCATTATGGGCTCTGGCATAGTTGAGTAAGTTGTGTGACCTCTTTCCGTGGTAGACTAGCTGATGTAGGGGAAAGTAGGTGTACCGGTCTACCCAGGGTTTGGAGGAAATACTTCAGAAAGACTATGTCTCGATCTTCCGATCATGGAGGTGGTCGAGTCTTGTGGGGAAAAGTGCGCAAACCTCTGCAGAGTGTAAAAATTTATTCCTTTGTTATTCCTTTAATAGGTGTGATGCATGTACGGAAGCATATGTTTTAAGAATAATCAGCATCACGGTATGAACCATTCCCAATTTCTTATATTCAGTAAGTCCACCATTAGCAGATTAAGAATAATCATATGTAGTTCAGTAGCATTGATATGTCAATGTTAATCTAATTTGGACACTTGACATAAATCATGTTTCGTAGTTTCCATAACAATAACAAGGAATACCAAGGTACCTCATAGTTTAGCTCTGTTAGGAGAAAGAATATTTTTGGTGTTGACCTGCCGTTGAACGTGGCTTTGTACGATTATAACCAACCTATCTATCGATCTATGAAGATCTCTACACTCAAAAAACTTAATTACGACTAACTATATACCAGTACATATCGAGGAAAACGTACGGTGTGTTGCTGTATTCGCAACACTCTGATTGTTTTGTTTCGTTCCATTCAGAGAATATGGATGTCTATTTGAGGTTATTCTTTAGATTAGGTATTTGACTTGCAAGCCATCATAGAGCAATACTATTACTAATCAAATCGTGCAGTACATTACAAGTTCAACGTCATAGTCGATCGAAGAAACTTTTTAGTTCTACATAGTGACACTTTGGATAAAGAAAATCGGATTCTTCATTTACCTTTTTGTTCATGAAGGTAACATATCCTCTCTTCTTTTTCATGACGAAGGTAACTACACTTTCGTAAATGAACATGGAATCAAATTTAGATATTCCTTTACATGCTTAACTATTGGCTTCTAATGGCATGTGACGAATGAGATGTGCCTGACTAACTGTTGCTACTCAGTGCCAATCCTAATATGATTCGTAGAGATTAGTTTATCCACGAATTTTGAATATATGCAGAGGCGTGTCACTTTTTTCGACCATATTAGTTGGGAGCCTAACGCATGCGATCTTTGATATAACCATATATATGATGACGGTTCATGTACATACCTTTAATGGCTCAAAGACATTTAGTTATCTAGCAAAATAATGTGGTTTGTGTGAATATTCCTACTAATTTATATTACAAGGTTGGGTCCAATTTATGAAATTTTTTGCTGGGCGGACATTATGTGCAGCCTATTTCTTACACATTGCCACTAGCTTCGGTGCAAACTGCTATCTGATATATGTACATTTTAACTGATATGTTTTATTATATTTGCACATGAATTGTTCTTGGAAAGTAGTTTCCATCCTCTACGTGATCTCAGACATGCATGTTATTGTAACTGCCTTCATTTCATTTGTTGTACATGCATGTAAAATAATTTATGTTGGTCCTATTGGTAATCAATGTTTCGGTTCTAAGTTTCACTAAAATTCTCTTTCTTGCATTTATCTATGGTTACTATGATTATATATATTGCTCATGTAAACTGGAATGCAAAAATGAACACATAAACCTTGAGAGTTAATTAGGAATAAAGTATTGGTAAATGAATACATCTTTGATATTATCATAAACACTTTAGTTCTATATTTACTTCAATATAATCACATGATATTAATGAGTAAAATATATATAAATATACATCACTTTCATGTACTACGTTTAATTTAGAAGTTCGTTTCTACAATATGTATTTGGATAGCGCCATTATCACAAAAACCCTAGCACGTGCAGGTGCACGGGTTGTTGACTAGTCTATACTAATCCACTGTTGTTCAATTCTACACATGGATTGCCATCAAGTGCAATTGTGTGTAGTTGTAATCGATAGTCTAGGAGCATAATGTCTATTGCATATTGTACAACTGCATCTCATTATCACTTTGTGAAACAGCCCAGTTGCAATTTCATTTGTTGGGCCACTTGGTACTTGTTGAGAACCCAGTATGTGCTTGCCACATCTGCCAGTCACAGCCATTGACTTTGGTGTTTCTATCATCCTCAACGGCAACCTCATTACCTCGCCATTCAACAACCCTTCCATTTCCTGTCTCCCCCTCTTCTTTCCAGCCAACATGACTTACTCCCCTTCCCCTCTCGTGGTTGTAAATATTTCCCCCGTCTGAAAATTTATGCACCATATTTTCATACTATGAAATAGTAAGTGGTAGTGTCACGGCCTAGGGGAGTCCCGCCATGTCGGTTCCGAGCCTGGTGGGCCGGGGTGAGGACCCCTAGGTCTGTTCCATCACTAGTGCAGAACCATGCAATAGCACCGGTTCGTAAGGCCCATTAGTGCCGGTTCCATAACCGGCACTAAAGTGTGGTCACTAAAGTCCCCCCCCCCCCTTTAGTACCGGTTCAGCACGAACCGGTGCTAAAGGGCAACCACGTGGCACGAGCCAGCTCCGGGGGCCGGGAGCCCTTTAGTACCGGTTTGGGGGGTTTTTGGTTTTATGATTTCTTTTTCATTTAATTTTGTGTTTTCCATTTAATTCTTTTTCGTTTGCTGGTATTTTACGATACTACAAAGGCCCACAGGGCAGAAGACTTGCAATAGGCCGACAAAGGCCTGCTTAGAGAGGAGCTCGACACGGTAGCCACGGCGGGGCTTATAAACCGGTGGGAACTCCTCTCAACTAGCGAGGTGGGACTAAATATTGTGCACTACGGGTGGCAGCGCACCGCTTTAGTATCGGTTGGTGGCTCCTACCGGCACTAAGGGGGGGGGGGTCTTTAGTACCGGTTGGAGCCACCAACCGGTACTAAAGGCCACCACCTCTTTAGTACCGGTTCGTGGCACGAACTGGTACTAAAGGTTCGCCACGAACCGGTACTAATGAGAGCAGCCCGGCTAGCCGTTGGAACCGGCACTAATATACACATTAGTGCCGGCTCAAATTCAAACCGGCACTAGTGTGCTTCACGTTTGACCATTTTTCTACTAGTGCATCCTGGGCCACTTTGGGCGGCCCATGGCGTGTCATACAAAGACTCCGAGCACTTGGCGAACAAGACAAGAGGTCGGAGCCGAGTAGTTTTGTAAATCAGTGAACCAAAATTGTGGTAGCTTTTTGAAAATCTTAAAAATGTGGTAATTTGTTGCAATCGTAACCCGAAATGTGGTGATTTTATGCTATTTACTCGCTCTAACTCCTGGGCCTTAGGAGCAAAACGAGCTCTAGCTCAAGCCTATATTAGACCCTGCAACCCACACACATTTGACGAACGCTCCTCATGTTCCTAATGCCTCCTACAATGCGTGGTTGTAGTTTCATGAGTTCTTCCATTCTTCTCTCATCTCCGAAAGGCACTAGCTCCTCTATTATGTTTCCTATGTAAAATGTTTTAACCATAGAAAAATAGGCACTCCTTTCTCAGTTATTCTAGACTACTTTACTTTTGTTTGCGTGAACATTGGGTAGAATATATAGTACCCCTGCGATGGGAAATACCTACTACCGAAGCACATGTGTGCTACACTTCCTCTTTCTGTCCCTGAATTGGAACCCATGCACCAATATGTGTCGATGTTGGTATAATTGTTGTATTTCTTCTTTTTGATAGTAATTCCTGGTAAATGCACCATGTCACATGCTTGGGACGTCCTTTTTTGGTACCCTTGGCTACCCTTCATGTATTTCTGCCTAACACGAATCTACTCTTGAAATCCCTATGCCAATCTGGTCCATTCAAATCATATCACTCTGACGCTACATAACAATGCATGTTGGAAGAAGGAAAAAGAGAGAGCTCACATTCGGAAAATAAGAATGCAAAACAAAGGAAAATATATATAAGAATATGGTGAAGAACTGAAAGTGAAAACCTCATGGGATTTGAAAACGTATGAACATGCTCAACTTTTGATCTTAGTTGCTTTGCTTCACTTAAAAGATTCACTTTCCTGAGTAAAAGCTTCACTATCC
Source organism: Secale cereale (assembly GCA_902687465.1). Lineage (NCBI taxonomy): Eukaryota > Viridiplantae > Streptophyta > Magnoliopsida > Poales > Poaceae > Secale > Secale cereale. The sequence goes on along the minus strand of LR738712.1, from coordinate 888,328,452 downwards.
TGAGTAAACGGTAAAGTTTTTGCAAATATACAATTCCATAGGAAGCCATACCTCGACAATTAATGTAGGAATCCCATGAATGGGGCCTAAATGGTATACCTCCCTATGCGTGGAGAAACTTATGATGCTTTTATTCTCAACAACAGTTTTAGGTTTGTCGTCTCATAACTTCATGGGTTGAATAAAGAAACAACCAGGCATAGCTAGTTGGGGCGGCTATAATTGATTTGTGTTTGTGTGCAGTTCTAGCTACCAGTAGAAGGAATGGGCCAGCTGGTGAAGAAGCGTGTAAGATTGTTTCAGAAGCAAATCGAGTCGGATCTTGTAGGACTTCCTTTCGCCACAAAGTAGTCGACGGCTTCAGGGTTGTCGCTAAGCCTGGCTCTGCTACACTTTCTTGAACTTGAGTGTACTCTAGCACCAGGCGAGGGCATGCTCAAGCTCGTAGACGAGTTCTTGCCTACACTAGACCCTGCAACCTGCACACATTCAGGTGGATGTTCCTATTGTTCCTGATGCCACCTACTCCCCAAATGGTTGTTGTTTAACAATTCTCATCTCTCTCATCGTCTAACTCATGTGTGTTTCCTATCTACAATCTTTAACACTAGCAAAATGTACTCATGTTATTCTAGAACTAGCTAGTTTGCTTATGTTCGTGTTAAATATATATATCCATGCCACGGGAAATACATCGGATGAAAGCACATGGGTGCTACACTCCCTCTTTCTGTCCCATGTCCCAACCACACACACAAAATGTACGCATTAGTGAGGTTAAAAAACACATTTTGTTTTTAATTCCTGGTAAATGCACTGTGGCAAAGGCAGGCCAGATCCTTGTTTTAGTACTCTGAGTTACTCAGCCCTTATTGCTGCTTAATTAACTTCAGCATGCACCCACTATATATGCCCATCTAGCATTGTGCACATATCAAAATGCATCTTCTCATCAGAAACAAAAACAAAATCCACATGGTATGCAGTCAGTCTCTCATGGGGAAGCGACGGTGCTTTTATTCCCATGCATTTCATTTCTTATTGTGTCGACATTGCATACACTAAAGTCAAGTACTGCAAAAATATGGTTTTAGGCTTGGGTCCGGGAGGCAAGGCAATAGGAAAACCACCACTGCTTCTCTGTGAAGTACTCCCTTTGATCATTGTTAGAGACCACTTTGCCCAGTAATTACTCCATTAACATGTGGTTTATGTGACACAAAATTAATATGACCAGATCCATGTCCTTCAAGAGACCATGTATTAATAGAGAAATTATTAGTCAAAGAGTTGTCCTAGCCAATCAAAATATGCATAAATTTTGGAGTGAATAGTGTAGTGACCAAAGGTATAATTAGAGACCTTGCAAATGTTGAAAATGACATCATCATTATGCAATTTAATCACCTGGGTCACCTTTCTCATTGACGCTACTTTGTCAAGAAGAACATTGTTTTCTTTATTTCACATCTTCTACATTGTAAAAAAGACCAATGTATACTCTATTTTATTTCAGTGTATTCTCTTCACATTAAAGCCACACTAATATCACTCATAAATCCATGTGCAGCTACTTAATTTTCATTCATGATATATGCCAAAGAGAAAGATGGAGTGTCATTAAGCATACAATTCTCCATGACCAGTTGTGGCAAAATAGTCACCACTACCACATGTGAAAATGACGCTGATTCATGGGGGTCATCATTCAATGGTCATATTTACAATATAAGACCGTAAATGCATTACAGAAAAATATTTCATCAATGATTATTCAACTCTGAAGATGGCTGCCATTCACACCTCAAAGAATATTTCCATCAAATATTAGAAAAGTGGGATGGCTTACATCTGGTGATCTTAGCCATATCTAGTGTGTTCTGCTAACATGGACAAAATAAAGCTTCTATAGAATGAAATAATAGATTCAGTTGGTTGTGCACTGGAAACAAGAGACACCGTAGAAAAGATGATGATGATTTTGTCACTTTGTTACTGTGATGTTCATCCTCATCTAAAAACATATTCTTATACCTGAGTATGTTCACAAAAGGATCTACTATTACAATGAAGGACCCGATAAGGAGTTCAATTCCTGAAGGATACTTTCATGGAGAAGATATGTAAGTACATTAGTTGGGAAAGAGGTGTTTTTAATGAGCTCATGAATAGAAGTTTGATCCAACCTACGAAGACGGAACAGTATGGTAATGTTAAAACTTAAAAGATATCAAGTTCATGATACAGTCATGGACTTCATCAGATCCTGGCCAATAGAAGAGAACTTTGTTACACCTCGGGGTGCAAGTGGGATGACGTGCGGGCCTCCCACATATATAACGCCGCGTATGTCCACATAATTATGTGGGATTATGCGGGCCGCCCGCTTAACATCAAATATCGTTCACGCTTGTCGCATGCCCATTTAAGCTACTCACAACAACGTGCCGTAGGCTTCATGCTACATGCACGCATCCGCTCAAGGACACCAGTTCATGTCCGTATGGACGCATTGGATTTCTCAGAATTATAGAAATCAATCGCTTAACAGTAATCCTTCATCACGATTACAACATTAGCACCACTTTCTTGCATACATATCAACAAGTAAATGGCACAGAATCGAATCTCTTTTACTAATTTCTTCAAGTATTATTTAACATCAGCTTGCAATCCTTGCCCTTAACTTCTTCAATTTAACTGGCCATCAGCTTCAATTCAGTATAGAATAAGTTAATAACAAAAAAAGGATAGGTTAATAACAAGTTTACTCACATTAACACTTGCAGGCAAAAGGTAAAATGATCATACCCACAACTCACTTATTCAGTTTTTCAGAAATAACTGAACTTAACAATGTACAGTTAGTAGCTTTATGCATTACCAAGACAAAAATAAAAACATATTTCTGTCAAAATTTCCTCATTGTCTAAATGTTAACAGCGGCAAGAATTAAGTTATGTCTCAATAATTTGTCTAATCGATGCATTATTAGTGATGTTGAGGATAGCCAATTTACTCTTACACAATGCCATTACTAAAGTTAACAAATGGACCATAACTTGAAGCTTGATGTGCTTCCTACCTACTCAGAAAACACAATGAGCAGTCCTTCAATGTTTCAAGAAATGAGATCCTTTCATAGTGACCCATGCTTTCAATATATTGCAGTATCGGTAAAATATGGATACTTACAAGTATACAGTTACATACAAAAGTAAATAAGAAATAAAATCCCTAACAGTAAATGAGTATGAGCAAACATATAAGAAAATTACGACGGCGCTACTACCTGTTTTAACACTACGCACACAAAAGTTAGCCACTCCTTTGATGGTTTATCATTACAGATTACAATTTGTTTGCTATTGTGAAATGGTACCAGAATTGTGCAGTACACCGATCTGGTACCCTTTAAAAAGAGCAGCAGTGTGCCTTGTTTCCGATGATGTTGGTCCAGTGCAAATTAATAATGGACTGTACTAGCTGGTAGTGATTATCAGGGGAATACAGCTTGCTTTGAGGACTAATATCAACATAAATTTTAGGAACAAAAGGCTCCTGCTCTTATCTTGGGGAGCATGTGGTGATTTCTTCTACCTTCATTTCAGAAAGCAACGTGAGACCTCAAATGTAAATTTCTCAACACAATCACTAGGAAGAATAGTAAACATCGGTGCTACTACAGATATAATGTATGCTTGTGTGCCATCCTCTGTCATTTCCTCAACTACAAATCACAAGTTCATCATTACAAGATGCAATCATCATTCATCAGGCAAGTCCTTAGCATTGCTAGCACAACACTGAAAAAACAGAATTGCTTACCGTGTTCTTCCGGCTCATTCATTTGTGAGGATGTGAAACTCGTGGCGGTGCGGCGGACCGGGAGGATGTGTGGTGTCGGAGCTCGCGACGGCACCCTAATCCTCACGGCAGAATGTGGACAGAGGTGGGTTTCGTGGGAAAGCCCACAAATCCCACATAATTTTTAACACGGTCTGTGGGTGTCCACGTACACGAATTAGTGGGCTAGGGAAGTGGGTGCATGGTGGTGGCTAGTAGAATGAGGGATGTAGGAGGGATCCTCTGCCTTTGCCATGCAAGAACAGGAGCCTCAAATTTTCAGTTTTTACTGTCACATGGCTGGTTCTGGGTCTCAAGATGCAAGCATGCAGGATGTTAGATATGTCACGTTATAACTAAAGGAAAAATTAGACCAACGCCCCGCGGCATTATTATTGAGAAGGAAAGTGTGAGACACAAAGTTTTGAATTCGCGAAATAAATTTTGCCCCACAGGTTTCGAATTTGGGTCTGCCAAGGTAGAGAGCCGTGCTATTGCCACTGGGCTTGATGCCCATCCACATGACACATTATAATAACTAGTATAAATATGGTGGATGTAGCTTCCCAAACATCAAGTTACTCCCTTTGTATCCAAATATAAGTCCTTTTTTGGTACAAAGGGAGTATTAAATAACGTGTTTTATTTCAGAAATCTTATCTGGCCGACGTTCGTTGGGAGAGCATTGCATTTTCTGGGACGTTGATAGTTTGGAGCCTTCTGTTTTTTTTTTTGCGAGAAAACTTCCGATCTATTCATCTTTTTTTTTTGCGAGAATACTTCCAATCTATTCATGACAGTTTTGAACCTTCTTTCCATAAAATGTCATGTTGTACCATCAAATTCTGAAAAAAAATAGAAGTACAAATTCTGAAAACTGTATCTACATAACTAAGGATAGATAACCGGCAGGGCCGGCCCTG
>LR738712.1:888290283-888309799 GCA_902687465.1 Secale cereale | reverse complement strand
GGAGGGGGAGTCATCAGATCTCGGTGTAATTATGTAAAACTTCACAAATTTTGACCAAGTTTGTGGAGAGAACATTTTTACATCCAGGATGCCAAACAAATATCGTTAAATTCATCATAAGATGTAGTTTCACATTTAGCAGGCTTAGTGGTTCTTTTTCTTTTTGAATGATTTGATGAGGCGACTTCCGTATTAGGTTTTGCAGCTCCTGCCGAGCCTTGCTGGGGTAGGGCCAGCTGACAAGCTTGAGCGCTCTTCTTCTCTGCGGTACATGACCCTTCCAGACTTCCAGTTCAACAGGCGGAGCCTTTTTTTTAAGTTCTAGGCCATGCCCATTAGGAAAAATGTTAATTATCCTAGTGATTACAGAGAGAGTGACCGCACGCCTCCTCGTTGGGGACGCTCTGTGCATGTGGCTCATTGTTGCATGCCACATCGCTCATCGCTCACCCTCCTAAATATCAGTTAACTATTGGCTAAATATCAATTGATTTCAGTGTATAAGGTTCTATTTTCCCGTAAAATTCTGGCAGCAGTGAACCAATAAGCTGGTTGGACGAGCCTATAACTATGGCTTGCCCGGGCATCAAGCTCGGCTCGGCTCAATCCGAGCTCTGAGGTGAGGCAAGCTTCTGGGAACCTAGATCCGAACCTGACTAGCTTAGCTCATGTCCAGGCTTAGCGGGACACCAGTGTTAGGCCATGTACAATGCCTGATGCTTATAAACTAGGGTTTGAAGAGGCAGCATTCTGTCTCGAAAACAAGTAATGGTATTTCAAACAAAACCTTATGTTTTGCCCGTCTAACACCTTCCTCGATAAAAACGTACTAAGCAGAAGAGAGACCTGAGTACGACACTCTCTACAACACCTAATGCCCCACACCCTTAATCCTCTCCAGAGCTTGAAAAGAGGTTCTTGACTATTCGATTGTGTGGTTCAGCGTCGTCGATGAGGAAGAATAATAAGCATGAGAGCATAACTGACAAAAACAATCTCAACATTAAATGAAAGTGAAAATACTAGCTAGGAGCATAAGAAGTAGCAATTCTTTTATTTGGATACGATATCCTGAAACATGCATTGCTGATTACAAAGGACTCCTGACTAGCAGCTCAAGCCTAGATAAATAAAACTAACTAACTATGCATAGCATATGAGCAGAAAAGCTCGACATTGAACGCCGAGGCTGCAGAAACGAAAAACCACTAACTCCGAGGCTATATTTTGGAAAAAAAAACACTAGTTGGCGACTTTAGCCCATTTAATGACAATTATGACATGTGGAGTCCGTAAAAGCTGACGTGGCGTAACGGTTCGGTCTAGACATCAGTAGGTGTGGAATTTGTCCAGATTTACAAAACACGAAAGAAAACGGTCTAGTTTGATGAAATGTGTATACTTCAGTGGAGCAGTACTTAAGTTTATGTTATGTCGACACAGGAACAAATGGAAAGTGTGAAAAGACAAGCACGAAGGGAGATTGCACAATCGTGCTATGTGGTACTTTTTTTACTTGTGCGCTCATTCAAATGAGATGTGTCCATGAGACATAGCGGATAAGATGGATATAGAGGTGCCTGAGTAGAGTAGACGTTAAGAAGAAATGATGGCAGAGCAAAGGAGACTAACAAAAAAAATGGACCGGCTGGTGGGTGGCAGGGTACATCTACAAGGACTGTACATATCCCCATTTGTATGCCTGGGCAGAGAGCTAGTGCAACAAGCAAGCTAGATCGACACACACTTTTTGCTAGTATGAAAAATTTGCAGATAGGAAATACGGAGGAGCAAGTGCCCTTTTTTTACATGGAGGAGCTAGTGGTTTAGAAAAAATAGAAAAGAATGGAAGAGATCCTGAAAGTACATTTGGGAGTAGGAGGCATCTGGGACAAGATGAACACTCATTGAGATGTATGTTTAGAACACTTCCGCTGCTGTGGACATCCTGGAGCTGGAGCACATCGCGGCTGTTAACAACAGCCGGGAGGCAGAGAATGTCAGTTCTGATATTTGGCTGGACCCTGAAGATGGTGACAACCTCAACCTCCAGGTATCTCATGAAATTCGTGATCATGCGTTGCCAGCAACCCCAAAGGTGTTGTTCAACACTGACAAGATCAGCGACTTCGTGACCATGTTAGACTAGTGATTGGTTGACGCTGCTTCAAGTCACGGACTAGTCTCTTCTTTTGATTAGGCTGCGGAAAGGGATGGTAATATCATAATTCTTTGCCGTAGAAAATACCATCGTTAAGAAGTTGCAATGAAGTACTCTGACAAAGTATACGCTGTACACACGGGATTAGGACATCATGCAGCTCCTTGGCCCTGCAATAACTCAGTTTCAGTCATACTAAGTTCAGCAGTATATAAAAGAACGCCCAATATTTCTACCTTCCTGCACAGAGCATCATGGAGGAAAGTTTCACAGCATTAGCAACCTCGAATTTTAGTACCATTAAATTCTGACAATTGTATCTACATAACTAAGGCTAGATAACTGGAAGTGAATACCATAGCAGCTTCAACATAATTCATCTAATCTGATACTAGAAGAATAATGCAATCAAATAATTTGAGCCTACAAGAGAAACATATGTGTATGAAAATTATAAGTTGGATGACGCAGTTCACTGGTTCAAGGCGGTCTCAAGAAGTTCCACTCAACTTAGGGAAGAAAGCGGTAGCGTTCAGACCAGGATTTCGCGTTCATGCCGTGTGCTTGGAGACGAATATCACCCGATCCACCTTCACGAGCTCCAGGTGCTGCCGCCGGAGGTCATCCATGTAGGCCTAGTCGGAGGCCACGGCCTGCACTCCCGCGCCTCTCGGTCCTCCCGAGCCATCTGAGCTCTCACCATCCCTGGCTCCGGCGCAACGAGGTGGGCCGGCGCCATCCCGAATAGAAAGTTGAGACGGGCGGCGACACCATGGTACCTCAGCTGCCACCGGTCGTACACGAGGGCGGCAAGCTCCCCCGTGTGGAACGACCTCCTCCACCGGCATTGGTGGGTCTCGTGGTCGGTGGTTTCGGCCACCCAAGTGCCCCACAACCTCTGTCGGACTCCAAGGTAGGTCATCCTCGGCAGACAAGGCATAGGGAGGTCGGGGAAGTCTTGAAAACAGAGGATCGGCGGAGCGGCGGCTGCTTGAGGAACAAGTTGTGGACATCGAACCGCGGGCGTGGCGGTGCGGATCGGCAGAGTTGACTGGCGGCCACCTTGCCCGGTCATCCGGAGGCTAGGGGGCGGCGGATCAGGGCTGGGGTTGCGCAGGCGGTGGGGCGAGGGGGAGAAGAGGAGGCGGAGGAGAGGATGAGAGGGGGAAGGAATTTTACTCGGCCGCTGAAAGCCGGAGTAAAAATTAGGACACGATAAGGGATTGAGTGATTGTTTTACTCCACTAGCGGTTATAAGGGATCGGCTAGGTGCGGTTTAGAGGAGAAAACTGTAAATTTTATTCTCTTATGACCATTTGCGGACTCGGTTAGAAATGCCCTAAATTAATTAACTAGCCTTGTTGCCAAACTTTGGCCTGGCTCCTTTGGATTTCAATCATTTTGTTTTACGGCTTTGCCGTCTCTCGTCATGAGATCCATGGCATGCACAGTTGATGAGCAAGGTAGAAAGCACTGAAGCAGCGTACTCATCGCCAAGGTAGCAGCCGCCCGAGAAGTGCTCCTCGAGAAGCATCCTCAAGGGAAGCAGTGCCCCTAGACTCCTGGTTTCCTCTCAATCCTATCTAGCTCTGACAATCATGGCACGACAAGAAGGCCACGCTAGAGCATAACCGAGCTAGCTATATTCAGCACGTTCGGTCCCATATGGATATATATACCATGCGTGATGCACCACTCAACTGAAACGGCTCTACATTGTTCTCTGCTTGGTTCTCCAAACAAGCCCATGCTTGGAACTTATATAGCTTCCGTGTTTCACTAATGCATGTGGCCATAGTTCGTATCTTGAATTTGTGGCATTGAAAACATTGGAATGCAATTATTTTCCTGGGTGTCGCAGATGGGCCCTGATCATAAAGGCCAAGGCCTCACATGTGCCATATGTTACTCTCTTAGGACAAACCCTATGTTTATGCATACTCAGTGGTAAAGTGATCCCGATCAACAGACTAGATTCTTATATATAGTTTCAGTTCATACGAATTCCTAACTTTATATATAGTTACGTGTGGGACAGGAGGTCCATCTCTCTTATTAAGAGCGATCGAGCTCTCACCTATAATAACACTCACTCGAGTGGGCAAACCCATCAGGGGTTCGGGTGAAAAGGCCAAATTAACCCTTTTTGAAAACTTAAGCACAAAATAAACCCTATTCGATTTTATTTTTCATAAAATGCCCCAATTTCATGACGCTCGGCACTAGGACGCCATCCCAGACTTCATGTGTGTAACCATTTTTTAAAACTTCAGTGCAGAATAAATCATATTAAGATGGGAAAATGACAAATAAATCAACGAAGAATTATACTTTCTCAGTTATTATGTGAAATCATAGTGTGGTGCAAGAGCCTCAACTTTGGTCATTAGTTACTTATAAGCACTAGTAGAAAAAGGGCCTAATTTCTAGCACATTAGTCCCGGTTTGATAACGAACCGGCACCAATGTGATCATTAGTGCCGGTTCCAGCGTCTGGGTGGGCGTAGCTCATTAGAATCGGTTCGCGGTGAACCTTTAGTACCGGTTCGTGCCACGAACCCGTACTAAAGGGGCTGTGGCAGGCTATGGTGAGGCTGAGGCCCCACTAGCACCTTTAGTATCGGTTCGTGGCACGAACCGGTACTAAAGGTTTCTAATTAATTCATTTTGGACCGCTTTTTTAGTCCCACCTCGCTCGTCTAATAGAGTTTTTACCACCTTAAATATGTTAGTTCTCAAACTATCACAACCACTTGGTCTTCATTGAACTCTTTGTGTAGGATTTGTGGCTGCAATAGGAGTCCTCGCCAGTACCTAAATCGGTGAGGACTCCTATTGATAATTTAAATTCTACACAAAAAGATCAATGATGCTCAATGCATTTCTAAATTTGATACTTTTTAGCACTGGATCCATTTCGTGTACAAACTGGACAATCTCTTTCGAAGTATCAGGGTTTCGGACGTAAAAACTCATCTAAACGAGACCACCAAAGTAATACAACAGTAAGCCCGAGACCACCATCTAAACGACACATGTCGCTACTCCTATCCTCTTGATGAAGGGGTGCCGAATGTCCAGGACAAATACCAAACACACATCGCACGAAAGCCTAACATCTAATGCAGGATGCCCCATCCAAGCCACATAGGCGGGACTGGGTAACACTCCAGTTCGGCGCACTCTAAATGAGTACCACACGCACACGCTGCAAAGGGCCGTCAGCTTCGCTTCCCTCGATCCATCCTCAAAGAATGTACTGACGCATCGACTTTGTCAGGCCTCTCTGCCATCGACACCACCACGACGACAGACAACGTCGACCTCCTGCACGTGTCCATCTCCACACATATGACGCCAAGCCTCCACTGCTCCGTGCCGCCGAGAACTGCCGCCATGAATATGTAGAAAGAAACACCGCTCCACCCATGAAGCCATCCGCTGGTCCCTCGAGTCCGAGTGCATCTCCAAGAATGCCGCCCCCAGGAGGGTAACGACACATGAATGCCGCCGTCATCCGATTAACTGACCTAGAGTTTCCCCCGGATGTCTTGGGTGGGGTTGGGAGCTTCACCTCGATGATGCCTTCATGAAGGAAACAATGATAAGGGCATCGTCATCACCGGCTCCGGCCAACGACCGAATGCCAAGTTTTCATGTGGATCCATCTGAAGAAATCCACGCGACAACATGTGCACCGTCTCGACCGCCTTCAAAGCCCTAGATCTAGCCGCCTAGATCCGGTGACCAACAGCAACAGCAGTGTCACCGTAGGAGCCCTAGCGCACCGGCCACTGCCTGAATGCGCCACCACTAGAGCCTGGGAGGAGGGCTACCACCCCACCTCGCCAAACCGTGAGAGCCACCGAGATGGATCCCGCACGCTCATCACAGTCTCTAATCTGAACCAATCCGCGGCAAAACCACGAGATCGCCGATGCAGATCCGCCTTGGATAGGGACTGCACCACGCCATGCCGTCGCGGGAAGCCCGAGCTTCACCCGCTGCCACCTTCCAGGGCCACCGCCCCGGGATCCAGCCGCCGCCAACGGGCCGAGCCGCTGGCCACCGCGACCAAGGCCGCCATGACCCTGCAAGCCCACTGAACGGCCCACGCCCCCAGATCTTCCTCGAAGCCTAGCAGCTCCGCCGCCTCCGCCCAGCACCACGCCCCCATCTCGCACCGTCGCCCAAGACAAACATCCGTGCCACCGCGACGCAAATCGTGTGAGAAAGCGCCCCGACGCGATAGGTCACCCGCCTCACTTGATCTGGCATGGGAGGGAAGAGGGCCTCCGCCGCCACCATCAGCCGCCTTGGTCTTCGCCCGACGACCTCCTCTAGCGACGGCAGAGGGGAGGGGAAGGATGGACGTGCCCAGCGGCGGGGGCTGGGGTTTCCACCCAAGCCGCCCTAGTGGGAGGGGTGGACCTGATATTGGTTGTCCACCATCATTGGCATGGCGGAAGACAAGGGTGTGATAGATCACCATGTTGTACCATGGCACTGCAATGCACATACCAGCAGAGGTGCTACTTGCTGTCCACCATCGCCCGCATGTAGGAAGGTGAGGGTGTGATAGACCGCGATAATGTACCATGGCATTATCTCGCACTAGAAGATGTACTCCTCACCAACGTAGCTGCCACCAGCAAAGTGGTCCTCGAGGAGCGACAACAAGGGAAGAAGTGCTCCTAGAATCCTAGTTGCCTCTAAATCCTAGCTAGCTCTGACAATGATGGGGCGATGAAAATGCCATGCTAGAGCATAACCGGGCTAGCTATATCGACCACGTTGAGTATGAATATATACCATAAGTGATCCACCACTCAATTGAAACGGATCCACATTGTTCTCCACTTGTTTCTCCAAATAGCCCCATGCTTGGAAACTATACAGCTGCTGTGTTTCACTAATACATGTGGCCGTAGTTCTTATCTTGACTTCGGGCATTGAAAACATTGGAATGGAATAATTGTTCATGGTGTCGCAGATGGGCCTTCATCATAATGCCAAGGCCTCACGTGTGTCATATGTTACTCGATTTCTCTCTCACCTTTTTGAAATATTACTGCCAAATAATATGTTTTACCCATGTTACATGCACTTCACTAGCACTACAAGTAGTTTTAAACCCCGCTTGGAATCCCTTACATGTGCGCCCACACACACAACGTATACCCAACCACCTACTCTTCATGGGCACCTTCCACATGACTATTTGGTCCACTGTTACTTCACTAACTGGTCCACCAGACAGAATTGGATGTAGCTAATATTGGTTGTCGGCCATCACGGGCATGGCGGAAGACGAGGGTGTGACAGGTCGCCATGTTGTACCATGGCACTGTTGTGCACATACCAGCAGAGGTGCAACTCGATGTCCACCATCGGCGGCATGTAGGAAGGTGAGGGTATGACAAACTGTTATTATGTACCACGGCATTGTCATGCACCAGAAGACGTACTCATCGTCAAGGTAGCAGCCGCCCGAGAAGTGCTCCTCGAGAAGCATCCTCAAGGGAAGCAGTGCCCCTAGAATCCTGGTTTCCTCTCAATCCTAGATGGCTTTGACAATCATGGGGCGATGAAAAGGCCACACTAGAGCATAACCGGGCTAGCTATATTCACCACGTTCAGTCCCATATGGATATATAGCATGCGTGATGCACCACTCAACTGAAGCGGCTCCGCATTGTTCTCTGCTTGCTTCTCCAAATAGGCCCATGCTTGGAATTTATACAGCTGCCGCGTTTCACTAATACATGTGGCCGTACTTCGTATCTTGAACTTGTGGCATTGAAAACATTGGAATGCAATTATTTTCCTGGGTGTCGCAGATGGGCCCTGATCATAAAGGCCAAGGCCTCACATGTGCCATATGTTACTCACTTTCTTAGGACAAACCCTAAGTGATCCCGATCAACAGACTAGATTCTTATATATAGTTTCAGTTCATACGAATTCCTAAGTTTATATATAGTTACGTGTGGGACAGGAGGTCCATCTCTCTTATTAAGAGCGATCGAGCTCTCACCTATAATAACACTCACTCGAGTGGGCAAACCCATTAGGGGTTCGGGTGAAAAGGACAAATTAACCCTTTTTGAAAACTTAAGCACAAAATAAACCCTATTCAAATTTTTTTCATAAAATGCCCCAATTTCATGACGCTCGGCACTAGGACGCCATCCCAGACTTCATGTGTGTAACCATTTTTTAAAACTTCAGTGCAGAATAAACCATATTAAGATGGGAAAATAGCAAATAAATCAATGAAGAATTATACTATCTCAGTTATTATGTGAAATCATAGTGTGCTGCAAGAGCCTCAACTTTGGTCGTTAGTTACTTATAAGCACTAGTAGAAAAAGGGCCTAATTTCTAGCACATTAGTCCCGGTTTGATAACGAACCGGCACCAATGTGATCATTAGTGCCGGTTCCAGCGTCTGGGTGGGCGTAGCTCATTAGAATCGGTTCGTGGTGAACCTTTAGTACCGGTTCGTGCCACGAACCCGTACTAAAGGGGATGTGGCAGGCTATGGTGAGGCTGAGGCGCCACTAGCACCTTTAGTATCGGTTCGTGGCACGAACCGGTACTAAAGGTTTCTAATTAATTCATTTTGGACCGCTTTTTTAGTCCCACCTCGCTCGTCTAATAGAGTTTTTACCACCTTAAATATGTTAGTTCTCAAACTATCACAACCACTTGGTCTTCATTGAACTCTTTGTGTAGGATTTGTGGTTGCAATAGGAGTCCTCGCCAGTACCTAAATCGGTGAGGACTCCTATTGATAATTTAAATTCTACACAAAAAGATCAATGATGCTCAATGCATTTTTAAATTTGATACTTTTTAGCACTGGATCCATTTCGTGTACAAACTGGACAATCTCTTTCGAAGTATCAGGGTTTCGGACGTAAAAACTCATCTAAACGAGACCGCCAAAGTAATACAACAGTAAGCCCGAGACCACCATCTAAACGACACCTGTCGCTACTCCTATCCTCTTTATGAAGGGGTGCCGAATGTCCAGGCCAAATACCAAACACACATCGCACGAAAGCCTAACATCTAATGCCGGATGCCCCATCCAAGCCACATAGGCGGGACTGGGTAACACTCCAGTTCGGCGCACTCTAAATGAGTACCACACGCACACGCTGCAAAGGGCCGTCAGCTTCGCTTCCCTCGATCCATCCTCAAAGCATGTACTGACGCATCGACTTTGTCAGGCCTCTGTGCCATCGACACCACCACGACGACAGACAACGTCGACCTCCTGCACGTGTCCATCTCCACACATATGACGCCAAGCCTCCACTGCTCCATGCCGCCGAGAACTGCCGCCATGAATATGTAGAAAGAAACACCGCTCCACCCAAGAAGCCATCCGCTGGTCCCTCGAGTCCGAGTGCATCTCCAAGAATGCCGCCCCCAGGAGGGTAACGACACATGAATGCCGCCGTCATCCGATCAACTGACCTAGAGTTTCCCCCGGATGTCTTGGGTGGGGTTGGGAGCTTCACCTCGATGATGCCTTCATGAAGGAAACAATGATAAGGGCATCGTCATCACCGGCTCCGGCCAACGACCGAATGCCAAGTTTTCATGTGGATCCATCTAAAGAAATCCACGCGACAACATGTGCACCATCTCGACCGCCTTCAAAGCCCTAGATCTAGCCGCCTAGATCCGGTGACCAACCGCAACAGCAGTGTCACCGTAGGAGCCCTAGCGCACCGGCCACTGCCTGAATGCGCCACCACTAGAGCCTGGGAGGAGGGCTACCACCCCACCTCCCCAAACCGTGAGAGCCACCGAGATGGATCCTGCACGCTCATCACAGTCTCTAATCTGAACCAATCCGCGGCAAAACCACGAGATCGCCGATGCAGATCCGCCTTGGATAGGGACTGCACCACGCCATGCCGTCGCGGGAAGCCCGAGCTTCACCCGCCGCCACCTTCCAGGGCCACCGCCCCGGGATCCAGCCGCCGCCAACGGGCCGAGCCGCTGGCCACCGCGACCAAGGCCGCCATGACCCTGCGAGCCCACTGAACGGCCGACGCCACCAGATCTTCCTCGAAGCCTAGCAGCTCCGCCGCCTCCGCCCAGCACCACGCCCCCATCTCGCACCGTCGCCCAAGACAAACATCCGTGCCACCGCGACGCAAATCGTGTGAGAAAGCGCCCCGGCGCGATAGGTGACCCGCCTCACCTGATCTGGCGTGGGAGGGAAGAGGGCCTCCGCCGCCACCATCAGCCGCCTTGGTCTTCGCCCGACGACCTCCTCTAGCGACGACAGAGGGGAGGGGAAGGATGGACGTGCCCAGCGGCGGGGGCTAGGGTTTCCACCCAAGCCGCCCTAGCGGGAGGGGTGGACCTGATATTGGTTGTCCACCATCATTGGCATGGCGGAAGACCAGGGTGTGATAGATCACCATGTTGTACCATGGCACTGCAATGCACATACCGGCAGAGGTGCTACTTGCTGTCCACCATCGCCCGCATGTAGGAAGGTGAGGGTGTGATAGACCGCGATAATGTACCATGGCATTATCACGCACTAGAAGATGTACTCCTCGCCAACGTAGCTGCCACCAGCAAAGTGGTCCTCGAGGAGCGACAACAAGGGAAGAAGTGCTCCTAGAATCCTAGTTGCCTCTAAATCCTAGCTAGCTCTGACAATGATGGGGCGATGAAAATGCCATGCTAGAGCATAACCGGGCTAGCTATATCGACCACGTTGAGTATGAATATATACCATAAGTGATCCACCACTCAATTGAAACGGATCCACATTGTTCTCCACTTGTTTCTCCAAATAGCCCCATGCTTGGAAACTATACAGCTGCTGTGTTTCACTAATACATGTGGCCGTAGTTCTTATCTTGACTTTGGGCATTGAAAACATTGGAATGGAATAATTGTTCATGGTGTCGCAGATGGGCCTTCATCATAATGCCAAGGCCTCACGTGTGTCATATGTTACTCGATTTCTCTCTCACCTTTTTGAAATATTACTGCCAAATAATATGTTTTACCCATGTTACATGCACTTCACTAGCACTACAAGTAGTTTTAAACCCCGCTTGGAATCCCTTACATGTGCGCCCACACACACAACGTATACCCAACCACCTACTCTTCATGGGCACCTTCCACATGACTATTTGGTCCACTGTTACTTCACTAACTGGTCCACCAGGCAGAATTGGATGTAGCTAATATTGGTTGTCGGCCATCACGGGCATGGCGGAAGACGAGGGTGTGACAGGTCGCCATGTTGTACCATGGCACTGTTGTGCACATACCAGCAGAGGTGCAACTCGATGTCCACCATCGGCGGCATGTAGGAAGGTGAGGGTATGACAAACTGTTATGATGTACCACGGCATTGTCATGCACCAGAAGACGTACTCATCGCCAAGGTAGCAGCCGCCCGAGAAGTGCTCCTCGAGAAGCATCCTCAAGGGAAGCAGTGCCCCTAGAATCCTGGTTTCCTCTCAATCCTAGATGGCTTTGACAATCATGGGGCGATGAAAAGGCCACACTAGAGCATAACCGGGCTAGCTATATTCACCACGTTCAGTCCCATATGGATATATAGCATGCGTGATGCACCACTCAACTGAAGCGGCTCCGCATTGTTCTCTGCTTGCTTCTCCAAATAGGCCCATGCTTGGAATTTATACAGCTGCCGCGTTTCACTAATACATGTGGCCGTACTTCGTATCTTGAACTTGTGGCATCGAAAACATTGGAATGCAATTATTTTCCTGGGTGTCGCAGATGGGCCCTGATCATAAAGGCCAAGGCCTCACATGTGCCATATGTTACTCACTTTCTTAGGACAAACCCTTAGTGATCCCGATCAACAGACTAGATTCTTATATATAGTTTCAGTTCATACGAATTCCTAAGTTTATATATAGTTACGTGTGGGACAGGAGGTCCATCTCTCTTATTAAGAGCGATCGAGCTCTCACCTATAATAACACTCACTCGAGTGGGCAAACCCATCAGGGGTTCGGGTGAAAAGGACAAATTAACCCTTTTTGAAAACTTAAGCACAAAATAAACCCTATTCAATTTTTTTTCATAAAATGCCCCAATTTCATGACGCTCGCACTAGGACGCCATCCCAGACTTCATGTGTGTAACCATTTTTTAAAACTTCAGTGCAGAATAAACCATATTAAGATGGGAAAATAGCAAATAAATCAATGAAGAATTATACTATCTCAGTTATTATGTGAAATCATAGTGTGCTGCAAGAGCCTCAACTTTGGTCGTTAGTTACTTATAAGCACTAGTAGAAAAAGGGCCTAATTTCTAGCACATTAGTCCCGGTTTGATAACGAACCGGCACCAATGTGATCAGTAGTGCCGGTTCCAGCGTCTGGGTGGGCGTAGCTCATTAGAACCGGTTCGTGGTGAACCTTTAGTACCGGTTTGTGCCACGAACCGGTACTAAAGAGGCTGTGGTGAGGCTGGGGCCCCACCAGCACCTTTAGTACCGGTTCATGGCACGAACCCGTACTAAAGGTTTCTAATTAATTCATTCTGCACCGCCTTTTTAGTCCCACCTCGCTCGTCTAATAGAGTTTTTACCACCATAAATATGTTACTTCTCAAACTATCACAACCACATGGTCTTGATTGAACTCTATGTGTAGGATTTGTGGCTGCAATAGGAGTCCTCGTCAGTTCCTAAATCGGTGAGGACTCCTATTGACAATTTAAATTCTACACAAAAAGATCAATGATGCTCAATGCATTTTTAAATTTGATACTTTTTAGCACTGGATGCATTTCATGTACAAACTGGATAATCTCTTTCGAAGTATCAGGGTTTCGGACGTAAAAACTCATCAAACGAGACCACCAAAGTAATACAACAGTAAGCCCGAGACCACCATCTAAACGACACCTGTCGCTACTCATATCCTCTTGATGAAGGGGTGCCGAATGTCCGGGCCAAATACCAAACACACATCGCGCGAAAGCCTAACATCTAATGCCGGATGCCCCATCCAAGCCACATAGGCAGGACTGGGTAACACTCCAGTTCGGCGCACTCTAAATGAGTACCACACACACACGCTGCAAAGGGCCGTCAGCTTCGTCTTCCCTCAATCCATACTCAAAGCATGTACTGACCTATCGACTTTGTCAGGCCTCTCTGCCATTGACGCCACCACGACGACAGAGAACGTCGACCTCCTGCACGTGTCCATCTCTACACATATGACGCCAAGCCTCCACTGCTCCATGCCGCCGAGAACTGCCGACATGAATATGTAGAAAGAAACACCGCTCCACCGAAGAAGCCATCCGCTGGTTCCTCGAGCCCGAGTGCATCTCCAAGAATGCCGCCCCCACGAGGGTAACGACACATGAATGCCGCCGTCATCCGATCAACTGACCTAGAGTTTCCCCCGGATGTCTTGGGTGGGGTTGGGAGCTTCACCTCGATGAAGCCTTCATGAAGAAAACAATGATAAGGGCATTGTCATCACCGGCTCCGGCCAACGACCGAAGACCAAGTTTTCATGTGGATCCATCTGAAGAAATCCACCCGACAACCTGTGCACCATCTCGACCGCCTTCAAAGCCCTAGATCTAGCCGCCTAGATCCGGTGACCAACCGCAACAGCAGTGTCACCGTAGGAGCCCTAGCGCACCGGCCACTGCCTGAATACGCCACCACTAGAGCCTGGGAGGAGGGCTACCACCCCACCTCGCCAAACCGTCCGAGCCGCCGAGATGGATCCCGGACACTCATCACAGTCTCTAATCTGAACCAATCCGCGGCAAAACCACGAGATCGCCGATGCAGATCCGCCTTGGATAGGGACTGCACCACGCCATGCCGTCGCGGGAAGCCCGAGCTTCACCCGCCGCCACCTTCCAGGGCCGCCGCCCCGGGATCCAGCCGCCGTCGATGGGCTGAGCCGCTGGCCACCGCGACCAAGGCAGCCATGACCCTGCGAGCCCACTGAACGGCCGGCGCCACCAGATCTTCCTCGAAGCCTAGCAGCTCCGCCGCCTCCGCCCAGCACCACGCCGCCACCTCGCACCGTCGCCCAAGACAAACATCCGTGCCACCGCGACGCAAATCGTGTGAGAAAGCGCCCTGGGGCGATAGGTGACCCGCCTCACCTGATCTGGCGTGGGAGGGAAGAGGGCCTCCGCCGCCACCATCAGCCGCCTAGGTCTTCGCCCGGCGACCTCCTCTAGTGATGTGGAGGGGAGGGGAAGGATGGACGTGCCCGGCGGCGGGGGCTAGAGTTTCCACCCAAGCCGCCCTAGCGGGAGGGGTGGACCTGATATTGGTTGTCCACCATCATTGGCATGGCGGAAGACAAGGGTGTGACAGATCACCATGTTGTACCATGGCACTGCAATGCACATGCCAGCAGAGGTGCTACTTGTTGTCCACCATCGCCCGCATGTAGGAAGGTGCGGGTGTGATAGACCGCGATAATGTACCATGGCATTATCATGCACTAGAAGATGTACTCCTTGCCAACGTAGCTGCCACCAGCAAAGTGGTCCTCGAGGAGCGACAACAAGGGAAGAAGTGCTCCTAGAATCCTGGTTGCCTCTAAATCCTAGCTAGCTTTGACAATGATGGGGCGATGAAAATGCCATGCTAGAGCATAACCGGGCTAGATATATTGACCACGTTGAGTATGAATATATACCATAAGTGACCCACCACTCAATTGAAACGGATCCACATTGTTCTCTACTTGTTTCTCCAAATAGCCCCATGCTTGGAAACTATACAGCTGCTGTGTTTCACTAATCCATGTGGCCGTAGTTCTTATCTTGACTTTGGGCATTGAAAACATTGGAATGCAATAATTGTTCACGGTGTCGCAGATGGGCCTTCATCATAATGCCAAGGCCTCACGTGTGTCATATTTTACTCGATTTCTCTCTCACCTTTTTGAAATATTACTACCAAATAATATGTTTTACCTATGTGAGATGCACTTCACTACCACTACAAGTAGTTTTAAACATGAATCCCTTACATGTGCGCTCACACACACAACTTATACCCAACCACCTACTCTTCATGGGCACCTTCCACATGACTATTTGGTCCACTGTTACTTCACTAGCTGGTCCACCAGATAGAATTGGATGTAGCTAATATTGGTTGTCGGCCATCACCGGCATGGCGGAAGACGAGGGTGTGACAGATCGCCAAGTTGTACCATGGCACTGTCGTGCACGTACAAGTAGATGTGCTACCCGATGTCCACCATCGGCGGCATGTAGGAAGGTGAGGGTATGACAAACTGTTATGTTGTACCATTAACTACTTGCGAGGCTCGCGAAGGAGTGCTCATTAACTAGTTGCTCCCATGCAATAATTGCCCCAGGTGTAGCACATGGGCCCTTATCATAAGGGCTAGGGCCTCACGTGTGCCATGTTTTTCTCTCTGTTTTAAATTATTACTACCTAATAATCATTTTTACCTATATGACACGCACTTTACTCCCACTACAAGTCGTTTTAAACCCCACTTAAATCCCATACATGTGCGTACACACACACAACTCATACCCAACGACCTACTCCTCATAGGCACCCTCCACATGACAATTTGTTTCATTGTTACTTCGCTAGCTGGTCCACCACACAAAATTGGGTGGACTTGATATTGGTTGTCCGCCATCACCGGCATGGCGGAAGACGAGTGTGTGACAGATTGCCATGTTGTACCATGGCACTGCTCTGCACATATCAGCAGAGGTGCTACTCGATGTCCACCATCGCCGGCACGTAGGAAGGTGAGGGTGTGATAGACCACTATGACGTACCATGGCATTGTCGTGCACCAGAAGACGTACTCATCGCCAAGGTAGCTGCCACCGGCAAAGTGGTCATCAAGGAGAGACAACAAGGGAACCAGTGCCCCTAGAATCCTGGTTGCCTCTCAATCCTAGCTAGCTATGACAATCATGGGGCGATGAGAAGTCCACGCTAGAGCATAACCAAACTAGCTATATTCACCACGTTCAATCTCATATGGATGGATACCATGCGTGATGCACCACTCAATTGAAACGGTTCTCTGCTTGCTTCTCCAAACAGCCCCATGCTTGGAATTTATACAGCTATAGTGTTTCACTAATGCATGTGGCCATAGTTCGTATCTTGAATATGCGGCATTGAAAAGATTCGAAAGCAATAATTGTTCATGGTGTAGCAGTGAGCCCTGATCATAAAGGCCAAGGCCTCACATGTGCCATATGTTACTCAATTTCTTTGGACACACCCTAAGTTTATGCATACTCAGGGGTAAAGTGATCCCGATCAACAGACTAGATTCGTATATAGTTTCAGTTTGTATGAATTCCATGTAATGAGTCCCATGACAACAATTAACCATACTAAATAATCTGGCTCTGGAATGAATTAATCCTGAAGTAATTGACTCATTATTAATAAACACCAGAAATCTAATAGACTGGAGGAATACTACCAGTTAATTTGCCACCCTTGACTAAATTCGTTTCAAACCTATATTAGTCAAATTCAAGGAAATAGATATATCATATTAATTTCTAATGTAAAAAGCCCATATATGTGGTCAATATGAAGATAGCAAGGATATGGTGCCCAATCTGCTAAAAATATTTGTAACTTATAATTTCCAAAGATAGATATAAAAAATGTAAGTATTCATAATAACTATATTGGGTAGTTTTGAAAAAAATAACTTAATAATATACGATTGAAAAAATTACCTAATAAAAATTGCCTTCAAAATAAGGGTGTACTTATTTCATAAACATATATGTGAGAAAAAGATAATATTTCGTGTCATATTTGCTAAAATATTTACCCGTCACTTTTGCCTAGACCAATTACATATATATTTAATATTTGTTCCTTTACACGTGATGTGTTTCTGTGGCATATTAGTGAAGGTGTAAAACTGCTATTCCATAAATTAATTGGACGAATGCACAAATTAAACAATTATGTACGTTGAATTGCTGAAAGATCACACAAATACTATGAGAAACTTTAGACCATCATCCCTGAGAAAATGTATTGACAATTTAAATATGGTGGAAACACAACTTAATAGGTGGCGCCAGCATGTGGAGGCTAGAGGGAGCAACTCAAAAACCGTCGGCTTCAAACAAGTAATTTTCACTACAACTATAGAACCCTTATACTGCTTAAAAAACTAGCTCGTGCAGATACACAGGTTGATGACCAGTTAATTTGAATTTGTTTTCAATATAAAATAGGTAGTATTTGTGTAGATACACAGCTATGTATTTACACGGTAATAGAAATCAAATCGACGGCCATTCTAAAAAATGTCAATTAGCCTAGCGATTACAGAGAGAGTAGCGGGCATACTCTGCACCCCACCGCCACCTTGCATGCGGCCTCCTAGGTACGTCGGCTCTCTGCATGCCGGTCCCGCACACCACTCGCTGTTGCATGGCACCTCACTTGCCGCTAGCTCTCCTAAATATCAATTGATTTCAGTGTATAATGTCCTGTTTTTGTATAAAACTAGATGATACCCCGCGCGTCGCGGCGGGAAATTCTATAATTATTTAGAGAGATATGACAAACTGAAAACATTTCAGCACAAAAAAAGTTAACATTGATGCACCTTCTCACTTCATATCTCATCAAACTACTAAAATTGGATTGTACATCTGATGCTATGATGTTAGGAGGTAAAATATTACAGGAAATATCACAATTATGAGCCGGCCAAAACCGTTCAAACTAATTTTCTATAAGATCAAATGAATGTTTGCACATCTAGAAGAAAATTGTGAAATAGAAATAGGTTAGTTTATTTGGAGAGATATCTTGGCCTACCTAATTGCTTTGTCTGGCCGTGATAGCAAGATCCTACAATCAGGAAATGGAAAAATAAACATGGGTTAGTGCTGATAAATTTGACTGTCCTATTAGTGGACATGAAGATGGGGCTCGACAAATACATATAAAGTAAATAGAATAGTCGCAAGATAAGCATAACACCACAATAGGAGACTGTTCTAAACATAATTGATCAAAAATATAATGAAGAAAACCAATGAACCACAAAATAATTAAGAAATGAATGGTCAATTAATAAACACACAAAGTTTTAGCCAGGACAGTTGCTAGTGCTCAACCCTGTTAGGAGAAAGTAAAGTGAACTGCCATCCATCTTATCTAAGGAAAAGATTGGTCTCAACTGTTCGTTTGGTAGTTTTAGTTTACAAAGGTCAAGTGTTACAGACCAAATGCTTATGAATTCCCTACGGAGTTGGAACTCCGAAAATCAGAGTACTACTTTAATAGCACAAATAAACAACCAATAAACAGGCCCCTGATTGGTGTTGATAGTATATATGATATGCCAGAATCAAAATCCTTGAGTTAGATGGGCCTCAATTGTTCGTTTGGTAGTTTTAGTTTACAAAGGTCAGGTGTTACAGACCAGAAGCTTATGAATTCCCTACAGAGTTGGAACTCTGAAGATCAGAGAACTACTTTTATAGCACAAATAAACAACCAATAAATAGACCCCTGATAGGTGTTGACAATATATATATGATATGTCAGAATCAAAATCCTTGGGAGTTAGAACTCTACATCAGAGAGTACTACGTTTATAGAACAAATAAACACAAAGCAAAAAGGCCACTGATTAGTGTTGACAACATATGTAGGATAGGATAGAATAAAATTAAACAATGTGTTGTGATCTGAATGGGCTCGATCTAGTTCGCCCAGAGTTTCGACGTTTTAGGTTCGGCTACATCATCCGTGAAATACATTGTGCAGGTCTCACAAGGCGCTTTGGTACTGAAGGGTGCTAGTTGGTCCACCGTGCAGTTCGGCTACATGTAGCTACATCAGGTCCCGTTGCAGGATCTAGAAGAGACCTACGGGCAGACTACATGACGGACGCCTGCTGTGCGAGGCAGATCTCATGAAATGGGCAGGGGACACGCAAGGAACCGACTGCGGGGATTAGTTGGTTGAGAGCATGCAGGCTCATCTCTGACCTTTCTCGTCTTGTTTCCCAACAAGATTCGGAGTTGGGCTTAGCCTGTGCTACCTGCGTGCACTATGTACTATGCCTTTTGTAGTCAAGAAGGAGGTTGTAATTTAATTCTAACAGGGAGTTGGCAACAAAACGATGGCCTTGATGCCACTGCACTTATTAACATAATGATATTTCGTTATCTAGGTATTCAAGAAGAGGTTGTTTATTTGAGCCTGAAACTAAATCATGCCTTACTGAAGGTGGGCGTATTAATTCTTAATGATTATTTTCAATGCGAGTGCAAGAGATT
>LR738712.1:888260273-888273291 GCA_902687465.1 Secale cereale | reverse complement strand
TAGGCTCGTCCAACCAGCTTACTGGTTCACTGCTGCCAGAATTTTACGGGAAAATAGAACCTTATACACTGAAATCAATTGATCTTTAGCCAATAATTAACTGATATTTAGGAGGGTGAGCCGAGCTGAGCTTGATGCCCGGGCAAGCCGTAGTTATAGGCTCGTCCAACCAGCTTACTGGTTCACTGCTGCCAGAATTTTACGGGAAAATAGAACCTTATACACTGAAATCAATTGATATTTACCAATAATTAACTGATATTTAGGAGGGTGAGCGATGAGCGATGTGGCATGCAACAATGATCCACATGCAGAGAGCGTCCCCAATGAGGAGGCGTTCGGTCACTCTCTCTATAATCACTAGGATAATTAACATTTTCCTAATGGGCATGGCCTAGAACTTAAAAATAAGGCTCCGCCTGTTGAACTGGAAGTCTGGAATGGTCATGTGCCGCAGAGAAGAAGAGCACTCAAGCTTGTCAGCTGGCCCTACCCCAGCAAGGCTTGGCAGGAGCTGCAAAACCTAATACGGAAGTCGGCTCATCAAATCATTCAAAAAGAAAAAAATACCACTAAGCCTGCTAAATGTGAAACTACTACATCTTATGATGAATTTAACGATATTTGTTTGGCATCCAGGATGTAAAAATGTTCTCTCCACAAACTTGGTCAAAATTTGTGAAGTTTTACTTAATTACACCGAGATCTGATGACCCCCCCCCCCTCTCCCCCGCTGCGCCGCCACCGGATGCTTGAGAAAATGAGAATGTCAAATTGTAACCCATCTCACACACCCATGGAGCCCAGACTGAAACTAAGCAAAGAAAGTCAAGCTGAAGCTGTTGATCTTACACAACACAGAAGTGTAGTTGGTAGTTTGAGGTATCTCATCCACACCAGGCCAGATCTCAGTTATTCAGTCGGGTTTGGTAGCAGATTTATGGAAAGGCCTACAGTGGAGCACATGGGAGCCGTGAATCATATCCTCAAATATGTAAAACGGACACTGGACCTTGGCTGCAGTTACAAGAGGTGCAAAGCAAATGGCCTCGGCTGCTGGGCTACTGTGATAGTGATTTAGCAGGAGACATTGACGATCCGAAGAGTAGTTCAGGGGTATTATTCTAGTTTGGGGGTGCCCTGTAACCTGAAACTCTGGGAAGCAAAAAATCATTGCTCGGTCATCTTGCGAAGCCGAGTATGTTGCTGCAGCCTCTGCTGCTAGTCAAGGCGTGTGGCTGGCAAGGCTGGTAGGAGAACTACTTGATCAAGAGATAGAACGATCAATGATCAGAGTTGACAACTAATGAATCAGCGATCGCCCTACGGAAAAGTCTTATATTCCATGAAAGAACTAAGCACATTGATGTGCGGTACCATTTTGTGAGGCACTGTGTTGAACATGACACTATCGCCATGGAACATGTCAGGACTGAAGAACAACATGCTGACATTTTAACAAAGGCACTACCCAGAGTTCGCTTTCAGGAGTTGAAGAAGAAGATTGGCATGCTACTGGTCAAGTCAGTGCATCAAGTTTAAGGGGGTGAAATGTTGAAGTTAACCCCATTGCACTGAAGTTTGTTTTTCGGTTTATTCTGTAACAATAAACGCACATTCTGTACGTGATGGGAGAGACTAGATGTAGTGTTTACTTTGTGGTTGTAGTTCAGATAGTCAGCTAGCCATGATTTGTCCGTGGGATGGCACAGGGAAATCGGATTGTGGGCAGCAATTCTGTTATGAAGGAATAGAAGGAGAAAAAAAAATGAAGGAATAAAAGGAAAGGAGAAATTACGTGTCGCAAAACTGACTCACCTGCGTTCGTGTGTGTGGTGTCTCTTTCATGACATCTTCCACCTCGTGTGTGTGTGTGTGCGCGCGCGCGCGCGTGTGTGATCCTGAGAGTGTTTGATCTAACAGAAAGGCTTTCACCTTCTTGACCATCAGGTCACGTGGGAAATTTGGAATGAGCGTAGTGTAGCTCTTTCTGAAAGGTTTGCGCATCCATCTAATAGTAATGGTATTCGGTGTGGGAATTTTTACATTTTGCTTGCTTCTGGGAGTATGCATGTGTGTGATGTGTCCACAAGATTAAAACCGTGAAATACCATCCTGTATTTGCTGCAAACATTTAAAGTATACGGCCTTCAAAGCAAACTTTTTAAAAAAATTGCCGTGTATCAGTACCAACGTGTATATAATGGTATTTGTGTCATCTGCAAGTCTCCTCCGGAAAGCTGAAGAGTAGATCCCACGTGTCAGTGAAAAATGCGAACACTTGTGGAAACTAGACACCAACTGACAGCTATCGTGTGTGAGCCACTAGCGCTAACTAATAGCACGCGTGTTGTAGAGCGTCCTGAGTCTCCTGACTTGGTACAAGGGGCACGCAGGTAGTGTAACACTATCGTTGCGGATGCAAGTACTAACAACAAGCTGACCCAAGTACTTATAAGAAACTGGTCTGTTGTAAAAGGGATGCACCGGCGTGCACAATGTGTCGCCTGCTGTGCGACACCCATTACCTCAGAAATGTTTAGATTCCTGCTGCCTTCCATGCCTATACTTGAACAATGGCTTTTCGACGGACTAGTTATGGCTGGTAGAGCACTCCTTTAGAGAACAAGGATATGGCTGCTAGCAGCTGAAGGTTCTATATATCTTACCAGCCACCATTACATATGGAGTTTGCAGTAGGTTGTATAGTAGTTGCCCAAATCAATGTACACACACACAGAGAAAGAGAGAGAGAGAGAGAGAGAGAGAGAGAGAGAGAGACACACACACACACACACAGAGTTAAAGTAGGTCACATTCAAATGCCACAAAAGGCTAATTACATAAAGTTGAACAACCAGCTACATACAAAGTTCACTTCAGGACTTCCTCATAGCGCTATGAAATATTAAATTCATCTCCTGCTCAGAGTTTTTCCTCCATCTACAAAGACTAATATTTCATCTCTACTGTATGTACTGTTTCGACTGTTTTTTGGACAGCAAATTGACTGTGTAGTTTGTTGTTAGTGTCAGATGGTGAACCTTTTTCACCCGATCATCTTACGTGTGAATTTGTATTACATAGTGGCACGTGGTTACACTTCCTTCCCCTATATCTTAAATATCCTAGTGATGTAGGGGGAAATGCCGTGAACCAGTTAACTGCATCATTCAGCTTAAAATTTTCGTAGACAGATCTTTCTGATGTAGGTTCAAATTATCTGATTGCATCATTCCTCTAGTATCAGATTAGATGAATACTATTGAAGCTGCTATGGAATTCAGTTCCAGTTATCTAGCCTTAATTATGTACATACAGTTGTCAGAATTTGATGGTACAACATGACATTTTCTCGAAACAAATCTCAAAACTGTCATGAATAGATTGGAAGTATTCTCGCAAAAAAAAAGATGAATAGATTGGAAGTTTTCTCGCAAAAAAGAAGAAGGCTCAAAACTGTCATCGTCCCCGAAAATGCTATGCTCTCCAAGCGAATGTCAGCCAGATAAGATTTCCGAAATAAAAGACGTATTTTTTATACTCCCTTTGTACCAAAAAAGGTCTTACATTTGGATACAAAGGGAGTAACTTGGGGCGTGTTTTGTTACAATTCTCAGCAGGGCCTGGCTGTGAGCACGAAAACGAGTCAGGCTGAGAAGGGCCTTGTTTCGAGAAAATGAAGCAAAAAATCGATGTTGGCAAGTCGTATGGTTGCCTGCATGTGGGGCCTTGGCATCGAGGTGCAATTTTCACCCGAAGTTTAGTTGCATACATGCATAATAATTTGGAGTTAAAAATTGTGCTAGAATAGAGAGATCACATTAGCTAATAGTGGCAGTGGAGCGGGCATGCCAGGAGGCACTCCGGCACGAACTGGACGGGGCCCAGCTCCTTGCGGGAATTTGGTGCTACATCTTCACGGGGACATTTGGTGCTACAACTTCACGGGAGCGCAACTCCGCAGCATCCATGCGTCGCTCCCCTCCACGGTGCGGCTGCTGGTCGCCAAGAAGTCGGAGCTCACGGTGGCGGTCGAGGGCACGCGGCGGGAGTTGCAGCGCCTGCGATGAACGCATGGATCTTAGTGGACGTGTAGGTGGGCGGCGAGTAGTTGTATGAAGGGTACTGCACGCCGACGAAGGCGGGCGAGGGTGTGCGCGTCGCGGGGTGGCCATGGGGAAGGTCACGTTTGGGTTGAACCCACCGTGCGCGTCGCCGTCGGCGTAGCCGGGCGACGACGATCCCCATGGAGAACCGATGCCTTGCTGTCCCCAGGGCGCGTACTAGGCGTGGCTGACGACGGATGGATTCATCATCCCCGCGTGGTCGGCCGATGAGGAGGCTGCCGCAGCAGCCGTCGCGCGCGCCGCGTTGTCGCGGGCCTTCTTGGCGATGGCCCTGTTCCGCCGGTCGGCGGTGACTGCGTCGCGTCGCTGAACTTCCACCCTCCACTCGGCGTTTGACATGCCCGGTGGCTTCGATGGCGGTGCCCTCGGCTTGCTCTGCTTCGGCTGGGCCACGGTGCCGGTCGCGGTTGCCGCCGCGCGCGGCATGGCATACTTCTTCGGCGGCATGGCGGCGACTGGAAGGCGAGCGGGAGGGGGTTTGGCGGGAGGAAGGGAGGGAATGTCGGGAGGAAGGCGAGCGAGCGGGAGGGATGCGAGGGAAAAGCGTCAAGAAACGGTGGGAAAAGGCCCTCGGGTCGCAGACAGGGCGGACACACACGCCTTTTTCGCTTGTGCCGGCTCCCCAAGCGCCCCCCAGGGCGCCGGGTTCGGCCTGGGTCCGTCTACACCAGTTTTGACCCGAGCCGGCGAAAAACGGGCTTCTGGAAACGCGACTGGGCTTTTTTTCGACGCCTGCACGGCAAAAACGCCTGGGGAGGGCCTGTTAAGGACGCGGCTGGAGATGCTCTTAGGAGCACTCCCCTGAGAGCTGTTACCTAGAGGGCCGACGTAGTGAAGACCTACCGATTGTGTTAGTTTGCTAGGAGTTACAGTGATGGTGCCTTGCTCCTTCCTGCACGTTTGTTTCTACTTTCCCGTCTTTTATCGTGTTAGTTTGCATTTTGTATCTAACTGATTAATGTCACTACATGAAAAAACATATTTTGCTATGTGTTTCTCGATAAGGCGAGTATGTTTCATTGGTCGCTTGATTTATAGCGCTTTAAGATGTGTGTTTGCGTCAAGGTACACAGTGAAGAACTGCTCCGGTGACTCGCCCGGATCCAAGTCAAAACATACTCCATCTACATAAGGTATATTAGGTTTTTATAAAAATTCCAAATTATTTAACTTTGACAAAGTTTAGATGCAAAAATTATCGACATCTACAATACTAATTAAATAAAATATGAAAATTCATGCCATGATGAATCTAATGATACCGATTTGATATTACGGATATAGATATATTTTTCTACAAATTTGATCACTAAAGAGGTTTGACCTTTCAAATAACTAATACACCGTATGTTTGAAAACAGTGGGAATAAATTTCTTTTATTAAAAATCCAATAACACCAACGGCGTGCAGCAAAGCGCCCCCAACATTTATAGTGTATAAGATGACATAGTTGGATAATTATCTTAAAGTGTAGATGCAAAATGTCTATCGTCAATATCTGCGATGGTGATGTGTTCATTATTTACTAAATCAACGGCCGAATATTCCTGATTTTTGTGAGAATTTTAGCTTTTTTTTTCTATTTTTGTTTTGTACTGTGTTTTTAGTAGATATGTAGATAGATAGATAGTTGAGATTTCCTTGGCGGCTAGGGCAAACTCTTCTCAGTAGACTTCGCCGGTGGAGTCGCCTCCCCTCTGCCTGCCGCTCCAGCGGTCGTTGGCAGGGCGGGGAATCCCGGTGCCCCCGCTTCGGTTAGTAGTTGAGGTTGGAGTTTTTTAGTCCTCGTAGGTGCGGCGCTCGGGTGGATGGCGGTGCTTCTTCTCCGAGTTTGTGTTCCGGACTTCGATCCTCCTCGAGTTCGTCTATCAAGACGTAGTCGAACGGAGCTTCGGCGTAGATTCGTACCGTCTTCTTGGTGCGGTGAGGTTAAGATTTTTCGTCGTGTGCCGAGATTTGGTGTCAGATGCTTCAGAACTATTCAAGGTTTCAACAATGACGACTTCAGCTTTAGGACGCTGGTCCTTAGGGACACGTGCATGAATACTTCTCCGCTGTCATCGATAAGGTCAAACCGGCTCCGATAAGGAATGGAGGCAGTAGATACTAGTTCCAGTATAAATTTTGTTGCTACATTTTACTCCCCAGTGCCCTATTATATTATTATTAAAGGTACACAAAAGCCAAATGGCGTGAAGATTTTTCTTAGTTAATTCACGACACACTTGTGAAGAAAAGAGAGAGCCGGTGGCGGCGGCGTTGGGATCTCTGGCCGGCGGCGGGGGCATCCGGCGCACGCCAAGGAGGGCCTTCTTGTCTTCCTCAGCGCCGGGGCCGAGGCAGGCGCCAGCGAGCCGCGGAGATCTCGTCCTCGCCCCCCTCAACGCTGTCGTCCTGTGGACCAGCTCGCCAGCAGCAACATCCAGAGCAGATTGATGGTGAGAATCCGCGAGCTGCGCCGTCGACCATACAGCATGCTCCTCCTCCTCCTAACTCTGCTTTCCTTCTTCCTAATACCAGATTCATGCCCAGGCTGCGCCGGTGCGGTAGGGGGTGAGCAGCGGCGGCGGCGTCCTCTGCTATTGCCCGATTCTTCCAAATCCTAGGTTCAGGCTAGGTGCGGCTATGAGCCGCCGCGTCGTCCCCATTGGCAGGCGCATCTTGGAGCAGAACATCAAGGCCCGGTACCACGCCGGAGACATTGGCACCGAGGACGCACTCCACCTGTTAGATGAATTGCTCCATGTTGCTCAGCCCTCCTCGATCCATGCCATCAACTGCCTCCTCACCGTCGTCGGCCGTGATTGCCCCGCGCTCGGCGTCTCCCTCTTCAACCACATCGCAAGAGACAACGTGCCTCTCCACAATATCACCTATGGCATTCTCGTCGACTGCTGCTGCCGTGCTGGCCGCTTGGACCTTGGACATGCTGCCATGGGACACGTCATTAAGTTGGGATTTACAGCAGAAGCCATCGTCAATTTCAGCCACCTACTCAAAGCCATCTGCACCGAGAAGAAGACCAGCTATGCAATGGACATCGTACTCCGAATAATGCCCATGTTTAACTGTGTACCCAACATTTTCTCCTACAACATTCTTTTCAAGGGTCTCTGTAACGAGAAGAGGAGCCACGAGGCTCTTGAGCTGATTCAAATTATGGTTGAGGATGGAGGTTGCTGCCGACCTGATGCGGTGACCTATAGCATTGTAATTCATGGCTTGTTGAAAGAGGGTGAGGTGGACCAAGCTTACAGCCTACTTTGTGAAATGTTACAGAGGGGAATTCTGCCGGATGTTGTGACCTGTAGTTCAATCATCTCTGGTATGTGCAAGGCTCATGCGATGGACAAGGCTGAGGAGGTTCTTCAGCAGATGTTTGATAGAGGAATTCTGCCGGATGTTGTCACATATAATAGTCTGATACATGGATATTATTCATTAGGAAGGTGCAAAGAGGTTGATCGGATTCTCAAGGAAATGTCAAGAAACGGTGTTCAACCAAATACTGTAACTTCCAATATACAGATGGATTATCTTTGCAAGAGTGGAAGATGGTCAGAAGCTAGGAAGGTTTTTGATTCTATGATCAGTTCGGGCCAAAAACCAACCATTACTACCTATAACATACTGATAGATGAATGGAAGGATAGATGATGCGTTGGTTCTTTTCAGGGAAACGTTGGACAGTGTTAACCCTTCTATTATCACTTTTAATATTATGATCGGTGCGTTGCTTAAAGGTGGCAGGAAAGAAGAAGCTAAAGATTTGTTTGATAGTATCTGGGCCCAAGGATTAGTGCCCACCGTTGTTACATATAGGTTAATGATACAAAAACTTATAGAAGAAGGTTCTGTACAAGAGTCTGATGATCTATTCCTTTCAATGGAGAAGAATGGGTGTGCTGCCAACTCCCGTATGCTAAATGATATAGTTAGAAGGTTACTTAAGAAAGGGGAGATGCTCGGGGCTGGGACCTATCTGTCTAAAATTGATGAGAGGAGCTTCACCATTGAAGCTTCCACTGCTAGCTTGTTGGCTGCACTTGCGTCAGGGGGGAAAGGCCAGGAATATAAGGATTTACTCCCTGAAAAATACCACTATTTTCTTGAACAGGGCACTGATTGAAACCTTTTCTAGAGATTTTGCCTAGGTGAACTTTTCTTTTCTAGAACAGGGCAGTGATTGAAACGTCATATTTTACAAGAGTATTCATTGAAGTCCCTGGGTAAGTTATAGACGTTATTTGTTCCATTAAATGAATAAAGGTCATAAAAATTTCTTTTTTTATATAGATAGTACTTGAAAGATATGTAAACAAGGCTGGCTCTTTTTAATGAATAAGAATCAAATTTTGCATCTGTACGTCCATATTTTTTCCTTCAAACTTTGGGCACTTTTACTAGGATTGTCCATGTTTAATATTACCGATTGACAGGAGGCAAGCTTACTATGTTTTGCAGGAATTTATATTTGTCTAATTGTAGTATTATTATACAGCTGCTGATGAGAAAATTTTGTGGTTCCAATAAAATTCGTTTTGATGTGGTTTTTCTCATATCACTTAGTATCAGTTTTAGAACGATAGTACTTGTTCTATGTCAGTGATAAACTGGGTGTGTCGTCTCATGTAAGTAGACTGCCAACCAATGTACTCCCTCCGTAAAGAAATATAAGAGTGTTTATATTAAACTGTCAAAGGCTCTTGTTGGTGGTGTTCCTGATTCTTGAGTCCAGGGAGTATCTAGCACTGGCTTCAAGGGTGCCGTGCAGTCTTCATTATAAGATCCACACTTACATGCGACGGTCGTGAGAGGTGAGACTGCGGGGCAAGGTTCTTGATTCCAAAATCAAAAGGACCGGTACCACTTAGACTAACAGTATTGAATAGATACTCGTTAATTGTTGGGCTGAAACAAATCTTGAGCTTTTCTAACTTGAGATGTAAGAAAAATTCCTCAAGCACGGGAATCTAATTTCACCGCTAACAATGAGCTGTCCTACAAGGATGCAGAGGTCTTCATGCTTGACCCTCTGCAGTACAAAGTGTAACTGCTAAAGGTTGACAAGGGAGCCCATCTAATAGCTTTACTCCTTTGTATCTTCAGTGGCTTTTGGCCATTGCTAAGATCGATATTAAGCCTCCTCAGATTCAGTAGCTGGCCAAAATCTTGAAGAAATTAAATTGGCTGCTTGATTGGCCAAAATCCTCAGATTCAGTAACTGCTCTGACCTATTTCAACATCTCTAGTGCTTGCATCTCCCTAATTCATCCTTCAGGAAATTTAGCAGAGTCGCAAATGCTTCAACTCATCTGGATATGGGATTCCCCAATCCCCACAACAACCCAGATACTGGAAGTGATCGGGCATGAGACAATACAAGGTGAATCTCTAGAATAGAATCGCTCTCCTTGGTAGCTTGGAGGGAGAGTTGATGAACTGTGCTTCATATCTGATCAATAGTTGGACGGGCAACAATATGGTGTAGAAAAAGTTCTCTTTGATTGACTTGGATATTATGAGGTCCATGACTGTATCATGAACTTGGTAACTTTTAACATTTCCATACTTGTCTGTCTTCATAGCTTGGATGAACCTTCTATTCACGAGCTCACTAAAAAACACCTCTATCCTAACTCATGTACTACATACCTTCTCCATGAAAGTATCCTTCAGGAATCCAACTTGTTATCTGGTCCTTCACCTTAATAGTAGATCATTTCGTGAACATATTGAGGTATAAGAGACATGTTTTTAGATGAGGGCGAAGATCACAGTAACAAAGTGGCAAAATCATCATCATCTTTTCTGTGATGTCACTTGTTTCAATTCCACAACCAACTGAATTTGCTACGTGATTTATGAGTGATATTAGTGTGGCTTTACTGCAGATAGAAAACACTGAAATAAAAAAATTGCATTGTTCTTCTTGACTAACTACCATCATAAGAAAAGGTGACACAGGTGATTAAATAGCGCAAGGCATGACAGGGCCACCGTATTAATGCCTCCAATTTTTGAGATGATGGCATTCTCGACATTTGTAGGGTCTCTAATTAAGCAGCGATAGGGGTTGAGTAACTGAGAGTACCAAAGAAGGCATGGCCAACTTTTGCCGGCGTGCATTTACCAGGCAATAACGCCAAAATATATATGGCTTTTATCGAGGGTGTACGACAATCAACAACATTGATACATATCGCCGCAGAGATGTGCAAGCTGTTTGCGCTCTGACTAAGTGTATGGTGGGACAGAAAGAGGGAGTGTAGCACCCATGTGCTCTCATCAAGTGCATTTCCCATGGCATGGATATATATTGTACACAATGTGCACACATACAAAAGCAAACTAGCTAGTTCTAGAATAACATGATTGTATTTTGCTAGTATTAAAGGGTTGTAGATAGAAAACACAGAGGAAGCCCAGAGAGATGAGAATTGTGAACAACCATTTGTGAGTAGGAGGCATCGGGGAAGTGTGGAACTGCCACCCAAATGTGTGTTGGGTGTAGGGTCCAATGTAGGCAAGAACTCAATGGCAAGATTGAGCACTTTGTGACCCGAGGAGGCAAGAGTAGCCACCCAAATATGTGCAATAGAAGAGCCACCCTGACACTGCCAAATGCTTTGTGGCCAAAGGCGGTCCTGCAAAAGCTGGCTCAGTTGGTCTTGGGGATATAGCTCCGAGGTGTGACCCGCCCAGGAGGGGCTGGGTTACACCATTGGTGGCTTAATATGAAGAAGGTCCAAGGAGGCCCAAGGAGAAGTGTGAAGACGGTGGCTCATGGAGGCAGGCCTGGTAAAAGCCCAAGACCCGGGCCTATGAACCGCCATATGATGACTTGCCCTGTAAGGCATGACTAGTGAGAAACCGAGACGGTCACGTTGTGTGATCCGGCTGGGACTCTGTAAGCCTCCGGGTCTCAACCTGTGTATATAAAGGTGAGACTCGGCAGCGGGTTAACTCAAGAGATAATCAATCGAGAACCAGGTCAAGCGTATTCGCACCCTTGTAATCGAAACTCAAGCAATACTACTATAAGCAGGAGTAGGCTTTTACCTCGTTGAGGGGGACGAACCTTGGTAAATCCTTTGTGTCTTTGTTCCCGTTCAACCCCTTCAAGATAACTATGTTGCGATGGCTCCACACCTAAGTCCTTTTGCTAGGACATCTGCCGTGAAAATTCCACGACAGTTGGCGCCCACCGTGCTTAGGCTCCACGGGGCGAGCGGCTCTGCGCGCCCGCCGGCTCAAGTCTTATCCAAGTTCCTGGATGCTTTGGCGACTCTGTTAGCCGCAGAGGTAACTCCGACGACTCAAGCACAACATAATCTAGAGGTTGCGAAACTGCGGGATGAGGTAGCCCAAGCTAGAGTGGAGCTTAATGCGGAGAATATCAGGATGGCGATGGAGAAGCCACGTTGGAGGCCGAGTCACAGCGGATACAGGCTGAAGCTTTCTGGTTAAACTTGGATCAGAATGCGTCCAATGTTGTTCTTTGAAGAAGGCACCAGAGCCGCTTACCTCCGCAGTTTGAGGGGCGAAACCTTTTTAGTACACCTGGAGCAGGGCCGAGTAACCCGCCCGGTGTGACTCGGGCTACTAAGGCGCCTGCGGCCGGGGCAGCGGCTCAGCCTCGTACAACGGACCCGCCTTGTTTGAATTTGACCCCGCCTCAGCGAGTGCCAACACCTCCGGGTCATTACTCCAATCCGCTGGATAACATGATTTTTGCAGCTTCGCGGTTGGCGGCTCTTCCAATTGAAGGTGAGTCACCAGCTGCGATAGATACCTGGAATGCCGTGGAACTTCTTCAGACAGCTGTAGCTCAGCAGGCGGCTTACTCATACAGCTGCGAGCGAATTCACTCAACCCAACGGCAGAGTCGAAGTTACAGCCGGCGCATTGAGTCGCCGACGGTTTCCAGCAGCGAGCGGCGTCGTAATCCGCCCCATGGGCATAACCCGCCCGGTGATGATAACACTTTTCAAGCCATCAAGGATCAGGCGAGAGCACGTCAAGAGGCGGAACTGGCGGCTCAATTGGTGGCTCATCAGCAGCTTCAGCGAAACCCTTCATCGTCTGTGGAGGTCGGGATGACTTCCAAGACGATGGGTGTGCCATGCCTAGTGCCGGCTCTGCGTAATGAGCATCTTCCTAAAGATTTTAAGGGCCCTCGCAAGGTACCTAATTACATAGCTGATCTTCCACCTGATGCTTGGATCAAGAGCTACGAGCTGGCTATGGAGATGCTAGATGTTAACGATGTTGTATGTGCCAAGTACTTCACCATGATGCTGGATGTGCCGGCTCGAATTTGGTTGAAATGGTTACCTGCCAACTCCATCAATTCATGGAATGAGTTGAAGGCGTGCTTTATTCAGAATTTCAAAGACATGTGTAAGCAGCCTCTGTCGATCATCGACCTAGACGCTTGTGTCCAACGCGAGGATGAGCCGGCCCACCATTGGGTGCGTCGGGTCTCAGCTGTTATCCACTCATCGGATAGCATCAAAGCCGGATTTGCTGTTTTGATCTTAGAGAAGAATTGCCACTTCACACCCCTCAAACAGAAGCTAGGGCGGCTTAATCGTCACCGCAATGACATGGAAGAGCTCATGGCGGCTCTCATCAAATACACCGACTCAGACAACACTAAGGACCCCGGGTCTGATGAGCAGAAGTCTAGTAAGGGGAAGAAGAACGACAATGGGAAAAGTCAGCAGTAAAATATGACAGGACATAATCAGGGCAATAACAATAAGCGTAAACAAAGTGACAGCGGATCAGATTTTGCGGCCAATACCAGTACACAGAATAACAATCAGCGTCATAAGGGAAAACCACTTCAGTTTAAAGGACCAAAGCATTTTGGAGCACTGAA
>LR738712.1:888209289-888245828 GCA_902687465.1 Secale cereale | reverse complement strand
GGCCCCCCCCCCCCCCGGCTGTCCTTCGGGCGCACGGTAGTTTCTGGAACGCTGATTTTTTATATAATTTTTCTGGATTTTTCCTGGCAGTTCTCGTAATGTGAAAACCTGAAATACAAAAATAGCCGAAAATAGAAACTGGCACTGGGGTGCACTGAGTTAATAGGTTAGTCCAAATATTATCAAAAGTGTATGGAAGTGTATAAATATCATAGCAATATCACCCAAAAGAGGCATGGAGCAAGCAGAAATTATAGATACGTTTTGGACGTATCACATATAGTTGAAGGAGTGGTCGTTCTACATGAAATGCTACATGAAATCCATTCGAAGAAGCTAGATGGGGTTATCTTCAAAGTGGATTTCGAGAAGGCGTATGATAAAGTTAAGTGGTCTTTCCTACGGCAGGCAATGCGCATGAAAGGGTTTAGCGAGGTCTGGCGGAACCAAGTGGGTTCTCAAGTCCAGAAGGGCAGTGTCGGCATCAAGGTTAATGATGATATTGGTCATTATTTTCAGACACACAAGGGTTTGAGACAAGGAGATTCCATGTCTCCTCTCTTGTTTAATATAGTGGCCGATATGTTGGCAATTCTTATTGGAAGGGCCAAACAGCATGGGCAAGTGGAGGGGTTAGTTCTTCATCTGGTTGATGGAGGAGTATCCATCCTACAGTATGCTGACGACACTATCTTATTCATGGAACATGACATTGCTAAGGCGCGTAATATGAAACTTATATTATGTCTCCTCGGACAATTGTCTGGTTTAAAGATAAACTTTCACAAAAGTCAGTTGTTCTGATTTCGGAAGGCCAAAGACGAACAAGACACTTATAGACAACTGTTTGGATGTGAATTGGGTTCTTTACCATTTAGTTATTTGGGTATATCGATTCACCACCGCAAATTATCTAATAAAGAATGGAAATGTATCGAAGATCGACTGGAAAAAAAGCTTAGTTGCTGGAAGGGTAAGCTAATGTCTTATGGAGGTCGGTTAGTGCTGATTTAC
Organism: Secale cereale; assembly: GCA_902687465.1. NCBI lineage: Eukaryota > Viridiplantae > Streptophyta > Magnoliopsida > Poales > Poaceae > Secale > Secale cereale. The sequence continues at coordinate 888,244,814 of LR738712.1, read as the reverse complement.
TCAGTATTGACTAGTATGCCGATGTTCTTATTATCATTCTTCGAAATGCCGAAAGGGGTACGGAAATGACTTGATTTCTTTAGATCTCGGTTCTTCTGGCAATCAGATGAGGCCAAGAGGAAATACCATCTCGCGCGATGGGACATTCTGTGTCGACCAAAAGACCAGGGCGGTCTCGGTATTGAGAACTTAGAAATCAAGAACAAATGCCTTATGAGCAAATGGCTCTACAGGTTAGAGACAAAGCCGGAGGGTATGTGGGCACAAATTTTGCGTAATAAGTATCTCCAGTCCAAAACACTCGCTCAGGTTACCATGAGACCAACGGACTCGCCATTCTGGAAAGGGCTTATGTGAATGAAAGACCTATTCTTTCGGAGGGTCAAATTCCTGGTTGGTAATGGGATGTCAACAAGATTTTGGGAGGATACATGGTTAGGAGAGACGCCCCTGGCCGTACAATATCCCACCATATATAACATTGTGCAACGTAAGGAGGATTACGTAGGCATAGTTTTACATACGATCCCATTAAATATTCAATTCAGACGAGCACTAGTTGGTGAGCGATGGAATGCATGGATGCACCTGGTTCGGAGATTGATAGATTTTCAACTCTCCGACCAACCGGACTCCACACAATGGAAACTAGCTAAGAATGGGACATTTATGGTAAAATCTTTTTACATGGATTTGATTAATTCTGGCCCAGTCTTGAGATCGTTGCATATTTGGAAGATTAAGGTTCCTTTGCGCATTAAAATCTTTATGTGGTTTGTCCACAAACAAGTAATTCTTACAAAGGACAACTTAATCAAAAGGCGATGGGTAGGTAGTCCACGATGTTGCTTTTGTGATCATGATGAAACAATACAACATTTATTTCTTGAATGCACATTAGCCAAATTGCTTTGGAGAACGATTCATATAGCCTTCAACATTACCCTTCCAGTTGACATTGCATCATTGTTTGGAATGTGGATAACTAGAGTCGAACATATTACGGCGGCACGTATTCGGATTGGAATATGTGCGCTCTTGTGGGCTATATGGAATTGCAGGAATGATTTGATATTTAACAGACAACACAATTTAACTTTCTTGTAGGTAATCTTCAGAGCTACCGCTTGGATCCATACGTGGTCCTTACTCACTCCTATGGAATCCAGGAAGCCTTTGGTTACTGGGTGCAACCAGTGGGAGATGGTAGCACGCGCTATATTCAACCGGTTCGGATGGCGGTCATATAACAGGATAGGAGTCTAGGGAGCTTATCCATCTTATTGCCGTTCCAGTTGTGATTGTCAGAATGAACTTTGATTTTTTTTTTTTTTGCGCTCCACTTGCGAGCTGTAATACTTTGGCGACTTCGTGATAGTCTGCGAACTTTTAATAAAATGGCTGCATGCATCACTATGATGCAGAGGCCGGGGGCACGCCTCCATTTCCAAAAAAAAATGATGCTCTGTGGAGGAAGGTAGAAATATTGGGCGTTCTCTTATATAGTGCTGAACTTAGTATGACTGAAACTGAGTTGTTGCAGGGCCAAGGAGCTGCATGATGTCCTAATCCCATGTGTACAGCGTATACTTTGTCAGAGTACTTCATTGCAACTTCTTAACGATGGTATTTTCTACCTAACTTCATGTTCCGGAAGCTCCATCCACCATCTTTCTGATAGTTATAACGTGCCATCTCTAACATCCTCCACGCTTGCATCTTGAGACCAAGAACCAGCATGGCAAAGGCAGGCCGGCCCTGAGGAGGGGGGGGAGGGGGGGGGGCAGAAGGGGGGCGGCCTGTTGGAATAAGCCACGACGTGTGGTGTGGTCAGGCTCGTCGGGCGCGTCGGGTGCGCGCGAGACGGGCGGGTTGCACTGGTGTGGTCGGGCTCGTTGGACACGTTGGATGCACGCGGGACATGCGGGACGCAGTGAAAGCCGTGGCAAAGTGTGTGTGCGTATGCTCATGGCGTGCGTGTGTGTGGATGACTCACCGAGTTAGTTAGCAACAGCCAGGTCATGTGGCCGTTAGTGGAGCTGCACAATCACGGGATGACCATGCATGTAGGACTTGATTAGTTAGTTCGTGGGTGAGCTGGCCGTGCTAGTGGTGGCCGGGTCTTGTGCACGTGGGCAACGAAAACTTGGCTGCTACGCTGGTGTGAGACTATAAATCCACGGCCACAAGTGTGTATTAGAAGAGAGTTTTGTGCTCTGAGAATAGAAACGAGGCTGTGTGTGCAGCCGGGTGTAATTCCAGTGTATTGTGCTCCTTCTTCTTCTACCTCTAGTCCGGCGTGAGAGAGAGTGGCAACAACAATTGGTATATAGAGCTTCGGTTCGGCCGATCACCGGCGACCGTGGCGCTCGTCCCACATGGCGGCGGCGTGGGCGGATCGGTGACGATGGCGATGCCGATGCTGACCGTCGACAACTACATGGTCTGGGCCATCAAGGCGCAGGCGATCCTCGACGTTCACACCGTGTGGGAGGCGGTGGCGCCGGGCGACGCGGCGGTGATCGCGTGGAAGGACAAGACGGTGCGCGTTGCTTCTCGGGGCATTGCCGGAGGATGTGCTACTGCAGGTGTCCATGAAGCTCACCGCCAGGGAGGTATGGGACTCCCTGAAGGTGAGGTTCGTCGGTGCCGATCGGGTCCGCGCGGCGAGGCTGGCGACGCTGCGCGGCGAGTTCGACCGGATGAAGATGGCGGACGGCGATGAGCTCGACGTGTACGGCGGGAGGCTCACGGCGATGGCGGCGAGGTACGCTAACCTCTGGGAGATGCTGGATGACGCGGCGCTCGTCAAGAAGTTGCTGAACACGATGCCGGATCGTCTCTTCCCATCGTCGCCGGCATCGAGCAGTTTTGCATCGTCGAGGAGCTGGCCTTCGAAAAGGCGCTCGGGCGGCTGCGCGCATTCGACGAGCGGTTTAGGCGCCGTGGACTAGACGGTGGCGAGCGCGGCGGCGATCAGCTCCTGCTGACCCAGGCGCAGTGGCGGGCGCGGGAGCAGCAGCAGGGCGGTGCACGAGACGACGACGATGTGCCAAGCGTGGCGTCGGGCAACGGCGGCAACAAGCGCATGCGCTGCTACAAGTGCGGGGAGCACGGGCACTTCCGACGCGAGTGCCCGCAGCTGCGGAAAGGACCGGCGGCGGAGCAGGCTCTCTTGGCCGGCGCCAACGTCGACGACGACGGACTCCTCTAGGCCATGGCTTAGGGGGTGTGTGTTGGAATAAGCCACGACGTGTGGTGTGGTCGGGCTAGTCGGGTGCGTCGGGTGCGCGCGGGACGGGCGGGATGCACCGGTGCGGTCGGGCTCGTCGGACACGTTGGATGCGCACGGGACGTGCGGGACACAGTGAAAGCCGTGGCAAAGTGTGTGTGCGTATGCTCATGACTTGCGTGTGTGGATGACTCACTGAGTTAGTTAGCAACAGCCAGATTGTGTGGCCGTTAGTGAAGCTGCACACACGGGATGACCATGCATGTAGGACTTGATTAGTTGGTTCGTGGGTGAGCCGACCGTGCTAGTGGTGGCCGGGTCTTGTGTACGTGGGCAACGAAAACTTGGCTGCCACGCTGGTGTGGGACTATAAATCCACGGCCACAAATGTGTATTAGAAGAGAGTTTTGTGCCCTGGGAATAGAAACGGGGTTATGTGTGCAGCCGGGTGAAATTCCAGTGTATTGTGCTCCTTCTTCTTCTACCTCTAGTCCGGGATGAGATTCCAGTGTACTGTGCTCCTTCTTTTTCTACCTCTAGTCCGGCGTGAGAGAGAGCAGCAACAACACGGCCGCCCCGGGGCCCCGGAATGAAGGGGCCCCGTCCTCCATGGCAGCACGTCCGCGTTTCCGTATCAACCTGCCGCTCGAGGTCATGGGGCAGGGTCTTCGCCGCCGACCGGCACACGTTCCTGGCCACCAGGAGGTGTTTGTTACCTCCTGATGCGTTACTCGCCGGTGCAATTGGCCAACACTGCATAGGCTGGCTAGCCAAAGCTAGCTCTTGACCCGACGACACACGTCCGTAAACGAGCTTGTGATCGATTCTCTGCTGCACAAACACGCACGTATCGGACAGGACAGCTAAATCTGTGATTAATTTCATAAAACCTAAATCCTGATCAACTTCAACAGTGCTCCAGCAAACCTAATCATAGCAGCCTTAGGAGACACAGCTCACTGGTTTGACAATCGGTGTCAGCAATGTGCCGGCAGCCGGCAAAAATGGAGAACCTGCGGATCTGCTGATCTACACGGCCGTGTAGACGAGGGCGCCATTAGTTGTCGAGCTGAGCAGGGGCGTTGGTGCGTGCGGCGTGCCCGTCCTTGGGCATGCACGGGCGATCTGGCGGCTAGCGCAAAGGCCGGGAGGTGGCGTCGGGATGGCGAAGGACCTGGGGCAGCACACGGCGTCGAGGATGGAGCGGCCAAAAATTACCAATCTGTCCTTAAGCCAAATTCTGTACCGATTTATATCAACCGTTCGATCAGCCTAATAATACTCATCATATTAGGTAGTATGATGCACCTAAAAAATCTCGAAAAAATAAGTGATCATGCTGGCCCAAGATACTGCATACAGAAGCTAAAATAACACGACCCTGTTCAGAAAACAGCAGCGATGCCGCACAGCGTGATGCATATGTTACGACCTCACCCACGAGGCACGATGGCGGCGGCTTCCGTGGATGCGTTTTTGCCTTATCACCTCATGGGTCATGCCACACCCTCGCCAGATCGGTAGTCGTCGCCACGCCCTCACCGCAAGAACCAGCGCACATGTGGCCGGCAATGCTTCAGCTGGAGATCTAGAGATGCCCCATCACCGATCACTACGCCGAGAGACTAGAAGCTGATTGTTTAGAAGGTACCTACCCTAGCAACATTACTATGATAATCAAAATTCAAAAATAGATTATAACTTAATAATCAATATTTCGTCTTCGTCGGCATAATAGAGCATTGATAATTGATTGACTAGGTTTTGCTAGGAATGCATATTATTGATTTCATTTTTAATAAGATTTATCAAGTAATTTTCATTTACTAAAATATATCTAATTTATAGACCCTGTACGATGCTTGCAGAAAACATATAGAAATTGCCAATTACGTACTCCCTCCGGTCCTTTTTACTCTGCATATTAGCTTTGTCTGAAGTCAATCTAATTCAACTTTGATCAAATTTATATAAAAAAATATTAACATTCACATAACAACACCAATATCATTAGATCCATCTCAGAATATATTTTCATATTATATTTATTAGATATCATAGATGTTAATAATTTCTAATATAAAGTTGGTCAAACTTAGCAAAGTTTGACTTCAGACAAACCGAATGTGCGGAGTAAAAAAGACCGGAGGGAGTACCATGTGTAAGAGTCACTACCTGGGGCGCTAATTGCAATGTACATATGCTTCTCCGATTAAACTGATTGGATAGCATATCTTTTTGTAGCGCAGAGATGCAAACGCTCGTCCCAGAAATGAACCAATTCATGATTTTTGCATAATATAGTAACATTTTTTTTGGAAGCACGTCATTTTTTATAACACTTCCAATTCAGCCTCCTCATTTTTGAAAATAATTATGTGCCGCACCGGGTGCAAGATTAAAACCTTAGATCAAAGAAAAAGAGATGGAAATGGTCATGAAGCTTGCCCCCGCGACATACTCTAAGGGGCACCTAAAGCCCCAGGATCGGCCCTGGGCAAAGGCAGGATCCCTCCTACATCTCTCATTCTCCCAGCCACCACCATGGTGGCAAAGAGAATCAAAATTGGACACACACAGCCCCAATCAGAGCAGCACACTTCAGATCGCTCCGTTTTGGCTACCATCGCCGGGAATAGGAACAGGAAGATAGAAAACCTATAGCTATTCACAAGCGAAGAAAACCGTACCTCCTTCCCACGCACCGCCAGCCACTGAGATGGTGCAGAAGGAGGCCGGAGGGAGGAGGAGATGTGAGGCATAAGGAGAGAGTGACACAAGGGTAATGTCGTGTTTTGTTACATGTATAAATATTAAATAGTAATACTCCCTCCATTTTTATATACAAGGCGAGAGAGAGAGAGAGAGAGAGAGAGAGAGAGAGAGAGAGAGCATATACATCTCATACATGATTCTAGGGGCACTGCTTCCCTTGTTGTCGCTCCTCGAGAACCACTATGCCAGTGGCAGCTACCTTAGCGATGAGTCCCTCTTCTAGTGCACAACAATGCCATGGTACAACATAGCGGTTTGTCACACCCTCACCTTACTGGTGGACAGCGAGTAGCACATCTACTGGTACGTGTACATCAGTGCCATGGTACAACATGGAGATATGTCACACCCTCATCTTCGGCCATGCCGGTGATGGCGGACAGCCAATATCATGTGCACCCGATTATGTCTGGTGTACCATCCAGTGAAGAAACAACAGACCAAATCCTCATGTGTGTTTACCTATGATTGTGTTTGTTTAGTGTATGTACGTACATGTATTAGGTGTAGTTGTCCTGCTTGTCTCTCAAGTCATATTCTGTAATTATGGTACTTGCCATGGACGGAACTGCCCCTGTACCTCTTATATATTGCACCCATTAGGTGAATACAATTGTCCTACATCAAATATTCTTCCACAATGTGGAGAGTGGCCAAGAGGAGTAGGTGGTTGGGTATGAGCTGTGTGTGTGGATGCGCCTGTAAGGGATTTCATGCGGGGTTTAAAACTACTTGTAGTGGGCGTAAAGTGCATGTCACATAGGTAAAAAAACATTATTTGGTAGTAATAATTTAAAAAGGTGAGAGCCAAATTGAGTAACATATATCACACATGAGGCCGTGGCCCTTCGGATGACGGCCCAACTGCGACACCCAGGAAAATAATTGCATTCCAATGTTTTCAATGCCACAAATTCAAGATACGAACTATGGCCACATGCATTAGTGAAACACGGAAGCTATATAAGTTCCAAGCATGGGCTTGTTTGGAGAACCAAGCAGAGAACAATGTAGAGCCGTTTCAGTTGAATGGTCCATCACGCATGGTATATATCCATATGGGACCGAACGTGCTGAATATAGCTAGCTCGGTTATGCTCTAGCGTGGACTTCTCATCGCCCCATGATTGTCAGAGCTAGCTAGGATTGAGAGGCAACCATGATTCTAGGGGCACTTGGTCCCTTGTTGTCTCTCCTTGAGGACCACTTTGCCGGTGGCAGCTACCTTGGCGATGAGTACGTCTTCTGGTGCACGACAATGCCATGGTACGTCATAGCGGTCTATCACACCCTCACCTTCCTACGTGCCGGCGATGATGGACATCGAGTAGCACCTCTGCTGGTATGTGCACAACAGTGCCATGGTACAACATGGCGACCTGTCACACTCTCGTCTTCAAACATGTCGGTGATGGCGGACAACCAATATCAAGTCCACCCAATTCTGTGTGGTGGACCAGCTAGCGAAGTAACAATGGAACAAATTGTCATGTGGAGGGTGCCCATGACGAGTAGGTCGTTGGGTATGAGTTGTGTATGTGTATGCGCATGTATGGGATTTAAGTGGGGTTTAAAACGACATGTAGTGGGAGTAAAGTGCGTGACACATAGGTAAAAATGATTATTTGGTAGTAATAATTTAAAACAGTGAGAGAAAAATATGGCACAAGTGAGGCCCTGGCCGTTATGATGAGGGCCCATCTGCCACATCCAGGGTAATTATTGCATTCCAATGTTTGAAATGCCACAAGTTCAAGATACGAAGTACGGCCACATGTATTAGTGAAACGCGGCAGCTGTATAAATTCCAAGCATGGGCCTATTTGGAGAAGCAAGCAGAGAACAATGCGGAGCCGCTTCAGTTGAGTGGTGCATCACACATGCTATATATTCATATGGGACTGAACGTGGTGAATAGCTAGCACGGTTATGCTCTAGTGTGGCCTTTTCATCGCCCCATGATTGTCAAAGCCATCTAGGATTGAGAGGAAACCAGGATTCTAGGGGCACTGCTTCCCTTGAGGATGCTTCTCGAGGATCACTTCTCGGGCGGCTGCTACCTTGGCGATGAGTACGCTGCTTCAGTGCTTTCTACCTTGCTCATCAACTGTGCATGCCATGGATCTCATGACGAGAGACGGCAAAGCCATAAAACAAAGATGATTGAAATCCAAAGGAGCCAGGCCAAAGTTTGGCAACAAGGCTAGTTAATTAATTTAGGGCATTTCTAACCGAGTCCGCAAACGGCCATAAGAGAATAAAATTTACGGTTTTCTCCTCTAAACCGCACCTAGCCGATCCCTTATAACCGCTAGTGGAGTAAAAAAATCACTCAATCCCTTATCGTGTCCTAATTTTTACTCCGGCTTTCAGCGGCCGAGAAAAATTCCTTCCCCCCTCTCATCCTCTCCTCCGCCTCCTCTTCTCCCCCTCGCCCCGCCGCCTGCGCGCCCCCAGCCCTGATCTGCCGCCCCCTAGACTCCGGATGACCGGACAAGGTGGCCGCCAGTCAACACTGCCGATCCGACAAGATGAGCAAGGCCCTGTCTACTTGGAAAAGCAAATTTGAAGAGAATGATCGAGAAAGGTGAGAGTTATGAGAAGATCAAGGAGAAAAATCCTTCGATCACCGAAGATGACTACAACGACTTCAAGGTCAATTGCACGAGCACCGCACACTCCGAATCAAATCAGTGGGGGAAAGAAATGCGGGAGCTGAACTTAGGGGAACACACACTCGGTCCCGGCGGTTACAGAGTGGTGGAGCCTATATGGGACAAGGAGGAGGCGGACCGTGCCGAGCAAGGCCTACCGCCCCTCTTCGATAAATACGGTGACAAGCAGACCAGGAACTTTGTCAGGGCCCAGTACAAGAAGGACCCGAAAACAAAGGAGCTTACCACGGATCCGAAGACCAGGGCGCTTGAGCTTGTTCTGGTAAGGAATACACCCCCGCGTAATTAGCTCCATATGGTTGCATTCTAATTAATGAAGCCAAATTTCTAAATGGTTCACATTCCTTCCGCAGGCGACTGAAAGCAGTAGCGCGGGGTCGACTAAGAGCAACCCTTGGGACAAGACTCTAAATAGGGCGTTGAATGTAATGAAGAACAAGGATAAGCTCAGTAAGCCGACGTCAGCTGGTCGTGTGGCCGGCAAAGGCTTGTCGACAAAATGGTCGTCATACTATAACGCTGGTGGGCGAAAGGAGAAAAAGACCAGCTCGGAAAGCCAGGCGCGCGAGGTTCAAGAACTCAAGGCACAGGTGGCGCGGATTCCGGAGATTGTCCAAGAGCAAGTGCAACAACAGCTCGGAGCGACGATCACCGCCATTGTGCCTACCTTGATCGAGGGGTTGAGTGCGTGGATTGCGGGCGGCCAACAGGGGCCGCCCCCGATTCCTAGCTTCACGGCCAGCAACTCGGAGAACGCGATGGCGGGGCCATTGGTGTCTCCGGCGGAGGCGGCATTGGTGTCTCCGACGCCGGCACGGGAGCTTAATGCACCCGAGTGTACGCCGGCCGACACCTCTGCAGCAAGCGGCCCCTCCGTCAACTGCACGCCCGCCGTTGGCGATGCCTCGACATTAGCCGAGCTCGACACCATCATCACGGTAACTAATTAAGACTCTCTCGGCCGAGGACTTCATCTCCTTTCCTTTGACTGGGCATCCCTGATGACGCCCTACATGTTTTCGCAGGGCGCCGCCGACGTTCCGTGCACTCTTCTGCACTTCGTGAACAACGAGTTGGTCGATGTCGCCAAGGGCAAAATCGTTCAACCGGGCAACTGCTTGATGGCTTCTCGCCCCTCGTTGGTTACCCCAAGTGGAAGGTTTGAGATGCAGTGTAGCGGTAGTTTTCCCTTGGCAAAGATACCAAGGATCGAATTCCCCTGAGACTCCGAGGTTCAACAAGAAGGTGTCAACCGCTAACGGCGCCAGATACTTAGCGATTGATAGGACCTGCACACAAATACAAATAACTTTGCTCCCAACGAGTACAGAGAGGTTGTCAATCCCTCCGGCCTTGTCGTTTACAAAGGATCAAACGCAAGAGATAATAGTGATAGGTATGACTGCAACTAGTAAGTAAGAACAGAAAGTAAATAGCGGATGTGATCAGTGATGGTAATATGGACCGGGGTCCCATGATGTTCACTAGTGATGTCTCTCTTCCAAAAGACGATAAAACAGCTAAGCGAGGTAAACGAATTACAGCTGGGCAATTGACATGATTATGTGCGCAAACCAATGCTAACTATGCTGCAAAGAAAGGTAGAGTCTCAAAAGCATGGGCGGTACGCCAAGGCAAGTAGACCGAAATCCATCTGCATCTACTTCTAATCATCCAGCTTGAGATATCTATCCAGAACATCTCGCGGGTATTAAGTTGCGAGTCCCACCCATAGTGTAAACTCAAAGCAACAGACAACTGCATTAAAAGAACTTTGCGTAAAGTAAACAATCCTTGCACCCGCAAGTACAAGCACCGTTATTTTCCCCCTTGTGGCAACAGCACATCCCCTAGACTCATGTTTCTGTCACTCAAGCTAGTCATCGAGGGGCATGAACCCACAATCAAGCATAACGTTCCCTCTTGGAGTTACTACCTACTACTTGGCCAAAGCAATAAACAGCAATGGAGAACATGCAAGAATTACTCAAGAACATAAATATAAAAGAGGTAAATCAAATATATTACTCACACACAATCTGAACATAATCTCATAATCCATCGGATCCCAGCAAACTCATCATAGCAACAGCATAAGGATTACATATGTGCCTCGATCATGTAGGGCAGCTCACGAGGTCTAATCGGTGAAGAACAAAGTGGGGAGGAGAACATCACATAGCTACTGGTCATGGACCCATGGTCCAAGGGAGACTACTCACAACTCATCCGGGAGGCGTCCATGGTGGTGGAGAAGCTCCCGGTGGTGATCCTCCCCTCCGGCAGGGTGCCGGGAAGAGTTCTCCTGGTGCTCCCGATCTTGAAAGCGCGGTGGCGGCGGAACAGAGATGAGATCGCGAAAAAGGGTTCCGTCCTCGAGGGTTTCGGGACGCGGTGTAAATATATGCCAAAGGGGGCGTCAGAAGAGGCCAGGGGGGGGCCAGGCGCCCTGGCGGCGCGGCCAGGAGGGGGGGCGCGCCCTCTGGCCGCCTGGAGCCCTGGTGGCCCCCTCCGGCCCTACTTTGGCCGCATGGAAGCTTCCGGAACGCTGATTTTTTATATTTTTTTCCCGGAATTTTTCTGGCAGTTTACGTAATGGGAAAACCTGAAATACAAAAACAGCAGAAAACAGAAACTGGTACTGGGGTGCACTGAGTTAATAGGTTAATCCAAATATGATCAAAAGTGTATGGAAATGCATAAATAACATAGCAATATCACACAAAAGAGGCATGGAGCAAGCAGAAATTATAGATACGTTTTGGACGTATCAACATCCCCAAGCTTAATTCCTGCTCGTCCTCGAGTAGGTAAATGATAGCAAGCATAATTTCTATGGTGACATGCTATTAACCATATAAGAACTTTTCACAGTCACATGACAAGTGCTTACTGAGACAATGAATCTGTAGTAATTAAGTTGCCTCATGAGAAAATTACAAAGAACTGAAAGTTTTACAATATGATACTGAAACATCAAATAGATTTGTAGTGAGCATGGTGTGCAAATATGATAAAGTGGTACCTCGCTTGCCCCTTTAGTGACGCAAAACATAAATGCAGGGGCACCTCCAAGGTTTAATTGACAACTAGATACAATGATTTCAGAATAAACGATATCATAATCATGCAGAAGACAATGGTACTTTGGGACAATGCACATTACACTCAGAATGACAATCATGCTCTCAATAGTTGGTGCTTTAAAGAAGGTGGAGACTCTCGAACCGTGGCTTTTGATGGCAAGGTTGAAAAACCGTGGTCGGAAAGAAAAACTAAACATGTACCAGAGCTCTTGGTTTTTAAAAACAGAGGTAAAAATTATTTTTTTGAATATGCATATTTCGTCAACGAATGCTAGTAGATAACTCAATTACTTCTCGAGCTGGACAAGTTTCGAGGAACGGCTCCCGTACGAGGACGATCACATCCTCTTAATCTCCTTTGTTTATCACTACCAAAGTTTTCTGATTTCTCATGAACAAAGCGTGAAGGAGGGTTTGTTTCTTGTATATTTTTTAATGAGCCGGGCGCACTCTATGCCAGTTCCTTCTCGTATTAGGGGTTTGCACATTAGACATGCAATCCCGGGGTGAAGCTTGTCCAACTTAAAAAGATCATGAATTAACTACTACTTCCTCATGAGCTAAAACAGAGGCACAAAAGAGAAATGCTTTTTTTGAATAATTTCGAGATGGTACATGAAAGTCTTCGTTAGGAATGGCAGGTAAATACCATGTATAGGAAGGTATGGTGGACTCATATGGCATAACTGGTTTAAAGGATTTTGGATGCACAAGCAGTCAGTCCGCTTAGTACAGGCGAAGGTTAGCAAAAGACTAGGAGCGACCAACTAAAAGAGCAATGACGGTCATAATCATGTAGAGCGACAAAGCAACATTGAATCGGGCATGGAAGTTATATCGCTACTTGGAAATTAAAGATCATCAAGGCTTGATAGACTTTCTTTACAGTCTTAAATATGCGTGAGCATATGCCAAGTCAATCAAAATAAATTCTTGGAGGAAGATATCACTAAACCATACCACATCATAGGCAAACAAATCATGTTGGTACTTCAATAACACATTAAGTACCCCCCAGCTATTTGAGACTAACCATAAGAAAACATGAATTACTAAGCACCATTATGCACATAGCATTTTTATCATGGACATATCAACCAGTGCAACAGAAGCCAACTCTCTTAACAAGATAAGCATGATAACTCAAGAGAGTTCCAGCAACCAACTAAACAAAAGCTCTTTAAAAAGAAAAGCGTGAAAACTAAGAGCTAAGCATGACAGTAGCTATTGAAAGACTAAGAACATACACAGCAAAGATAAACATGAAAATTCTATGTTGTGTTCTAGGTTGAAGTGGAGCGTGTTTCTCTCCCACACAAAGAAAGCTGAGTTCCAACTCGTTATGAAAAGCAAGCAAAGTGATTAAAATATATTGGAACGAAAGACGAACTGATAATGTTGATGGAGAAGGGGATGCACGGGGGGCATCCCCAAGCTTAGATGCTTGAGTCTTCTTGAATATTTCTTGGGGGTGCATGGGGGCATCCCCAAGCTTGAGCGTTTGACACTCCTGAATCTTTTTATCATCTTCCCTCGCACACTTGAAAACTCCCTTCACACATAACTCATCATAATCTGATTAGCGAGGTTAGTACCCATAATAAAATAATTTTTCCTTGCTGGAAATAAGGATATTCTTGAAGGTCTACTGTTTCTCAAGATTGCCAAAAGGTTTTTGCAAAGAAAAAGCAAGCTCAAGGTTTGCAAAACGAAGAAAAGGCAAAACAGGACAGAATCTGTGAAAAACAGACCAGCATGTAGTAAATAATTTTTTCGGGGCACTTCTGCAACTCAAATCAGAAAACTCAGAACAGATGCCCGAAAGACAATTGTATAGAGCACGCTGTCGAAACAATTCAGACCAAAAAGATGATATGGTGATTTTATACGAATTTTTCTGTCCATGGACAGAATCTGTTTCCTCGACAGCACGTCACAACTTTTGAACTTTCTTGCAATCAGAGGCTAAACTTGGCATAAAGCTGAAAAGTAAAGATACAATGATGATGCTACTGTAGTAACAAACATCAAGACACAACAAAAGCAAAATAAACTTTATTCATTGTGGGCTGCCTCCCAAAAGCGCTTTCTTTATAGCCATAAAGATAGGCTTAAGACTTTAATGATGCTCTCGTAGGAATAAGAGTTGAACAAAAGAGAGCATCAAGAAGCAAATACCAAACACATTTAAGCCTAACATGCTTCCTATGCATAGGAATATTGCAATACAATAATTCATTGAAGCACAAAGCAATAAGCATAGGAAGACAAAACAAGTGCAGTTTCAAAACCTTCAACATAAAGAGAGGGAACTTGATATTATTGAAATATCTATAAGCATATGTTCCCTTCTCATAATAATTTTTAGTGGGATCACGAATAAACTCAACAATATAAGCATCACATAAAGCATTGTTACCATGATCCACATGCAAAAAGGTATCATTACTCTTCATATAAGCAAAATCTTTCTTATTAGGAATAGTGAGAGTAAAGCAATCATAACCATCATGGTAATCATTGTATTTAGGAGGCATATCATAATCATAATAAATTTTATCCTCAATAGTAGGTGGACTGAAAACATCATATTCATCATTGTAATCATCAAAGTAAATTTTCTCTTCAAAAGTTGGGGGACTAAAAATATCATGTTCATCAAACGTGTCATCCCCAATCTTAGAGCTTTCCATGTCATTAGCAATATTGATATTCAAAGAAAGCATACTAATAACATCACCACCATCATGACTGTTATGCAAATAATAAAGTTCCATAGGTTTTTTAATTTTCTCTTCAAACACATCATGTCCCAAAGCAAGGTAGAGCTTATAAAGCTCTCTCATATTTTTGTTGTTTTCCATTAAGCAAAACTAGTGAAAAGACATAAAGAAAACTGAAAGGTAAACTAACAATACTAAAAAGCAAAGATAAAAGATAGCGTGCAACTCCCCTATCTTGAAGAGTGGAGTCCCCGGCGACGGCGCCAGAAAACTTTTGCTTGATGGCTTCTCGCCCCTCGTTGGTTACCCCAAGTGAAAGGTTTGAGATGCAGTGTAGCGGTAGTTTTCCCTTGGCAAAGATACCAAGGATCGAATTCCCCTGAGACTCTGAGGTTCAACAAGAAGGTGTCAACCGCTAACGGCGCCAGATACTTAGCGATTGACAGGACCCACAGATACAAATAACTTTGCTCCCAACGAGTACAGAGAGGTTGTCAATCCATCCGGCCTTGTCGTTTACAAAGGATCAAACGCAAGAGATAATAGTGATAGGTATGACTGCAACTAGTAAGTAAGAACAGAAAGTAAATAGCGGATGTGATCAGTGATGGTAATATGGACAGGGGTCCCATGATGTTCACTAGTGATGTCTCTCTCCCAAAAGACGATAAAACAGCTAAGCGAGGTAAACGAATTACAGATGGGCAATTGACAGGATTATGTGCGCAAACCAATGCTAACTATGCTGCAAAGAAAGGTAGAGGCTCAAAAGCATGGGCGGTACGCCAAGGCAAGTAGACCGAAATCCATCTGCATCTACTACTAACCATCCACCTTGAGATATCTATCCAGAACATCTCGCTGGTATTAAGTTGCGAGTCCCACCCATAGTGTAAACTCAAAGCAACAGACAACTGCATTAAAAGAACTTTGCGTAAAGTAAACAATCCTTGCACCCGCAAGTACAAGCACCGTTGTTTTCCCCCTTGTGGCAACATCACATCCCCTAGACTCATGTTTCTGTCACTCAAGCTAGTCATCGAGGGGCATGAACCCACAATCAAGCATAACGTTCCCTCTTGGAGTTACTACCTACTACTTGGCCAAAGCAATAAACAGCAACGGAGAACATGCAAGAATTACTTAAGAACATAAATATAAAAGAGGTAAATCAAATATATTACTCACACACAATCTGAACATAATCTCATAATCCATCGGATCCCAGCAAACTCATCATAGCAACAGCATAAGGATTACATATGTGCCTCGATCATGTAGGGCAGCTCACGAGGTCTAATCGGTGAAGAACAAAGAGGGGAGGAGAACATCACATAGCTACTGGTCATGGACCCATGGTCCAAGGGAGACTACTCACAACTCATCCGGGAGGCGTCCATGGTGGTGGAGAAGCTCCCGGTGGTGATCCTCCCCTCCGGCAGGGTGCCGGGAAGAGTTCTCCTGGTGCTCCCGATCTTGAAAGCGCGGCGGCGGCGAAACAGAGATGAGATCGCGAAAAAGGGTTCCGTCCTCGAGGGTTTCGTGACGCGGTGTAAATATATGCCAAAGGGGGCGTCAGAGGAGGCCAGGGGGCCCAGGCGCCCTGGCGGCGCGGCCAGGAGGGGGGCGCGCCCTCTGGCCGCCTGGAGCCCTGGTGGCCCCCCTCCGGCCCTACTTTGGCCGCATGGAAGCTTCCGGAATGCTGATTTTTTATATATTTTTCCCGAAATTTTTCTGGCAGTTTACGTAATGGGAAAACCTGAAATACAAAAACAACAGAAAACAGAAACTGGCACTGGGGTGCACTGAGTTAATAGGTTAGTCCAAATATGATCAAAAGTGTATGGAAGTGCATAAATAACATAGCAATATCACACAAAAGAGGCATGGAGCAAGCAGAATTATAGATACGTTTTGGACGTATCAGCAACCCCTTGTTCCACGGTACCCAGATGCCACCCAACTTGTTTAGAGTTCAACTGGTTCGGGTGCTTCCAGGCTACGACGAGGTGTTACCTTCGATTCGACCCGTCGGGGCCGACGATGATGACGTGATGGCCCTCAGCGCCTGCCTGAGCTGGCCCCTGTTTTGGCCGAAGAGCCAGATTCGTTTGGGGACGGGGGACACCACCCCAAAGACAACACCGCCAGTCGTGCCGGCGCCAAGTTGGCCCCATGGCAAGACCGCCGCAACGGTGCCGGACATCCCTATGCCACTGGATCCAAACATGCATATGGCACAAGATCAGAACGACGACGACGACGATACATTTGCAACGTCGATCAGTACTTTGCCGATCATGGGTACGGTGGCGACTTCATGGGGCCTCCTTCTCAAGAACCCAACCCAACAAAAGACGTGCGCGATCTAGCTGGTACCGCGGAGAAGCCAAGTTGCAACAGGCGTCGTCTGCCGTTCAGCTCTCAGGAGACGCCTCCAGCTGCCGACTTCACTGAGCCTCAGATAGGCGAGGTGCGAAATATTATCAGCCCCAACACACTCAAGAAGGCGGTCTGTGAGCAGAACTCGGTCCCAATTCAGGAGAAGAAGAAGGCACGCAAAATAAAAACTAACAAGGGTGCGAGCCAGCCGGCACCGAGTACGATCCGTGCTCAGGACGGGCCACCTTCACCTGAGGATCTAATGAGGAGGGTGCATGTGGCGGGTAGGCCGATGCTACCGACAAATATGCTCAATGCTGCAACCGGTGCTATGCGGAGTCTGCATGACAGTGTTCTTTCTTTGGAGAAGCGGCGTCTCAGAGAGAAGGATGTGGCATACCCGGTTTTCGCGGCCAAGGTGCCAGAGGGCAAGGGCTTTGTGGATAACTCCATCGGGGGTACGATCGTCCTGCGGTTTGATGACATCCACGCTATGTTGAACCTTCATCCGCTGCACTACACCTTCGTTCGGCTATTTTCGCTGAGTATGGAGATGCGGATCATTCACGACAAGACCCCGGACATCGTGATAGTCGACCCCTTCTACATGCGTGCCAAGATCTTGGGCAGCGCTGGGGACCGGCAAGTCGCGAGTTCTTACCTCGAAGGCGTCATTCTGGCAAACCGAGATAAGGATAACTTCCTCGTGCCTTACTTTCCCGAGTAAGTCCTCCCCCTCAACCGCCCCGTAATATATGATTTCTTAGATTTCGATCGTTTTTCTTTTAACATTTCGTGTTTTCTGCAGTGACACACATTGCACGCTCATCCTACTAAGCCCCAAATATTCCATGGCCACGTATTTCGACCCGGACTGTCAGTCGAACGTAGACTACACAAATGTCAAGAAGGTTCTTGATGATGTTCTCCCCGGCTACGCCAAATCTGGAGGCACCTTCACCAGGACAGTTCGTAAGACCGACAAGCACGTGTTCTCCCACAATACGACGTTCTGCTGCGTCAAGCAGCCGCCTGGCGGTCAGAAGGGTGCCTACTATGCCATCCATCACATGCGGGCGATCGTACGGGACCATCATCAACTTCTGCTACCGAGTAAACTCAAAGATTTGGCCGCGAGCGTGTCGGCAATCCAGGACGCGAACATCAGACAACAATTCTTTCGCATCCAGTCGGAGTTTGCGGAAATCATCCATCAAGATGTCCTTCGTACCTCGGGGCAGTTCTTCCTCAGGAACCAACCGTCCAACAGTGACATCGACTCAATGCTACAAATGCAGGCTGACAACGCCCATGATTTCATGACTCCCACGATAGACGGCGGCTTCATCCACGCTCCGGTCCCTTGAGTCGAGTCGAAAGCAGTGATGCTGTGTCTAGTTCTGAAACATCGATTGGCTCATGTTGTAATTAAACTTTAATGAACTTGTAGTATGTCTCTTTGGTTTCGAGAGTCGTTCAACTTAGATGTAATTGATGATATTAATGTCTTGCTTTTCTTTTTCAATCGTTCTGTTGCATACTTATATATTGCTTATGTATTGTCTGTGAATTGGTACTAACGTTTCGTTTGGCTAGTGCATAGCGATGCCGTCGTATGTCGTGTACAAGGGTAAGGTTCCTGGAGTCTACGACGACTGGGAGGAGTGTCGGAGACAGGTTCACCGATTCAGCGGTAACAGTTACAAAGGGTACACCACTAGGGCCGAGGCGGAATCGAGATACGCCCGCTATCTAGCGGGAGAGGGGAGGGAGCGTTGGAGGAACCGGATGAAGACGAGTTTCATCATGATGATGCTCATCGTGATGACCGCAGCTCTCTTCTATGTGATGGTAGTTTAGATGATCGATATCGACTTGTAATGTGAAGACAAACTCGCTACTCGCGGTCTCGAGACTTGTAATATAATGTTCTATCTTTGTTCGGTCTTTTCAATTCGGAGACTAATATGATGAATTGTATTCGGAGACTAATATGATGAATTGTATTCAGAGACTAATCTTCTATTGTATTCGATGAATCTGTTGTTGATGTGTGCTGTCTATATTCCAATTATACATTTTATAACCTGTGCAAAAAACAGAAAATAAAAAAAACCTAATATTCATACTAATGGCGCATCACATCACAGTGCGCCATTAGTATGCCAAAGGATACTAATGGCGCATCATTAGACAGTGCGCCATTACTATGCCGAAGTTACTAATGGCGCATCCTGCTGGCGTGCGCCATTAGTATGCCAAAGCACCTGGGTATACATGACCCCCTGGGAGGCATACTAATGGCGCACTACTATGCACACTAATGGCGTATCTGTGGTGCGCCATTAGTAAAATATACTAATGGCGTGGCACTAATGGCGCACCACTAATGCGCCATTAATGGCCAAATTAGGTGCGCCATTAGTAGGCCTTTTCCTAGTAGTGCGAAGAAGGATCTGGAGGGTCTCACCGTCGACGGCCTCATCACGCCTGGGTCTTGGAGATTTCCGGGGAGGGAGACCGAGCCCGAGCCACGCGAGGGTGAGCGCGTCCTACTCATAACTCACGTCGACCGAGGTCTTTCTCTGCCTCCCCATCCATTCTTCCATGGCTTTTTGAACTTTTTCGGTGCTCAGATCCACCACTTTCCTCCCAACACCATTGCCTACCTTGTCACGTTCATCACAATGTGCGAGAGATTCCTAGGGTGTCAACCCCGTTGGGGGCTGTTCAAACATATCTTCACTTGCCGATCTCAGTCGATGAAGAAGGCCAATCCGACTGACGAAAAGACGCATGTGATCCAGATGTGTGGGGGGTTGGGAATCCAGATGAGCGGCAGGAGCACATTCCCTCCGGTAAAGTTTCCCGAGTCGGTCAGGGGTACGATTGGCACTCGACTTGGTTTTACTGCAAAGACGTTCTGACTCCTGGCTATCCGACTGGGCTTCCACCTTTCACTCTAGATAGGATTGTCAAAGCATGATCCATGCTAGTTACTGCGGAGGAGAAAGGCGAAGTTGCCATTTTGGTCGACGCAGTTGTCGCGCTGGTTCAGGGTGGGGTGACTGGTATGGACCTGCTAGAAGTATTTCTCAGTCGACGCATCCAGCCTTTGCAAGCTCGCGACCATCCCATGTGGATATACTCGGGCCCAAACGATACTGCTAGGGCTCACCCAGAGGAGGTCGACGAGAAGACGGTAGCACAGTGGTTGAAGAGCATCACTGGAAACAAAGATAATCCCCGCGGAGCCAGGAGGATCCTGCCATTCGATGTTGAGCACGCTCCAGGGGAGGTTAGGCTCTGTTTTGTCGACTGATTTCTTTCCTAGTTATCTTCCATCTGCAATCGTTCTTGGATAGGTCAGATCTTATTCAATCGGTGCCTTTCAGGTCTTCACGAGGATGTATTCCATGCCGAATGGGGAGCAGCAGCTGGAGGAAGGTGGGAGCGAGGACGGGAGTGCCAGTGTTGACTATGCTGATGACAGTGACGACGACAACTCGGACTCGGATAGCGCGACAAGGTCGAGTCACCGCCCCGCACTGAGAGGCGCTCCAAGCAGGCGCAGGATCCCGCGGGTGGTCAAGGTAAGACGACGGCGTCAAGTGCGCACTCGGACATCGACCCCGGAGCCGACTGAGAAGACCGCGAAGCAAGCCAAGGTCACCGGCCCCATGCCTTGAAAGGCCTTACCCAAGATCAAAGTGGCTGTACCCGTCACTTCGGGGTGAATGCTTCTCTTCTTTGCTTCCCGTTGTTGTCGCATATTCTTCATTTGTCTAACCGAGTGGGATTTTGCACTTTCAGGGCGGCCACTTCTAAAGCATGCTATGAATTTTCTTATTCAACTAGACTTATTTTTCAACATCTATGTATATGGAATTATGATAACATTGTGCTCGGTTGAGGTACTTTTCAACTACCATAGAAGAACTCTAACAACCAAGCATCAATTATTCATAACTTCATTGAGCAATATAGGTTGTCGTGCATATTAATGAAACCCGGGTCATGGTAGTGCAACTTATAAGTTACATATGATGGAGTAGTTTTAAGAAGCAGCTAGAGAACAATTAAGAGTTTTTTCTTGACAGTGCTACATCATGCATGGAACTGAACAAAACATGATGAACCTAGCTAGGTGTAGCATGGCCACCTATTGAGCTCTGCATGCATGTGAAGGGAGGTAGCCAGGATTGAGAGGCAATCAGTAAACAAGGCGCACAATTATTTCAGCATTGGGTGTCCGGCTAGAACTACAAGACATTTTCCAGACGTGAACTCAAACCTTTTCCTTCTCCTCACCTGTGCAAGGTGATGTGTGCCATAGTGCAAATAAATAATTCAGAGGTGACTAATCAAATCACTGTGGAGGTAGAGGATGCTACCACTAACGAAAGTCTCGAGCTTGATTAGCTTTGATTATATCACCACCGACAATGACAACCTAGAGCTAGAGCACATTCCCTTGGATAACCTTCAAGTGGGGGAATGCCTCTGATGTTGGCAACCTGGAACTATGGAGGACACTAAGGTTTTTTCTGGCATCTTAGTTAGCGGCCCTAAGATGGACCTTGACATTCATTATAACACCCCATTTTTCTCTCGTCGCATCATCGAGCGACGTTAAAGAGAATGATGACCCGAGACCTCATCAAATTAATATTATTTTTCTAAACACAGTACAGATGCAGGCGCTCGTATATACGCGCAGTGTTTAACATGTACTACTCTATTATATTCCTCTTTTCTAGCAGCTATTGTGATGGCATCTAGCCATGATCTTAGTGTGAATTACTTTGTTTACCCGTGGAACAGCTAGATTACTATGTTAATCAGGTGCATGCATACCATGCATGATGCATAACTCATTTAGAAAGGACCTAGTTGCTCTTTGCTTGTTTCTCCATACAACTCCATTGTGAGTTTACAATTTATAGAAGCTCTCTCTTGCCCCTATTCTATTAATGCACGAAGCTAGCAGAGAAACTATTACAAAGATTTGGTACTTGGTTGTATATCATGTTTGGTCGGAGACAACCAAGGAGAGAATGGAATTTAAGAGAGGCTGCAAGGAAGATATAAAGCAAATATGACATTGAAAAATGATGAGGAGTTTCTAGATCTTCAATTTGCATAGGGGAACATTTGTAGTATGCCACAATAAGTATATGTTTGGAAACTTCATTCGGTGAGAATCCAATGATATATTGTTAATGACATATAAGACACATCCCATTAGGCAAATTGACGGCTTAAAAATTTGTGCCAAGTCGGATAGATCTGGCCTGATGTGGCTCATGAATGCAACACCTCGACACCTGGTCTCTTCCCAATCGATTGTGGACACGTGGTCTCTTCCCAATCCTCTTGAGCTACATCCTCACACTAATGTAGTATTCAACACACAAACGCAAACACAAAAACAAAAACAAAAAACAGCACGAGCATCGTGGCAATTTGAATTTCCACCATTCACCCATATCTATACATTTGGACACAATTAATCCTATCTAAAATGAGTGAGGGCCGGTTCTTTTGCTCTATGGGGCATCATGGCAATTTTTTGTTGGGACTTTTAAATTAATCATCACATAATTAGTTTAGAAGCCCTGATAAATAAGAGAGGCGGCGTATTTTTTAAGCTGGCAAAAAACCGGTGAGTCGGACTAGTCATGTCAGCTATACTGTAAAGTTGTTTGGAGGGTAAAAATGTAAAATTGTTTTTAAGAAGGGTAAAAGGGTAAAATGGTTGGTAGAGATGGCAAATGCAAATGGTGTGAAGATGGTTGTTGTTATTTCACGGTACAGAGCTGTGCTGCAAACCCACTTCACATCTTGAGAGAGCCAGCGGCGAGGGCCGGCCCGTCCTCGCCGGCGCCGGGGAGGCAGCGCACGCCGGAGGGCCGTCTCGTCTTCCCCAGCGCCAGGGCCGCGGCGGAGATCTCCTCCTCGCCCCCCCTCCTCCGCGCCGTCGCCGTGTCGACCATCTCGCCGGCGGCCAGATCTCCTGTACGTCGCAGTCTACCTCCCACCTCCTCCGGCGAAGATCTCCTGGTGAACATCCTTTGCTACGAACCGCGCCGGCAGCCATGGAGCAAGCCGGTTTTCCTTACTCTGCTTTTGATATTTCCTATCCCAGGTTAACGCCCAGGCTGCGCCGGTCCGGCGGGTGGTGAGCGGCGGCGGAGACACCCTACCCCTCGAGGGATTCTTGTAGCCATGAGCCGCCGCCTTGTCCCCGTCGGCAGACGCATCTCCCTCTTGGAGAAGAACATCAAGGACCGGTACCGCACCGGACGCATTGGCACCGAGGATGCACTCCACCTGTTTGACGAATTGCTCCCGGATGCCAGGCCCTCCTCGATTGCTGCCATCAACTGCCTCCTCACCGTCGTCGGCCGTGATTGTCCTGCACTCGTCGTCTCCCTCTTCAACCGTGTTGCAAGAGCCAAGGTGCCTCTCCACAATATCACCTATGGCATTCTAGTCGACTGCTGCTGCCGTGCTGGCCGCTTGGACCTTGGACACACTGCCATGGGACACGTCATTAAGTTGGGATTTACTGCAGATGCTATTGTCACTTTCAGCCACCTACTCAAGGCCATCTGCACCGAGAAGAAGACCAGCTATGCAATGGACATCCTGCTCCGAATAATGCCCATGTTTAACTGCACACCGGACATTTTCTCCTACAGCATTCTTTTCAAGGGTCTCTGCAACGAGAAGAGAAGCCAAGAGGCTCTCGAGCTGATTCACATCATGGCTGAGGATGGAGGTAGCTGCCAACCTAATGTGGTGACCTATAACACCGTGATTGATGGCTTGTTGAAAGAGGGTGAAGTGAACAAGGCTTACACCCTATTTTCTGAAATGTCACAGAGGGAGATTTCGCCGGATGTTGTGACCTGTAGTTCAATCATCGCTGGCATGTGCAAGCTTCATGCGATGGACAAGGCTGAGGAGGTTCTTCAACAGATGTTTGAGAGACATATTCTGCCAAATACTACCACATATAATAGTCTGATACATGGATATTATTCATTAGGACAGTGCGAAGAGGTGGATCGGATTTTTGAGGAAATGTCTAGACATGGTGTTCAACCAAATATTGTAACTTACAATACACAGATGGATTATCTTTGCAAAAGCGGACGTTCTGCAGAAGCTAGGAAGATTTTTGATTCTATGATCAGTTTGGGCCAAAAACCGACTGTTACTACCTACAATATTCTGCTTCATGGGTATGCTCTGGAAAAATCTTTTCATGATATGTATTGTCTCATTGACTTGATGGTAGGAAATGGTATCTCACCAGATCATTATGTCTACAACATACTTATATCTGCATATGCTAAAGAAGAAACGGATGTTGTGACCTGTAGTTCAATCATCTCTGGTATGTGCAAGGCTCATGCGATGGACAAGGCTCAGGAGGTTCTTCAGCAGATGTTTGATAGAGGAATTCTGCCGGATGTTGTCACATATAATAGTCTGATACATGGATATTATTCATTAGGAAGGTGCAAAGAGGTTGATCGGATTCTCAAGGAAATGTCTAGAAACGGTGTTCAACCAAATACTGTAACTTCCAATATACAGATGGATTATCTTTGCAAGAGTGGAAGATGGTCAGAAGCTAGGAAGGTTTTTGATTCTATGATCAGTTTGGGCCAAAAACCAACCATTACTACCTATAACATACTGATAGATGCTTACTCTAAGAATGGAAGGATAGATGATGCGTTGGTTCTTTTCAGGGAAACGTTGGACAGTGTTAACCCTTCTATTATCACTTTTAATATTATGATCGGTGCGTTGCTTAAAGGTGGCAGGAAGGAAGAAGCCAAAGATTTGTTTGATGGTATCTGGGCCAACGGATTAGTGCCCCATGTTATTACATATAGCTTAATGATACAAAACCTTATAGAAGAAGGTTCTCTACAAGAGTCTGATGATCTCTTCCTTTCTATGGAGAAGAATGGGTGTGCTGCTGACTCACGAATGCTAAATGCTATAGTTAGAAGCCTACTTCGGAAAGGGGAGGTGCCCAGGGCTGGGACTTATCTGTCTAAAATTGATGAGAGGAGGTTCACCCTTGAAGCTTCCACAACTAGCTTGTTGACTGCACTTGCTTCAGGGGGGAAAGGCCAGGAATATAAGGCGTTACTCCCTGAAAAATATCACTCTTTTCTGGAACAGGGCACTGATTGAAACCTTCTCCCAAGATTTATCCTAGATACTCTGAACTGCTAGTCGAGGCATGAACTTTTCTTTGTGGGTTACATCTCCCAGGCTTTTCTTTTCGTAGTATGTCTAAGTTGAAAGTCACTTCTCTTACTAGTAATTCTAGGAGGAACTTGTACTAGTAGTGAATGTCTGACTCTGCACCATTCTGATGAACGACTATCTGTGTCTCTATATGGCTGCCTTGTACTTGAATGGAGCTGTTCATTTGGCCTGCACTAAGCTGCAATTTATATTAGTTTTGTTAGTCTACTGTAATGATGTATATACTCTAGATATTCACAATTTATTTTAGTTTTGTTAGTCTACTGTGATCATGTTTACAACTGATCATGATATGATGACCGCGTTGTGCCCTTGGACTCACTGAAGTTGCTAGCAGAAAGTTAGTTTCTATATTCCCTTTCTTCTTTACATTTGAATGGAACCATGCAGTATATTCCCTTTCTTCTTTACATATCTGTCACATGATTATTCATCGGGTCCATTGGATATGCTATCAACTACTCCCTCCGTCCCAAAATTCATGTCTTAGATTCATCTAGATAGGGAGGTAGCCAACTGATCAAAGGTCATATACACCATTTTTTTTTCTTGTTCTGTACATAGAGAAGTGCGTACAAAGTTCTTCAACACAATGTTAAATCGTGGCATCTATCTGAATACTGTTTTCTGGTGTATTAGGTATCTGCTCTTAATTTCATACTTCTGTGCTTTTCGGTATCTGCTCTTTTCCATTGTAATCGTTCGGTAATAAAGTCAACAGTTTGGTAGCTTGAGCTTCATCTTTCGTCCTTGGTTGGCTGAAAATTTCAACCTCTAATTCAAATTAGCAAATTTCATGCTGAGTTTCCTAGCAGTTCAGTACCACATTATACTGTAAGAGAGTAATAATTGAGTTCTTTCGATGCAATATTGGGATAGTGACACTTGAGCAGAGCGGCATGCATGGAGAGGAAGGATGATGCTTGCTTTTTTCTCACACTTAGCTAGAACTGTTGCCACTTCCTGCTATATCTTGGAGATCTTTATGAACAGCATAACTAATACAAATGAATGGTGCTTAAATTAACTGTGTTAGGACAGTTGCTGGTGAGCCCTGCTCTATTAAATTTCACATTTGTGGATCAGCCTGTTGCTATCCATCAAACAATTAATAATTGTCCTTGTAATCGGCACATCTGCCTCTCATCTTTTTCAGAAGGTTGTGAGCACATGAGTCAGAATATGCCTGGTAATTTGTTCAGTCGTCAGTAATTGTAGCTGTATCTTTTGAACATTGTGATGTGTTGTTAATATTTGGTTAGAGATAATTTTTTCATTCCCCCATTTTTTTTGCCATGTCATGCATATTTATTGGCTACATATGTTTCATAAAAGACACGAAAATTTGAACTTCATTTTACCGAAAAAGGGTTTCCCCTACTTTGTATACAAAGCAATCAACCGAGCCATACAAGGATAGGTGCTGGGGCGGAAGCAGCACAGTCACGCCCAAAAGAAACGACAGAGAAAGAGCAAAAGAAACAAATGCCGACAATGGCGGACCAACAAAAAACGAAGAAGCCTCGCGATCGCTGCGCCCACCGGGATCTTGCACTAGGCTCCTAGACTCCAAAGCGTCGGCACCTATCAACACCTCCAAGAAGGATCGCGACGATGACGACGCTGCTGCCAAGGGTTTCCCTCGGTACACGACGAGGCGAAAGGAAGGGTAGCCCCCGACGCCCTCCCGGAAGGTCAGGTGGCACCCACAGGCGCCACCGCACCGGTGCCGGCCAAGCCGCCGACAGGGGTTTCCCCCGATCCCAACCCGCACCTCGGGCGCTCCGGAGCCAGCCACCAAACCAGCCACCACCTAGCGCCAACACTGTCAAGAGGCCCCCACGCCGTCTCACCATGGCACCGTGGAGTGAGGACAACACGGCGAAGACTCAGAGCCGGGACTAGGGCATCAGCACCGTCGGCACGCGGGAGGGCCCCACCTCCACCGTCAGTGACGGTAGCCGTCCGGATGCAATAGCAGGAGCACACCAGGTGTGACACCCCGAGACCGGTGCGCCAGGTGTCAGCCAGTTATTCGTTGCCGTTGCCATGTCATCTGCTTGCGTGTTACATCTTGCCATGTCATCGTGTGCTTGCATCAGCATGTTTTCAAATCTTTGATTGAATTGGATATGATGAAGTCCATGCCTGTATCATAAACTTGACAACTTTAAACATTACCGTATTGGTCTGTCTTCATAGGCTGGATCAAACTTCTATTCACGAGCTCATTA
This sequence comes from Secale cereale, assembly GCA_902687465.1. Taxonomy (NCBI): domain Eukaryota; kingdom Viridiplantae; phylum Streptophyta; class Magnoliopsida; order Poales; family Poaceae; genus Secale; species Secale cereale. Next base: position 888,217,409 of record LR738712.1, on the reverse strand, counting down.
AAAACACCTATATCCTAACTCATGTACTACATATCTTCCATCTCCATGAAAGTATCCTTCGGGAATCCAACTCCTTATCGGGTCCTTCATCTTAATAGTAGATCTTTTTGTGAACATACAAAGGTATAAGAGACATGTTTTTAGACGAGGGTGAAGATCACAGTAACAAAGTGACAAAATCATCATCATCTTTTCTGTGATGCCACTTGTTTCAAGTGCACAACTAACTGAATTTGCTATGTGATTTATGACTGATATTAGTGTGGCTTTACTGTGGAGAGAAAACACTGAAAAAAAATAAAAAAAATACATTGTTCTTCTTGAGAAACTACCATCAATAAGAAAAGTTGACACAGGTGATTAAATGCGCAAGGCATGACATGGCCACCGTATTAATGACTCCAATTTTTGAGATGATGGAATTTTCGACATTTGCAGGGTCTCTAATTAAGCAGCAATAGGAGCTGAGTAACTGAGGATTGTGGGTGTACGACAATCAACAACACTGATACATATCGCCACAGAGATCTGCAAGCTCTCTGTGCTCTGATACATTTGTGTATGCTGGGACAGAAAGAGGGAGTGTAGCACCCATGTCCTCTGATAACGTGCATTTCCCATGGCATGGATATATATTCTACACAATGTGCACACAAACTAAAGCAAACTAGTTAGTTCTGGAATAACATGACTGTATTTTGCTACTATTAAAGGGCTGTAGACAGAAAACACAGAGGAGGCCCACAGAGATGAGAATTGTGAACAACCATTTGTGAGTAGGAGGCGTCAGGGAAGAGTGGAACTGCCACCCAAATGTGTGCTGGGTGCAGGGTCCAATGTAGGCAACAACGTGATGGCAAGATTGAGCACTTTGTGACCCGAGGAGGCAAGAGTAGCCACTCAAATGTGTGCAATAGAAGAGCCACCCCGACACTGCCAAATGCTTTGTGGCCAAAGGCGATCCTGCAAGAGCTGGCTCAGTTGGTGTTGGGGATATAGCTCCGAGGTGTGACCCGCCCAGGAGGGGCCGGGTTACACCATTGGCGGCTTAATATGAAGAAGGTCCAAGGAGGCCCAAGGAGAAGTGTGAAGACGGTGGCTCATGGAGGCAGGCCTGGTAAAAGCCCAAGACCCGGGCCTATGAACCGACGTATGATGACTTGCCCTGTAAGGCATGACTAGTGAGAAACCGAGACGGTCACGTTGAGCCGGACGGGACTCTGTAAGCCTCCGGGTCTCAACCTGTGTATAAAAAGGTGAGACCCGACAGCGGGTTAACTCAAGAGACAATCAATCGAGAACTAGGTCAAGCGTATTCGCTCCCTTGTAATTGAAACTCAAGCAATACTACTAGAAGCAGGAGTAGGCTTTTACCTCGTTGAGAGGGGCTGAACCTGGGTAAATCCTTTGTGTCTTTGTTCCCATTCAACCCCTTCAAGATAACTACGTTGCGATGGCTCCACACCTAAGTCCTTTTGCTAGGACATCTGCCGTGAAAATTCCACGACAGTTGGCGCCCACCGTGCTCAGCCCCACGGGGCGAGTGGCTCTGCGCGCCCGCCGACTCAAGCCTTATCCGAGCTCCTGGATGCTTTGGCGACTCTGTTAGCCGCAGAGGTAAATCCGACGACTCAAGCACATCATAATGTGGAGGTTGCGAAACTGCGGGATGAGGTAACCCAAGCTAGAGTGGGGCTCAATGTGGCGAATACCAAGATGGCGATGGAGCGAGCCGCGTTGGATGCCGAGTCACAGCGGATATAGGCTGAAGCTTTCTGGTTAAATTTGGATCGGAATGCGTCAAATGTTGTTCTTCAAAGAAGGCACCAGAGTCGCTTACCTCCGCAGTTTGAGGGGCGAAACCTTTTTAGTACACCTGGAGCAGGGCCGAGTAACCCGCCCGGTGTGACTCGGGCTACTGAGGCGCCTGTGATCGGGGCGGCGGCTCAGCCTCGTACAACGGACCCGCCTCGTTTGAATTTGACCCCGCCTTAGCGAGTGCCAACCCCTCCAGGTCATTACTCTAACCCGCTGGATAACATGATTGCTGCAGCTTTGCGGTTGGCGGCTCTTCTAATTGAAGGTGAGTCGCCAACTGCGATAGATACCTGGAACGTTGTGGAACTTCTTCAGACGACTGTAGCTCAACATGCGGCTTACTCATACAGCTGTGAGCGAATTCACTCAACCCGACGACAAAGTCAAAGTTACAGCCGGCGCATTGAGTCGCCGCCGGTTTCCAGCAGCGAGCGGCGTCGTAACCCGCCCCATGGGCATAACCCGCCCGATGATGATAACACTTTTCAAGCCATCAAGGATCAGGCGAGAGGACGTCAAGAGGCAGAACTGGTGGCTCAATTGGCGGCTCATCAGCAGCTTCAGCGAAACCCTTCGGCGTCTGTGGAGGTCGGTGAACATCACGAGGCGAGTGCATGTGCAGGGAAACCTGCTGCACGACAAACTGAATGTCTGGTCTGGTGAGCGTGAAGTACTGAAGAGCACGGACAATACTACGGTAGAGAGCGGCATCCGTGGCAGGTTGTCTAGCAGTGGCAGAGAGCTTCGGCTTGGCCTCGGCAGGAGTGACAACAGGTTTGCAGTCGGTCATACCGGCACGATCCAAGAGATCAAGAGCATACTGTCATTGATGAAGAAAAAATCCGGAAGTGTCATGTCGCACATTGATGCCGAGGAAGAAGTGCTGGGCGCCCAAGTCCTTAAGCCGAAACTCAGAACCAAGAAGGCCAATGATGTCGCGAAGTAAGTCCGCACGAGAGGCGGTGTTGACGATGTCGTCAACATATAGAAGAAGCATGGCGACATGATCAGCTCAATGAAGCACAAATAGCGACGTGTCGGAGGTGGTGCTGCGAAAACCGAGAGTAGTGAGGAATGCTGCAATGCGTTGATACCACGCACAGGGCGACTGCTTCAGACCGTAGAGAGATCGTGATAGCAGGCAAACATCATTAGGACGAGTGGGATCGACAAAACCAGTAGGATGCTGACAGAGAACACGCTCCTGAAGATGACCATAGAGGAAAGCGTTGTTGATGTCGAGCTGATGAACAGGCTAGTCACGAGAAGCGGCGAGGTGACGAACAACACGAATCGTGGCGGTTTTCACGACCGGGGAGAACGTCTCCGAGAAGTCGACACTGGCACGTTGTGCAAAACCTCGAAAAACCCAGCGGGCCTTGTACCTGTCTAGAGTGCCATCGGGAAGAAGCTTATGCCGAAAACCCACTTGCCGGTGATGATGTTGGCACCAGGTGGGCGAGGGACCAACGTCCAGGTCCGGTTGGCGACGAGAGCATCGTACTCAGCACGCATAGCCGCTAGCCAGTTGATACGTCTCCAACGTATCTATAATTTTTGATTGTTCCATGCTATTATTTATGATGTTTTGAATTTTTAATGGGCTTTGCTATACACTTTTATATTATTTTTGGGACTAACCTATTAACCTAAAGGCCCAGTCCAGATTGCTGTTTTTGCCTATTTTAGGGTTTTACAGAAAAGGAATATCAAACGGAGTCCAAACGGAATGAAACCTTCGGGATATATATTTTTGGAGCGATATCTTCACGGGAGACTTGAGAACCACAGAATAGGGCTGACGTGGCGTCCATGAGGGTGGGGGGCGCGCCCCCTGCCTCGTGGGCCCCAGGTTTGGCCCCCGGTGCCCTCCTTCCTCCTATATATACCTATGTACCCCGAAAACATCAGAAACGGAGAGAAAACCCTATTTCCACCGCCGCAACCTTCTGTTCCTGTGAGATCCCATCTTGGGGCCTGTTCCGGAGCTCCGCCGGAGGGGGGATCTACCATGGAGTGCTTCTACATCATCATCATCGCCTCACCATGAGTTGTGAGTAGTTTACCACAGACCATCGGGTCCATAGTTAGTACCTAGATGGCTTCTTCTCTCTCTTTGGATCTCAATACCAAGTTCTCCTCGATCTTCGAGGAGATCTATTCGATGTAATCTCTTTTTGCGGTGTGTTTGTCGAGATCCGATGAATTGTGGGTTTATGATCAAGATTATCTATGAGAAATATTTGGTTCTTTTCTGAACTCTTTTATGTATGATTATAATATCCTGGCAAGTCTCTTCGAATTATTGGTTTGGTTTGGCCTACTAGATCTATAGTTCTTGCAATGGGAGAAGTGCTTGGCTTTGGGTTCAATCTTGCGGTGTCCTTTCCCAGTGACAGTAGGGGCATCAAGGCACGTATTGTATTGTTGCCATCGAGGATAATACGTTGGGGTTTATATCATATTGCTTGAGTGTATCCCTCTACATCATGTCATCTTGCTTAAGGCGTTACTCCGTTCTTATGAACTTAATACTCATGCTGGATAGCGATCGATGTGTGGAGTAATAGTAGTAGATGCAGAATCGTTTCGGTCTACTTGTTTCGGACGTGATGCCTATATATAATGATCATGCCTAGATATTCTCATAATTATTCGCTTTTCTATCAATTGCTCGACAGTAATTCGTTTACCCACCGTAGAATTCTGCTATCATGAGAGAAGCCACTAGAGAAACCTATGGCCCCCGGGTCTATTCTCAACATATCAATCTACAATCTACTTTACTTTTCCATTTTTACTTTATGTTCTTATATATCCAAAAATACCAAAAATATCAACTATCCTATCTATCAGATCTCACTTTCGTAAGTGACCGTAAAGGGATTAACAACCCCTTATCGCGTTGGCTGCGAAGTTCTTATTTGTTTGTGCAGGTGCGAGGGACTCGCGCGCGGTCTCCTACTGGATTGATACCTTGGTTCTCAAAAACTGAGGGAAATACTTACGCTACTGTGCTGCATCACCCTTTCCTCTTCGAGGGAATACAACGCAAGCTCGAGAAGTATCACCAGTGCGGATCACTCAGTGCAGAACACGCCGAGCGCGGTACTGGAGAGATGACCGTGATGCTTAGATTGTGATAGCGAGGGTTTGGTTGATGGATCCCGTCTTTAGCACGCGTCACCATGGAGTGATGAGGCGGGGGCCGAGCCCGTCGTCGAGGTGGAGGCACAACTACGGTAGAGGACGGAGTCGTGGCCGTGGGGGAAACCGCGGATGAGGCGGCTGTCAAGGCCTCAGGCAAGACCGCAGACGGAGGCGTCGAGGCCGCGGGTGGCGGAGAGGCATCCTCGGAGGAGTCTGCGAGTGATGGCGACATGACCGCAGGCGAGGCCGCGGGTGGCGGAGGCGGACGAGTCGGCAGGCGAGGCCACACGCGACGCGGGGGCGGGCAAGGCCGCCGCCAACGTTGGTGCGGGCGAAGCGGGAGAGGGCCCGGCCGAGACACCTCCTGTGCTAGGCCAGCGAGGGCTGTCATCGAAACCTGGAGGAGTGAGCCCAGATCCGCCTGAGCCGACCTGACCAGCTGGAGCCGAAGCCAGGGGAGGCGAGGCCTGGAGGGGCGAGGCCGGCTCCACCTGAGCCGGCAAGGGAGGCCTTGCCAAGGGACCCGTCAGAGAAGCACGGGGTCGTGGCCGAGGAAGTGCAAGGGCTCCACGAGGCCGTCGAGGAAGATCATCTGATTACGGAGCTGTTGTCCGTGTAGCCTTCTCAAAGGGAAAAACAACCTTATCAAAGTAAACATGCCGCGAGACGAACACACGATGAGAAACCGGATCATAGCAGCGAAATCCTTTGGTGTTTGGTTGATAGCCGAGAAAGACACAAATGAGAGACTGAGGCGCAAGCTTATGTGGGGGTAGTGGCGGTGATGTTGGGGTAACACAAACAACCAAAGACATGAAGATCGTCATAGGATGGAGGAGACCCGGACAGAAGAAGATGAGGTGTATAGCTCCATCATGGTTTGCATGACCGGATGTTGAGAAGGAGACTGGCGGTGGCAAGAGCACCGGGCCAAAACCGGGCGGGCATGTGTGCATGGAAAAGCAGCGCACCGACACTCTCATTGAGGGTGCGAAGAACATGTTCGGCACGACCGTTTTGTTGGGAGGTGTATAGACATCCATGAGTGGAGAGAAGATGTCATATGGCGAGATTATCAAATTCTTTTACGTTATCCGTTTGAAGGTGAGCAATGGTGCGATGAAAGTGGGTGTGGACGTAAGTGTAAAAAGAGAGGAGGGTGGAAGCGACGTCGGATTTACGGTGTAGCGGAAAAGTCCAAGTGAAGTGAGAAAAATCATCTAAAATCACAAGATAATATGATAAGCCCGAATTACTAGGCACTGGAGATGTCCAAACATCATAATGAATAACATCAAAAGGAAAAGTGGCTATTGATGTAGACGAAGGAAACGGCAAACGAACATGTTTTCCTTTTCAGCAAGCATGACAGGTACGAGCCGCCGATTTATTACATGAAAAAGAAAAGGTGCTCAAATTTTTGTGAAGAGCGGCGGCGCCGGGATGACCAAGTCGAGCATGCCAAAGCGAGACATCGGCATGAAGAGCAACCGGACCGCCACTCGTCGTAGGACCACATGGATAGAGATCATCGGGGGAATCACATCAGTGCAGAACCCTCCGGGAGCGAGCATCCTTGATAGAGAAACTAAGAGCGTCAAACTCAACAGTGACAAGATTTTCACGAGTAAGAGTTTTAACAGAGCATAGGTTTTTGATTAAGGACGGTGAAACAAGCACATTATTGAGAGTAAGGGACGAAGAGGGAAAAGGAAGAGAGGATGAACCGTGATGAGTGATGGGAAGAGAGGAGCCATCACCCACCATGATGTGGGAGTTGAAGGGATAGGGGGAGGCATGGGAGATGATACCCGGGTTTGAGGCCATGTGAGCAGCGGCGCCGGTATCCATGTACCAATCGCCGCCTCCGTTGTAGGTGCTCGGCGAGGGTGCAGCATGAAGGGCGGAGAGGAGCGCCGGGTCGTAGTCCGGAATGGCTCCACCATATGCGCCGTGGCCTGGGAAACCGCCGTAGGCCAAGGAGCCACTGTAGGCCGCGGCGTTGCCGTACGCCGCGGGATCCGACACGGTCAGCAGCGCCTGATGAGAAGACGGCCGTGGCCCGAGGATGCCCGGAGCTGGAGGCCGAGGAACGGGCATGGAGTAAGCATGCACAACGCCCGTCTAGGGATTGTACCCCGAGAGCCACGGCGGAGGAGGAGCGGCCACGGTTGCTGCGGGAGGGCGCTGCGGCCCCGACCCCCGCTGCCCTTCTGCTTGCGGCCACCAGCGGGCGCGGGTGGCGGGGTCGGAGAGGGCGCGCGCGGCCCTGGCGGAGTTGGTGGAACGCCGTGGCCAGCGGCGAGGCCAACATGGAGGGTGGCGTGGGTCGCCTATCGGGCGGTGTGACGGAGACGCTTCTCCTCCATGCGAAGGTATGTGACCGCCTTCGCGTACGTCGTCGTGACGAGGGAGAGGTTGGCGGTGGACTGGCCAAGGTCGGGGTGGAGGCCGCGGAGGAGGTTGGTGAGGAGGATGGAGTCGTCGATGGTCATACCGACATCGCGAAGCTCGTCGGCGAGGACCTTCATCCGCGTACACTACTCATCGATCGAAAGATCGTTTTGCTGCATAGTGAAGAACTCTCCTTGAAGAAAGACGCGGCGTTGGAGTTGATTGTCGAGGAAGAGATCACACAAGCGTGTCCACATAGCATACGCCGACAGGTCGCGGGCGTTCACCATGTTGAAGAGGCCGCCAGAGATGGTGAGGAAGAGCCACTTGACGATGCAGACGTCCACAGCAAGCCACTCGTCGTTGTCCTTCATGTCGTGGCAGTCGACGCTCCCGTCAACATGCTCGATGAGACGGTAAGAGCGGAACAGCAACGTGAAGTAGGTGCGCCATGCGTTGTAGGATGGCGAGTCGAGATCGAGGATGACGGGTACGTGGTCTTTGATGTGAAGCTCGTTGAGGCGGTCGGAGGTGAACATGGCACAGGCAAAAGAACCAGCGTAGGATGCATCGGCCTTGGCCATGGTGGCGTCGGGTGGTTAGGGTTTGGGTGGTGTTGGAGGGAGGAAATGGTCGGCGGCGGCTGTGGGTGTTTGGGAGGGAGACGGCAGCGGCGACAGGAGAAGGATGGTGGCGGCGGCGGCTTTAGGGTTTTGGGAAGAGGGTGGTGGCGGCAGGGAGAGGAAGGGAAGCGGCGA
>LR738712.1:888172106-888205743 GCA_902687465.1 Secale cereale | reverse complement strand
GGGCTGGTAGGCCGCACCTGGCCATCGTGCATTTTGAACACACAACAAGTCTGGAGTTCAAATAAGTTCAAAAAAATGCAATGCCTTTGTAACATATGAGTTTTCGTCCTAAACCCTGATACATCGAAAGAGATTGTCCATTTTGTACACGAAGTGCATCGAATTTTTGCCGTGACCCTGTCTAGTTTTTTAAACATGCCATGTGGGTCAAATGATGATACCATGCCAAGTTTCAACCTTTTCAAAGTTCATTTTGTAGTGCTTTTCAATTTCACGGTCATTTAGCTCTCTAAAAACAAATCAGTAAATGAATGAAAAATACCAAATGAATTCAGAAATGGTTGCTAAGTGATGATGTGGATTTGAATGGTGCATTTTGAACACACAACAAGTCTGGAGTTCAAATAAGTTCAAAAAAAATGCAATGCCTTTGTAACATATGAGTTTTCGTCCTAAACCCTGACACCTCGAAAGAGATTGTCCATTTTGTACACGAAGTGCATCGAATTTTAGCCGTGACCCTCTCTAGTTTTTTGCACATGCCATGTCGGTCAAATGATGATACCATGCCAAGTTTCAACCTTTTCAGAGTTCATTTTGTAGTGCTTTTCAATTTCACGGTCATTTAGCCCTCTAAAAACAAATCAGTAAACGAATGAAAAATACCAAATGAATTCAGAAAGGGTTGATAATTGATGATGTGGATTTGAATGGTGCATTTTGAACACACAACAAGTCTGGAGTTCAAATAAGTTCAAAAAAATGCAATGCCTTTGTAACATATGAGTTTTCGTCCTAAACCCTGATACCTCGAAAAAGATTGTCCATTTTATACACGAAGTGCATCGAATTTTTGCTGTGACCCTCTCTAGTTTTTTGCACATGCCATCTGGGTCAAATGATGATACCATGCCAAGTTTGAACCTTTTCAGAGTTCATTTTGTAGTGCTTTTCAATTTCACGGTTATTTAGCTCTCTAAAAACCAATCAGTAAATGAATGAAAAATACCAAATGAATTCAGAAAGGGTTGATAATTGATGATGTGGATTTGAATGGTGCATTTTGAACACACAACAAGTCTAGAGTTCAAATAAGTTCAAAAAAATGCCGTAACACAAGAAGTCCAGAGCTGTAATAAGTTATTAAAAATTAAAAAAAAGCGCAATGCTCGTTAATTAGCTTCAAGCCTTTCGGAATAGTGTAGAAAGCACCGCACATTGCTCCGTGCAATCTATACTATTCCTCAAGGCTTAAAGCTAAGCAACATGCATGTGAGCATTACGCCTCTCCCACATTGTCTCTGCGCTCACGGCTTATAAACTGCTCCTAGTGCCTCTCTCTTCGCGAGGTGGGACTAAAAATTCAGCTTACTAAGAAACTCTAGTACCGGTTAATGCCATGAACCGGTACTAAAGGTTCTCGTGGGGCCCCAGCCCGACCACAGCCTGACACAACCTTATTAGTACCGGTTCGTGGCATGAGCCGGTACTAGAGGTTGCCCACGAATCGGTACTAATGATCTCCACCCGCTTAGCCGTTCGAACCAGCACTAATGGTTACATTAGTGCCAGTTCTGTTACAAACCGGGACTAATGTGCTTCACATTAGACCCTTTTTATACTAGTCACTGTTGAAGAGGCTATGGAAAGCAATTCCAGTTATCTAGCCTTAATTATGTAGATACAGTTTTCTACAATTTCATGGTTTTGAAATTCATTGTTGTTAGTGCACGAAGGTAGAAATATTGGGTGTTCTCTTATATCCTGCTGAACTTAGTATGACTGAAACTGAGTAGTTGCAAGGCAAGGTGTTACATAATGTCATAATCCAATGCGTACGGCACATCTTTGGTCAGAAAGGAGGTAAGCACTATACGATGGTGTATGTACCTCGTACTTCATTGCAACTTCTTAACGATGGTATTTGCTAACTTCATATTTTGGAAGCTGCATCCACCCTCTTTCTTATCCCCTATAACACTATGCTCCCTAGTTTTAAAGAGCCCACATTGAACTGAAGTTTTCAATTGAAATTAGGTCACCCAATTTTGGCGGCGTCAACAATTTCTCAAAGCTCTCTCATTCAATTCTTTTATACTACACGCTATGCCTCCTCATTTTTACGGCCTCTCAATTAATTGAGGCCTTTAATTAAACATTGGTTCACCCGATTTTCACCAGGTCAAAAATTTCTCAAGGACCTCCATTTTTTTAATTCCCTATATTCCCAAATTTTAATACTCTTTCGTTCAACTGAGGTATTCAATTTTGAATTTGGTTTACGATTTCGACATGGCCAACGGTTTTTTGAATCAATCGGCAGCAACCGGCCAATAAAAACATATCAATCATGCGCGCCCTCCCACCACCTAGAAAATAGAAGTGGCACCAAGTGAGCACCAATATAGTACAGGCAGCCAGTGACGCAGAAATTTTCCCACGAAAATATATGTTGGTTAGCGGATAACACAAAACCACCCATGAAAAGCCCATCAAATTACCATATTATAAATAAAAAAACACACTCCATCATCTTCTCCACCAATCAAACTAAACATTCATCAGTTTCAAAATATAAGGGGGTTACTCTTTTGGAATCTGATGCGATTCCTTCTGTTTGTGGAACAAAATTGAACACATTTTGCCCCTCTTTTCCTATTTTTATTTATGAACATGAGGTGGGCCCTCTAAGGTCAGAGCTGGTATTATATACTCCCTCTGTACCATAATATTTTTCTTTCTAGCAGTTCAAATTGAGCTGCTAGAAAGACAAATATTATGGTACAGAGGGAGTATAAAACAAGATTACATCACAGCAACGATAAGGATTTGAAAGATACACCAAATTATAAATTAGTCCTTGCAACTTGCACAAAGGACCATAAGAGGAACTTAGAAAAAGCAATTGGGTCCTTGAGCAGCTAACATGCATGAAACAATCGACATCAGTTTCCACGTAGCGCACTTCCCTCCTAGGAAAGGCCACACCGCCACCCACACATCGAAGGAGGGGTACATCACCATCAAAGTAGAATCACCTCCTCTAAGAACATGAAGAGCATCGTTGAGAGGGGAGGCCTAAGGAGAGAATGACACTATAGCCAGTCGTCACACAGGCAAAGTCAGATTTTGTTAGTGTTTTTTGTTGTCTGTAAACAGTCGTATACAATGCTTCTAAAACAACTACCTAGGAAGGAAAATGAGATACAATAAGGTTTTTAATTTCAAAAGCATAACAATTTCGGATATCACCGAAATATGTGAAATTTTGGAAGTTTCACATATTTCAGATTTTGCAATTTAGGATTTCACTTAATTTTAATCAACTCTTTCCTAATTTAAATTTATTTTGAAATTAGTGTGAATCTGACTCGGAATCTTGGGGTTACGGTACTTCGGACCCCACTGAAATATGTGAAATTTCCAAAATTTCATTGAAATTTTGTCAAATTTTTCACCCTACATTGCTTGTAAAACTACCCCATGCCATTAACGAATTAGGTGGTTGCATCTGAGGCATCAAACTAGCCAGTTCTGTATCGATCACTACTGTTTTGAAGGATCATACGCATCCAAATCCGTTACCCAATATTGCATCGTTTAGCCTCACTTCTTGCCGCGACTCCTACTTGAAAGCAATATATGTCCTGGCATGACTCCAGCTTTGAACCAGTCGTCGACAATTGGCCTCGGCAGATAAGGTAGTAAATCAGATGGACACGATCACTCAGTTGTGCCGTGTAAGAATGCGGTACACCAGTAGACACGCTTGGCCAGGGGCGGAGCCAGGATTTAAACATGAGGGGGGCAAAAAACCGAAGGCATTTCCCTTTTTTTTTTAAATACATCTCGCGCTTCATTTACCATTAGACATAACTTATTAGTGTCATTTTTCTTCTCTAAGTTGTGTCTGAACTTTTCGATAGCGTATCTTCAGTATTTCTTGTTGCACTACATAGTAGTTATAGTTCGCATTTTTATGCGTTTTCCAAGACAAACATCATTTATTTGCTATGATAAGGCAACAAATAAGCCGACAACTTTAGCGGTTCAAGATAATTGCCTAAATTTGTAGATCATAGATATTCATCGTTACCTCTGTAAGCACGAGCATGAAATGTTAACCACCTCGTGAAATCACCAAGAAGAGAAATTGTTATGTCTTTACTAATGTGGATTATATAATGTAGTCATTCTCTAAATAGAAAAATCTTGGTTACTTGGTGAAATCAATTGTCTTGCTTCTGCAATCATTTCTGCAAATGTTTGCACAACTGTTCTCCAACATATAAAGTGATCGTGTATGGATATTCTCATGTATGGATATTCTCATATGGATTAACAATTTTTACGCCAGTAATGTTGGAGGTTCAAGTCGAAGAAATTGGCTTCAAAAAGGAATTTATCCCTAGTGTCTTTTGTTTCATCTTTGACTATTGTTGCAAAAAGCAACTTGAATAATAGATAAATGCATTGTTTTATATATAATATCAGTTGGCCAAACAAAGATTGTATTATTCATAACAAAAATCCTAAGAGCGACTAGCATGTAGTGGTATCTTCTTTCTCTATCTGATCTCCGGGCATTTTGCCGTGCTCTGATATGTATGGGGAACCGACTGTAGATCAACTGGTGGCGTCGCGCATTGAGCGATTGCCGGTGGCAGCGGCAATGTAAACACAGATAGCCATGGGCGGCGATCGCGGGCGGCGGCATCGGAAAAATACGCTAGTGCAGAACACGCATGTACGCACGTTCAGATGCCTACATGAGCTATTGGGGTTTGACTTCCTTGAGTTTAGTGTAGCTGGTTCAATTAGTAATTTATGTATGGGCTAATGATGTAATTAGCTCCGGCCAATTATCAAATATACAGTATAGTATAGTACTACAAATCGTTGAGGCGGGCGAGCGATAGGCAGGGGTCTAGCCCCTGCTCGCCCCTTCCTGTCTCCGCCCCTGTGCTCCGCTATGAGACAGTGTCTCGTAGTACCAATCACTGTGACAACATCATCCTTAAATCCTGGTTGCCTCCCATGCCTAGCGAGCTAGCTCCAACATTCATAGTGGGATTAAAAGGCTAGCTCCAACATTCACCAGGTTCAGTTTACTTGCATGCATTCCATGAATTCGATGCATGATGCACCACTCAAAAGAAAAGCTACAAGTTGCTCTCTCGTAGCTTCTTGAAATAACCCCGGGTTTGGAATTGATAGAACTGTCATGTTTCATCAATCAACGCACATTGGCAATATAATTTCTCATAGGACGATATGTACTAATTTGCCTTAATTATAGTCCCTTTGGTTGGTGGTCAGTACTAAAGTGGTGGCGACCCTGCTTTGAAGTAGATGAAGCCGCACCGCTTAATAACTGTGACAGGAGGGGCTGCGAGTCACTAGCAGATCCTGGTCTCTTTTTTCCGAAATGAAATGAAATGTCCAAAGTAGTATATATTTATATTGTCAAGTTTCAACATGATTTAAAGCTCTGAACTTACGTATTGCGGATTTTAAGGCACAACTCATCCATCCGTTAATTAAATTAATCGTATGGTAATCCGACCACTGATAAGGATTCAGAGTCCTTATTGGATTCGCTATAATGCCTACAAATACATCGTCCCCCTTCTATGGCTCCATCAAACTGCAGCAAATTAATTTCGATCATGGTAGGACTAGACATCAAACTGCATAAACGCTGCTTTCTACCTTGCTGATCAGCCGTAGCCCGTACGTGTCATGGTTCTCATGATGAGAGACCTTAAAGTTGTAAAACAAAGGTGATCGAAATCGAAAAGAGCCAGACGAAAGTTTGACGACAAGGCTAGTTAATCAATTTACTCACAACATGGGTATTGCTTGTCTAGAACTCTAGCTGCACAACTAATGACTTGCATGCATCTAGCTGCACAACGGCTCGGCCGCCGCTCGCGCACGAACGTGACTTGGACTGCTCGCGGCACGACTCGGTGGTCAAGATTAGCGCTAACAGAATATACAAATATTAGAATTGCTCCTTCTTCTGATCGTAATTCGTATTTGTCATTCTCATTTTACTGTTGGGATTTTTTTGTCAAATTATGCTCGCATACTTATTTATCTCCCTCACCAACGATGCCGAACCACACCGTAACATTCAAGAAATTCTTTTGAAGATCACTAGATAGGATTTAGGGTGTGGGGCGTTAAGTGCTGTAGAGAGTGTCAGGTTTCTCTTGTGCTCAGTATGCCGTTGTCGAGGAAGGCGTTAGAGAGGTAAGACACATGTTTTTGTTTAAACTCAGATACTTGTTTTTGAGACACGATGCTATTATCCTCTTCAAACCCTGATCTAGAAGCACCGGGCACTGTACATGGCCTAAACCTGGGGTCTGGCTAAGACTGCATTCGAGCGAAGCTGAGTCAGGTTTGGCCCTACATGGGCTTTTTACATTAGAAATTAATATTATATATATCTGTTTCCATGAAATCGACTGATATAGGTTTGAAACGAATTTAGTCAAGGCCGGCAAATCAACTCGTAGTATTCCTGCAGTCCATTAGATTTATGGTGTTTATTAATATTGAGTCGATTACTTCAGGATTAATTCATTCTAGAGCAATATTATTTACACTAGTAGAAAACGGGGCTTTGGTTCGAGCGGCTAAAGGCATTAGTCCTGGTTGCATTACGAACCGGGACTAATGTGAGCATTAGTCCCGGTTCGTGTGAAAAAGGCATTAGTCCCGCTTCAAATGGGACCTTTAGTCCAGGTTTGAGACACGAACCGGGACTAAAGGGTGTGATGCCCTTTAGTCCCGGTTCGTGTCTCAAACCGGGAGTAAAGGGCCCATTTTTCAAGCTCTACCCCCCCCCCCCCTCGCCATTTCAGTTTTGAAAAAACAAAAGAAAATGATAAAAACTTCAAAAAATAAAATCCTTCGAGATGTAGTTATATTAGTACATCTACTAGTTAGGAAAATTAAAAAAACTTAAATTTGGGCATGTTTTGCAAAAAAGTGTTATGAAAAAGTAAAACGGCTATAACTTTTGCATACGATGTCGAAAAAAATGTATAATATATCAAAATGTTCAGAACGAAAATCTGCCTGTTTGCAATTTTTTAGAATCCTCAAATTCGAAAAGAAAAAAAAAGTTATGCTCAAATTTCAGTTTTTCTGAATTTTAGTTAAATCTGGTCAAACTATGGTCAAACTACTTATTCAAGAAGTATTAGTATTACTAAATAATTATTCAAGAATATTAGTGTTACTAAATAATTATTTCTGTTTTTTTGAATTTTGGTCAAATCTGGTCAAACTGTGGTCAAACTACTTATTCAACAAATATTAGTGTTACTAAATAATTTTTTTAGAATAATAGTTATAAACTCAAACAGTGAAATGTGTGACTTCATACTCAAGCTAAACTCCTGAAGGTTAATTGGACTGACATCTTGCTATTGTCAGGAAAACAACAATTAAGACTTGGAAATGAGGGGGAATAGAACCTGAAAGTTAAGCGTGAGAGGATGGGTGACCGGCCGGGAAGTTAGATGATTTGGAATGATGAGGGGTGAATAGAGATTAGAGGTTAAATTGAGCAGTGATGATGGGTGGGTGATTAGAGAATAAATTGTAAAATAATCAGAAATTTGAAAATCGGGAAAAAATTCAAAAAAAAAACGTAAAATTACCTTTAGTCTCGGTTGGTGTTACCAACCGGGACTAAAGGTGGAGCTCTATCTAGCAGCCACGTGGAGGGCCTTTAACCGGGGACTAAAGGGGGAGCATTTGTATCGACCCTTTAGTCCCGGATCCAAAACCAGGACTAAAGGCCCTTATAAACCGGGACTAATGGCCCATTTTCTACTAGTGTTAGTATGGTTAATTGTTGTCATCGGACTCATTACATGGAATTCGTACAAACTGAAACTATATACGAATCTAGTCTGTTGATCGGGATCACTTTACCATTGAGTATGCATAAACTTAGGGTGTGTCCAAAGAAATTGAGTAACATATGGCACATGATCAGTGTGTCCAAAGAAATTGAGTAACATATGGCACATGATCAGGGCCCACTGCTACCCCATGAACAATTATTACATTCCAATGTTTTCAATGCCGCAAATTCAACATACGAACTATGGTCACATGCATTACTGAAACAATGTAGCGGTATAAATTCCAAGCATGGGGATGTTTGGAGAAGCAACCAGAGAACAATGTGGATCCATTTCAATTGAGTGGTGCATCACCTGGTATCCATCCATATGAGATTGAACGTGGTGAATATAGCTAGCTTGGTTATGCTCTAGCGTGGACTTCTCAACACCCCATGAGTGTCATAGCTAGCTAGGATTGAGAGGCAACCAGGATTCTAGGGGCACCGCAACCCTTGTTGTCTCTCCTTGAGGACCACTTTGCCAGTGAAAGCTACCTTGGCGATGAGTACGTCTTCTGGTGCACGACAATGCCATGGTACAGCATAGCGGTCTATCACACCCTCACCTTCCTACGTGCCGGCGATCTGTCACACCCTCATCTTCCGCCATGCTGGTGATGGCAGACAACCAATATTAGGTCCAACCAATTCTGTCTGGTGGACCAGCTAGCGAAGTAACAACGGACCAATTAGTCATGTGGAGGGTGGCCATGAGGAGTAGGTGGTTGGACTAGACACCAAGGGCATGGTGCATAAACGCTGCTTCACTGCTTTCTACCTTGCTGATCAACTGTGCATGCTATGGATCTCATGACGAGAGACGTCAAAGCCGTAAAACAAAGATGATTGAAATCCAAAGGAGCCAGGCCAAAGTTTGGCAACAAGGCTAGTTAATTAATTTAGGGCATTTCTAACCGAGCCCTCAAACGGCCATAAGAGAAGAAAATTTACGGTTTTCTCCTCCAAACCGCACCTAGCCTATCCCATATAACCGCTAGTGGAGTAACAAAATTACACAATCCCATATCGTGTCCCTATTTTTACTCCGGCTTTGAGAGGCTGAGTAAAATTCCTTCCCCCCACTCATCCTCTCCCCCGCCTCCTCTTCTCCCCCTCGCCCCGCCGCATGCGCGCACCCAGCCCTGATCCGCCGCCCCTAGCCTCCGTATGACCGGTCACGGTGGCCGCCGGTCAACTCCGCTGATCCGCAACGCCGATCCGCGCTGCCACGCCCACGGTTCGATGTCCGCAACCTGTTCCTCAGGCAGCCGCCGCTCGGCCGATCCTCTGTTTTCAAGACTTCCCCGACCTCCCTATGCCTTGCCCGCCGAGGAGGACCTACCTTGGCGTCCGACAGAGGTTGTGCGGCATTTGGGTGGCCGAAACAACGGACCGCGAGACCCACCAATGCCGGTGGATTAGGTCGTTCCATACGGGCGGGCTCGCCACCCTCGTGTACGACCGGTGGTTGGTGAGGTACCATGGTGCCGCCGCCCGGCTCAACTTTCCATTCGGGATGGCGCCGGCCCACCTCGTTGCGCCGGAGCCGGGGATGGTGAGTGCTCAGATGGCTCGGGAGGACCGAGAGGCGCGGGAGCGCAGGCCGTGGCCTACATGGATGACCTCACCCGGAGCTCGTGGAGGTGGAGACGGTGATATTCGTCTCCAATGACTGCAAAGTCATCGTCATCTCCGACAACGAAGATGGCAAGGAGGGGGGCGAGGAGTGGCGGAGCGTCTTTCCAGGTGACGGCGATGACGGCACCGGCCTAGATCCTGCTCTCACCGACGGTGGCCTCGCCCGGAAGGACTGGCTCGACCTCTACTTCGGCCAAAAGTAGTTCAAGTTTAGTTTTAGTTTCATTTGTGTTTAATGTTCAGTTGCGAGAAGTTTAAATGCACGTTTACGTGTTGAATTTGTGAAATTTTAGTTTTACTCCGTGAACTTTATGGGATCGGCCAGGTGTAGCGAAAATTTAGTGGAGTATATATACTCCAGTAAGGTATACACTCCTTTAACTTTTGAAGGATCGGCTAGAAATGCACTTACTCGCAACATGGGTATTGCTTGGACTGAGTCGCTAGTCGTGACTAAGGAGACCATTGTAAGCAATGCACGCTTGAGGATAGAATATTATTTTTTTAGAATTGATCCTTCTTCTGACCATAACTCGTACTGTCATTCACATTTTCCTGTTAGGGTTTTTTTTTCTCAAATTATGCCCGCATGCTTATTAATCTCCCTCACCAACGATGCCGAACCAGACCATCGAACATTCAAGATATTCTTTTGAAGATCACTACACATGATGAAGGGTGTGGGGCGTTAGGTGCTGTGTAGAGTGTCAGGTTTCTGTTCTGCTCAATATACCCTTGTCGAGGATGATGTTAGATGGCAAGACACATGTTTTTGTTTAAACACCGATACTTTTTTTCTTGGAGACACAATCCTATTATCCTCTTCAAACCCTGATTCAGAAGCATTGGGCACTGTACATGGCCTAAATGATGGACTTGTTGGGTCTAGCTAAGACTGCACCCGAGGGAAGCTGAGTCGGGTTTGGCCCTAGGTTCCACATCTGGACCGAATATTTGCTCTGCGGGGACGAGTTGGTTACCGTTCCATGTATGAACTAAACACGGGAACTAGGCCCAGGAACGGGTCCGACCTATGACATTCCAGTCCATTCCAGGAACCAAACACACCCTAAAAGCTCGCCTTACCCAGGACTTGGACTGAGCCGAGCCGAGCTTGACGCCCTAACGAGCCATAGTTATAGGGCGCTGATAGGCGCTAGCGCGCCGGCCTAAATTTGGGCCGGTCTGCTGCCAAGCGTCCGATTGACACACATCAACGGATGTGATTGCCTCCGATTCCAGGTCGTCTTCCTCCTTCAGAACTGCTGTCGTAGCTCACCATGCGCCCATCGCAGCACCGCCACGCAGCTCCGTCGTTGCCGGTCGCCATTGTTATCTAGCTGTTTTCAGTTTGAAGCTCTTTTAGAAGCGGATTGTAGCTATTCTCGGCGCCGGTTGTAGCTTTTTTTGGCTGCGCGGTGGCCGGCCTCTTGCTACCCCGTATCCGTTTGAAACTTTTATTGAAGCCGGTTGTAGCTTTCTCGCCGCTGATTACAGCTTCTTGCGCTGCGCGGTGGCTGACCTCCAGCTACCCCGTATCCAGTTGAAGCTTTTTTCAAAACCGGATGTAGCTTTTTTGGTTGCCGAACGTAGCATTTTCAGTACTAGTTGTAGCTCTGACGCACGTCCGTCGAAGCCCAGTCTTTCTCTGGTTCCAGCAAAAAAATGCCACCGGTCATAGCATTTTGGGTTGACGGTTGTAGCTTCGTTGTGCACCAGTTGTAACACATGCTTTCTCTTATCCCTACAAAAAAGAATGACGCATGTAGCAATTTTCGTCACTGGTTGTAGCTTGGTCGAGTGCCGTTAACAGCTTTGCCGTAGAAGGTTGAAGCATCCCCCGTGCAGCACGTCGGTGCCTGCAGGTTCGCCGGGTTCTTGCAGCACCGGCCATGATGTGGCAGGACCACGGTATCGTGTGCACTCCTCAAAAAGCAGTAGCTCTAGTAGCAAAACCGGCATGCAAAGCGCCGCCGTGGCCGCTCCACATCTACTAGAATCAGCGACGCAGTTCTGGGCAGGTGTGTGACGCACCGGCGGCCAGCAGTAGCTCGCGGGCCGTGGCCGAGGTCTTCGAGGAGCTGGCGCACGGGATGAAGGCCGACGGCGGTGAGCTCCGCCTTGCGCCCTTCAGCGACGATTGCGTGAGATGAAAAGATAACGTATGTGGGCCCCACGGCCCCACGTGTCGCAACATGAGTCACCTATATCGCGTGTGCGTGGACGCGTCCGGCGCAATGTTCGGCCGGCGCGCCGCGCACAAATGATTCCCATAGTTATAGGCCTGGCCAGCGGTACAACAGCGAGTGAGGCGGCATGCAACAGCGAGCCATGTGCAGGGAGCGGCATGTCGAGGAGGCCGCGTGCAAGTTGGTGGGGCTCAGAGTGTGCACGCCACCCTCTCGGTAATTGCTAGGCTAATTGACATTTTTCTGAATGGCCATCGATGTGATTTCCGGTTACCGTGTAAATACACAGCTTTCTACCTATTTTATCTCGAAAGCAAATTAAATCAATATATCATTTGGAAATTTCGTCTGGTGATTTTTGGTTACCACACAACAAAAATTCAACCACCCACGTTGCAGGAGATAAAAAGACCATAGACGCTCAAGACCTTTCTCCCTCTTGTCGTCCCATCGGCGACTCGTGTGGCTTGCCGCCGTCGCCGCTCTAGGCCCCCGTCGCCTCCTTTCTCCCTCACGGTCGCCGGCCGCTGCCATCCGGGCAAAGCTCCGGTCGGTGGTCGGTGGCGGCGGGACTCTTGCTCCTGAGCCGTTCCTCCCCGCGTGGATCTGAACGTGGTCATGAAGGTCGTGGGCATGGCGGCGGAGCACGACGTCAATTGGTAAACGACATCATGCTAGTGGTTGTCCTGGTGGAACGCTCCCCCGTGTCCTCTCCTGGGTGCCTCGCCTTCTTGTTGTGCTGCTCAGCCTGAGCAAGGCATGGGTCGGTGGTAATCGATGCTGGCGGGACTTGATATACGGATGCTAGCTGGGCTTGATCTGTGGCGTGGTGATTGTTGTCGCCATATACCCGTCGTTCTGATCTGGCCAGCCATGGGTGGGTTTCCGAAGCGGTCATCCCATCACCCAGATTCGTCCGTGGAGATGACCACTCCGGCCTGCAACGACAGTCTTGTTGTAGATTGCGATGGCCACCGAAAGGTCTTCGGAAGGCTTTCCCTCAGATCCGTTGGTTGACTTCGACAGCAAGATGCAAACTATGGACAATGGTTTGACGCATAGGGATGGTTGTGCAGTAGCGTTGGTCGCACATCACACGTAGCTGCAGGGACGAAGCTAGGAAAAAAGTTTGTTGGGGTCATGTCTATGGCAACGGGTCATCCTCAATAAATACATAGTGTTTAGTACTAAATTAATGAAGGTTTTTCTAACTTCATTGGGGTCAATTGACCCCAATGCCTACAAGGGAGCTTCGTCCCTGCGTAGCTGCTCGGTTCGCAGAAAAGTGGTGGCGACAACACATGAGTGACATCGATGGTGGTGGTAATCGAGCACCCCGATCGCGAGCTCCGAGGTGAAAGCCTAGGTCTGACCCAAGTTGATTTTACCTTGCAATGGCGATGTTTTACCATCGTTACGCATAGGGTTGCAAACTATGGACAACGGTTTAACGCATAGGGATGGTTGTGCAGTGGCTCTTCCCTTGAGATGGTGGATAAGGTATATATAGGTACAGGTGATTAGTTGGCCGTGCGCGAGACCGACTGGGGTGCACGTACGTAAGCACTTGTTGGAGTTTGGAAATGCATGCATGCATGTTTTTTTTTTTTAGGAAGTACGTTCGTTCGCTTGAAGAGTTCGCCGGTCTCGCGCACGTACATTCGTTAGCTGGCCGCCATATAATACACGATCGAAGCGTTTTTTTCTTTTCTCAGTGCAAAAAATGGAATCCATCCGTCCGTGCGTGGTCGATCTCAACAAATAAAAACATTTTTCTTTTTTCTTTTCTTTTCTCAGCGAAAAACAAAAAAAAAAATCGATGTAAAGCATGTTGTGACCGTCGATTTGGTTGGTCCCTCGTAATTGAAATGCACGGTGTTCCGTATATAGTAAACAAAATAAAACAAGACATTGAAGTTATCTGCTCGTTTGGTGCCTTTCCGCTCTGCTAAGGTTGGAAAGAGCACATGCCATCCTCAAATGCAGGCTCTTCGCCTGGCTTGTCCTGCATGGAACAATCCTCGACGGAAAACCTGGCAATCCGACATGCCGCCTTTGCATGACATTCTATGAGACGTTCGCTCATCTCTGCACAGAATGCCCCTTTTCGCACACACTTGCGTAAACCGCCCGCTCCACGCACCACTTGTCCCCCGAGGCCCCAGCCACCGCCCATCTTTCCTTATCTCTACTGGGGAGATGCGGGGCCGTCTGTTTTTCCCCTTCCTTTTCCCTGAATGAAATCCTCCATTGCTTTTCATCTCCTGCTAGATCCCCGCCATGGACGCAGCCCTGCAAGCAAGCTGCCGCCCGGGACCGCCGTCGTTGCTGCACAAACCACCACGACCGTCGTCGCAGCGACTTCGGCTGTGCTGCAATGGAGCGCTCGCTGGTGCTCCCTTCCGTCTGCAATGGAGAGCTCACCGGCGTTGCAATGGCGCTCGCCGGCGTTCCCTCTAGCGCTGCAACGGAGCACTCGCAGGCGCTCCTTCCCGGAGCTGCAATGGAGAGCTCATCGACGCTGCAGTGGAGCGCTCGCCGACGCTCCCTGGCGGAGCTGCAATGGAGAGCTCACCGGCGCTCCTGGCGTTGGAATGAAGCGTCACTAGATGCTGCAATGGAGCTTCAGAGACGACGTCCAGAGCTGCAATGGAGCTTCACCGACGGCGTCCAGAGCTGCAATGAAGTTTCACCGACGCTGCAATGGAGCTTCACCGGCGAGCCCGGAACGGCACTACAGCGGGCGGTGCTGCATTGTAGCTTCAACGGAGCCCTGAGCTAGGATGCAGCGGGGTAGAAGTTGCAGTGTAGCATCGCCGGCGCCGGCGGCGAAGCGTCGCTGCGCTGCCTGTGAGGGAGGCGCGGCTCCTACTGCGAGCATGCGGCCCTGCGTCCCTATGGCGATGCGGGCGTTGCTTCCATTGATCCATCTAGCGGCTCTGGTAGGATGCAACGGCTGGCGACCCGCGCATCTTCGACGACAAGTTGAAGACCGAGGAGCAGAGCAACATTTTCGTAAATAAGCTGATCGAGTGCAGACCTGCAACGACCCTCCTGGGTTTTCCCCTCCGCTAGGAGCTCGCCTTCCTGGAGCAGAGTTCCTGGCCGAGGTAGATCACCGCCTGGTGCATGTCCTCGGCCAGCGGGTTCTGTTCGACACGGCCAATGTACTCTTCCGCTGCCTCGTGGTTAAATAGGTTATGGCTGGATAAACTTAGGTTTTTACTCAGCCATTGCTTTCCCCGTCTTCTTCCTTCTTACTCCAGTTCTTGAGCTTTTCTTCTTCGCTAGTTCTTGGATACTGCTTTTTCCTCGCCTCCAGCTCTTCCCTGTCGTACATGGCCAAGCGAACTCGCGCTGGTGCAGAGTCCGTCAAGATGTCTGGCGGCTGGGAGCAATCGACTTTTGATGCTTCAGATCTAGCTGGGCTAGTCGCCGATGGCGTGGTGGTGGAGGGTGATGTGCGCATGCCGGGAGATGAGGCAATCCCGGCCCCAGCACCGGATGAGAGGGTATGCTTTAATTCCTATTTCCCCTGTGGATTCGCTCTTGGCGGGCTTCCTCTGTCCACTCGAATTTTTCTCCTTTCCTTAGCAGTTGGTAGAAGGGCAGCGTGCGTTCTCCTAGCCGGCTGATAAAACGGCTTAGCGCTGCGAGCCTTCCGGTGAGCTGTTGTACTCCTTTTATGTCGGTCGGCTCTTGCATCCTGGCGATGGCTTGGACCTTCTCGGGGTTTGCTTCGATTCCTCGGGCGGAGACCATGTAACCAGGTAGTTTCCCGGCTGGTACGCCGAATGCGCACTTCTTTGGATTCAGCTTGATCCTGTATTTGTTGAGTGCTGCGAAGGTTTCGCGCAGGTCGTCGAGTAGCGTGTCTGCGTTGTAGGTCTTGATCACGATGTCGTCTACGTTGTTTGTTCATGACATCATGTGTGCAAAATTTCAGATGATTTCAAGGAGTTCGAAAAAATCAACTTATTAGAAAAACTGGTTTAAATGAGACCAGACGGCCTTTCCGTAACAATTTGATTTTTTTCGAGCATCTCCAAATCAACCCAAATTTTAGTATATGGTGCCTATCATGTAGTAAACATGAGTAGAAAAGAAAATAATGAAAAATCTCAAGTTTACAATGTCTTTTTAAGTTAATTTCTGAGATTTTAACCACAGTTACACTAAGGCATTACAAATATTTCAAAATCCAAAAATAATTGAAACCTTGACATTCTATCTATGTTTGTTCATGACATCATGTGTGCAAAATTTCAGATGATTTCAAGGAGTTCGAAAAAATCAACTTATTAGAAAAACTGGTTTAAGTGAGACCAGACGGCCTTTCCGTAACAATTTGATTTTTTTCGAGCATCTCCAAATCAACCCAAATTTTAGTATATGGTGCCTATCATGTAGTAAACATGAGTAGAAAAGAAAATAATGAAAAATCTCAAGTTTACAATGTCTTTTTAAGTTAATTTCTGAGATTTTAACCACAGTTTCACTAAGGCATTACAAAAATTTCATAGATGACTTCTAGGTTGATTGATCCCAAAGAATAGATTGGTTTTCCTCGCACAATCCCATGGAAGATTGTGTCCGATTTTTCCAGTCCGTCCAGGTTTTTGTTCATCCGTCGTAGTGTATCGGCGTAGATGATGTTTATGCCGCTCCCTCCGTCCATGAAGATCCTTGCCAGGTTGTATCCGTCAACTTGGGCTTGTACCACCAGTGCTGAGTGACCAGGGCGGGGTACTCGTGGCGGGTAATCTTGTTTGGCGAAGGTGATCGGTTGATCGTATCCTTTGAGGTACTCGGGTTTGCTTGGAGGTGCTTGGACCGGCATGTTAACTTGTCGAGTGTTTGTTTTCTGGGCTCGATTAGAGGGGCATCCCTTCTGAATCATGCCAAGTGTTCCTTTTGACGCCGGGTATCCAGTATCGTGTGATTGTGCCGAGGCGTTCGGCTGAGACGAGTGACCCTGTTTACTAGGGTGTTTGTCGGTTGGCCTGGGGGCGGGGGGAGCTGCGTAAGCAATCACGCCACCTCCTCGCGTCACCGGGAATCCTTGACTGACGGTGTGTTGCTGGTTTTGGGAGAGCGCTTGGTGAGTTCTTGCATCTTTTTGAAGTTCCGAAAGGTGTGATTTGCTTTTAGCTTGCCAGTTTCTTTGTCTCTGTAAGCGTGGAGTGAGTAGAAATCGTCCAGCTGTAGACTGACTGGCTTCGCCTCAGGCCTTGGCTTCCACTCGCGGCTTCCGCGGTATCCCCCTTCGTGAGTCCCGCGATATCCACTCTCGCGGCTTTTTGAAAATTCAGCCGCCACGGTTTAAGCAAGGAGACCTATCCAGCGGCTGCTGCGTCTGCGGCCGGCGGCAAGGACTCGTTCGGGGACTTCCCAGACCATGTGTTGGCGCAGCTGCTGCCGTTCTTGCCTTCGCAGGAGGCAGTGCAGACATGTGTGCTCGTTTAACGCTGGTGCCACATGTTGAAGTCCGTCCCGTCGCGGTGCATCTTCGACGACAAGTTGAAGACCCAGGAGCAGAGCAACATTTTCATGAATAAGCTGATCTAGTGCAGACCTGCAACAACCCTCCCGGGTTTTTCCCCTCCGCCAGGAGCTTGCCTTCCTGGAGTAGAGTTCCTGTGTTGGCACAGTTGCTGCCGTTCTTGCCTTCGCATGAGGCAGTGCAGACCCGTGTGCTGGTTTAACGCTAGTGCCACATGTTGAAGTTCGTCCCGTCGCTGCGCATCTTCGACGACAAGTTGAAGACCGAGGAGCAGAGCAACATTTTCGTAAATAAGCTGATCGAGTGCAGACCTGCAACGACCCTCCTGGGTTTTCCCCTCCGCTAGGAGCTCGCCTTCCTGGAGTAGAGTTCCTGGCCGAGGTAGTTCACCGCCTGGTGCATGTCCTCGGCCAGCGGGTTCTGTTCGACGCGGCCAATGTACTCTTCCGCTGCCTCGTGGTTAAATAGGTTGCGGCTGGGTAAACTTAGGTTTTTACTCAGCCATAGCTTTCCCCGTCTTCTTCCTTCTTACTCCAGTTCTTGAGCTTTTCTTCTTCGCTAGTTCTTGGATACTGCTTTTTCCTCGACTCCAGCTCTTCCCTGTCGTACATGGCCAATCGAACTCGCGCTGGTGCAGAGCCCGTCAAGATGTCTGGCGGCTGGGAGCAATCGACTTTTGATGCTTCAGATCTAGCTGGGCTGGTCGCCGATGGCGTGGTGGTGGAGGGTGATGTGCGCATGCCGGGAGATGAGGCAATCCCGGCCCCAGCACCGGATGAGAGGGTATGCTTTCATTCCTATTTCCCCTGTGGATTCGCTCTTGGCGGGCTTCCTCTGTCCACTCGAATTTTTCTCCTTTCCTTAGCAGTTGGTAGAAGGGCAGCGTGCGTTCTCCTAGCCGGCTGATAAAACGGCTTAGCGCTGCGAGCCTTCCGGTGAGCTGTTGTACTCCTTTTATGTCGGTCGGCTCTTGCATCCTGGCGATGGCTTGGACCTTCTCGGGGTTTGCTTCGATTCCTCGGGCGGAGACCATGTAACCGGGTAGTTTCCCGGCTGGTACGCCGAATGCGCACTTCTTTGGATTCAGCTTGATCCTGTATTTGTTGAGTGCCGCGAAGGTTTCGCGCAGGTCGTCGAGTAGCGTGTCTGCGTTGTAGGTCTTGATCACGATGTAGTCTACGTATACCTGCACGTTTCTTCCGATTTGCTCCTTTAGGCAGGCTTGCATCATCCGCTGGTATGTTGCACCTGCGTTTTTCAACCCGAAAGGCATGGTCTTGTAGCAGAATACGCCGTAAGGTGTGATGAATGAGGTGTGCTCCTCGTCTTCTTCCTTCATCCTGATCTGATTGTATCCTGAATAGGCGTCCAGGAAGGAAAGCAGATCGCATCCCGCGGTTGAATCGATTATTTGATCGATCCTTGGCAGGGGAAAGTGGTCTTTCGGGCAGTGTTTGTTCACTGGTCCGTAGTCGATGCACATGCGCAGTACGTCTGTGTCTTTCTTGGGCACGAGCACTGGGTTTGCTATCCACGTGGCTTTCTTGGTTTCTCGGATGAACTGGGCGTCAAGCAGCCGGTTGACCTCTTCTCCGATTGCTCTGCGTTTGGGTTCCGAGAATCGCCTCAGGGCTTGCTTCACTGGTTTCGTGCTTGGTTTGATTTTTAGGGCGTGTTCCACGAACTCGCGTGGTATGCCCGGCATGTCGGCTGGGCACCAGGCGAATATCTTCCATTCGTCTCGGAGGAGAGCCACTAGGGTAGTTGCTTGTTCTTCTGGCAGGTGGGCGTACACGCGGACTGTATTATCTGGGTCCGTCGGGTGTACTTGATGTGTGACCGTGTCGCTGTTGATGCTGAAGATGGGGCCGTACTCCTTTGACTCACTGCGACTCGTCAATGGGAAGATTTTCTTGTCGACGACCATGGCTATTTCTCTGAGCTC
This sequence comes from Secale cereale, assembly GCA_902687465.1. Taxonomy (NCBI): domain Eukaryota; kingdom Viridiplantae; phylum Streptophyta; class Magnoliopsida; order Poales; family Poaceae; genus Secale; species Secale cereale. The sequence continues at coordinate 888,186,538 of LR738712.1, read as the reverse complement.
TTGGTCTGCTCCTAGTGTGTCAGAGATTTTGTAGAAGTCGCGGTCGCATTGGTCTGACTTGGCACCCTGCTTTCCTGTATCATGAGCACCCGTCCGTGCGGCGGGCTGCGGCGTCCTTCCGTGTTTGGCGGCGGCGGCTGCTCGGGTCCGCGAGTGCGCTTGGCTCCTTTGCGCTTCTCGTTCCTGAGTGTTGGAGATATGCCCTAGAGGCAATAATAAAAGCATTATTATTATATCTCCTTGTTCATGATAATTGTCTGTTATTCATGCTTGAATTGTATTGTACGGAAACAGCGATACATGTGTGAATACACAGACCACAATGAGTCCCTGGTAGGCCTCTAGTTACCAGCTCGTTGATCAACAGATGGTCACGGTTTCCTGACCATGGACATAAGATGTCGGTGATAACGGGATCACATCATTAGGAGAATGATGTGATGGACAAGACCCAAACTTGAGCATAACACGAGATCGTATAGTTCGTAATGCATAAGCTTTTCAGTGTCAAGTATTTATTCCTTAGACCATGAGGTTGTACAACTCCCGGATACCGTAGGAGTGCTTTGGGTGTGCCAACCGTCACAACGTAACTGGGTGGCTATAAAGGTACGCATCGGGTATCTCCGAAAGTGTCTGTTGAGTTGGTACAAACCGAGACTGGGATGTTGTCACTCCGTATGACGGAGAGGTACCTCTGGGCCCACTCGATAAGTCATCATCATAATGAGCTCAATGTGACTAAGTAGTTAGTCACGGGATGATGAATTACGGATCGAGTAAAGAGACTTGCCATAACGAGATTGAACAAGGTATTGGGAATACCGACGATCGAATCTCGGGCAAGTACCGTACCGATGGACGAAGGGAATAACATACAGGATTAAGTGAATCCTTGACACAGTGGTTCATCCGATGAAGATCATCGAGGAACACGTGGGAACCAACATGGGTATCCAGATCCCGCTGTTGGTTATTGACCGGAGAGTGGTCTCAGTCATGTCTACGTGTCTCCCGAACCCGTAGGGTCTACACACTTAAGGTTCGGTAACGCTAGGGTTGTAGAGATTAATGCACGTGGAAACCCGAAAGTTGTTCGGAGTCCCGGATGAGATCCCGGACGTCATGAGGAGTTCCGGAATGGTCCGGAGGTAAAGATTGATATATGGGAAGTCCAGTTTCGGCCAACGGGTGATCTCCGGGGGTCACCGGGAGCGTCCCGGGACCACCGGAGGGGCCCCGGGGGTCCACCGGGTGGGGCCACCCATCCCGGTGGGGCCCCCAGGCCGCAAGGGGATGTGTGCAGCCCCCTGGGCTGGCGCACCACCTAGGGAGGCCCACCTCCCCTGCGCCTAGGGTTCAAACCCTAAAGGGGAGGGGGGCTCCACTTGCCTTGGGGGGCAAGGAACCCCCCTTGGCCGCCGCCCCCCCTGCAGATTGGATCTGCAGGGGGTCCAGGCGCCCCCCTGGCCCCTATATATATGTGGGGGGGGAGAGGGAAGCCACACCCCAAGTCCTGGCGCCTCTCCCCCTCCCGTCACACCCCATACTCCCAACGCAGGGCGCCCGGCGAAGCCCTGCTGCGATCTCCACTGCATCCGTCATCACGCCGTCGTGCTGCCGGATCTCTGACGACTTCTCCTCCCCCCTTGCTGGATCAAGAAGGAGGTGACGTTGCTGCACCGTACGTGTGTTGAACGCGGAGGTGCCATCCGTTCGGCGCTAGATCATCGGTGACGAAGAACGTGAAGAGTACGACTACTTCATCTCCACTTCGTTGAAAGCTTCCGCACGCAATCTTCATAACGGTATGTAGATGCACTCTTAGTTGCTCGTTGCTAGATGTCTCCATACTTGGATCTTGGTGAAAACGTAGAATTTTTTTGAATTATGCTACGTTCCCCAACAGTGGCATCTGAGCCTAGGTTTTATGCGTAGCATCTTGGCACGAGTAGAACACAAAGCAGTTGTGGGCGTATGATCTTGTTCAACTTTCTTACCGTTACTAGTCAATCTTGATTCGGCGGTATTGTGGGATGAAGCGGCCCGGACCGACCTTACACGTACGCTTACGTGAGACTGGTTCCACCGACAGACATGCACTAGATGCATAAGGTGGCTGGCGGGTGTCTGTCTCTCCTACTTTAGTCGGATCGGATTCGATGAAAAGGGTCCTTATGAAGGGTAAATAGAAGTTGACAAATCACGTTGTGGTTTTGGCGTAGGTAAGAAACGTTCTTGCTAGAAATCCTATAGAAGCCACGTAAAAACTTGCAACAACAATTAGAGGACGTCTAACTTGTTTTTTGCAGCATGTGTTTTGTGACGTGGTATGGCCAAGAACGAAGATGTGATGAATGATATATGTGATGTATGAGATTGATCATGTTTTTGTAATAGAGAATCACGACTTGCATGTCGATGAACTTGACAACCGGCAGGAGCCATAGGAGTTGTCTTAATTATTGTATGACCTGCGTGTCACTGAATAACGCCATGTAATTACTTTACTTCGTTGCTAAACGTTAGCTATAGTAGTAGAAGTAATAGTTGGCGTGACAACTTCTTCAAGACACGATGATGGAGTTCATGATGATGAAGATCATGGTGTCGAGCCGGTGACAAGATGATCATGGTGCCCTGAAGATGGAGATCCAAGGAGCAATATGATATTGGCCATATCATGTCACTATAATTGATTGCATGTGATGTTTATCATGTTTTTGCATCTTGTTTACTTAGAACGACGGTAGTAAATAAGATGATCTCTCACTAAAATTTCAAGTATTGTGTTTCCCCTAACTGTGCACCGTTGCTAAAGCTCGTTGCTCCGAAGCACCACGTGATGATCGGGTGTGATAGGTTCTAACGTTCACATACAACGGGTGTAAGACAGATTTGCACACGCGATACACTTAGGGTTCACTTGACGAGCCTAGCATGTACAGACATGGCCTCGGAACACGGAAGACCGAAAGGTCGAACACGAGTCGTATAGAAGATACGATCAACATGAGGATGTTCACTGTTTCTGACTAGTCCGTCTCACGTGATGATCGGACACGGACTACTCGATTCGGATCGTGTATCACTTGGATGACTTGAGAGATGTCATTCTGAGTGGGAGTTCATTAAAATTTGATTAAGATGAACTTAATTATCATGAACTTAGTCTAAATTCTTTACAATATCTCTTGTAGATCAAATGGCCCACGCTCAGGTTTCCCTCAACTTCAACGCGTTCCTAGAGAAAACCAAGCTGAAAGACGATGGTAGCAACTATACGGATTGGGTCCGTAACCTGAGGATTATCCTCATAGCTGCCAAGAGAACTTATGTCCTAGAAGCACTGCTAGGTGATGCACCCGTTCTCCCAGCGACTCAAGACGTTTTGAACGTCTGGCAGTCGCGTAGTGATGATTACTCCCTGGTTCAGTGCGGCATGCTTTACAGTTTAGAATCGGGGCTCCAAAAGCGTTTTGAGCACCATGGAGCATATGAGATGTTCGAAGAGCTGAAAATGGTTTTCCAAGCTCATGCCCGAGTCGAGAGATATGATGTCTCCGACGCATTCTACAGCTGTAAGATGGAGGAAAACAGTTCTGTCAGTGAGCACATCCTCAAGATTTCAGGATTGCACAACCGCTTGTCTCAGCTGGGAATGAATCTCCCAGATGAAGCGGTCGTTGACAGAATCCTCCAGTCACTCCCACCAAGCTTCAAGAGCTTCGTGTTGAACTTCAATATGCAGGGGATGGAGAAGTCCATTCCCGAGGTGTATTCTATGCTGAAATCAGCGGAGGTAGACATCAAGAAAGAACATCAAGTGTTGATGGTCAATAAAACCACTAAGTTCAAGAAAGGCAAGGGTAAAAAGAACTTCAAGAAGGACGGCAAGCAAGTTGCCGCGCCTGGCAAGCCTGTTGCCGGGAAGAAGCCAAAGTATGGACCCAAGCCAGAGACTGAGTGCTTTTATTGCAAGGGAACGGGTCACTGGAAGCGGAACTGCCCCAAATACTTAGCAGACAAGAAGACCGGCAACGTCAAAGGTATATATGATATACATGTTATTGATGTGTACCTTACCAGCACTCGTAGTAGCTCCTGGGTATTTGATACCGGTGCAGTTGCTCACATTTGTAACTCAAAACAGGAGCTGCGGAATAAACGGAGACTGGCGAAGGATGAGGTGACGATGCGCGTTGGGAATGGTTCCAAGGTCGATGTGATTGCCGTCGGCACGCTGCCTCTACATCTACCCTCGGGATTAGTTTTAAACCTGAATAATTGTTATTTAGTACCAGCTTTGAGCATGAACATTGTTTCTGGATCTCGTCTTATGCGAGATGGATATTCTTTCAAATCGGAGAATAATGGTTGTTCTATTTATTTGAGAGATATGTTTTATGGTCATGCCCCGCTGGTCAATGGTTTATTTTTGATGAATCTCGAACGTAGTAATACACATATTCATAGTGTAGATGCCAAAAGATGTAAAGTTGATAATGATAGTCCCACATACTTGTGGCATTGCCGCCTTGGTCATATTGGTGTCAAACGTATGAAGAAGCTCCATTCGGATGGACTTCTAGAGTCTCTTGATTATGAATCATTTGACACATGCGAACCATGCCTCTTGGGCAAGATGACCAAGACTCCGTTCTCCGGAACAATGGAGCGAGCAACCAACTTATTGGAAATCATACATACCGATGTGTGCGGTCCAATGAGTGTTGAGGCTCGCGGAGGCTACCGTTATGTTCTCACCCTCACGGATGACTTGAGTAGATATGGGTATATCTATTTGATGAAACACAAGTCTGAGACCTTTGAAAAGTTCAAGGAATTTCAGAATGAGGTTGAGAATCAACGTGACAGAAAAATAAAGTTCTTGCGATCGGATCGTGGGGGTGAATATTTAAGTCATGAATTTGGCACACACCTAAGGAGCTGTGGAATTGTTTCACAATTGACACCGCCCGGAACACCTCAACGTAACGGTGTGTCCGAACGTCGAAATCGTACTCTGTTGGACATGGTGCGATCTATGATGTCCCTCACCGATTTACCGCTATCTTTTTGGGGTTATGCTTTAGAGACTGCCGCATTCACTTTAAATAGGGCTCCGTCAAAATCCGTTGAGACGACTCCATATGAACTTTGGTTTGGCAAGAAACCGAAGCTGTTGTTTCTGAAAGTTTGGGGTTGCGATGCTTATGTCAAGAAACTTCAACCTGAAAAGCTCGAACCCAAATCGGAGAAATGCGTCTTCATAGGATACCCAAAGGAAACTATTGGGTACACCTTCTACCACAGATCCGAAGGCAAAATCTTTGTTGCCAAGAATGGATACTTTCTGGAGAAAGAGTTTCTCTCGAAAGAAGTGAGTGGGAGGAAAGTAGAACTTGATGAGGTGACAGTCACCCCTCCTGCACCGGAAAGTAGCGCAGCGCAGGAAACTGTTCCTGAGGTGCCTGCACCAACAAGGGAGGAAGTTAATGATAATGATCATGAAGAAACAGATCAAGTTACTACTGAACTTCGAAGGTCCACAAGGGCACGTTCCGCACCAGAGTGGTACGGCAACCCTGTCCTAGAAATCATGTTGTTGGACAACGGTGAACCTTCGAACTATGAAGAAGCGATGGCGGGCCCAGATTCCAATAAATGGCTTGGAGCCATGAAATCCGAGATAGAATCCATGTATGAAAACAAAGTATGGACTTTGGTGGACTTGCCTGATGATAGGCACGCCATAGAAAATAAATGGATATTTAAGAAGAAGACAGACGCGGATGGTAATGTGACCATCTATAAGGCTCGGCTTGTCGCTAAGGGTTATCGACAAGTTCAAGGGATTGACTACGACGAGACTTTATCTCCCGTAGCGATGCTGAAGTCAGTCAGAATCATGTTAGCTATTGCCGCATTTTATGATTATGAAATATGGCAAATGGATGTCAAAACAGCATTCCTTAATGGCTTCCTCAAGGAAGAGTTGTATATGATGCAACCGGAAGGTTTTGTCGATCCAGAGAACGCTGACAAGGTATGCAAGCTCCAGCGCTCGATTTACGGGCTGGTGCAAGCATCTCGGAGTTGGAATATTCGCTTTGATGAAGTGATCAAAGCGTTTGGCTTTATACAGACTTATGGAGAAGCCTGTATTTACAAGAAAGTGAGTGGGAGCTCTGTAGCATTTCTCATATTATATGTGGATGACATATTGCTGATGGGAAATGATATAGAATTCTTGGAAAATGTAAAGGCCTATTTGAATAAAAGTTTTTCAATGAAGGACCTTGGAGAAGCTGCTTACATATTAGGCATCAAAATCTATAGAGATAGATCGAGATGCCTCATTGGTCTTTCACAAAGTACATACCTTGACAAAATATTGAAGAAGTTCAATATGGATCAGTCAAAGAAAGGATTCTTGCCTGTTTTGCAAGGTATGAGATTGAGTAAGACTCAGTCGCCGACCACGGCAGAAGATAGAGAAAAGATGAGTGTCATTCCCTATGCCTCGGCAATAGGTTCTATCATGTATGCCATGCTGTGTACCAGACCTGATGTGAACCTTGCCATAAGTTTGGTAGGGAGGTACCAAAGTGATCCCGGTACGGAACACTGGACAGCGGTCAAGAACATCCTGAAGTACCTGAAAAGGACTAAGGATATGTTTCTCGTTTATGGAGGTGATGAAGAGCTCGTCGTAAAGGGTTACGTCGATGCTAGCTTCGACACAGATCTGGATGACTCTAAGTCACAAACCGGATACGTGTATATTTTGAACGGAGGGGCAGTCAGCTGGTGCAGTTGCAAGCAAAGCGTGGTGGCAGCATCTACATGTGAAGCGGAGTACATAGCTGCTTCTGAAGCAGCGCAGGAAGGAGTCTGGATGAAGGAGTTCATCACCGACCTAGGAGTCATTCCAAGCGCGTCAAGCCCGATGACTCTCTTCTGTGACAACACTGGTGCTATTGCTATTACCAAGGAGCCCAGGTTTCACAAGAAGACCAAGCACATCAAGCGCCGTTTCAACTCCATCCGGAATTATGTTCAGGATGGAGACATAGATATTTGTAAAGTGCATACGGATCTGAATGTAGCAGACCCGTTGACTAAACCTCTTTCACGGGCAAAACATGATCAACACCAGAACTCTATGGGTGTTCGATTCATCACAATGTAACTAGATTATTGACTCTAGTGCAAGTGGGAGACTATTGGAGATATGCCCTAGAGGCAATAATAAAAGCATTATTATTATATCTCCTTGTTCATGATAATTGTCTGTTATTCATGCTTGAATTGTATTGTACGGAAACAGCGATACATGTGTGAATACACAGACCACAATGAGTCCCTGGTAGGCCTCTAGTTACCAGCTCGTTGATCAACAGATGGTCACGGTTTCCTGACCATGGACATAAGATGTCGGTGATAACGGGATCACATCATTAGGAGAATGATGTGATGGACAAGACCCAAACTTGAGCATAACACGAGATCGTATAGTTCGTAATGCATAAGCTTTTCAGTGTCAAGTATTTATTCCTTAGACCATGAGGTTGTACAACTCCCGGATACCGTAGGAGTGCTTTGGGTGTGCCAACCGTCACAACGTAACTGGGTGGCTATAAAGGTACGCATCGGGTATCTCCGAAAGTGTCTGTTGAGTTGGTACGAACCGAGACTGGGATGTTGTCACTCCGTATGACGGAGAGGTACCTCTGGGCCCACTCGATAAGTCATCATCATAATGAGCTCAATGTGACTAAGTAGTTAGTCACGGGATGATGAATTACGGATCGAGTAAAGAGACTTGCCATAACGAGATTGAACAAGGTATTGGGAATACCGACGATCGAATCTCGGGCAAGTACCGTACCGATGGACGAAGGGAATAACATACAGGATTAAGTGAATCCTTGACACAGTGGTTCATCCGATGAAGATCATCGAGGAACACGTGGGAACCAACATGGGTATCCATATCCCGCTGTTGGTTATTGACCGGAGAGTGGTCTCGGTCATGTCTACGTGTCTCCCGAACCCGTAGGGTCTACACACTTAAGGTTCGGTAACGCTAGGGTTGTAGAGATTAATGCACGTGGAAACCCGAAAGTTGTTCGGAGTCCCGGATGAGATCCCGGACGTCACGAGGAGTTCCGGAATGGTCCGGAGGTAAAGATTGATATATGGGAAGTCCAGTTTCGGCCAACGGGTGATCTCCGGGGGTCACCGGGAGCGTCCCGGGACCACCGGAGGGGCCCCGGGGGTCCACCGGTTGGGGCCACCCATCCCGGTGGGGCCCCCAGGCCGCAAGGGGATGTGTGCAGCCCCCTGGGCTGGCGCACCACCTAGGGAGGCCCACCTCCCCTGCGCCTAGGGTTCAAACCCTAAAGGGGAGGGGGGCTCCACTTGCCTTGGGGGGCAAGGAACCCCCCTTGGCCGCCGCCCCCCCTGCAGATTGGATCTGCAGGGGGTCCAGGCGCCCCCCCTGGCCCCTATATATATGTGGGGGGGGGAGAGGGCAGCCACACCCAGAGTCCTGGCGCCTCTCCCCCTCCCGTCACACCCCATACTCCCAACGCAGGGCGCCCGGCGAAGCCCTGCTGCGATCTCCACTGCATCCGTCATCACGCCGTCGTGCTGCCGGATCTCTGACGACTTCTCCTCCCCCCTTGCTGGATCAAGAAGGAGGTGACGTTGCTGCACCGTACGTGTGTTGAACGCGGAGGTGCCGTCCGTTCGGCGCTAGATCATCGGTGACGAAGAACGTGAAGAGTACGACTACTTCATCTCCACTTCGTTGAAAGCTTCCGCACGCAATCTTCATAACGGTATGTAGATGCACTCTTAGTTGCTCGTTGCTAGATGTCTCCATACTTGGATCTTGGTGAAGACGTAGAAATTTTTTGAATTATGCTACGTTCCCCAACACTGAGGTCGTCAGCCAGCTCGTTGAACAGGCGGCACTCTCCCAAGGTGTGGCTGGACCTGATGCGCCCCCACTCGTCCTCGAAGTTGTGGATTGTGCAGGGTCCCGCGAGCTGTTCTCTGATCGTAAGTTTGCTTGACCCGCCATGTCTCTTCTTCCTGGAGATCGTGAAGACGTGCTCATGGTCCTCCGGGTGCTCGTAGAATCGCGAGTCTGTTTCGATTCCTCGGATCGTGTCTTGATGCTTGATGACATTGGCGAATTTTTCCGGTCTTCGCTCTGGGTCGAAGTATTTGCCTACTGGTGTCTCTGAGTCACTGTCTTGGCTGCTGCCGAGTGCCCTTGTGGTGACGCGTCGCGCGGCTCTCGGCTCCTCGACTGCGTCATGTGGTCTGCAGGGTCGATCTTCTCCGTGGATCACCCTGACACGCCTCCTGGATAGCTGGTTTCTTCTGTGATGGCGGTACTCTCGGCTGCTTGTGTCGGACTCGTAGCCGTTATCGTGACGCTCGGCGGGTGCTCGGGTGGTGGCGGTCCGTTGAAGGGCCTGCGGGTCCCCCGCTGCGTGTCGCGCCTCTCCGAGTGGGACTCCAGCGTAGGGGTTCCTTGCAACCCTCCTGGATCGCCGACTTCTTCGCTCACGACGCCGTGTCAGGCTGCTTCCGTTGTGCTGGATCTGACGCGGTTGAGGCCTGGTTGAGACTGCTGGGGCAGCGAAGATGCTCACCGTAACATTGAATCCTTCGAGTAGATTGAATCTGATCCTTGCTCTTGAGTTGCGGTTTGCTGAAGACGGGACCGCCGAGATCGTAATTCCAACCTGCGTGGTTCCCACAGACGGCACCAATTGTCGGGGATCAACCCCGGCAAATCCCATGGTCAGGGACCCTGGGTTAGTTGGAGAAGGCACAGGTTGGATGATAGACTCGTCGGCAAACAGGAGGACACACTTCCTGCTCGATATATTGATTGTGGAGATGTTACAAGGACGCCAGGGCAGATGCGTTCCTGGCTAGGGTTACAAGTGGTGTATGGTTTCGTCCTCTATGCGTCGCCCCTCCTGGCCTTTATATAGCAGGCCAGGTCTCGGGGAATCAATCTACAATTACAGATAGATTAACCCTAACTTGTACGTCAAGTCCTTGCACCTTCCTTATCAGTCGAGGACTCCCCATGTCGGTGCCATCTAGGAACATGTGGGCGGTGTCACGAAGAGTTAGAGAAGACTGGGTTGATAACAAGATTGGAGGCGGCATCCCAGGCTATAGCTCACATGTTCAAGCAGATGGTTTTGAATTCATCGCTTTCAAAGGCAAGTGTCCTAGCGCTGCTAGCATGCATCAATAGGAGTCGTGGGGTCACCCCCTCATCACCAACCGACCTTGGCTGCCACGATTGCTGGCTAAGGCGGACGCGACTGCTAGAGGTGGGACCTGCAATTTCACCACCTTGACCTTCCTCCTGACCACCGCCGTGGTCGCCGCCTCGTTGTCAGAGTTGGAGACGTCGACCACGTCATCCCCGTCCGATTTGAGAGGCAGCGGCAGAGGGGAGGAGGAGGAGCCGTCAGCAGCGGTGTCGTAGGAGCCGTCGGAGTCCTCCAGGCCGTCGACGTCGTCAGCCCGAGGGCGCAGCTTCAGCTTCAGCTCTAGCAGTGTTCCTGTTTCGAACTAACAATACCCAGCTTCAGCTGACCTGTCGGTGGGTAGTGTTCTTTGGAAACAAGAACAATACCCAGCTTCAGCTGACCTGTCGGTGGGTAGTGTTCGGTGGAAACAAGAACAATACCCAGCTTCAGCTGACCTGCCGGTGGGTAGTGTTGCTTAGGAAACGAGAACAGTACCCAGCTTCACCTGACCTGTTTCTGGGTATTGTTAGTTCGAAACAGGAACACTACCAAGCGTCACCTGACATTGGCCTGGGTAGTGTTATGTTGGAAACTCGAACAATACCCACCTTGACATGACCTGTCGCTGGGTATTGTTAGGTTGTAAACAGGAACAATACCCGGCTTCAGCTGACCTGCCGGTGGGTAGTGTTCTTTGGAAACAAGAACAATACCCAGCTTCAGCTGACCTGTCGGTGGGTACTGTTCGGTGTGCATCTGCTTCAGTTGCTCCTTAGGACGTTTGCTAAATTTGTCTGTTTGCCTCGTGAATTTCAACTTGTTTTGTAATGAACTACCTCGTCTGAGCTTTGCTTGTATGTTGTGAACCAGTTTGGTACTTTTGATTCGTTTGAAATTTGAGATGTTAATGTTTCTCCCGATGGGATGTATGTCTTGCCATCATGAGTCTTTGGATTGCTTTGTAGATGATTCGAGCTATTTTGTCGATCTATGTGCAGGATGCTTCGACTGATGTAAGTTCTTCCGATGCCCCTCCAACTATGGATATGTCCGCATTTTCTCGAGTGAATGAGGCTGGTGCGAAGACTATAGCTTATCTTCCGCATTTGCGGGACTGGAACAGAATACGGTTACAACCCAAGGCAACAAAGCCAAGAACACAGGAAGTTCAGAGCAGCACTTTCTTAAACACGCTAGGCTAGATCCACGCAACAAAGCCAACAACACAGACACCGGTTCAACAGAGTCAGGAACAGAATACGATTACAACCCAAGGCAACAAAGCCAACAACACAGGAAGTTCAGAGCAATCGACTACAGCACCAGCAGCACTTAATCTTCCAATATGTTGATTACTTGCTTAATTTCATCAGCAGATTCTTTACCCCGAATCACAGACAAGGGAGTGCCCCGTGCACTGGGGCTCTTTACCCCGAATCACAGACAAGGGAGTGCCCCGTGCACTGGGGCGCCCAGCCAGTCACCCGGACCCTTGGATCTTCGCCATCGCTAGAGGATTAGGCGGGACCGCTACTACATTGGTCGCGGCGAACATAACCCGTTGGCCGAGGACTCACTAGACTCGTCCTCCTGCGTGCCGAACGGCCACCGACGATCGCTCCTTTGTCCCAAGTTGAGCGGCCCTCGTTCACGGTCAAGACAGAGGGTAATGGAATCGGTCAAACTGTCCATTACCCTCGCAAGACAGAGATTTTCTCTCTATGTTGTGTAAGAGTGCACGGGGCACGCCCATGGCTCCGACGACCTCAGGAAGAAGAAACCCCGAGCCACAGGCGGACATATTCTAGACTGGCTGTCGGGACTCCTCGATCTTCTGGCGAACCCGTAGACCTTCGCCATCGCTAGAGGATTAGGCGGGACCGCTACTACATTGGCCGCGGCGAACATAACCCATTGACCGAGGACTCACTAGACTCGTCCTCCTGCGTGCCGAATGGCCACCGACGATCGCTCCTTTGTCCCAAGTTGAGCGACCCTCGTTCACGGTCAAGACAGAGGGTAATGGAATCGGTCAAACTATCCATTACCCTCGCAAGACAAATATTTTCTCTCTATGTTGTGTAAGAGTGCACGGGGCACGCCCATGGCTCTGACGACCTCAGGAAGAAGAAACCCCGCGCCACAGGCGGACATATTCTAGACTAGTTGTCGGGACTCCTCGATCTTCTGGAGAACCCGTAGGGCCGCAGGTGCCAAGCCATGCCCGAGATTGTCCATTGGACTCTCCGATCCTCACCTCCAACTTGCCACCCGGCCGCTGGGACACACCATGAAACTCGGTCCAGGCCTCCGCCTGCGTGCCGACCTAGGTAGTGGACTTCCTCTGCCCCACCGCTTTCTCGCTCACTGGACTAACCAGTCCCAAATCTGAAAAGGAGTGGAAAAGGGGTTCTTCTCCCTGACGTCGCCGGAGCCATGGGAGTGCCCCGTGCACTAGGGCGCCCAACCAGTCACCAGGACCCTTGGACCTTCGCCATCGCTAGAGGATTAGGCGGGACCGCTACTACATTGGTCGCGGCGAACATAACCCGTTGGCCGAGGACTCACTAGACTTGTCCTCCCGCGTGCCGAACGGCCACCGACGATCGCTCCTTTGTCCCAAGTTGAGCGACCCTCGTTCACGGTCAAGACAGAGGGTAATGGAATCGGTCAAACTGTCCATTACCCTTGCAAGACAGAGTAATGTGGTATAAGAACACCAAGATTGGTAGACATAAGTTTCGGCAAGCGATCTGCAAGTTCTATGTGACGACCCCGGCTCGATCGTGCACTAATCATACACGCAAATGCACACGATCAAGCCTAAGGACTCACGTGAAGGAATCACAACACAACTCTAAAACATAAATAAAAACATACAAGTTATATATTACAAGCCAGGGGCCTCGAGGGCTCGAATACATAACAAGTGTCATACACATAGTTAGCGGAAGCGTTAGGTATCTGGGTACAGATATAACACAGTTTAGATAGGCCTCATACGAGGCAGGGCAAAAGAAAAGCTACGATCGAAAAGGCGCAGGCCTCCTGCCTGGGACCTCCGATCCTACTCCTGGTCGTCGTCCGCCGGCTCCTCGTAGTAGTACTCGCCGGCCGGGTAGTAGTAGTAGCCAGCCTCGGGCTGGTAGTAGTAGTCGTCAACAGGGGCTGCTGGCACCATGGCTCCGTCGTCTGGTTTATCATGCGGGTAGGACAAAAGAGGAAGCAAAGCAACCGTGAGTACTCATCCAAAGTACTCAGCAAGACTTACATCAGATCTATTCTAAGCAATGCATCATTTTCAAAGGAGGCTTTATGTGGGTGGACTAGACTGCAGAAAGCCAGAGTAGAGAGGGGAAAACCTAGTCCTGACGAAGACTAGCATCTTCAGGGTCTTGCAGCAATTAGAAGGGTGCAGATTAGTTCATCATAATGTAGAGTGTTCGTAGTATTACAACCTCATATCTCAAGTCACCAGTTCTAGTTGTACCGAAGTGGATACAACTCCGAGTGTCCGTTACCGTAGGACAGGCTATCGATAGATGTTTTCTTCCCTGCAGGGGTGCACCAAGTTACCCACCACGCTCGCTTAACTCCGGCCAGACACACCATCAGGTCGTGCCCGCCCTCGGCCAAACAATACGACGCAACCCGACCGGATACCGCCAGAGAGGATCAAGCACGCCGGACTAAACCTATGCACCCGGGGGTCATGGCCTATCGCCCCGGACGCTCCTGCACGTTACGTGGCCGTTCGGTAGCAGACCTAGCAACCCCTTATACAAGCACGCAGTTGCATCCTGGGTCCAATCCGAACGGGCCGCTCAATCGCTGACGTCGTGACGACTCCGGCTGATGTATACGACGCAGAGCACCCACTCACACCCACGTGGTGGTTAGTGCTATCGGACCCGAAGGCCCCTCGGATCAAATATCCAAATCGCTTAGTGGATTGGGAGCGCGCGGTAACGAGCAGAGCCTACGATACTGTTGGCCCCGTCGTCCCGTCTCGAGGACTTGTGACAAGGACTAAGAATGACCGGCCACGCCTCGTAGTTATCTCGCGGGTACCCTCACTGGTCACCCGACTCCACAGCTCACGCCTCAAAGGCACTCGCGGGTACCCCTCTGGGTCAA
>LR738712.1:888105108-888172096 GCA_902687465.1 Secale cereale | reverse complement strand
TACGAGAAAGCGGGACCACAGCAGTGCTACCCAACCTATACTAAGCAGTTTATGAATAAAGACAGGTATCAACAGTATTGCAAAAACAGGCTATGCAACAGTAATAGGAACAGCAGCAGTAGCAGCAATTCTAATGCAAGAATAAGAGAGAATAGACATAGGCGATATCGGAATGATCAAAGGGGGGGGGGGGTTGCTTGCCTGGTTGCTCGGCAAATAAAAGGAATCTCCGACGGTGAAGTAGTCGATCACCAGTGCATCGTCGGCGGTCTCGGGGTCTACCGGGAAGAAAGGGGGAGAGGAAACAATATAAATACACGGTAACAAAAGTAATCACAAAGCGTGACAAACTAACGCAGTGCTACCGATAACGAGGAAGGGGAACCCATCCGGGAAAGTATTCCCGGTTCCGGATCTGTGTCGGACAGATTACCGGAGGGGACGGTTGCAGGTTAGTGGTGTCAGAGTCAAGTGGCAACTGGGGTGCAGTGCAGGGTTGCTTAAAGACCTAACTAAACCAATTAGTTATTTTTGGACATCAGCTGGAATTAATAGACAGCAGTTAGACACTATTCATCTACCGGAAACGGGCTAAAAGTTGCGGGTTCACCTCCGTAGAGGGTCCCGACACGGAAACAGATGACACTGTTGGCTTCGTCTCGTCGTTCTGAGCAACTTTCATGTAGAAAGTTTTTCAATCTGAGCTACGGTTTAAAAGTTACGAATTTCCGAAGTTTAAAACATTTTCTGGAATTATTTTAAATACCAGAATGAATTACTGCGTCAGCATTGCATCAGCATGACATCAGCAGCCATTTGACTCGGCTGACGGGTCAAACTGACAGGTGGGACCCACCTGTCAGCCTCGGAGGGAAAATAACAGTGATTAAATTAAACTAACAGGAGTAGTTAGCTAGTGGGCCCGGCCTGTCAGTGGCTTAACTAATTAACCAAATTTAACTTAATTAAAAACTAACAGTAACTAAAATCAGCGGGGCCACACGTTAGCGACTGAAGCTGCCACGTCAGCCCGTTGACTACGGTCAGCCTGGTCAAAGCGACCAGCTGGCCCACGGGTCAGCGGCACAGCGGGTCCCACACGTCAGGCCACGTCGGCGGAGCCGCCGGAGTTGCTCCGGTGAGCCTCCCGCGGCGGCGAACTCGCCGGAGAGGCTCGGATTTTCGCTACAGGGGGTGGTTTCACGCGGTTTCCGTCGCGTTCGATCGGGAACTCCCTTCCGCGTTGATCTACGGCACTCGCGCGGTTTGGAACGGACGGAGTCGATGGCAGCATCGACCGCGGCGGCGCCGGAGTTCGGGCCTCGGTGGAGCCGGCGACACAACGCACAGGGAGGCGAGCTAGTGGTGGCATTGAACTCGCACGAGCTCCAGGAGCTCGTTGCGAGGCTCGGCCAAGAGTGACGGTGACGATGACCATGGCGGCGAGCTCGTCGGCGGCGACGCGTGCGGGCGCTAGCGGGGTGGCAGCTACGGGCGGTGGGAGGCGTCGCAGAGAGAGGGGAAGAAGCGGACGCTCACCGAGAGGGCACACGGGGGCCCGTCGGAGGCTTAGGAGCAGCAGTGCGGCGGCGTTCGTTGAAGAAGCGCCGGCGGCCGTAGATGGGGAAGAAGGCGACGGCGGCGAGGTGGCAGCTCCCAGCGTCAATCTGGTGGGCGGTGGAGATGAGAACGAGCCCGGCGCAACTGCTGGACTCCACAGCGCAGCTCAAGGTGGCCTCTGGCCACGGCAACGGCGAGGTGTGGCGGCGCCGTTCGCTCGGGCGAGCGATATCGGAGAGGGAGAGGGCGAAGGAGGGAGAAATGGGGGTGCTAGGGTTTCGAGAGGAGAGGGAGGCGACCGGCAGGGGTTCTTATCCCCTCGGGGCTTCGGCGGATGGCCGGCGCGTGGTGGATCGCCGGCGCGGGCGCGTGCGGTGGTGACAGCGAGCGGGGAGCAGGTGAGAGGGGGGGGGGGACAGGCTCGGGTGGGCTGGGCTGGATCAACAGTGAAGAGGCCCAGTGGCACGGTGGGCTTTCTTTTCCTCTCATCCTTTTTCTGTTTTCTGTATTAACAGGGAGGAAAAGAGATGTTTGGGCACCCTATTCACTTAAGAAAAATATGGGAAGTGTCCCATTAATTCCACAATGGGTTTAGGCAGTGCCTCACCAAGGTTGAAGATTTTTTGGACTTTGTCTGCATTTTGAATAAATGTTTTAGGCATTTAATAGTGCTATTTTACACTGTTTTAAATGCTATAGCCCACTTGGAGTTGATGGTGATGTTGTTTTCCTTAACAAACATTGTTTTGGATTATTTGCTAAAGAATGAACATTTTTCCATAATTTTTGGAGCAACTTCAATTTGCAGATAGAATTTGGATTGATTTCAGAGGAAATTTGGAATTGGGTGTTTATCCCCTGTGATCACATTAGGCAAATGATGATGACATGGCATGACTAAGAGGTGATCACTGTGGTAAGAATCTGGGGGTGTTACAAATCTCCTCCACTACAAGAAATCTCGTCCCAAGATTTAAGTGGGGAAGAAAAAGGTAACTTCGGGAGAACGTACCTTTTACAAGGTCGATTATCCTGCAGATAATTCAGGGGGTGTGGCAGAAATATCTCTCGAGTTATAACTTAGGAAAACATCGAGAGCAAGGTGTGACAGTTCAGGAGAAAGCTTCAAGCGGACGGACATCCGATCGATGACTGAACAGAGTGTGAAAGGAGTTCAGAGCATCGAGAATAGATTAACTCTTGAAGGGTGGATCGTGACAACACTCAAGGTCAAGAGCAAAGGATGCTTCGGAACCAAAAAGGTACCAGAGGGTCAGGTTCCGATTCTGTGGAACTGCGATACGGTTCGATAAAAAGTAGAGGGAACGGTGACAACTCACATGGTCAAGACAAAAAGTCAGGACAGTGAGAAGTCTGTCAGCTATGTCGGCAACGGCGTCGGTACCAAGGGCGAGGGACGAAGAGAACCATTTTCCTGCTCGCTAGGCGAGGCGGACCAAAAGGCAAAGTTCTCGTCCATCGGCGGTTACCGAAATGTCAGCAACAATAGTAACAGGGTCTCGCTGACAGAGTGGTAGACCAAGATGTTTTCACAAGCAGGGAGTTATTCCTGCTTATGTCATAATGATCTTAGAAAAGGTTAAACAAACCAATGGAAAGGAAAAATGTGATTAATTGATTAATCAAACCAATGGAAAGGAAAATGTGTTTACACACAAGAGTTAGGGGTATATCATTTCCCAGGGAAAAACGGAGCATGATATACATGATAGAACAGCAAGTTCAAAAGTATTTTGATAAAGGGACGAGAGAAGAATCTTGATATTACCCATACAACAGTGTTTGGATAACAGATCAAGAAGCAATTAGCAATGTGCTTCCGGTGTTGCTGTTGTTATTTAGAATACGACAGTCAGGCTTCGAGGTAGCAATAACATGGTGTTTCAAGTAAGGGTTGGATCTGAAGATCACCCTAGATACAAAGGAACACTTCCAAGATTATCTCGGATCGCAAGGAATAACCGAACACAACCAGGTCTGTGTTGGCAGATGTCAAGGCCGTTGTCGATGATAGCACAAGTCAAGGAGGGGCAAGGGTGGTATGCTTCATCATGAATTCGAAGGACATCACAGAGGAAGCCAAAATGTCGACGATGATCACGACACATTTGTCGAGGGGTTACAAGAAGATGTAATCGATCGGCGATGACATCAAGCAAAAGGAACGATGAAGCAAAATGTTAATGGAACCATGGGTACGGCACAAGCTCGAAATCAAGCTTGTTGTTCGAGGTGAAATGATAACATGAAGAAGATCGACGTAAGCTTAACTCATCGTCGGAAGTTTGGCTACGGGCATAGGGGCCAGTTAACACGGTTAATATTAGCACGAAGATGATATAGCCGATCAGACAAAGAATGATATGATGGAGTATCATTCCAATAAGAGTCCACTAGAGGTAGTGCAATGACGCAATATCCTCGAGATAACATGGGGCAATACTTGAAGGTAGATCAGGATAGAGGTTGGATAGGTGAGTTGATCTGTAGAAGACAAGTATTTTAACTTGTCCGGGAGATGGGATCAAGGGGAAAATATGGTCGGAACCACAATTGCAAAGGATCAATTCACAGGTACAAGATGAACTTGTACCAAGGAAGTAATTAATTTAATTTAATTTTTTTTTACGAGCAGCTTCCATGATAAGTTCTACATCGGGTCCATGGGCATGAACACAAGGTTCAAGGTCGACTCCCACTTCTTCAATGCATTACCTTTCATTCACTCCTCGTCTTCGAAGAAATTGTAGAGTCGAAAATTTATTCGACGGAACGCGAGTGGATATATCTCGCATAGCTTTTGATTCACACAGACTAGAGAAAGCATATGTTCAACCCATCGGGGCAACTTAAGAACATATACCACAAACTTCAGGGGTAAGTAGCATAAGCTTGAGCAGCAGAGTATGGTTGACAAGACGGGGGATACAATTTACCGAAGGTATTATGTATCAGGGGAAACTAACAAGGTTATGGAATATGGAGGGCAGTGTCGGATATTAATCCAACAAAAGATCAGGTGGTCGGCAAAGGATCTGATGTGAGTATCGGTACTCAACCAGAAGAAGGAGAATGCAAGGGCATCAGTTTATGGAAATTATCTGGATAAGCCGAAGCTTAAATGCAAAGAGTTACAATTTCCAAAGTCGAGGAATCAGAGGCAGAGGCTCTGATGAAAAGATGAGCACGTTGAATTGAATTAGATGGCTAATCAATCAAGGATTGATTTACCGAGAACCAGCTCATGTTCGGAATAAGGTCTGAGCCGAAGAAGATAATTTAGAAGGATCAACTAATGATTGCGGGCATTCACACTCATGTTGACTCAATAAGACCAAAATGACGGTGTCAAAGGGTAACGATGAATATTGCCAGACATATGGAATTATCCATAATTCAGGTCGGCAAGGTAACCAACAGCAGTAGGCTGCAGAGGTCCTTCGGGAGATCGATTAATAATGGGAAGTATGTTGCGAAACACTTGATCAACTAGGGATGAACGAATCCCCGGTAAGTATGAGGATTTATTCATAGGTGTGATCAGGCGGAACAGGACTGCAAGGCAATAGGTTCCGAGAATTCTCGAAATGTCGGATAGTGTTACGATATGTCGGATAGAACCCGAGGGTACTGGGACGAATATAGGAACGACAGGTGTAGGTAGTTATCCTTTGGCGTTTAATGGTGGTCAGGGACTGCAAAGCAGTGGCATAATGGTCTCGGAAACTTCGTGGAGTATCTTCGGAGTCTTTTGATGATGATACGCCAACTTCGGGATGTGGGGGGGGGCTCTCCGGGAGGAAGCAGTTACGAGAACCTAATGGAGTTAGTAAAACTTAACCCGAATAGACGAGAGATGAGAGTCCCAGAGTATAGACGAGGAATAAAAGAAGCTACACCACCCAAGTGGCGACGTGGGGCCATAAGCCACACAGCCAAGTTAGTAAAACAGTTTTTGACCTCTAGACTCAACTTCGACCAAGGAGTTGGAAAGGGGTTCCTACAGGCAGTCGGCTCTGATACCAACCTGTGGCGACCCCGGCTCGATCGTGCACTAATCATACACGCAAATGCACACGATCAAGCCTAAGGACTCACGTGAAGGAATCACAACACAACTCTAAAACATAAATAAAAACATACAAGGTATATATTACAAGCCAGGGGCCTCGAGGGCTCGAATACATAACAAGTGTCATACACATAGTTAGCGGAAGCGTTAGGTATCTGGGTACAGATACAACACAGTTTAGATAGGCCTCATACGAGGCGGGGCAAAAGAAAAGCTACGATCGAAAAGGCGCAGGCCTCCTGCCTGGGACCTCCGATCCTACTCCTGGTCGTCGTCCGCCGGCTCCTCGTAGTAGTACTCGCCGGCCGGGTAGTAGTAGTAGCCAGCCTCGGGCTGGTAGTAGTAGTCGTCAACAGGGGCTGCTGGCACCATGGCTCCGTCGTCTGGTTTATCATGCGGGTAGGACAAAAGAGGAAGCAAAGCAACCGTGAGTACTCATCCAAAGTACTCAGCAAGACTTACATCAGATCTATTCTAAGCAATGCATCATTTTCAAAGGAGGCTTTATGTGGGTGGACTAGACTGCAGAAAGCCAGAGTAGAGAGGGGAAAACCTAGTCCTGACGAAGACTAGCATCTTCAGGGTCTTGCAGCAATTAGAAGGGTGCAGATTAGTTCATCATAATGTAGAGTGTTCGTAGTATTACAACCTCATATCTCAAGTCACCAGTTCTAGTTGTACCGAAGTGGATACAACTCCGAGTGTCCGTTACCGTAGGACAGGCTATCGATAGATGTTTTCTTCCCTGCAGGGGTGCACCAAGTTACCCACCACGCTCGCTTAACTCCGGCCGGACACACCATCAGGTCGTGCCCGCCCTCGGCCAAACAATACGACGCAACCCGACCGGATACCGCCAGAGAGGATCAAGCACGCCGGACTAAACCTATGCACCCGGGGGTCATGGCCTATCGCCCCGGACGCTCCTGCACGTTACGTGGCCGTTCGGTAGCAGACCTAGCAACCCCTTATAGAAGCACGCAGTTGCATCCTGGGTCCAATCCGAACGGGCCGCTCAATCGCTGACGTCGTGACGACTCCGGCTGATGTATACGACGCAGAGCACCCACTCACACCCACGTGGTGGTTAGTGCTATCGGACCTGAAGGCCCCTCGGATCAAATATCCAAATCGCTTAGTGGATTGGGAGCGCGCGGTAACGAGCAGAGCCTACGATACTGTTGGCCCCGTCGTCCCGTCTCGAGGACTTGTGACAAGGACTAAGAATGACCGGCCACGCCTCGTAGTTATCTCGCGGGTACCCTCACTGGTCACCCGACTCCACAGCTCACGCCTCAAAGGCACTCGCGGGTACCCCTCTGGGTCAACCCGCCTCCATCCAACATGTGTAGTAGTAACTTCAAAGTGTCTTCAGACGCACGATACCTCTGGCCGCACGCCTTTGTTCCTGGCGACGTCCGGCCTCGGGGATCGATACGTCTTTAAACACGGTACGGTAAACCAGGGCATCCGTGTGGTTTCCATGCCGAAGAGGAATCCGAGGAATCACCCTCGTTGGACTCCTAAACGACAAGTCCCATTAAGGTGATACCGGAGGAATCACCCTCGGCGGTAATCACCATAGCGGATGCACGACAAAAGCTAAGTCGGAAGTGGGAAGAGGAATCACCCTCGGTAACCCACAACGAGCTAGCTATACTACAGGGACAACATCGAAAGTGAGTTCGGAGGTATCACCCTCGTCACCCGATGTTAACTCTGCGGAGTCGAGCATATTAGGGGGTGTGCGGTGATGTGAAGAAGGTCAGGGGAAGGGGGCTCGATCGCTTGATCGAGGCAAGGGTACTATGCGAGGCAACTACGAGAAAGCGGGACCACAGCAGTGCTACCCAACCTATACTAAGCAGTTTATGAATAAAGACAGGTATCAACAGTATTGCAAAAACAGGCTATGCAACAGTAATAGGAACAGCAGCAGTAGCAGCAATTCTAATGCAAGAATAAGAGAGAATAGACATAGGCGATATCGGAATGATCAAAGGGGGGGGGGTTGCTTGCCTGGTTGCTCGGCAAATAAAAGGAATCTCCGACGGTGAAGTAGTCGATCACCAGTGCATCGTCGGCGGTCTCGGGGTCTACCGGGAAGAAAGGGGGAGAGGAAACAATATAAATACACGGTAACAAAAGTAATCACAAAGCGTGACAAACTAACGCAGTGCAACCGATAACGAGGAAGGGGAACCCATCCGGGAAAGTATTCCCGGTTCCGGATCTGTGTCGGACAGATTACCGGAGGGGACGGTTGCAGGTTAGTGGTGTCAGAGTCAAGTGGCAACTGGGGTGCAGTGCAGGGTTGCTTAAAGACCTAACTAAACCAATTAGTTATTTTAGGACATCAGCTGGAATTAATAGACAGCAGTTAGACACTATTCATCTACCGGAAACGGGCTAAAAGTTGCGGGTTCACCTCCGTAGAGGGTCCCGACACGGAAACAGATGACACTGTTGGCTTCGTCTCGTCGTTCTGAGCAACTTTCATGTAGAAAGTTTTTCAATCTGAGCTACGGTTTAAAAGTTACGAATTTCCGAAGTTTAAAACATTTTCTGGAATTATTTTAAATACCAGAATGAATTACTGCGTCAGCATTGCATCAGCATGACATCAGCAGCCATTTGACTCGGCTGACGGGTCAAACTGACAGGTGGGACCCACCTGTCAGCCTCAGAGGGAAAATAACAGTGATTAAATTAAACTAACAGGAGTAGTTAGCTAGTGGGCCCGGCCTGTCAGTGGCTTAACTAATTAACCAAATTTAACTTAATTAAAAACTAACAGTAACTAAAATCAGCGGGGCCACACGTTAGCGACTGAAGCTGCCACGTCAGCCCGTTGACTACGGTCAGCCTGGTCAAAGCGACCAGCTGGCCCACGGGTCAGCGGCACAGCGGGTCCCACACGTCAGGCCACGTCGGCGGAGCCGCCGGAGTTGCTCCGGTGAGCCTCCCGCGGCGGCGAACTCGCCGGAGAGGCTCGGATCTTCGCTACAGGGGGTGGTTTCACGCGGTTTCCGTCGCTTTCGATCGGGAACTCCCTTCCGCGTTGATCTACGGCACTCGCGCGGTTTGGAACGGACGGAGTCGACGGCAGCATCGACCGCGGCGGCGCCGGAGTTCGGGCCTCGGTGGAGCCGGCGACACAATGCACAGGGAGGCGAGCTAGTGGTGGCATTGAACTCGCACGAGCTCCAGGAGCTCGTTGCGAGGCTCGGCCAAGAGTGACGGTGACGATGACCATGGCGGCGAGCTCGTCGGCGGCGACGCGTGCGGGCGCTAGCGGGGTGGCAGCTACGGGCGGTGGGAGGCGTCGCAGAGAGAGGGGAAGAAGCGGACGCTCACCGAGAGGGCACACGGGGGCCCGTCGGAGGCTTAGGAGCAGTAGTGCGGCGGCGTTTGTTGAAGAAGCGCCGGCGGCCGTAGATGGGGAAGAAGGCGACGGCGGCGAGGTGGCAGCTCCCAGCGTCAATCTGGTGGGCGGTGGAGATGAGAACGAGCCCGGCGCAACTGCTGGACTCCACAGCGCAGCTCAAGGTGGCCTCTGGCCACGGCAACGGCGAGGTGTGGCGGCGCCGTTCGCTCGGGCGAGCGATATCGGAGAGGGAGAGGGCGAACGAGGGAGAAATGGGGGTGCTAGGGTTTCGAGAGGAGAGGGAGGCGACCGGCAGGGGTTCTTATCCCCTCGGGGCTTCGGCGGATGGCCGGCGCGTGGTGGATCGCCGGCGCGGGCGCGTGCGGTGGTGACAGCGAGCGGGGAGCAGGTGAGAGGGGGGGGGGACAGGCTCGGGTGGGCTGGGCTGGATCAACAGTGAAGAGGCCCAGTGGCACGGTGGGCTTTCTTTTCCTCTCATCCTTTTTCTGTTTTCTGTATTAACAGGGAGGAAAAGAGATGTTTGGGCACCCTATTCACTTAAGAAAAATATGGGAAGTGTCCCATTAATTCCAGAATGGGTTTAGGCAGTGCCTCACCAAGGTTGAAGATTTTTTGGACTTTGTCTGCATTTTGAATAAATGTTTTAGGCATTTAATAGTGCTATTTTACACTGTTTTAAATGCTATAGCCCACTTGGAGTTGATGGTGATGTTGTTTTCCTTAACAAACATTGTTTTGGATTATTTGCTAAAGAATGAACATTTTTCCATAATTTTTGGAGCAACTTCAATTTGCAGATAGAATTTGGATTGATTTCAGAGGAAATTTGGAATTGGGTGTTTATCCCCTGTGATCACATTAGGCAAATGATGATGACATGGCATGACTAAGAGGTGATCACTGTGGTAAGAATCTGGGGGTGTTACATTCTACTAGGAACATCTCTCACATGATCTTTTGGGTCAGTGCGACCAATTTCCGGGAAATGGCCAAGCTTCCATCACCTAACTTTTTCTCTGCAGCAGCAACTGCTTTTGCAAGATAGCATCACAGGAGCCCACGACACACCCTACCACAACTTCCCTTATCGCTACACCTGTGACCCCCACCTCAATCGTTGAGGCGCCGCCTCTATTCGTATCCTAGGCTACGGTTCCCATCTTGGCCATGGGGAGCATATCGAGCTAGATGTGGTCTGGATCCCTTTGGCCCCGATCGCAAAGATTCAAACACCCACTTCCCGCACCAACTCTGGATGTCGTGGTAGAATGGGTGCTTCCTCTAAACTTGTGTGTCGCACCTACTTTTCCGAACACTTTGCTGATGTTTTCCCTCTAAACTTGTGTGTTTTGGATGCAACTAACACGGACTAACGATGTTTTCAGTAGAATTACTTTGGTGTCTCGTTTTTACGCAGAAAATATACTTTTAGGAAAATATCCGGAAACGATGGAAAAGTCTGTAACTTACCCGAAGACCCTAGGAGCCATAAGCTGAGTCGGAGAGGGGAAAGGGGGTGCCCTCACCACCCCCAGGTGCGGCCAAGGTGGGCCCGTGCCTGGGCATGGTGAGCCCACTCCGGGCACCCCCTCGACCCCTCCTTTCGACTACTTATTTCCCTTGACCTAAAAACAAAGGGGGGGTTCGATCGTTTTCCAGTCAGAACCATCCTAGGGACGTGCACATCTCCCGAGAGTGGCTGCGTAAATATCTTAAAATTAGCAGATTTTGCGACGAATTGTCGAATTTTTCCCCCGCTTTAGGTTTGGTCACGCTCCGCCACTAAAAGTGAGGTCAAATTTATTTCAGGCAATGCTATAGTACTGTCAACCAGCAAGGATGTTTGCAAGAATGTCAGCAAGGATCTCTCCAAGGATGTTAGGGAGGACGACAGCAATGATGACGATGTAAGTTTTTGTTTATTCAATCAGTGCAAACAAGTAGACATAATTAAATTGTTGTAATTGGATGCTCCACAATCAGTGCAAACAGTCAAGAAGTTTTAATACCACATACAGAGATGTGACAAAAACATGACATTGTAAGAGGTTGTTGCTATAAAGTATAGTAATACAACCGGTTTACTCATGTGAAAGCAATATTTCTACATAGTATCAAAAGCATGACCCAATACATGAGGAAATTAGTATCAGCCGCACCAATAAACATAGCAGAAGACACATAAATGAACCATAAGAATGTTGCTCCTCCAGCTGCTGGATTTAAATAAGAATGTTTAATCTTCTGAGCCTGCTTCCAATTAAGCGTTCTGCTGTCTCCTTGTTCTTGCCTCCATGATATTTGCTGGTATTCAAATGAATGATAGTTAGAAAATTGCAAAGCTTCATTAAGGAACTTATGTATATTCCTAGTGTAAATTCCTAGTGTAAATCAAATAACTGTACCTTCATCCAACTGACTGAGCTCTCTCCTTTTTTTTACTGGACCTCCCCTTACTCTTGCACCTGAGGTAGTGCTGCTGGTAGTGCTGCTGGTGTTGCCTGGATCTAGCCCCTCTCCTCCCCTTCCTCTTGCTCGACCTCCCACATGAGTTCCACCTCTCCCTCGACCTCTCACATGAGTTTGATCTCTCCCGCGAACTGCCGCAGCATTTTCTTCACGAACTCCCATCTCAGGTGCTGCTGCCAAAAACAACGGTTTCTCGGTAAAAAAAAATTACCCAAAAGCCACATTTAACTTAAAAATAGATAGGATACCAACCTGGTCTATGCAAAATGCTGTTTTGGTTAAGTTCATGTTCGAGGATGTGCACAGCCATATAAACTCTATAATCGAACACCCGTTCCTGCATTTGTGAGGCATAAATCATTTGTAGGATTTAAATAGAACAAAACTTTAAAAGCACAAGGATCAATATTTACCATGTTACTTTGGCTATTATATATAGACGAACCCTTGAGGAGCTCTTCAATATACAACAATACATGAAATCCGCTATCATGTCTGCAAGAATTGCAATTGGTTACCACATGATAAATTGATAAACACAGAATTGCAATTGTTGCATCCACTTACTCGTCGTCTTGAGTTGGAACTTTTGGAACCTCCGTCTCAAACAAAGCGATGGCCCTGCCCTGCTCAGAGAGTTTCCTCAAATAACACTCAAGATTATGTAACACTTTTTTTGCCTCATCTATATGCATCCCTTCACCAGAGTCAAGGATAAATTTCTTCTTGTAATTGGTCGAAATAGCAGCCCGGGACCAATGAATAGAATCAAACATAGGAGCAAATATCTGGGAAAAAAACTATTGTCAAACTGGCAGCGAACACCACTACGTGGCCGGTCTAGAGCAAAGGGATAACAATTATCTATTTGGTCCTTCCGATTAACATTTGTGAGCACAAACCTCATGCGCTCTATCCACCCTCTCTTGTGTAAGTTCACAGGCCAAATGATCAGTTGCACCTCCTTTCAGCAATTCCATCTGCAATAATAGACAAAAATTGTAGGCACAAAATAACAAAAGTAAAAAATCCATGAGCTCAGTTTTTTTTTGGATAAGTACTTACAACACATAAATTATCGAGGAAGATTGCATCAGGGTAGTCAAGTGAGAGCAGGTGGCACCATAAATCAAATATTATTGGGCACATAGCACCCCTTGGGTCTTGTTTAAAACACTCTACAAAAGCATGCTGACATAACTCAAATTGATCTAACTTGAATACAATGTTCTCACGCTGTTGTTGCACAACTTCCTTGTGGTACACACTTTTCTCCCTCAAAAGACGAGGCACATTTAGAATGTTTCCGTAGCAGGACTGACTCCACATAATCAACTAAAAAAACATAAAGAAATCATTATAATATCAACATCAAGGTCCTTGCAGCTTCGTCGCAGCCAAACTGCTTGACACAATTGCTACTGAGGTTCATCGAAAAAAGTTCTCGTTGATCTGCAGAGCAGGCACAGACTTCCAGAGCGTACGTTAGCGCTTGCGAGAACACAGGTCCGCACAGGTCGCGGGAGAGCATGACCGACATCGAATATTGGAATAGTTTCTATGAATATTTCATCTCTGCTTACCAATTCATTGGATTCTTGTCTTAAAATTTTATTTGGATTTGTAGGCTGTGAACAATTGTGGGTTTGTCTGCTGGTTAGATGCAGAGTGGCCAGCTGCACTAAAGAAATCTTTAAGAAGGTTGCGGTCAATGTATGAAGAGAGCAACAATGGCAGAATTGATGACAAGATCCAGAACGGAAAGATGTTGCAGGAGCTAGCTAATGAGAAGAAGAAGGTTGACAAGGACTACACAACTCTGCTAGCTGATGTGAAGAAATATATTGGGGACCTTGAGAAAAGGACAATGCAGGAAAACTATCATAAGATTATGGGAAAAAGTGAGGAAGGTGTGGAAGAGCTCAAGAAGGAAGTGGCTGTGTTGAAGACTGAAGTGGAAATGCTGAAAAATGTGCAGAAATCCCAAGCAGATGTGATGAAGGCCAGGCAGAATGCATGGGATGAAGAAAAGGAGGTTTTGAAGGAAGAGAAGAAAAAGCTCGAGTACATGATCTATGATCTGCTGAAAGTGGGTGAGGCTAACAAAGAGAAGCTTAAGAGGGTGAAGGAAATATGTGATGAGTGATTGCTGATGATAACTCAGCCTATGAACTTTGGCTATTTGGGTTGCTGTAATGTAGTAATGAAGTGAACTTTGTTAAATTAGCTATCTGGTTTCGGGTACCCGGGTGCTCCAGACCAAGCTTGATCCAACACTTGTGAAAAATCTCACCCAAGAAAACATAGTGAAAACATCAGATAGACAAGGCATTCATCAGGGAAATATTTATAAAAGTTTAAATGGAAAACTTAACTTGTCTTGCATAGATATAAGTGATGTCACACAAACATAATGAGTACCCAATAGTTATACAATGTTTCTACTAAGCTTGCTAATTTACAATAAAAGCAAGGGCTAAAAGTTGGGGTGTGACAGAGTCGCTAAGCCAGCGCGCCAAGCGACTATGGCAAGGGAATGATGAACATTATAGGCATCAAATCTGTTTTAAAAATGCCTATTTTTCGGCCTTAATTTCTTAGCTCAAAAACAAGCATGGCAAAGTTGTTTCCCAAAGTTTTGTTATCAACAAGGGTCATGGATTTGTAGTCCATATAACAGATAATATTTAGAAGCCAAGAAAACAAAATATGACTATGTTTACCCCCCCTGAAAACATGGTGGAAAACAGCTAAAAGAAAATGTTTTCAGGGATAAATCATAATATGAAAATAATTTTAAATAATGCCTACATCATTAACACATGATTTGCAAATTTGTAAACATATTAAGATATGACTTGTACTTACACGAAAATCATCTATTGGCCTCACATTTCTGTCGCCCCCAACCCCCCTTTTCTTATTTGGATTTTCGAATAAGCTCTGGAACTCCTTATTTGTATAGCAATAAATTCTCCCTGGTGATCCATTTTCCACCAAATTGCCCTCAATACAGTCAGCGAAACAAACCTGTGAACCAAAATGGGAAACGTTAGCATAGATATCTCTAGAAAATAAAATTATTTGCAGCAGCTCCTAGTACTTACCAGAAATACGGGCACGCAACAAGCCATAAATTTCAGCGTGTGCTCCTTTCTCAGCAACATCAAATCTTTCTTCATTCTTTGATAAATAAGTAATGGCCAGTCCACGTCATCCATTTTGTTTACATCATATGCATATTTAAGAGACTCTTTTGTTACATACGCACTCTGGGTTGGCAGTAGAAATCTCTCTACTATTACTGCAAAGAAAAGTCTGACAATCCTAGCTTCCGTAACAAGATCATTGAATGCAGTCTCTCCATAATGCTTGAACACACATTCAATCTTTGCTGGGGAGAACATTGTTCTTTGCTGTCTAAATAACTGAGGGGGTTCATTTCTTGTTCGCCTCCCGCTTGGTGGGGGTTCATCTCTTGTTTGCCTCTTGTGGCGTGCTTCTGCTGTTTCTACTTCTTCTGGGTACATAGAAGTTACGACATCTATTAGCCTCCACAGTTCTTTGTACTCCGCTTGCACACAAGCATCTGAAACTTCAGGCTCCTTATGATCTCCACCACGCAAGTCAAGAACATGCTCAATGACCTTCTCATTGATAAAAAGGGATCCACCCTTCAATCGGAGCTCAATCAAATCTGGGTTTTCATGAAGAACAGCTGTGCGCATGAGATCTGTACACAGCTGTTTGTATTCCAGACTGGTTAGCTTCATCTTTAGCATATTTTGACCAACTTGTGTTTGTTCAATGATTTGAATCATTCCCACTGAAAGTTTCTCGATGAGTGGTATCCATGCGCCGGGCTTACAGCGTGTTTTCCACACATTCTCCTCATTATGCTGATTATCTTGATTATCTTCCTCATCAGACACTGAAACCATAAAAACAAACCACAATTAGGATATTAAGACAATTGGTAGGCTCGAGCCTGTCGAAGCCTACCTGGCAGTGGCGATTCTAGAACTAATTTGCAGGGTAGGCTAAAAAATCACTCAGTTTGGCACCCCTAATTTCATTTCATTTGGTAGAAATGAAATGAAATGAAATCTCCATGGGATTTCATTTGGATTGAATGGAAATCCCATTGCAAAAATTATGTTTGGCTGCCGCAAGGATTTGAAAATTGAAATGACTCCTATTTCACGTTTGGATGGCATATTGGCAAGAATTGATAAACTGAACACATATTTTGGCTTCAAAATAAGCTAGATTTTATACAACCATCATCTTTTTAAAAATTTAACATTTATAAACATAATACAAGTTGCCACACATAATCTTTCATATAAGAAGCCACACACATACACACACAATATTTCAAAATTGGTACTACCTCTGTCCCATAATATAGTATCGTTTTTTAAACTAACATAGCTTAAAAAACGATACTACATTATGGGACGGAGGGAGTACTAAGCAAGGTTTGAAAGATAAAACACTATAGCTTGACATCACATATGGCTTGAGTTGCATCAAGAGTTCAAGACCCATTTTTTTCACTCAATCTGCTAAGGCTTGAAGAGACTTGATGTTGTGATTTATTTGTTGTCCTGCAGATATGACGTGAGCACGTAAGCAAACTGAGCAAACTAAAATCCATGGATGGATGCATAAGGCGCATACATACTGCTATTTATCTAGTACAGAACAATGATTCTACAAAAACTAGATGGCATCCATTCCTGATATCTACAAAAACATGCATTCCTGAAATTCATAGGTGGTTCACAATTTTGCATATCACACGAACAAACTATAGATTATCAAGCTAGGCAATGATAATAATTTAAATAAGCTGAGCGGTACTAGAAAAACTAGGATAAATATACATTTCTTTTGCATGTCCCAGAAAAAAGGAAAATCTTCAAATCATGAACTCTGGGTTGATATGAATTTCTAGCTGTGGTCATGAATTTCTAACAAACCTAATGTAAGCTGAAGGGGAACCCATGACAACATGACTTCATACAGATGAAGGATGAATTATGCAAACTAGCTTTCCTAATTGAGCAGTGCTATGCGCACGACAGAGTTTGCACGATTCACAGACGATGGAGTAATCCAGCCA
This sequence comes from Secale cereale, assembly GCA_902687465.1. Taxonomy (NCBI): domain Eukaryota; kingdom Viridiplantae; phylum Streptophyta; class Magnoliopsida; order Poales; family Poaceae; genus Secale; species Secale cereale. The sequence goes on along the minus strand of LR738712.1, from coordinate 888,155,458 downwards.
GGCATGCGTAGTATTGAAATGGGAACCGGCCTCTGGATTTACGTGTCGTGCAAAGATCGTCTACACAGTATCATGTGTAAAGCAGTTTCGTTCCTAATTCTCACATTTTCCATGGAATAGTTGTGGCAAAACAGCAGCTCACAGTAAAAAACCTAATCTTATAAAACTGAAAGGCAAATAATAAGGCACCAGGCATTAAACATAACGTATAACATCAAATTATTTGACACAAATGGGAATTTCTACAGAAGTAAGAAACAGGAAACATAAGTAAATGCCATGTTCAGTTTCTTCTAAATCACGGGGAACACCCTGTGCACCAGATTACTGAGCAGAAGTCATATTCGTTGTATGATTTGTTCTATAAATAAAGAAAATCAGAGTTGATTCATGCTCAAGGGAAGAGCATATACAAGATCAGAGAGAGGGAAGGGAGGAGGAGAAGAGAGGCAATCCATCAGCGGCAACAGCGGTGGCGGCGGGTATGAGGCCACTGGCAGATCGGGAAGAGAGCGACGGGAGAAGAAACTGGAGGGGGATGGGAGGAAGAAGAAGCGGACCGGGAGGGCGGAGGGGATCTTACCTTCACGGGAAGAGTCACCGGCGCCGTGAATCCGACGAGCTCCTGGCGGCAGTGGAGGAGAGGGGCGGGATGGAGAGGGCGGCGTCGGGTGAGAAAGACAGGGAGGGTGAGGAGCTGACACGGTGTCGAGCATTTTACCTAGGGCAGCATCCTGAATCCTCCTGTCGCGCAGATTCTGCCGCCGTTCCTCCCCCTCACTATCCATCGGCTTGGCCTCTGCCTCCGCCCCGCGAGTCCGGAGCAGCAGCGAAGAACACGAGAGGTTGGTTTTGGCCTTTGGGTTGACTCGTGGGTAACCAGAGTGGAGTTTTGCAGCCGGGCTACACACCTTCCGGTATTTTTTTTTTATTTTTATTTTTTTGATATTTCAAACATGAGAAACCGTACGGCCGCAATTTCCTTCTCGGCTCACCAGAGAACCGCCGCTCCACCATTTTTCGGCGACCGGAGGTAAACCCTAGCCCCGGATATATCCCTGCCCGTTGGATCTAGATGAAGGGCCACGATTAGAACCCACTGCGAATAGGTACGGTGAATCTGGTGCGTTGATCATGACTTAAATCCAGTGGCTGAGGAGCGTGATCCGCGTGAATCTTTATCGACCAATCAGAGGCCAGCATTTAGGTTCACTCGGATCTCCTGTTAAATTCAGAAATAAAATAGAAAAACAGTTTTGCAGATTAGTCCCTGTAACTTCAAACCATCACAACTTTTTACCAGTAGCTCCAAATTTGATGATCTTAAACATGAGTAGAAAAGAAAATAATGAAAAAACTCAAGTTTACAATGTCTTTTTAAGTTAATTTCCGAGATTTTAACCCCAGTTTCACTAAGGCATTACAAATATTTCAAAATCCATTTTTTTTGAAACCTTGACGTTCTATCTATGTCTGTTCATGACATCATGTGTGCAAAATTTCAGATGATTTCAAGGAGTTCAAAAAAATCATCTTATTAGAAAAACCTTGTGGGGTGGGGTACGAGTAGACCAGACCAATGATGAAAAGCATAGATACGAGCATGGCCTCCCTGTCTCAAAAGCAGGCCACCAAGAGTGCTCGCATGAAGCATTTCTCAATCATAAATAAGTAGTTAGCACAAATTGAGAATTGTTCCATCGACCATAGTACGATGTCGAGGAAGTCACAAGTGAACTTTGTTACGTTTTTACATCGAATGTGAATCTCCTAGAGTCGGTTACACTGGGCAGCGATGACGAGTTCTACAATGATAACTTCATAGCAGAACAACACATGAAGCATCAGATGGATAAATGGGCTTCTAAAGATGGACAATTTTATTTTACACATAGTGGATGTTTCCATGAGTTTGATTTCATGGATTTATTTTGCCATGAAATCGAACTCACGGAAACATCCACTATGTGTAAAATCAAATTGTCCATCTTTAGAAGCCCATTTCTCCATCTGAAGCTTCATGCGTTGTTATGCCATGAAGTTGTCATTATAGAACTCATCATCGCTGCCCAGTGTCACCAACTCTAGGAGATTCGCATTCGATGTAAAAAATGTATTAAAGTTCACTTATGACTTCAAGCCCTGATAGTTTGTCAACACTAGAGTCTTTCGCCGCAGGTCAAGACATGGAATCAGTTTCTGGTATTTACCACGCCACCCAGCGTCGGGGACAGATCTCTAAATTAGTCAAACTAGAAAATATGATAAGATAATATGAGAACTTGAGAACAAGTGAACTTGGGCAGAGAGGGACAGAAGGGTGCAGGGATGAACCGAATGGTTATTATGTTGACAGGGATTCTCTAGTGGTAGGGATTAGCCCCAACGGGGGACTGGGTGTACGGTTGGGGATCACCCAATCCCTGGGTGGATTCATTCCTCTAGGGGATTAATTCCACAGGAACCGAACAAGGCCAAAGGGTTGTAGTTACCTGACAACAACGGTAAAGACCGCGAAGATCTGAGCTGGGCACCGGTCCGGCGAGGATATAGTCGCCGTGCTGGTGGGAGGATATGATCGTCGTGCTGTTGCGAGGACGAACCAGCTGAAGCGCCGCCGTGCTGGTGCGAGGACGAACTAGCTGAAGCGCCGCCGTGCTGGTGCGAGGACGAACCAGCTGAAGCGCCGCCGTGCTGGTGCGAGGACGAACCAGCTGGAGCGCAACCGCCGTGCTGGTGCGAGGACGAACCAGCTGGAGCGCAACCGCCGTGCTGGTGCGAGGACGAACCAGCTGGAGCGCAATCCTCCATTTCTTGGGGGAGGCCCGGAGAGAGTAATTTGGGGAGGGGGGGGGAGCTTTGAATCCGGTGGCTGTGGTCAGTGACTCAAGAGGAGCGGCCTCATAGGGGTGGTGGGTGGTAGCCTCGTAGGGGTGGTGGGTGGAGGCAGACGAGGCAGGGGCAGATGAGAGCAATTTATTTTAGAAGCGGTAAATGCTCTCTGCAATCCTCCTTGGCCTCCTCCGCAAAATGGATGTGGGACTCCTGCCGGCGACATGCTAGAAAAACTCATAAACGGACATCCGTGGACAGCAGGAAAATTAGTCGGGACTTGCGGGCTGACTGTTGTACCCATATAACCCGCATAATCGTTCAGCTTGTTTTCTCGAACAGCGGTCACCGCCACAGTTAGGGTGAATGGAATGGAACCGTTCCGCACCCATAGCCCGTTCTTGCGTTCGGTTGAAAAGTGGAATGGAATGAGATGGTTCCCAGAAAGGGAATATACCCCTCAGATCCGGAACGGACCCATCCCACGGAATCGGCCGGACGAGGTGGAACGGGTGATAATTAATCGAGTTTAGAAACAGATTAATCAAGTTTAGGAATAATTAATCGAGTTTAGGAATAATTAATCAAAGTTTAGTAATAATTAATCAAGATTTATAAATAATTATTTGAGTTTAGAAACAAAACCGTTCCATTCCATTCCACCCCATTCTAAAACCGAACACACGAATGGAATGGTTCCATGATATTTACTCGGAGCATGAATGATCCAAGTAGAACATTATTTTTCTTATTTGCATTGGGTTGAGAAAATTATATGTTGTATGCTTCCGTTCTTTTTTGGGTCAACAACATTTGTCGTCCCTAGAATGTCAATTGAACCACAATCTGAAATATATAATCATGCATCATAATATCAGCATGATTTCATTGAAGTCCAGTGGCCCATCAGGAAGTATCTGAAGGTAATGCATGGTGCCAACAGAGTATACCTTGACAGTCTTCCACAAGAGCTATGTGGAAGGGGTTCCCTTCCAGCCGCGGCCGTCGCCGGAGGGGCAGATCAACCAGCGGATGTCTGGGAAGTCGCCGGTAACATACCGCAACCTTCCATTGGACTACGAGCCAGCCAAGTCCTGCAATTGTGAAGGCGAGCCGAAGGCCGGACTATTCATTTCGTGGAAAACTTACCCGGGGAGGAGGTACTTCTGGTGCATGCGCCGTCCAGTAAGTTTTTTTCCCCTTGATCTTTGTTGATTCTGGTCAAAACAAATTGTCTAATATGTTTTTTTTTGCATTAGACGGACTGAGGGAGATGCAAATTTTTTCAATGGTACGATCCTCCTTTTCCTCAGTATGTCACAAATTTGCTGGGGGACCTGTGCAACAAGATTGATAAACTGGAGGCTGAACTGGAGGCTGCAAAAGCTGCACTCAACAAAAACTCTGTGGAAGACATGATGAAGCACATGCATTTGAAGTGAAGTAATTGTACCTGTGCTCTAAGACATCACTCCGTTACTTTGTGCTGTAATGTTAGGCTTTAATAATGTTTGGGAGGCTCGGGATCATGGCCTGGCCTTGCCCGTGTCTGTTGACTCATGCGTCTAGCGTGTTATGTGCGAATGATGCAAAGTCTGATGCACTGGTTAATGTAAGGACATATGGTAATATGCTTTAGTTTGAACTCCTCGTTTATGTGCTTTTGCTGGCCCCAAAATTGGTGTGTATTTTGCAATGCACAATCTGTGATATGTGCAGCCTCCCCATAGAACTGGTGTTTCTATGCAAATAATTTCTCCTCGCTGGGAAGTACTTCTATTTCTACCTAGCCCCGTATCTGAAGGTAATGCATGGTGCCAACAGAGTATAGAGCTAATCCAAGTGATCTAGTTATTTGTGTTATCATAACTGGCCTAGACAATAGGCTTTTGCTAGTAAATATTTATTACTGAATTAGAATTTGCAAGTTGTTAGGATACCTGAAACAACGGGCTGCACTCTTTAGTATACATACAAATAAAATTAGGTCAGTTAGTATGAAATTTTGAATTGGTAAGGGTAGATTTGGAGAGCTTACACTACGTACATGGACAAGTTCAGTTGCAATATCTGCATCGGGTTTATTCAAATTGACTATCTCTTTGAGGTCCAAGGTTTCATCGGATTCACATTTCACAATCCTTGTCTTGAAATGATCTTGGTGTGATTCATCTCCAGGTAGATTCGTCTGCAGTAATAATGAAAAATCTAAGGAACGCATAGAAAGAAGGGAAGTAAAATGAATAGAGGCTAGGTCTGGCGACAAGCACTCCTCAACATCGGCAAAATGATCAAATTCTTACAGTTGAACCTGCGACGACTGCGTAGACGTTCTCGGGAGAAGTGCACGTCCCTGAAATACTGAAACCGGAAATATTTTCAAATCGTTTTGGTCCGTTACGATGGAAAACGTGTAACGGGGCGAGGTCTTCCCGATGTCGGGGAAACGTGAAACCGGGAAACGATGGAAAACATGTAATTCACGAAATCTTGTAATACTTCCAAGGGCTTATGAAATACTGAAATATTTTCAATTCGTATGAAATACTGAAACCGGAAATATTTTCATATCGTTTTGGTCCGTTACGATGGAAAACGTGTAACGGGGCGAGGTCTTCCCAATGTCGGGGAAACGTGAAACCGGGAACAGCCTACACGTGCGTCACGGTGGAAACATGCCAAAACGATGGTCCGTTACGATGGAAAAGGTGTAACGGGGCGAGGTCTTCCCGATGTCGGGGAAACGTGAAACCGGGAACAACCTAAACGTGCGTTACGGTGGAAACAGGCCAAAACGATGGTCCGTTACGATGGAAAACGTGTAACGGGGCGAGGTCTTCCCGATGTCGGGGAAACATGAAACCGGGAACAACCTACACATGCGTCACAGTGGAAACAGGCCAAAACGATGGTCTGTTACGATGGAAAACGTGTAACAGGGCGAGGTCTTCCACGTTTTCCATCGTAACGGACCGTCGAGCAAGTTTAACTTTGCAACTGTATTCAATCAATATGCTTTATTCACTGTTTTTATTCTTGCATATTGAAACACAAATAATGTACTCTCTCCGTCCTAAAATAAGTGTCTCAACTTTGTCAAAAAGTGGATGTATCTAGACTTATTCATGTCCAAGATACATCCACTTTTTGTCAAACTTGAGACAGTTATTTTGGGACGAAGGGAGTAATTCTTTCCGCGCTGTAACAATTATAGGGGAATTTTATGTTACCATCCCTGATATATATGTTTCTATTGCTTTGTATTTCTTTATTGTTCAACTTTACATAATTAACTAGAATTTCAAGTGCAACGCTTTGTTTTGGTAAAAAAAATTACGGTCGGATATTTCATGCTATGTTGCATTTTCCCCAGAAGTTCATGGCACCACCGCCACTATCCCTCGGCTCGCTGCCGGCACTCCTGGGCAAACCACTCCCGAACGGGCTCATTGTGGAGATCCTCCTCCGCCTCCCTCCGGACAACCCAGCGTGCCTCCTCCGTTCATCTCTCGTTTGCAAGCTCTGGAGAACGCTCATCCTCCACCATAGCTTCTACGACAAGATACACTAGCTCCACAACGCCGATGACAAGTGGAGGCGGTGGTTTTCCACGGTTGAAGATGGGCCCGCGGATACGGGGCGAATTGAAGCGTGCAACCTAGCTAGGTGGGACCAGGTTTCCACCAGAAGCATGTTGGAGCTGCAAGCGTGATCTATAGGTGCTCAGGAGCACGGCCTTGGCAGCCCTGGCGGCGACCAGTGCAGGGGGGGAGATCAGCCAGGGGACGAGGGGGTGAGCATGAGCAGTTGGCGAAGCTAGCATTGCTCACCGTGAGCACGCAGGCAACGGCAGGGGGCTCAGGGGAGGTCCAGTGATGGCGAATCGATGTTGCGTTCGCCGGTGGCCGTGGCGGCGGAAGCAGGCTGATGGCGAGGCCATGAAGTCCATTGGCGGATGAGGAGGCCAGTCTTGGTTTTCTCCAACTTAAGACACCCAGGAGGTCCAGCGGCGGCGCCACCGGCAGCATCTCGCCGACCTCAGAGCCCAGATGGTTGAGCGTGAGCGTTACTTGATCCTCGGTGTCGCTAGGTGCTGACGGGTGCACGTCTCCATCAACCCATTGCTGGGTAGCGTCTTTGGTGTTGTGGCCTCGTGGGGACGAGGCATCAACGTCTCGGTCGGAGAGTAGGAGTGTTCAATGGCGTGTTCCTGAAGGTCAACAAGACCAAGCATGAGCAGTTGGCGAAGCTAGCATTGCTCACCGTGAGCACGCACGCAATGGCAGGGGGCTCAGGGGAGGTCCGGTGATGGCGAATCGATGTTGCGTTCGCCGGTGGCCGTGGCGGGGGAAGTAGGCTGATGGCGAGGCCAGGAAGTCCATTGGCGGATGAGGAGGTCAGTCTTGGTTTTCTACAACTTAAGACACCCAGGAGGTCTAGCGGCAGCGCCACCGGCAGCATCTCGCCGACCTTGGAGCCCAGATGGTTGAGCGCGAGCATTACTTGATCCCCGATGTCGCTAGGTGGTGACAGGCGCAAGTCTACATCAACCCATTGTTGGGTAGCGTCTTTGGTGTTGTGGCCTCGTGGGGACGAGGCATCAACGTCCCGGTCGGAGAGTAGGAGTGTTCAATGGCGTGTTCCTGAAGGTCAACAAGACCACCATTAACATGAGCCTGGTCCTGGTTCCCTCTTATTATGAACCTGGTTCCCTCTTGGTCCTGGTTCCCTCTTATTATAAACCTGGTTCCCTCCTGGTCCTTGTCTACCAGGTTCACTTCTCCATGACCCGTTCATCTGTTCACGCGCGCACGGCCGCCAAGCAGTAGAGCCTGGTGAAGTACTCGGGATCGCCAGAGTTCACTGGTATGTTAGCAGGGAGATAGCTAATCAAGGAAGGAAAATCGGGAGGATTATATTTATATAGCTTATTACCTGGCTTGGCAGAGGAATAGTATCGGAAGATGGAGGGTAATCAAGGGGGTCACACAATACTGCGAGATATCTAATCAAGGAAGGAAAATGGGGAGGAATAGCATTGGATGCCATAGCTTGCCAGCGAGCTCCACCACTCTGCAAGCCACCACCATCCGGCTATGTGTAAAACCAAAATCGGCATGATTCCCCATGCATGCTCGATCACGGTTCATACGCGAATGAAGGAAGGGATCAGTCCGTCCCGTTGTACTCGATCACGCAATGGCGCAAGAGACAGAGAGCGTGACATCCAAACACTACATTACGTAGTAAAATTTGAGGCTTTCAACCGTGTCTTCAACAGTGCCTTTTATCGACAGGGGCGGACCGAGGGGTGGTGCATCGGAGTTAATGCTGCTAAAATAAAACACCCACACTCCCAAACCAAAACCCCCAACTTCGGAGCCTGTTGCCGCGCCGAGGAAGTGCACGTCCCTGGAATAGAGTTTCTGGCTGAGATTGGTGGAAGGATGGGCGGCGGGATGGTGGTCCTCGGAGGAGGAGGGCGGGATTGGGGGTTGGACAAAGGAAGATCAATTACGCCTAGCCTTCATAAATAGCCCGACCGTTTGCCTCTACCAGTACCTACATGGACCCAGAATATCTTGCCTCTGGGAAGATGACGCCTCACTCAGATGTTTACTCTTTTGGAATTGTCATCTTGCGCCTTTTAACTGGAAAGTCTTCCGTTGGTTAAAGAAGATTGTGGAAGATGCGATGAAGCAAGGTGACTTGAATTCTGTAGTTGATACCTCAGCCGGAGAGTGGCCTGATGTGCACCACATATATCAGTTAGCAGACCTTGCTCTCAGTTGCACTGAGCAAAGCAGCAGGTCTCGTCCTGTTCTTTCAGGCCAGCTCTGGACAGCGCTTGAGACCATGAACCTCTAGAGGCATCTTAAGCGTCGTCACAACACTTCTTTGACCTGTCATACTTTCTGCAGTACATTGGTTAAAATTTTCTTTTCTTCGTTCAGGTTAGATGAATCGCTGATTAATAAAAATCCGTCACATAACACATTGTTTATGAGCTCTCTTGTTTGTTATACATCGTTGACTGTCAGGCAAGCTGCACTATTTGATAATGTTTTTATGATTGTCCATCTAGGTTTATAGAAACAGATCTCAATGTCTTATCTTTCTTGGAGCTCTGCCCGGAGGTCTGGAAGATGCAGAAAAGTGTATTGAGCTGGATACTACCTATCTGATGGGTTATGTGTGTAAAGCCAAGGTTCAAGCGCTGATGCACGATTATGAAAGTGCTACGGCAACATACATAGAGGATTTGAAGTGTGATCCAACCAATCATCTTGTAGTTGATGGCTTGAGAGGTATCTTTCCAACCCTCTGTTTGCCTTCTTGATATTACGACACGAGCTGACCTTTCTATTTGTTGGCCTAGATGTATGGCATGCATTTACTGGTCAAATGAGATTAGTCCATAAAACGTCCAGGAAGAGTGGGACGTGAGAGTTCTATTCAGATCGCGAAAGGTTTATTTCAGGCTTTTGCCTCTCCAAACCCGCCTGGAAAACAGGAACTGAATTACCCCGCCTGCCGTTTAAGCCCGTTTAAATCCCACTTATCTTGGCCCAGTAGTTCAAGGCGGTTCTTTCCCCAGCGAAAATCAAGTATCGAGCCGTTTATTGGGCGCCTAGTCGACCTCCGTTCATCAGTTCAAGTACCACAGAGATACCCTCAGAGACGTGTCGACGGACGGGCGGAGGCGGCGAAGCGGGACAAGGAGGAGGCCGACAGCGACGTCCATCCTTTATTGGGCGCCCAGTCGACCTCCGTTCATCAGTTCAAGTACCACAGAGATATCCTCAGAGTCGTGTCGACGGACGGGCGGAGGCGGCGAAGCGGGACAAGGAGGAGGCCGGCAGCGACGTCCATCCTCCATTCTCATGTTCAGTGTCCAGTCGCCCCGCCCCCTGCGGGGTGGCGAGGTCGCCGACAGTGGCAGGGAGCTCCGCCGGGAGAACAAGGTGGCCGCACGCGCCAAGCACAAGCGGCGCGAGAGATGGAACCACCACCAAGAGGGAACCACGTTCATAATAAGAGATAACCTTGACCTTCAGGAACACGCCATTGAACACTCCTACTCTCCGACCGGGACGTTGATGCCTCGTCCCCACGAGGCCACAACACCAAAGACGCTACCCAGCAATGGGTTGATGTAGACGTGCGCCTGTCAGCACCTAGCGACATCAGGGATCAAGTAATGCTCGCGCTCAACCATCTGGGCTCCGAGGTCGGCGAGATGCTGCCGGTGGCGCCGCCGCTGGACCTCCTGGGTGTCTTAAGTTGTAGAAAACCAAGACTGACCTCCTCATCCGCCAATGGACTTCCTGGCCTCGCCATCAGCCTGCTTCCCCCGCCACGGCCACCGGCGAACGCAACATCGATTCGCCATCAACGGACCTCCCCTAAGATGGAACCACCACCAAGAGGGAACCACGTTCATAATAAGAGGGAACCAGGACCAAGAGGGAACCAGGTTTATAATAAGAGGGAACCACGACCAAGAGGGAACCAGGTTTATAATAAGAGGGAACCAGGACCAAGAGGGAACAAGGTTTATAATAAGAGGGAACAAGGACCAGGAGGGAACCAGGTTTATAATAAGAGGGAACCTGGATCAAGAGGGAACCAGGTTCATAATAAGAGGGAACCAGGACCAGGCTCATGTTAATGGTGGTCTTGTTGACCTTCAGGAACACACCATTGAACACTCCTACTCTCCGACCGGGACGTTGATGCCTCGTCCCCACGAGGCCACAACACCAAAGACGCTACCCAGCAATGAGTTGATGGAGACGTGCGCCTGTCAGCACCTAGCGACATCGGGGATCAAGTAACGCTCACGCTCAACCATCTGGGCTCCGAGGTCGGCGAGATGCTACCGGTGGCGCCGCCGCTGGACCTCCTGGGTGTCTTAAGTTGGAGAAAACCAAGACTGACCTCCTCATCCGCCAATGGACTTCCTGGCCTCTCCATCAGCCTGCTTCCCCCGCCACCGCCACCGGCGAATGCAACATCGATTCGCCATCACCGGACCTCCCCTAAGAGGGAACCACCACCAAGAGGGAACCACATTCATAATAAGAGGGAACCAGGACCAAGAGGGAACCAGGTTTATAATAAGAGGGAACCACGACCAAGAGGGAACCAGGTTTATAATAAGAAGGAACCAGGACCAAGAGGGAACAAGGTTTATAATAAGAGGGAACAAGGACCAGGAGGGAACCAGGTTTATAATAAGAGGGAACCAGGTTCATAATAAGAGGGAACCAGGACCAGGCTCATGTTAATGGTGGTCTTGTTGACCTTTAGGAACACACCATTGAACACTCCTACTCTCCGACCGGGACGTTGATGCCTCGTCCCCACGAGGCCACAACACCAAAGACGCTACCCAGCAATTGGTTGATGGAGACATGCGCTTGTCAGCACCTAGCTACATCGGGGATCAAGTAACGCTCGCGCTCAACCATCTGGGCTCCGAGGTCGGCGAGATGCTGCCGGTGGCGCCGCCGCTGGACCTCCTGGGTGTCTTAAGTTGGAGAAAACCAAGACTGACCTCCTCATCCGCCAATGGACTTCGTGGCCTCGCCATCAGCCTGCTTCCCCCGCCACGGCCATCGGCGAACGCAACATCGATTCGCCATCACCGGACCTCCCCTAAGATGGAACCACCACCAAGAGGGAACCACGTTCATAATAAGAGGGAACTAGGACCAAGAGGGAACCAGGTTTATAATAAGAGGGAACCACGACCAAGAGGGAACCAGGACCAAGAGGGAACAAGGTTTATAATAAGAGCGAACAAGGACCAGGAGGAAACCAGGTTTATAATAAGAGGGAACCAGGACCAAGAGGGAACCAGGACCAGGCTCATGTTAATGGTGGTCTTGTTGACCTTCAGGAACACGCCATTGAACACTCCTACTCTCCGACCGGGACGTTGATGCCTCGTCCCCACAAGGACACAACACCAAAGACGCTACCCACCAATGGGTTGATCACCTAGAGACATCGGGGATCAAGTAACGCTCGCGCTCAACCATCTGGGCTCCGAGGTCGGCGAGATGCTGCCGGTGGCGCCGCCGCTGGACCTCCTGGGTGTCTTAAGTTGGAGAAAACCAAGACTGACCTCCTCATCCGCCAATGGACTTCCTGGCCTCGCCATCAGCCTGTTTCCCCCTCCATGGCCACCGGCGAACGCAACATTGATTCGCCATCACCGGACCTCCCCTAAGAGGGAACCACCACCAAGAGAGAACCACGTTCATAATAAGAGGGAACCAGGACCAAGAGGGAACCAGGTTTATAATAAGAGGGAACCACGACCAAGAGGGAACCAGGTTTATAATAAGAGGGAACCAAGACCAAGAGGGAACAAGGTTTATAATAAGAGGGAACCAGGACCAGGAGGGAACCAAGTTTATAATAAGAGGGAACCAGGACCAAGAGGGAACCAGGTTCATAATAAGAGGGAACCAGGACCAGGCGCGTGTTAATGGTGGTCTTGTTGACCTTCAGGAACACGCCATTGAACACTCCTACTCTCCGACCGGGACGTTGATGCCTCGTCCCCACGAGGCCACAACACCAAAGACGCTACCCAGCAATGGGTTGATGGAGACGTGCGCCTGTCAGCACCTAGCGACATCGGGGATCAAGTAACGCTCGCGCTCAACCAACTAGGCTCCGAGGTCGGCGAGATGCTGCCGGTGGCGCCGCCGCTGGACCTCCTGGGTGTCTTAAGTTGGAGAAAACCAAGACTGACCTCCTCATCCGCCAATGGACTTCCTGGCCTCGCCATCAGCCTGCTTCCCCCGCCACAGCCATCGGCGAACGCAACATCGATTCGCCATCACCGGACCTCCCCTAAGAGGGTACCACCACCAAGAGGGAACCACGTTCATAATAAGAGGGAACCAGGTCCAAGAGGGAACCAGGTTTATAATAAGAGGGAACCACGACCAAGAGGGAACCAGGTTTATAATAAGAGGGAACCAGGACCAAGAGGGAACAAGGTTTATAATAAGAGGGAACAAGGACCAGGAGGGAACCAGTTTTATAATAAGAGCGAACCAGGACCAAGAGGGAACCAGGTTCATAATAAGAGGGAACCAGGTTCATAATAAGAGGGAACCAGGTTCACAATAAGAGGGAACCAGGACCAGGCTCATGTTAATGGTGGTCTTGTTGACCTTCAGGAACACGCCATTGAACACTCCTACTCTCCGACCGGGACGTTGATGCCTCGTCCCCACGAGGCCACAACACCAAAGACGCTACCCAGCAATGGGTTGATGGAGGCGTGCGCCTGTAAGCACCTAGCGACATCGGGGATCAAGTAATGCTCGTGCTCAACCATCTGGGCTCCGAGGTCGGCGAGATGCTGCCGGTGGCGCCGCCGCTGGACCTCCTGGGTGTCTTAAGTTGTAGAAAACCAAGACTGACCTCCTCATCCGCCAATGGACTTCCTGGCCTCGCCATCAACCTGCTTCCCCCGCCACGGCCACCGGCGAACGCAACATCGATTCGCCATCAACGGACCTCCCCTAAGAGGGTACCACCACCAAGAGGGAACCAGGACCAAGAGGGAACCAGGTTTATAATAAGAGGGAACCACGACCAAGAGGGAACCAGGTTTATAATAAGAGGGAACCAGGACCAAGAGGGAACCAGGTTCATAATAAGAGGGAACCAGGACCAGGCTCATGTTAATGGTGGTCTTGTTGACCTTCAGGAACACACAATTGAACACTCCTACTCTCCGACCGGGACGTTGATGCCTCGTCCCCACGAGGCCACAACACCAAAGACGCTACCCAGCAATGGGTTGATTGAGACATGCGCCTGTCAGCACCTAGCGACATCGGGGATCAAGTAACGCTCGCGCTCAACCATCTGGGATACGAGGTCGGCGAGATGCTGCCGGTGGCGCCGCCACTGGACCTCCTGGGTGTCTTAAGTTGGAGAAAACCAAGACTGACCTCCTCATCCGCCAATGGACTTCGTGGCCTCGCCATCAGCCTGCTTCCCCCGCCACGGCCACCGGCGAACGCAACATCGATTCGCCATCACCGGACCTCCCCTAAGATGGAACCACCACCAAGAGGGAACCACGTTCATAATAACAGGGAACCTTGACCTTCAGGAACACGCCATTGAACACTCCTACTCTCCGACCGGGACGTTGATGCCTCGTCCCCACGAGGCCACAACACCAAAGACGCTACCCAGCAATGGGTTGATGGAGACGTGCGCCTGTCAGCACCTAGCGACGTCGGGGATCAAGTAACGCTCACGCTCAACCATCTGGGCTCCGAGGTCGGCGAGATGCTACCGGTGGCGCCGCCGCTGGACCTCCTGGATGTCTTAAGTTGGAGAAAACCAAGACTGGCCTCCTCATCCGCCAATGGACTTCCTGGCCTCTACATCAGCCTGCTTCCCCCGCCACCGCCACCGGCGAATGCAACATCGATTCGCCATCACCAGACCTCCCCTAAGAGGGAACCATCACCAAGAGGGAACCACGTTCATAATAAGAGGGAACCAGGACCAAGAGGGAACCAGGTTTATAATAAGAGTGAACCAAGCCCAAGAGGGAACCAGGTTTATAATAAGAAGGAACCAGGACCAAGAGGGACAAGGTTTATAATAAGAGGGAACAAGGACCAGGAGGGAACCAGGTTTATAATAAGAGGGAACCAGGACCAAGAGGGAACCAGGTTCATAATAAGAGGGAACCAGGACCAGGCTCATGTTAATGGTGGTCTTGTTGACCTTCAGGAACACGCCATTGAACACTCCTACTCTCCGACCGGGACGTTGATGCCTCGTCCCCACGAGGCCACAACACCAAAGACGCTACCCAGCAATGGGTTGATTGAGACATGCGCCTGTCAGCACCTAGCGACATCGGGGATCAAGTAACGCTCGCGCTCAACCATCTGGGATACGAGGTCGGCGAGATGCTGCCGGTGGTGCCGCCACTGGACCTCCTGGGTGTCTTAAGTTGGAGAAAACCAAGACTGACCTCCTCATCCGCCAATGGACTTCGTGGCCTCGCCATCAGCCTGCTTCCCCCGCCACGGCCACCGGCGAACGCAACATCGATTCGCCATCACCGGACCTCCCCTAAGATGGAACCACCACCAAGAGGGAACCACGTTCATAATAACAGGGAACCTTGACCTTCAGGAACACGCCATTGAACACTCCTACTCTCCGACCGGGACGTTGATGCCTCGTCCCCACGAGGCCACAACACCAAAGACGCTACCCTGCAATGGGTTGATGTAGACGTGCGCCTGTCAGCACCTAGCGACATCGGGGATCAAGTAATGCTCGCGCTCAACCATCTGGGCTCCGAGGTCGGCGAGATGCTGCCGGTGGCGCCGCCGCTGGACCTCCTGGGTGTCTTAAGTTGTAGAAAACCAAGACTGACCTCCTCATCCGCCAATGGACTTCCTGGCCTCGCCATCAGCCTGCTTCCCCCGCCACGGCCACCGGCGAACGCAACATCGATTCCCCATCAACGGACCTCCCCTGAGCCCCCTGCCATTGCGTGCGTGCTCACGGTGAGCAATGCTAGCTTCGCCAACTGCTCATGCTTGGTCTTGTTGACCTTCAGGAGCACGCCATTGAACACTCCTACTCTCCGACCGGGACGTTGATGCCTCGCCCCCACGAGGCCACAACACCAAAGACGCTACCCAGCAATGGGTTGATGGAGACGTGCACCCATCAGCACCTAGCGACAGCGAGGATCAAGTAACGCTCACGCTCAACCATCTGGGCTCCGAGGTCGGCGAGATGCTGCCGGTGGTGCCGCCGCTGGACCTCCTGGGTGTCTTAAGTTGGAGAAAACCAAGACTGACCTCCTCATCCGCCAAGGACTTCCTGGCCTCGCCATCAGCCTGCTTCCCCCGCCACGGCCACCGGCGAACGCAACATCGATTCGCCATCACCGGACCTCCCCTGAGCCCCCTGCCGTTGCCTGCGTGCTCACGGTGAGCAATGCTAGCTTCGCCAACTGCTCTTGCTCACCCCCTCGTCCCCTGGCTGATCTCCCCCCCTGCACTGGTAACCGCCAGGGCTGCCAAGGCCGTGCTCCTGAGCACCTATAGATCACGCTTGCAGCTCCAACATGCTTCTGGTGGAAACCTCATCCCACCTAGCTAGGTTGCACGCTTCAATTCGCCCCGTATCCGCGGGCCCATCTTCAACCGTGGAAAACCGCCGCCTCCACTTGTCATCGGCGTTGTGGAGCTAGTGTATCTTGTCATAGAAGCTATGGTGGAGGATGAGCGTTCTCCAGAGCTTGCAAACGAGAGATGAGCGGAGCAGGCACGCTGGGTTGTCCGGAGGGAGGCGGAGGAGGATCTCCACAGCGACGGAGTGCAAATGCCGAGGCGGCAAAATGAGGAACTGGCATTGTCCCTCAGGAAATGGCTCTAACGTTGGTGTTTCAGCATGGGGAGTTAGTCAGTCATTGAAGGGGCTATTCCAGACCGAGGGAACACGCAGCGACACACCGCCTCCCGTTCACTGGATACGATGGCCTCCGCCTCCGAGGACGAGCTCACCCATCTCTTGAGTGAGGAGCTCCTGCATTGCCTTTCCAATTGTAGGGATGAGTTAGTGGCAGGAGGTCACGCGAGCCCCACACCCATTGTATCCGACGGCGGGGAGGCGGTGTGCCGATGCGTATTCCTCATCTTCCTCCTCGCAGCCCCCGCTGCCCTCTCCTTGGGAGGCGGTGCGCTGCTGCGCGCTGCCTCGGTAAGTGTTCCTGTAAAGAAGGCATCTTTTTCATTTAGGGAAGTTAGCAGCCACACACCAACCACTGAGCAACACTGTCTTTAGCTTGCGAAAGGCACAAGTCCTTGCTGAAAGTCTTAACAAAGTGCACATGAGTAAAGAACAACAAGTCATAACTTCACAAGTCAGGATTTAACAATAAAGTGAAATATATGATTTGTAAAAACATGCCCTCCATATTCTCTCTACTCTTGCATAAGAGATCATGTGTACAAAATTTTAGTTGATTTGGAGGAGATCAAAAAATCACTTGCTTACAAAAACTGGTTTAAGTCAGACCAAACGGTCCGTTTGTAATTTCGTGATTTTCTTGATCTTCTTAAAATTAACCCAAATTTGTTGTACATGGTGGCATGTAGGGAAAACAAAGGATTACAAAACAATTTTTCCCTACATGCCACCAAGTACAACAAATTTAGAAGGTGAAGGAGAATTAGGGGGAAGGGCGTTACGCACAGTCGGTCTGAAAGGTCTGGAAAGTCCCATACCACGCAGTGGCGAAACGCTCTGGGAGCTTCACCTCCTGATCAAAATCATCTGCGTCCAGACAGACCGGGTCCTAGAGGAAGATGTGGAGCTCAACGGTCGTACTGAGCCTTCCTCCACTGTTTCAATCAATCTGGTAGTAGTCCAAGCGTCGGACCTGGACGAGACGTATCAAATACGCAAGCAATTTAGCATACCAACACAGGCGCAAATGCATCCTCGTTGAGTTCCAATGCACAGCCTACATTAATTGAGCGGCTTGACCAGTGAACCAATTGCATAGGTACGCCGCAGCGCCCAGTATACGACCAATCGTCCTGCAAACATACTTGCATGCAATATTTACCTCAATCTAACAATTGGCCAGTTCTTGCGTTGTTTTGAAAACTTTATTTCCTGGCTCGGGAGAAGTGCACGTCCCTGGAGTAGAGTTCCTGGCCGAGATAGTTCACCACGTGCTCCGGCCTCCCTAACGACGTTGGCCTCTGGTTCTCCGTCGTCAGGGGCTTCTTCTGCGAGGCGCTCATCGGGCAGAAGAAGGCAGCTCTGACGGTGGTGTGGTTGATCGGCAGTGGGTTTGAGTTGCTCGCAGAGCTTGCGCACTGTTTCTCTGAAGACTGAAGCTGAGAGTCTCTCTACGACGCTGCTGCTGACGGCTCCTCCTCCCCTCCGCCGCCGCCTCCCAAATCGGACGGGGATGACGTGGTCGATGTCTCCAGCTCTAACGACGAGGCGGCGACCACGACGGTGGTCAGGAGGGAGGTCAAGGTGGATAAATTGCAGATCCCACCTCCAGCAGTCGCGTCCGCCTTAGCCACCAATTATGGAAGCCAGGAGGAGGAGACCGGCAACAAGGGAAAGAAAACCACGGCAGGAGCTTATGGTGTCGACGGTCGAAATTTGAAAAGCGGACGTTCCCCTCTCACCCTTCCCCATTTGCTTCCGCTGCCGCCCTCCTCCTTCTTCTTCATCCCCTCGCGGCCTCGCCTCACCCCAGGCTCAGACGCCATCCAATCCCAACAACCCCAGGCCCGGGCCGTGGGAGCCCGCGCCGATGCCCTGCGCCCTCGGGCTGACGACGTCGACGGCCTGGAGGACTCCGACGGCTCCTACGACGCCGCTGCTGACGGCTCCTCCTCCTCCCCTCCGCCGCTGCCTCTCAAATCGGACGGGGATGACGTGGTCGACGTGTCCAGCTCTGACAACGAGGCGGCGACCACGGCGGTGGTCAGGAGGAAGGTCAAGGTGGTGAAATTGCAGGTCCCACCTCTAGCAGTCGCGTCCGCCTTAGCCAGCAATCGTGGCAGCCAAGGTCGGCTGGTGACGAGGGGGTGACCCCACGACTCCTATTGATGCATGCTAGCAGCGCTAGGACACTTGCCTTTGAAAGCGATGAATTCAGAACCATCTGCTTATCAACCCAGTCTTCTGGGATGCCGCCTCCAATCTTGTTATCAACCCAGTCTTCTCTAACTCTTCGTGACACCGCCCACATGTTCCTAGATGGCACCGACATGGGGAGTCCTCGACTGATAAGGAAGGTGCAAGGACTTGCCGTACAAGTTAGGGTTAATCTATCTGTAATTGTAGATTGATTCCCCGAGACCTGGCCTGCTATATAAAGGCCAGGAGGGGCGGCGCATAGAGGACGAAACCATACACCACTTGTAACCCTAGCCAGGAACGCATCTGCCCTGGCGTCCTTGTAACCTCTCCACAATCAATATATCGAGCAGGAAGTGTGTCCTCCTGTTTGCCGACGAGTCTATCGTCCAACCTGTGCCTTCTCCAACTAACCCAGGGTCCCTGACCATGGGATTTGCCGGGGTTGATCCCCGACAATTGGTGCCGTCTGTGGGAACCGCGCAGGTTGGAATTACGATCTCGGCGGTCCCGTCTTCAGCAAACCGCAACTCAAGAGCAAGGATCAGATCCAATCTACTCGAAGGATTCAATGTTACGGCGAGCATCTTCGCTGCCCCAGCAGTCTCAACCAGGCCTCAACCGCGTCAGATCCAGCACAACGGAAGCAGCCTGACACGGCGTCGAGAGCGAAGAATTCGGCGATCCAGGAGGGTTGCAAGGAACCCCTACGCTGGAGTCCCACTCGGAGAGCCGCGACACGCAGCAGGGGACCCGCAGGCCCTTCAACGGACCGCCACCACCCGAGCACCCGCCGAGCGTCACGATAACGGCTACGAGTCCGACACAAGCAGCCGAGAGTGTCTTGTTGTCTTGCTGTGTACACGGTCTTCGTCAGTGGGTGTCTTGTTGTCCTCTTGTTGTCGTTCATGGACCCAGTTGCCTCTTGGGTGTCTCGTTGTCCTCGTCGTTAATTCAGTTGCCTTTGTCTGTCTCGTTATCCTCCTCATGCAAGACTCCAAATGGTCCACGCTTCCTCCCGAACTCGTCCGCCTCGTTGTCGATGCCTTACTCGGCACTAACGACCTCGACTGCTACATCCACCTCCGCGCCATCTGCCCGGGCTGGCGCGCCGCCACCGACGACCCCACGACCAAGAACCAACGCTTCGACTCCCGCTTCCACCCGCGCCATTGGGTTGTGCTCGACGAGGACTTCCAGACCCAACAAGAAGAGATGCTCCTGCTAAACGCCCACACCGGCCGCTTCCTCCAAAGAAAGTTCCCGGTGCTCAGCGACCACTACGTCGTTGCCGCCACTCGCAATGGCTACTTGGTCCTGGCGACCAAAAGCCCTCCTCACGTGGCCAGACTCCTCAACCCTCTCACCGGTATGGTCATCACTTTCAAGGCCCCCGTGCCTCCCAAGGTGAAATCTGCTATTGTGAAATTCGATGGAAGCTCTTTGGTTTATCTCATGTTGTTCTGCGAGTCACCTCCTATGATTCACTCGGCCAATCTTCACTGTGAGAGCTTCTGTGACTACGAGCTTCCTCGGGAATCAGCTGAAGATCGTTGGCGATCACTGGTCGGAGGTAGTGTCTACCAAGACACAATAGGGCTGGACACCGAGATTTGTTTTGTCAGGTACTCCTCGCTGCCACCTATTGATCTTGCCGAGCTTTTCCACGGGCGTCCTCCAAATACACCAGGCATCCTCAAGTATTTACAGAAGTGTTATAATGCAGTGCGTTTGGATGGAGAGATGTTGTCCCTCGTACTTGGTCACGGGGCCTTTGTTTTTAACTATTTCGTCATAGTGGATAAGCTTGTGGCTTTGGATAGCATCAGCAACTATGCCATCGTCGTTGGTAATCAGAGGTGCCTGGCTGTGGATGCTAACAAGATCCCAGGCATCGAGGCAAACTGCCTCTACTACACTGAAATTCTGGGGTCGTCTGCTCACATCTGCAAGTGCAACATCAAGGACAGGAAATCGGGTGAGAGGATATCTGAAGTTGCCGAATTCGTGAAGCAGGAGAAGAAGTTCCTAAGACACTTGCTCACACTTGTTTGAGCAAGTGTTGCTCTGAACTTCCTGTGTTGTTGACTTTGTTGTCTTTATTAATTCGAAGCCATGAATGCTTTAAGCTGAAATAGCACCTATCAGCTTAACCAAAATCGTTTATATTCCATTTTACTAGTGGTATCACTTGTCTGCTTGGTTTTGGCCGCAACTATGCAGCCCCGACTTCTGGTAGTAATGGCAATTTGATTCTCGAAGCACTGCTTCTGCTTAGCATTGCCCAGTTAGTTGTTCTGATCCCCACACTGAATCACCATGCTTAATTAGTGGTGCATAAATAACTATGATTGTATTCTTTTTTACCAAAATTTTGTAAGCATGGAGCATCCAATTTTTTTGAGGTTACCCCTGTCCGCCCACACGAGCGGCCTCTCCCGCCGCTGGCGCGGCCTCTGGAGGGATCTTCCTGAGCTCTCCTTCGGCGCCCTGTCAGCCGACGCGGTCGAGGCAGCCCTCGTCCAGGTCACCCGCTTGTCTCTGTCCTTCCTCAACATAGACATCCCTGTTGAGAACAGTGTTACGGACCAATGGACTTCCTGGCCTCGCCATCAGCCAGTTTCCCCCGCCACGGCCATCGGCGAACGCAACATCGATTCGCCATCACCGGACCTCCCCTAAGAGGGAACCACCACCAAGAGAGAACCACGTTCATAATAAGAGGGAACCAGGACCAAGAGGGAACCAGGTTTATAATAAGAGGGAACCACGACCAAGAGGGAACCAGGTTTATAATAAGAGGGAACCAGGACCAAGAGGGGGAACCAGGACCAGGCTCATGTTAATGGTGGTCTTGTTGACCTTCAGGAACACGCCATTGAACACTCCTACTCTCCGACTGGGACGTTGATGCCTCGTCCCCACGAGGCCACAACACCAAAGACGATACCCAGCAATGGGTTGATGGAGACGTGCGCCTGTCAGCACCTAGCGACATCGGGGATCAAGTAACGCTCGCGCTCAACCATCTGGGCTCCGAGGTCGGCGAGATGTTGCCGGTGGCGCCGCCGCTGGACCTCCTGAGTGTCTTAAGTTGGAGAAAACCAAGACTGACCTCCTCATCCGCCAATGGACTTCCTGGCCTCGCCATCAGCCTGTTTCCCCCGCCACGGCCACCGGCGAACGCAACATCAATTCGCCATCACCGGACCTCCCCTAAGAGGGAACGACCACCAAGAGAGAACCACGTTCATAATAAGAGGGAACCAGGACCAAGAGGGAACCAGGTTTATAATAAGAGGGAACCACGACCAAGAAGGAACCAGGTTTATAATAAGAGGGAACCAGGACCAAGAGGGAACCAGGACCAGGAGGGAACCAGGTTTATAATAAGAGGGAACCAGGACCAAGAGGGAACCAGGTTCATAATAAGAGGGAACCAGGACCAGGCTCATGTTAATGGTGGTCTTGTTGACCTTCAGGAACACGCCATTGAACACTCCTACTCTCCGACCGGGACGTTGATGCCTCGTCCCCACGAGGCCACAACACCAAAGACGCTACCCAGCAATGGGTTGATGGAGACGTGCGCCTGTCAGCACCTAGCGACATCGGGGATCAAGTAACGCTCGCGCTCAACCATCTGGGCTCCGAGGTCGGCGAGATGCTGCCGGTGGCGCCGCCGCTGGACCTCCTGGGTGTCTTAAGTTGGAGAAAACCAAGACTGACCTCCTCATCCGCCAATGGACTTCCTGGCCTCGCCATCAGCCTGTTTCCCCCGCCACGGCCACCGGCGAACGCAACATCGATTCGCCATCACCGGACCTCCCCTAAGAGGGAACCACCACCAAGAGAGAACCACGTTCATAATAAGAGGGAACTGTTGGGGAACGTTGCATGGGAAACAAAAATTTTCCTACGCTCACCAAGATCAATCTAGGAGATGCATCTACGAGGGGAGAGTCGGATCCACATACCGTTGTAGATCGCTAAGCGGAAGCGTTCAAGAACGCGGTTGATGGAGTCGTACTCGCCGCGATTCAAATCGTCGAAGATCCCAGCACCGAACGGACGGTGCCTCCGCGTTCAACACACGTGCAGCTCGGGGACGTCTCCTCCTTCTTGATCTAGGGTTCCCCCTAGGGGGCGGCGGCCAAGGCCAGATGGGGCGGCCAAGGGGAGGGGCTGCGGCTAGGGTTAGGGTTCCCCCCCCAGGCGCCTTGCCCCCCAAGTCCTAGGGGTGCGGCTGCCCTAGGGGGGCCCAGCCCCTTAGGCGCAGGTGGAGGAGCCTAGGGGGGGCGCACAGCCCTTGTGTGGGCTGTTGCGTCTCCCCACTTATGGCCCATAGGGCCCGTAACATTTACCGTGGCCCCCGAAACACCTTTCGGTTCTCCGATTCCTTCCCGATGTTCCCCGGAACAATTCCGGACTCCGTTTACTCTCATCCCATATATCAATCTTCGTCCCCGGACCATTCCGGAGACCCTCGTCACGTCCGGGATCTCATCCGGGACTCCGAACAACCTTCGGTTACCATGCACTGTTCTCACTAACAACCCTAGCGTCACCGAACCTTAAGTGTGTAGACCCTGCGGGTTCGGAAACTATGCAGACATGACCGAGACACTCCCAGGTCAATAACCAATAGCGGGATCTGGATACCCATATTGGTTCCCACACGTTCCTCGATGATCTCATCGGATGAACCACAATGTCAAGGATTCAGGTAATTCCGTATGCAGTTCCCTTTGTCTCGTCGGTATGTTACTTGCCCGAGATTCGATCGTCGGTATCTCTATACCTAGTTCAATCTCGTTACCGGCAAGTCTCTTTACTCGTTCCGTAATACATAATCCCGTGACTAACTACTTAGTCACTTTGAGCTCATTGAGATGACGTATTACCGAGTGGGCCCGGAGATACCTCTCCGTCACACGGAGTGACAAATCCCAGTCTCGATCCATGTCAACTCAACAGACACCTTCGGAGATACCTGTAGAGTACCTTTATAGTCACCCAGTTACGTTGCGACGTTTGGCACACACAAGGCACTCCTACGGTGTCAGTGAGTTACATGATCTCATGGTCATAGGAACTTATACTTGACATGCAGAAAACTATAGCGATAACTGATACGATCAAAAGCTATGTTTAACGTTTGGGTCTCGTCCATCACATCATTCTCCTAATGATGTGATCCCGCTATCAAATGACAACTCATGTCTATGACCTGGAAACTGCGGTCATCTTTGATCAACGAGCTAGTCCTGAAGAGGCTTACTAGGGACACAAAGTTTGTCTATTTATCCACACATGTATTTAAGTTTCCAATCAATACAATTATAGCATGGATAATAAACGATTATCATGAACAAGGAAATATAATAATAACTCTTTTATTATTGCCTCTAGGGCATATTTCCAATAGTCTCCCACTTGCACTAGAGTCAATAATCTAGCATTACAAGGTAATGAATCTAACACCCATAGAGTCTTGGTGTTAATCATGCTTAGCCCGTGGAAGAGGCTTAGTCAACGGATCTGCAACATTCAAATCCGTGTGTACTTTGCAAATGCTTATGTCATCCTCCTTGACTGAATCGCGGATGGAATTGAAGCGTCGCTTTATGTGTCTGGTCCTCTTGTGAAACCTTGGTTCCTTGGCTAGAGCAATGGCACCAGTGTTGTCACAAAATAGAGTCACTGGGTTCAATGCACTAGGCACAACTCCAAGATCTGTTATGAACTCCTTCATCCAGACACCTTCCTGTGCCGCCTCCGAGGCAGCTATGTACTCCGCTTCGCATGTAGAATCGGCTACCACGCTTTGCTTGGAACTGCACCAGCTTACCGCTCCCCCGTTGAGAATATATATGTATCCGGTTTGAGACTTAGAGTCATCCGGATCAGTGTCAAAGCTTGCATCGACGTAACCCTTTACGACGAGCTCTTGATCACCTCCATAAACGAGAAACATTTCCTTAGTCCTTTTCAGGTACTTCAGGATATTCTTGACCGCTGTCCAGTGATCCATACCAGGATTACTTTGAAACCTTCCGGCCATACTTATGGCAAGGCTGACATCTGGTCTTGTGCACAGCATTGCATACATGATAGAGCCTATGGCTGAAGCATAGGGGATGACACTCATCTTTTCTCTATCTTCCGCAGTTACTGGGCATTGAGTCTTACTCAACTTTGTACCTTGCAATACCGGCAAGAACCCCTTCTTGGATTGATCCATTTTGAACGTCTTCAAAACTTTATCAAGGTATGTACTTTGTGAAAGTCCTATCAAGCGTCTCGATCTATCTCTATAGATCTTGATGCCCAATATGAAAGCAGCTTCACCGAGGTCCTTCATCGAAAAACTCTTGTTCAAATACCCCTTCACGCTATCCAAAAGTTCTATATTGTTTCCAATCAGCAATATGTCATCCACATATAATATTAGAAACGCTATAGAGCTCCCACTCACTTTCTTGTAAATACAAGCTTCTCCGTAAACTTGTACAAACCCAAACGCTTTGATCACCTCATCAAAGCGAAGATTCCAACTCCGAGATGCTTGCACCAGCCCATAAATGGAACGCTGGAGTTTGCAAACTTTGTCAGCATTCTCTGGATCGACAAAACCTTCCGGTTGTATCATATACAACTCTTCCTTAAGAAAACCGTTAAGGAACGCTGTTTTGACATCCATCTGCCAAATTTCATAATCGAAATATGCAGCTATTGCTAACATGATTCGGACGGATTTAAGCATCGCTACGGGTGAGAAAGTCTCATCGTAGTCAACTCCTTGAACTTGTGAAAAACCCTTTGCCACAAGTCGAGCTTTATACACGGTGACATTGCCGTCAGCGTCCGTCTTTCTCTTAAAAATCCATTTATTCTGAATGGCCTTCCGCCCTTCAGGTAATACTTCCAAAGTCCATACTTTGTTTTCATACATGGATCCCATCTCGGATTTCATGGCCTCTAACCATTTGTCGGAATCCGGGCCCACCATCGCTTCTCCATAGCTCGCAGGTTCACTGTTGTCCAACAACATGACCTCCAAGACAGGGTTACCATACCACTCAGGTGCAGTGCGTACCCTTGTCGACCTACGAGGTTCGATAGTAACTTGATCAGAAGCTTCTTGATCATCATCATTGGCTTCCTCTTCAATCGTTGCAGGCTCCACAAAAACATCTTTTTGTGCTGCGCTACTCTCTGGTTGAAGCAGAGGTTCAATAACCTCATCAAGTTCTACCTTCCTCCCACTCAATTCTTTCGAGAGAAACTCTTTCTCGAGAAAGGACCCGTTCTTAGCGACAAACACTTTGCCTTCGGATCTGAGATAGAAGGTGTACCCAACCGTCTCTTTTGGGTATCCTATGAAGACACATTTGTCCGCTTTGGGTTCGAGCTTTTCTGGCTGAAGCCTTTTGACATAAGCATCGCAACCCCAAACTTTGAGAAAAGACAACTTAGGTTTCTTACCAAACCACAGTTCATACGGTGTTGTCTCAACGGACTTAGATGGAGCCCTATTTAAAGTGAATGCAGCCGTCTCTAACGCATATCCCCAAAATGATAGTGGCAAATCGGCAAGAGACATCATAGAACGCACCATATCTAATAGGGTTCGATTACGACATTCAGACACACCATTACGCTGTGGTGTTCCAGGTGGCGTCAACTGTGAAACAATTCCACATTGTCTTAAGTGATTGCCAAACTCATAACTCAGATACTCTCCCCCTCGATCAGATCGTAGGAACTTGATCTTCTTGCTACGATGATTCTCAACTTCACTCTGAAATTGCTTGAACTTTTCAAACGTTTCAGACTTATGCTTCATCAAGTAAATATACCCATATCTACTTAAGTCGTCAGTGAAGGTGAGAAAATAACGATATCCACCGCGCGCCGTGACACTCATCGGGCCACACACATCAGTATGTATGATTTCCAATAAGTCACTTGCCCGTTCCATTGTTCCTGAAAACGGGGTCTTAGTCATCTTGCCCATGAGGCACGGCTCGCATGTGTCAAGTGATTCAAAATCAAGAGACTCCAAAAGTCCATCAGCATGGAGCTTCCTCATGCGTTTCACGCCGATATGACCCAGACGGCAGTGCCACAAGAAAGTGGTACTATTGTTATCAACTCTACATCTTTTGGCATCAATGTTATGAACATGTGTATCATCACTATCGAGATTCAATAAGAATAAACCCCCTAATTCGGGTGCATGACCATAAAAGATATTACCCATATAAATAGAACAACCTTTATTCTCTGATTTAAATGAGTAACCGTCTCGCATTAAACAAGATCCAGATATAATGTTCATGCTCAACGCAGGCACTAAATAACAATTATTCAGGTTCATAACTAATCCCGATGGTAATCGAAGAGCGAGCGTGCCGACGGCGATCACATCAACCTTGGAACCATTTCCCACGCGCATCGTCACTTCGTCCTTCGCCAGCCTCCGTTTATTCCGTAGTTCCTGTTTAGAGTTGCAAATGTGAGCAACCGAACCGGTATCAAATACCCAGGCACTACAACGAGAGTTGGTAAGGTACACATCAATAACATGTATATCATATATACCTTGCTTGTTGTTGTTGTTGGCCCCCTTCTTGTCTGCCAGATACTTGGGGCAGTTCCGCTTCCAGTGGCCGTTCCCCTTGCAATAGAAACACTCAGTCTCTGGCTTGGGCCCAGCCTTGGGTTTCTTCACTGGATGAGCAACTGCCTTGCCACCCTTCTTAGAGTTACCCTTCTTGCCCTTGCCATTTTTCTTGAAACTGGTAGTTTTATTGACCATCAACACTTGATACTCCTTCTGGATGTCTGCCTCAGCGACTTTCAGCATTGAAAAAAGCTCGGCGATGGACTTGTTCATCCCTTGCATGTTATACTGCTGCACGAAGCTCTTGTAGCTAGGTGGGAGTGACTGGAGAATTCTGTCAATGATAGCCTCCTCCGGGAACACAAGTCCCAGATCAGCTATGCGGGTATAGTACCCAGACATCTTCAGCAAGTGCTCACTGACAGACGAATTCTCCTCCATCTTGCAAGCAAAGAATTTATCGGTGGTCTCATACCTCTCGATCTTAGCATTCTTTTCAAAGATGAACTTCAACTCCTGGAACATCTCATATGCTCCATGACGTTCAAAACGCCTTTGAAGTCCTCCTTCCAAGCTATACAACATGGCACACTGCACGACTGAGTAGTCATCCGAGCGCGTCTGCCAGGCGTTCATAACGTCCACAGAGGCCGGAGCGGGGGGTTCACCTAGCGGTGCACTTAGGACATAAACCTTTTGGGCAGCTGTGAGGATGATCCTCAGATTGCGGAGCCAGTCCACAAAGTTGCTCCCATCATCTTTCAGTTTAGCTTTCTCTAGGAACGCATTAAAATTCAGGGGAGCTACTACGCGAGCCATCTACAACAAAAGATTTGCAAAGACATCTTAGACTATTGTTCATGATAAGTGAGTTATTACCTAATCAAATTACTTATAACTCCCACTCAAATTGACATCCCTCTGGTCATTCGAGCGTGACATGAGCCAGATCCACCAACCCAAGTCCGATCATCACGTGAGATGAGGTGGTGTCAATGGTGAACATCTACATGTTGATCATATCTACTATATGACTCATGCTCGACCTTTCGGTCTTCCGTGTTCCGAGGCCATGTCTGTACATGCTAGGCTCGTCAAGTCTAACCCGAGTGTTCTGCATGTGCAAAACTGGCTTGCACCCGTTGTATGCGAACGTAGAGTCTATCACACCCGATCATCACGTGGTGCTTCGAAACGACGAACCTTCGCAACGGCGCACACTCGGGGGGAACACAATTTTATCTTGAAATTTTAGTGAGGGATCATCTTATAATGCTACCGTCGTCCTAAGCAAAATAAGATGCATAAAAGGATTAACATCACATGCAAATCATAAGTGACATGATATGGCCATCAACTCGTGCTTTTGATCTCCATCTCCAAAGCACCGGCATGATCTCCATCATCACCGGCGTAACACCATGATCCCCATCATCATGATCTCCATCATCGTGTCGCCATCGGGGTTGTCGCGCCCACCATGCTCTTACTACTATTGCTACCGTTTAGCGATAAAGTAAAGCATTACATAGCGCTTAATGATTGACACGCAGGTCATACAAAAATTAAAGACAACCCTATGGCTCCTGCCGGTTGCCGTATACATCGACATGCAAGTCGATATTAACTATTACAACATGATCATCTCATACATCAAATATATCTCATCATGTCTTTGGCCATATCATATCACATACATACCCTGCAAAAACAAGTTAGACGTCCTCTAATTTGTTGTTGCATGTTTTACGTGGCTGCTATGGGTATCTAGCAAGAACGCTTCTTACCTACGCAAAGCCACAACGGTGATATTTAAGTTGCTATTTAACCTTCTACAAGGACCGCCTTCGTCGAATCCGATTCAACTAAGATAGGAGAGACAGACACCCTCCAGCCATCTTATGCAACAAAAGTCGCATGTCTGTCGATGGAACCGGTCTCATGTACGTGGACATGTAAAGTTGGTCCGGGCCGCTTCATCCCATAATGCCGCTGAATCAAGAAAGACCAAAGAGGGAAGCAATCTAAACATCAACGCCCACAAACCCCTTTGTGTTCTACTCGTGAAAGCATCTACGCAAGATCCTAGCTCATGATGCCACTGTTGGGGAACGTTGCATGGGAAACAAAAATTTTCCTACGCTCACCAAGATCAATCTAGGAGATGCATCTACGAGGGGAGAGTCGGATCCACATACCCTTGTAGATCGCTAAGCGGAAGCGTTCAAGAACGCGGTTGATGGAGTCGTACTCGCCGCGATTCAAATCGTCGAAGATCCCAGCACCGAACGGACGGTGCCTCCGCGTTCAACACACGTGCAGCTCGGGGACGTCTCCTCCTTCTTGATCCAGCAAGGGGGAAGGAGAAGTTGACGGAGAAACCCAGCAGCACGACGGCGTGGTGGAGATGGTGGTGGAGGAATTCCAGCAGTGCTTCGCCAAGCACTGCAAACTAGACGAAGATATCCGTGGGAGAGAGAGGGCAGCGCCGAGGCACGAACTTGTGTTGCTGCCCTCCCTCTGCCTCTCTTTATATAGGGGGGAGAGAGGGGAGGGGGCGCCCCTAGGGTTCCCCCTAGGGGGCGGCGGCCAAGGCCAGATGGGGCGGCCAAGGGGAGGGGCTGCGGCCAGGGTTAGGGTTCCCCCCCCAGGCGCCTTGCCCCCCAAGTCCTAGGGGTGCGGCTGCCCTAGGGGGGCCCAGCCCCTTAGGCGCAGGTGGAGGAGCCTAGGGGGGGCGCACAGCCCTTGTGTGGGCTGTTGCGTCTCCCCACTTATGGCCCATAGGGCCCGTAACATTTACCGTGGCCCCCGAAACACCTTTCGGTTCTCCGATTCCTTCCCGATGTTCCCCGGAACAATTCCGGACTCCGTTTACTCTCATCCCATATATCAATCTTCGTCCCCGGACCATTCCGGAGACCCTCGTCACGTCCGGGATCTCATCCGGGACTCCGAACAACCTTCGGTTACCATGCACTGTTCTCACTAACAACCCTAGCGTCACCGAACCTTAAGTGTGTAGACCCTGCGGGTTCGGAAACTATGCAGACATGACCGAGACACTCCCAGGTCAATAACCAATAGCGGGATCTGGATACCCATATTGGTTCCCACACGTTCCTCGATGATCTCATCGGATGAACCACAATGTCAAGGATTCAGGTAATTCCGTATGCAGTTCCCTTTGTCTCGTCGGTATGTTACTTGCCCGAGATTCGATCGTCGGTATCTCTATACCTAGTTCAATCTCGTTACCGGCAAGTCTCTTTACTCGTTCCGTAATACATAATCCCGTGACTAACTACTTAGTCACTTTGAGCTCATTGAGATGACGTATTACCGAGTGGGCCCGGAGATACCTCTCCGTCACACGGAGTGACAAATCCCAGTCTCGATCCATGTCAACTCAACAGACACCTTCGGAGATACCTGTAGAGTACCTTTATAGTCACCCAGTTACGTTGCGACGTTTGGCACACACAAGGCACTCCTACGGTGTCAGTGAGTTACATGATCTCATGGTCATAGGAACTTATACTTGACATGCAGAAAACTATAGCGATAACTGATACGATCAAAAGCTATGTTTAACGTTTGGGTCTTGTCCATCACATCATTCTCCTAATGATGTGATCCCGCTATCAAATGACAACTCATGTCTATGACCTGGAAACTGCGGTCATCTTTGATCAACGAGCTAGTCCTGAAGAGGCTTACTAGGGACACAAAGTTTGTCTATTTATCCACACATGTATTTAAGTTTCCAATCAATACAATTATAGCATGGATAATAAACGATTATCATGAACAAGGAAATATAATAATAACTCTTTTATTATTGCCTCTAGGGCATATTTCCAACAGGAACCAGGACCAAGAGGGAACCAGGTTTATAATAAGAGGGAACCACGACCAAGAGGGAACCAGGTTTATAATAAGAGGGAACCAGGACCAAGTGGGGGAACCAGGACCAGGCTCATGTTAATGGTGGTCTTGTTGACCTTCAGGAACACGCCATTGAACAGTCCTACTCTCCGACCGGGACGTTGATGCCTCGTCCCCACGAGGCCACAACACCAAAGACGCTACCCAGCAATGGGTTGATGGAGACGTGCGCCTGTCAGCACCTAGCGACATCGGGGATCAAGTAACGCTCGCGCACAACCATCTGGGCTCCGAGGTCGGCGAGATGCTGCCGGTGGCGCCGCCGCTGGACCTCCTGAGTGTCTTAAGTTGGAGAAAACCAAGACTGACTTCCTCATCCGCCAATGGACTTCCTGGCCTCGCCATCAGCCTGTTTCCCCCGCCACTGCCACCGGCGAACGCAACATCAATTCGCCATCACCGGACCTCCCCTAAGAGGGAACCACCACCAAGAGAGAGGGAACCACCACCAAGAGAGAACCACGTTCATAATAAGAGGGAATCAGGACCAAGAGGGAACCAGGTTTATAATAAGAGGGAACCACGACCAAGAGGGAACCAGGTTTATAATAAGAGGGAACCAGGACCAAGAGGGAACAAGGTTTATAATAAGAGGGAACCAGGACCAGGAGGGAACCAGGACCAAGAGGGAGCCAGGTTCATAATAAGAGGGAACCAGGACCAGGCTCATGTTAATGGTGGTCTTGTTGACCTTCAGGAACACGCCATTGAACACTCCTACTCTCAGATCGGGACGTTGATGCCTCGTCCCCACGAGGCCACAACACCAAAGACGCTACCCAGCAATGGGTTGATGGAGACGTGCGCCTGTCAGCACCTAGCGACATCGGGGATCAAGTAACGCTCGCGCTCAACCATCTGGGCTCAGGGAACCACGACCAAGAGGGAACCAGGTTTATAATAAGAGGGAACCAGGACCAAGAGGGAACAAGGTTTATAATAAGTGGGAACCAGGACCAGGAGGGAACCAGGTTTATAATAAGAGGGAACCAGGACCAAGAGGGAACCACGTTCATAATAAGAGGGAACCAGGACCATGCTCATGTTAATGGTGGTCTTGTTGACCTTCAGGAACACGCCACTGAACACTCCTACTCTCCGACCGGGACGTTGATGCCTCGTCCCCACGAGGCCACAACACTAAAGACGCTACCCAGCAATGGGTTGATGGAGACGTGTGTTTTTGTGACAGTCTTGTTGTAGATTGCGTTCGTTGAGAAAAGAAAAGAAAAAAAAACTGTTTTTGTGACATCAAAGTACCCTTCCTTTATGTGCAGCCCATACCGATGAAATCTCTAAATCACTTATATTTAATATCGGTTTGGTCGGTCCATCGCAATTGAAATGCAAAGGTGTTTCGGATTAAAACAAAACAACACAATGAAGTTGTTTTTTTTCACTTCACACAAAGGTTTCCCGTGGCTACATCAGGTTGACTCCATCCTCTTTGCCAAAAATACAATCACTGCATCATCCACCTCGCCCGATGTCAACATCGACATGGTCGGCCGAAACCACCCATCCAGCTCCACCTTCGATTCCATGGACTATCCCTGTGAGTGGACGCTCAACCACAACTTGCGGACACACCAATTCATGGCCGGGTGCGGTTCGCTTCCGCGGGTCCATCAAAGTCGGAGTTGCTTGGTTAGACAACATCAGCATCCTCCTCTCCCCGTGTCGTCCTCACCAATCCATCAGCCGGAGCGGGCATGTAGACCAATCACTAGTCTTGGGCAGCCGCCTCACTCGTGGACCGACCGCCTTCCATTCCGAGGACCCGAGCATGCACGGCACGCTCACGTCAAACACCAAGCACTTTCGCGGCCCCCCTGTGTCCAAGCAAATTGGTGCTGCACTCCAGCAAATCCACCGGCTGACACAATTAACAAATACTGGCCCATCTACTTTGAGTCGGCGACGTGGGGCGAAGCACGAGGGAGGAGGACCCTCGTTTGACCAACGGAGTGCAGGCCACCCGTTTGATCGAATACCACGTATATAGATAGAGAAAAAAAAAGAAATCTAGTCCAAGCAAAAAAAAAAGGAAAAAAAATATCATTTCCTCCCTCCCGCCTGAAATTTCGATCCATTCTAAAATTTTGCTGCCAAAACGAAAAGGAAAGCCGCCGTTCCATAATTAATAAAGGTTCAAAAGCAAAAAAGAAAACGAAATGCCAGAAGAGAAAATGCCGCAATCTCTTCCCCAAATTCAGCCCCCGATGCTCCGCCGTCGCCGCCGCCTCCGCCTCTCCCCATCTTCTCCCAATGCCTACGCCTCTCTCCATCTTCTCCCAATGCTCAGCTACCGCCACCACCCTCTCTCCCTCCCTCCCTCCCTGCAGCGCTTCGAGATCAAGGCGAGGAGCAGAGGAGACGGCGCTTCGAGATCGAGGTGAGTAGCAGAGGATGCGGCGCTTCGAGATCGAGGCGAGTAGCAGAGAAGGCGGCGGTCCAAGATCTATCCTTCTCGTCGTGGCTGAAGTCCCGGACGCGCGTCTTCATCCTGTTCAGATTACAGTTTACACACATGAAATTGCAAGGACGATGTGGAGCAATTCTGTACTGATTACAGCTTACACACATAAATGATATGAGGGGGGACGGCACACTCTATATAATCCTCCCACCAGCGCCATGACAAGGGTTCGCAGCCCATTGTAATCTGACACCCCCAGAGAAAGACATAGCCTCCGGGCACTGAGACGTAGGGCGTTTACCTCTCTTGGAGGTGTCTGAACTCATAAATCCGAGTGTAACACCTCAGCCGTAGCTAGATTCCGCTCCTGTTCATACTCCTAGTACTCACTGTCAGTATCGTTATCTCAACAATAAGGTCGAACAACCTATGTAAGATGTCAAAGAAAAATCCCATTCTCTCGTTCTTCTCTCTGACTTCTCTTTTTTTTAAAGTCCCCTATCTACCCATCTAAAATAAGAGAGAAATCCTTAGCAAGCATATGACCTAGTGTGACAACCTATCCCATGTCTTTCCACCCTCGTCGCCTTTTGAACTCAGTGTCCAAACATTCCTCGAGCTCCTCCTCTCCGGATGGGAAGCTCACTTTCTCTATGTGGGGGCTAGACTAACCCTCCTCTCATCTACTCTCCATTCGTTAGCTGCCGACTTTATGTCCAACTTTAGAATCCTAAAAAACATTATTAAAACACTCGACACTAACGTAATGCTTTTTTGGAGATTATTTGTTGAAACCGTGATGATTGTTATACAAAAATAACTATGTATGGTGTAAATTTTCACATAATTTGAACTATGCCCCACATTGTTGGGATAATTTGAGGTTTAGCTCATCCGCAGAGAAAAGAAAAATGTTAAGGATTTTTATCAAGGACCGACCTCAATCTTCGTCAATTGCTCATTATCTCACCATGTGACGTGGGCGCACACACAAGTTGGGCTCCCATATCTTCTGGATGTATCTCATCCCGGCATTTCTCCTTCCCCGAGCACATCAATCCTCATCATCGCTCTCTTCCTCTTTAGCGAGCTCTCTCCTTTCCTGCCTAGGCCCCTCCTCTCTCGCCTACTCTCTCCCTCCCAGCCTAGGCCGCGACTAGCATTGGCATCCGGCTATTGATGTGCAGCACCGCTGCCCCTAGAAAACCACCCCGCACACAACTCTGCTCATTGTGTGTGCCACTGCAGCTACGACGGGATGTGTGGTGCTGTAGAGGGAAGTTGGCGCTGCAACGAGCAGGGGTTGGGGATGCTACTTGGGAGTTCTGCCTCGATGAAGACATGATGATGTGTTGGGAGAAGTTGGGAGCGTTGGTGCGAGATTATGGGAACGGCGTCGTGATATGTCGCGACCACAATGAAGATGGACGGAGCGACGGTGGTGTGAGATGTTTGGAATGGCATCAGTGAGATGTTGGCGACCGACGACCCATGGTGCTGCAACCGTCAAGCCGAGTAGGAACGATGGGTGAGGTGAAGTGCTTGTTGACCAGTGAGGTGTGTGACCGAGAACCCAAGGTGCTACCACGGCCGAGACGACATACTGCCGACCCGCAATCCAGAGTGCTACGACGGGCGAGACCAGATGTTGCGACCCGTGATCCATGCTGTTGCGTCTAACAAGCCGAGGTGCTACGATGGCAAATACTGGAGCTTCAAACTATGACCACCGTTCCGGTTCAGCGACGAGTGTTGTGAGCCTGCGAGGACGGTGGTCTATGACGCGTGCTGGAGCACGGTGAGGGCAGTGAGGACGACTGTGTTAGAATATGGTTTGGGTTTAAAGATAGAGATAAAGAGTAGATCGACTAGGTTTAAACCATGTATTACTTATCTTGTACTCCAAGTCTCTACCCTCTCGTGTATTCTATATATACCCCATATGAGGGTCAGATCAATACAACATACAACAACACAATATTTAGCCATCCTATAGTTTCCACATGGTATTAGAGCGGTTAGTCTCACGACGCCGATCCTAGGTTCCTCCACCACTTCCGCAGCGCCGCCCCCGGGGAGATTAATCTCCGCTCCCCGGGGGCACGGCATCCAATTTGATCAAAGATTAGATTGGTTCATAGATTAGATCAATTTTATAGATTAGTTCAATTAAATTTTCGAAATTCTATTAGATTAGGTTTTCTTTAGGCACCAAATAGACCTTCGAAGACCCAAATTCCGGTGGAAAAAATCCTAACAGATCTGTGCATTAATCTTTATCCCGGCGGCCAGATCACTTCACCTGGCATGTTTCCTGGATCCCTCGCTACAATAGGTGATGGTGCACGGGCTCCTGCACCGCCGCACATCAAGACTGGATCACGGGAGGGAACTCCATGGCCAGTACGCGGCGAGCCCCCTGCAACCAGATTGCATTCACGCACAGATCGATTTCCCGCCAGTGCACACGACGTTCATCGTCGAAGCGGCAGCCTCGCTAGGGGATTCCACACAACAGCGCCAACCAACTGTCCGCGTACGTCGCGCACCAGTAGGCATCGCGCGTTCCAGAAGAGCAACCGGCGGCTTCTCCAACAAGGATGCGATCGGATCTGCATCAACGCCACGATATCTGCCGGCCCCTCGACATCAAGCTCCACCAAGCGTCCGTGTGCAGCCACGAGAGTCTCCATCCAGCCATGCGTAGGTACGCCCATGCATGCTAACGTTTCCTTCCAGGAATCATGCACATGGACACACGGCAATCTCCTACGAGGAGATACATGTAGCAAGACTTGGACTCCGTACATCGACGGGCGACAGAAGAGTTTCCCACGGCCAGACGGGCCTCCATCGCCAACCGCCATCTACGTCAAGACGTGCACCGACCGATCTGCAACTGCACCACCGATCGACGCCTCTGCATCGAGCCATCGACCCTCTACCACTTCAGACCTGTACGACTAGCCCGGCTGCGAGCCAACATACTTCATCGAGCACACCTACGAGAAACCACCTCAACATGCACTGTCCACACGCCAGGCTGGTGTGGAACAAGATGCAATCTTCATCGACTTCTTCGGCACGACACGGCATCGACACTTTGTCGCCGCGAGGGGCGCCTTCAAACAACACATTATCGTCGACATGCCGCTGCGACGCCATCGACGACACTTCGTCGCCAAAGTCTTCATGAACATGGTCTTCACCAACATCATCGTCGACACACCGCCGCCACCTCGTTCACAAGATGGACAACTAGCGTCCTCTGACAGATTTTTTCTGCAAGACGCGACCACGACGACGGCAATGACCGCGTCACGACGACGGCATGGACCGCGTCATCCACGACAACACGACTACATCGACACGGCGTCACTATAGTGACGACCCTACACGGCCACACGGTTCTGGCAAAACCGATGTGTGCTCGATGGGCTTCCTCCGGTCTTGGCAAAACCGGCGGACTCATCGCCGACGGCATGGACCGCGTCATCCACGACAACACGACTGCATCGACACGGCGTCACTATAGTGACGACCCTACACGGCCACACGGTTCTGGCAAAACCGATGTGTGCTCGATGGGCTTCCTCCGGTCTTGGCAAAACCGGCGGACTCATCGCCGACGGCACCCTCTGACAATCGCAAGGTGCATCGTCCACGTCTGCAGCCCCGTCATAGCGCTTTTTTTGCGCCTCCGGCTTTGTGCGGCTTCATCATCCACGACGATCACACCATCGACCATGACTACCTCGACCACGGCTACATCACCATGATCGGCTACCTCGACATCGACATACAGGGCTACGTCTACAACAAATCATCGGCAACAACTCCAGTCAACAGCGTCCGAGTCGTCACTAGCGTCCACGCCTCTCCCGCTGTGACTGCGGGAGGGAATATAGGAGAGACAAGGAAGGCACCGGAAGGGGACGCAGTCACCGCCCCAGGTGTCGACCCATCAGAGATGCATGTGATGACGGTGAAGCGGAGAAGATGACGCAAGCACGATACATCAAATCCAGTCGCAATCGTCCGTTTCACTCTCGCTACGACTGAGGAGAAATGTTAGAATATGGTTTGGGTTTAAAGATAGAGATAAGGAGTAGATCGACTAGGTTTAAACCATGTATTACTTATCTTGTACTCCAAGTCTCTACCCTCTCGTGTATTCTATATATACCCCATATGAGAGTCAGATCAATACAACATACAACAACACAATATTTAGCCATCCTATAGTTTCCACAGACTGGTCAGGGTGGCCGGCGGTATGGTGGGAAGCATCGTGTTTTTGTGATGGCGCACTGTAGCGTAAAAGGGTCAAGCACACATGTGATGCTCTGAGGGAAAGGAACGAATCATACGGCTGGCAACAATAATGAGACCAAATGGTTAGGCAGACGACTGATCCTGGGCTAGGATGGGTCGCCGATAAAAAGATCTAGTAGCACCAATGTATTTTTTGGAAGAAAACAAAGTAGCAGTTTTACTGGAACAAGAACACCATGATTCTACCTAATTACTTCCCGATTCACAATTTATTTCGACTGTGGTGAATCATCAGACCTGACTTCCTCATGATTTATTAAATGTAGAGAAACATGAAATTAATAGGTAATGATGGATGTCGACGAAACTGTGTGGATGCCGTAGCGGTGCAAGGAGTGGACAGCGCACGTAAAAATGTATCCCTGCCAAAAAAAAAAAAACGTAATAGGTACGGGTTAGCTGGGCGGGAGACCGACTCGTACGGGTGCACGTACGTAAACACGTGTTGGAGTTTGGAAATGCGTGCATGCAAGTTTTTTTTTTATCTTTTTTGAGGAACGTACTAATTACTCCTAGAAGAGTTTGCTGGTCGCCACATACGTACCATCGAAGCGTTTTTTCTTACTAATTACTTCTAGAAGGAGTGACAGTTTACTTACCTGATCTGTAATTTATCACTAAAATGCTCAAAGGAAATAAAATATTGATCTACTTGCTGATACTTTTTGAAATTGATTGATTCGGGAGTTCGGGACACAAACTGTACATGATAATATGGTATGATGACTGTATCAACAATAATATTCGCAGTCGAGCATTGGTTAATGGCTTGATACATGCCTAGTTTTAAGCACTCGAGGAACTTATCTTTGTTGAGATGGGTGCTTACTTATTGACTGACAAACACACTACATGTCACTTTGTTTTCACGGCTGACGGACAGGTTTTCATCCCTATCCCTATCGTCTCTTCTATTTTTTCTTCTGAAAAGCTTCATCCTGTTATTTCTGACAAGGGTTTATATGGTACAATGTGTTGTGGTTGAATTATCTAGGTTCCAATCTATCTTTCTGTTGCATGTGCAGGACCTGGATAGGAATATCAAGCACGACTGGGATAGGTTGGCGTAGCCTCCAGCCACGGCGACAATATTGAGCAGCTCGCCGTGCTATAAGGGATGAACCAGGCCTAGATCTCGAGGGTTTGGCCTCTCTTCCTCTTCTTCAGAGGGGCTTTGGAAGGCGCGGCTCATGCTCGGTATCCACATGAGGAGAGGGCTCCAATGCCATGGAGCTCACCTCCATCGGCCGCATGTCAGCAACAACAGTGACCTGGGCTGCTTCCTGTCCATGGAGGCTACTCTTTAAGGTAAGCTCTGGCCCATCTTCTGCTCTTCTTGTCCATGGGCTACTTACTTGATGTGTGCTTGCTTCCCTTCCTCACGCAGCTATAACTCGTCAACTCGATAGATGCAGGGAAAACCCAATGGAAGGTTTCTGCCTTCCTCTCTTGTGCTCGGCTGTGTCGTGCTCTGGTACATGATCGTGGCTATCCTAATAAATTTAGTTTACTACCACTGTTTGTTTGAAATATTCCTCTTGTATGCATTCAACAAGCGCATGAGCGTAGAGAAAGTTGGGCTATTTTCTTTCAAGGCATTAATTTTTTACTTGTAAGACAGAACACACTTTCTATTTGCTCCTTTCATTGTTGTGTGCATATGTGCTGCTGTAGGCAAGACTGTTCTTGTCCTATATGTGGTTCCTTTTCTAAGTGAAAGTATTGCAGGCTCTCTGTAATATATGTAGACAAAGGTACCTTATAATTCTTATACAACAAAGTCGACTTGTAAATACCTGAAGGTGTTGATTAGGACCGAACCATAGTGTAGCTTGTGCTATTTGTTGCTTTAACCTGTAAGTCGTGTGTAGACCTGACTATGTGTTTGTTGGGGAAAAACTATATGTTTGACGAGCATGACGACGTCAGGCCTCCGGATGGAGTCCTTCACTGCCTCCACCCTAGCAGCGAGCCCCTCGGAAGCGAAGTCAAGCACGAAGGTGCGAACCTCTTTAGCATGCTTGGCCATGATCTCCTTGGAGACGGCAGAGACCTTGTTTGGGTTGCGGCTGACGAGGATGAGGACAATGCTGAAGGCGGCGAGGCGAAAGGCGATGGAGCGGCCGATGCCATCTATGGCGCCCGTGGTGATGACCTAGGTCCCGTAACGGCTGTGCAAGGGCTTGCCGGGGCGGAGGAAAGCGGCGTAGACCCAGAGGGCAAGGCGCAGGGCAGCGCGGGCGGCAACAAGAAGGCCGACGGCCGCGAGGGCCAGCAGCCACGCCGGCTGCATGCGGAGGAACTTGACGTGGAAGCACGTGTCAGTACGGCGGTGACGATCTGGATCGTGATAGGGAAGGGAGATTCATTTTTGGGGGGAGTTTTTTTTTTTGAAAAAGACCAGTCTAACATCAACCAGCGCGGAATGTTATGCCACATCATCAAATCCGGGATACATGTCAGCGACTAGTCAGTTTTTTTTTGGTGAAAGATTATGCTGAGAAACAGTGGTTTTTATCCCAAAATTTTAAACAGGTGTTTTCCACAAACCTAAGCGTCAATGTGGTGATTTTCTGCAGTTCACTCAAAATATACATGTGATAACAAAATGACCTTTTACTCATATGTGGCTAGTCTCATAATATGTGATGGTAACATATTATGTTATACATTTGTCTCTCTCATTTTTAGTTACTTGCCAAATCAACTTTTTTGCCAATGAGACATGCATGTTACTCACACTAAAATTAGTCTTAAACACCTGAAGGAATCCCTTACATGTGGATACAGCTCATACCAAACCAACCGCTTGCTGCCCATGGTCACACTCCTCCTGACCATTGGGCCCGTCTTCAGTTCACTAGCTGGTCCACCAAACATAAATGGAGTGGATCTGCTACTCGATCTCCGACATTGCTTGCGTGGAGGAAGACGAGGGCGTGTCAGGCAGTTCTGTTGTACTCTACCATGGCACTGTAGTGCACATACAATACCAGTAGACTCGCTACTCCCTGTCCACCGTCGCTGGTATGGACGAAGGCCAGGGCATGACAGACCGCACCATTGTAATAAGGCACTGTCATGCACCAGTTGACATGCTCCTCGCAAAGGTAGCTGCCGCAGAAGACATTGCCCTGCAGGAGCCATAGCAGCGAGAGCGGCGCCCCTTAATTCCTGGTTGCCTCTCAAGTCTAGCTAACTAAGTACCTCTGACAAGTATGGAGAGATCAAATGGCCACGCTAGAGTATAATCGAGCAGGTTTAGTCCCATATGGATACCATGTGCGGTGCACCACTCAATGGAAATGGATTAACAAGCTCGCTATGTATTCGCCAGGTTAGGTTCCATATGCATGCCATGCCTGATGCATCACTCTATAGAAAATGCTCCACATTGGTCTCTGCTAGCTTCTTCAAATAGCCCCATATTTGGAATTTATAGATCTGCCATGTAACATTAATGCAGGTTGGCAGATGGAGAACTGATACTTTGCCTAATAGTCTGTACTACGTTTTCTTGGTCGTAATTAAAGAGGAGGCGACCATATACATTGAGGAGATGGTGCCACAAAACTCAATGGCAGCAGTGGCCGGGGATGCGAGTCATTAGCAGACCCAGCTAATTCAACAACGCAAATAACGGCAACTTTTCTTGTGGAATTTACGGGTTGATCTCAAGAAGAGATATAGTTCCTTATTATCACTGTGATGACTCGTGAATAAAAAGCAGAAAGGGGATCCGAGTATTGCAGAGAAGGAGATGAGAGGTAGACGACCAAGGGCAAATTGTATGAGAGAAAATTTGAGAATAAACTATACTTTTCACGTTACACATGCCGAGACAAGCGGCTCAACATATATTACACTAGTCATAGAAGCAATGCTATATGCATCTCTTTTACGAGGTTAACGGAGAGGCTGAGGTGAGCTTTTTGATTGGGTGTAAATAAGGGGGAGGGGCGGGCGGCGTTTAATTAGTTGGAAAGAGTCCTTAATGTATTGTAATAGTTCGTGCGTGTAGTGTTTTTCTTGGTCATACCGGTAAGTAACTTAGATTAGGCTAATATGCAGAGTGAATCGTAGAAAACCATCACATTAATGACTAGGTTTGCACAAAACACTGGTTTATGAATTTGGGACAAAAAACATTGATTCTCAACCTAATATTTTGCAAAAAAAAGAAGTGATCGGTTGCTTAGGCCATTTTAACCGTGATTATGACATATGTGTCTAACATTTGATGGAGTGGTGTAACATTGCACGTTAAACTTCGTCATACGAGGGATTTTCTAGATATAGAAAACGGTTCGTGTAATTTTACAGGGAGACCCTTCAATCAAAAAACAAAAAACAATCAACTTCATCCATGGATTTGAGCTGGCCAAGCAGTCGAGCAGAGCAGCAGCACATGGGCCATGGGTGATGCGTCTTGTTA
This sequence comes from Secale cereale, assembly GCA_902687465.1. NCBI lineage: Eukaryota > Viridiplantae > Streptophyta > Magnoliopsida > Poales > Poaceae > Secale > Secale cereale. The sequence goes on along the minus strand of LR738712.1, from coordinate 888,113,176 downwards.
CCTGGAAAGGGAGCACGCGCCAGCAGGGCGGTGGCGATCTGGATTGGCTAAGGGAGGGACATTTATTTTTGGGTGGGAGGTTTTTTCGGAAAAAGAATAGTTTGTCGTCTAGAGCGAAACTATATGCCTGTCATCAAATCAGGGACCCACATGTCATAATCATCATCAAAATGGCCTATGCGACAGATCAGTGTTGTTCAACAATATATTAGGTTAAAAATCAATGATTTTTGTCCTTAATTCTAAACCGGTATTTTTTACAAACCTACGCGCCAATGTAGTGGTTTTCGACAATTCACTCAAAATATGCATCTGATAACATAAAACCTTTCACTCATATGTGGGTAGCGTCATATAATATGTGATGGTAACATATTATATTCTACATTTCTATCTCATTTTTAGTTATTTGCCAAATCACTTTTTGCCCATGAGACATGCATGCTACATTGTTACTCACACTAAAATTAGTCTTAAACACCTGCTGGAATTCTTTACATGTGGACAGAGCTCCTACCAAGCCAACCACCTGTTGCTCATGGTCACAGTCCTCCTGACCATTGGTTCTATCTTCACTTCACTAGCTGGTCCACGAGACATAATGGGGTGGACCTGCTACTCGTTGTCCGACATTGCATGCATGGAGGAAGATGAGGGCGCGCGTGACAGATCATTCTGTTGTACTCTACCATGGCACTGCCATGCACATACCGTACCAGTAGACTTGCTGCTCGCTGTCCTCCGTCGCCGGCATGTAGAAAAGTGAGGGTGTGACAGACTGCTATGCTGTACTCTGGCAATGTCCTGCACCAGAAGAAGTACTCGTCGGCAAAGCTGTGCTTTGAATTTCGGCCGAAAAAATGGATTTCGGCCATCTCGGCCTGGGGTGAAATTATATTTCGGCCGAAATTGGCCAAATTTGGCAAATTTTGATCGAATTTTAGTCAAATTTCCGCTGAAATATATGAAAATGGACAAAATTCGGTCATCTCGGGCCTGGGGCGAAAAAAAATCTCAAACCAAAAATCAAAATGCAGTAGGGAAGTGTCACTCAAGGAGAGACAGCAAGGGAAGCCGTGCCCCTAGAATCCTGGTTGCCTCTCAATCCTAACTACCTATCTACTACAATCGTGGGCCAGTCAAAAGGCCACGCTAGAGCATAACCGAGCTAGCTATATTACCATGTTCAGTCCCATATGGATATATACCATCCGTGATGCACCACTCAATTGAAAATGCTCCACATTGTTGTCTGCTCGCTTCTCCAAATAGCCCTAGGCTTGGAATTTATACGGCTCCTGTGTTTCACTAATGCATGTGGCCGTAGTTCGTATCTTGAATTTGCGGCATTGAAAAAATTGGAATTGAATAATTGTCCTGGGTGTAGCACATGGGCCCTCATAAGGGCCAGGGCCTCACACGTGCCATGTGATTTCTTGTGCTAGCACTAACTATAACCAAAGCTAGCTACACATCGGGTATATATAGAGAGTGAGGAGACTGACCACGCATGTCCCTTTTTGGTTGATTTTATGTCGGCCATCTGGCTTGGTACCTCTTGTTGAGTCTTCCAACTGTGAACGATGCTTGATTTTTTTACATGGCAAAGGGAACGGGGGAAACCGTTTTTTTAATGTATTCCGAATCCAACTGACGTGATGATGACTCAAACTAAGGTACCATGCAGAATTGCCGGGAGTTCCACCACATATGTGCCCTACAGTAATGGCGCCGCTATCTGCCGTTGATTATGTGGGTTTGTCCACTTCAACGACCCAACTGCTGAAATCGCCATATGAACATGTTTTTTGTTGGTGCAAGCAGCAAAAGCGAAATCCTGGACTGAAAGCTACCGCTTTCTTCCCTAAGTTGAGTGGAACTTCTTGAGACCGCTGTGAACCAGTGAATTGCGTCATCAAACTTATCATTTTCATACACAGATGTTTCTCATGTACGCTCAAACTATCTAATTGCATTATTCTTCTAGTATCAGATTAGATGAATTATGTTGAAGCTGTTGTGGAATTCACTTCTAGTTATCTAGCCTGAGTTATGTAGATACAGTTTCCTCGAATTTGGTGGTAGTGAAATTCAAGGTTGTTAATGCAGTGAAACTTTGCTCCACGATGCTCTGTGCCGGAAGGTAGAGACATTGGGTGTTCTCTTAATACTACTGAAATTAGTATGACTCAAAATGACATGTTGCAGGGCCATTGGGAGCTGCATGATGTCCTAATCCCATGTGTACGGCGTATACTTTGTCAGCGTACCTCATTGCAACTTCTTAACGATGGTATTTGCCACGTAACTTCATGTTCCGGAATCTACATCCATCATCCACTCAATGTATATACTTATACCCCATGAACTTCCCTAGCGGCGGCTAGGGTTTTATTCCTTACGGCGACTCCCTCGTCGTAAGTCCACCCACGTCTGGCGATCTTCGCCCAAACCCCGTTACCCATCTAGTTCCTGTGCTCTCCCTACGCCGCGATGCTTCCCCGCTGGTCCTGGTGTAGGTTTTTTCCCCCGGAGTCGTCCCCATGGCGGCAGCTTCAGATGTGTTCTCATCTATGAACCTCAGATCCCAGGGCAAGGCAGATGATGATCTCGGTGACTTCTTCGAGAAGCTGGACCTCCACGAGGAGGAGTTCGATGATGTGGTGGTAGAAGAGGAGGCACCCGAGTTAATGGAGGAGATCCCATGGTTAGCCCTAGCTAGGGTTTAGACAATGAAAAACTTCAGTCAGGCAGCTTTTTTCAAGGACATGAGGGCTGCATGGAACACGGCTAAACCCGTGCGCTTTCGACCCATTGGAGCCAACCTGTTTGTTTTTCAAGATCACTGCCTTGGCGATTGGGATCGTATCATGTCCCAAGGTCCATGGATGTTCCGTAACATGGCAGTAGTGCTAGCTCCCTATGATGGCTACTCGGATGCTGACGAAGTACCAATGGCGCACATGCCTATTTGGTTGCAGATTCACAAGCTGCCGGATGGGTACTGCAGGGAAGATATCATTGAAAAACTGCTTAGATTGGCTGGTGAGATCATGGAAACGAGAATCGATGGTAATTCCAGAGGTAATTACATCCGTGTCCGTGTCAGGCATGATATCAGGAAGCCGCTAACCAAGTTTGTTAGCATTGTTAAGGGGAAGTTTCGGCAAGCTCCTCCGTTTGCCAGTGATTTAGTCGCTGAGGATTGTAACTCTGTTTTCTTGGAATAAAATCCCTATGACTTCCTGCAAAAAAATATTCTTTATGATAGTTATAATGTGCCATCTCTAACATTCTCCACGCTTGAATCTTGAGACCAAGAACCAGTCATGCATGTGACAGTAAAAACGGAAAATGTGATGCTCCGGTTCTGGCTACCATCACCAGGAATAGGAAAATGAAGATTGAGAACTGGCCGCCCAGATCTGGTTTATTAGAACAAGACAACATATAGCTATTCACAAGACAAGACAACCAGAGTTCCCTCCCACTCACCGTCGGCCACTGCGGCCGCCGAGATGGTGCGAGGGGGGAGAGTCGTGTTTTGTTAGTGTTTCTTGTCATGTATACAGTTGTACACAATGCTTGTAAAAATGAACCCCAGGGAAGGAAAGGAGATAGGGAGATCGTGCCTTGATTGCTGCCACAAGAAATCGGTCAGTTGTAGTGTTGCTCCATAAGCATCAAACTAGCCAGCTGTGTATCGATCACTCCAGTTTTGAAGGGTCGTACACATCAAAATCTATTACCCATTACAGAATGGTCTAGCTTCACATTCTCCTCGCGACTCCTGCTTGCAAGTGATCTCTGTCTCCGTGTGACTGCAGCTTTGACGTGGTGGTCGGCAACTGGCCTCCGCAGATGAGGTATTGCATCTCATGGACACGATCACTCGGCTGCAATGTCAACATATAGTACAACAGTAGACACTATTGGTTATGCCACTATTGGCTATGCGATGACATATTGCAGGAGCCATGACTGCGACAGCATCGTCCCTTCAATCCTGGTTGCCTCTCGTGCCTAGAGAGCTAGCTCCAACATGCATGGTTCGATCGAAAGGGGATGCAAAAGGATGTTTGAGCTAGTCATATTCACCACGTTCAGTTTACTTCCATGCATACCATGCATGACGCACCACTCAAAAGGAAAACCCTGTTTGCTAGCTTCTCGAAATATTCCAAAGTTTGGAATATATAGAGCTACGATGTTTCATTAATTAACGCACCTTTACAATAATTTCTCATATGAAGATCTGGTAGTAATTTAGTCCCTTTGGTTGGTGGCAAGTACAAAAGGGGAGGCGACGATGGTTCGAAGTAGATTGACCCGCGCCATTTAATGACAGTGACATGAGGGGTTGCGAGTCACTAGCAGATCCAGATCTCCTTTTCCAAAATGAAACTAAATAGAAAAATGTCGACAGTAGTATATATTGTCAAGTTTCAACAAGGTTTCTAGCTATGAATTTATGAATTGCAGATTTTCAGGCACACCGCACACTTCTTTCTCCCATTTCATTAATGTATGGTAATCCGACCACTGACAAGGATTCGGAGTCCTCATTGGATTCGCTATAATGCCTACAAATACATCTTCCCCATTCTTTCGGTCCATCAAACTGCAGAAAATCAAATTCAATCATGGTGGGACTAGACACCGAGGCCATGGTGCATGAACGATGCTTTCTACCTTGCTGATCAACTTGTACATGTCATGGATCCCATGACGAGAGACCTCAGAGCCGTGAAACAAAGGTGAATGAAATTGAAAGGAGTCGGACGAAAGTTTGGCGACAACACTAGTTAATTAATTTACTCGCAACATGGGTATTGCTTGTCTACAACACTATGCAATACCTACACCGTTCATTTGGTTTATTCAGGCCTGAATCGCCAGTCATGACTCATTAGACCATTGTAACCAGCAAAATGGATGTTTGAGGATATAATATACAAATATCAGAATTGCTCCTTCTTCTGCTCTTAACTAGTATTGCCATACATGGGAGGCGGGGTCAGGTTAGCTCATGCTTGCCCGGTGGCAATGTGGTGTGGTCTGTCGTGGCAGCAGCGGTTCCTGATCGGGAAGATTCGTGCGACGCTTATTGTGGTTGGCTAGACGCCGCCGGTGGGGCTCTCACGTTGCTCCAAGGAGGTGGATCTACTTGGGTGATGGTGCTGGAGCTAGGAGGGTCGGCGTGACACCTAACCTTGACCTGAGAACACGCTGGCATGGAACTTGCTAGCCGAGATATGGGGCTAGTGGGGCCCTATGCCTGACTGGGATGCTCAGCCGGTGGTTGTTGCAGCCATCCTCCTTGTGAGATTATCACGACAAGGGGTGTTGGTGGCTACTTTGCTAGCTTCTGTCCAGAGGCATGTAGCCCGAGGTGCCCATGCGTACCCCGCTCCGAGGCCGGGTGGGAAACAATGAGACGGAATCACGGTCGTGGAAAAGGGACTTCTGGCTGCCATCTTCCGCTCTTGGTCAGTATTCCAATCGCCGGGTTGGCCTCCCTAACTTGGTGTCGTGGGTGACAGGTGGTGGTGTCGGGAAGGAAGAGGAAGAATGACCCCCTCGACAACAGTTGGCATCTTTCTTCTCTCATATGTGGTGGAGTCCCGACAGACTTAAAGTCAACCCGAAATGTCGTTTAATTATCTTTCTAGAAAATTCGGGCCAGACTCGATATTTTCTACATATTCTAGCACGAGTCGTGCTAAAATTCACGGAAAAATCCGGCATGGCCTTTGCTAAAAAAGGACATATCGAGCGCCTGAAATTTGGCGGAACGGAAATTAATCAACACTCGGGCAAAACATAGGCCACTCGGAGGTGTTCCCTGCAAACATGGCCACTTGGCAAAGCACACATCCTATTTGAGCAACACTAGATATATATGTTTATATCTACATCATATGAACATTCAAACTTGATGGTCATTGCACTTACTAAATAAACTAGTTCTATTAAGTACTTACTAAATAAACTAGTTCAATTAACTACTTACTAAATAAACTAGTTCTATAAAGCACTTACTATAAATAGACTAGTTATATTAACCACTTACTAAATAAACTATTTCTATTAAACAGTTGCTAAAAAATCTAGCACCCCTTACATTTTCTTAGTTTTGTTACAAATTTAATAGCTAAAATTTTCTATACTTAATACCTAAAAATTTCTACACTAAGTGGAGGGAGTAGGAACGAAGGGAGGGGTGAATGATGGTGGAGAGGAAGGAAGGGAGGGATCGGGAGAGGGACGAGGCAAGTAGGGAGGTGGGAGGAAGGAGAGAGATGGAGGGAGGGAGGGAGGGATCAGGAGATGGACGAGGAGGGGAGGGAGGTGGTAGGAGGAGGGATGGAGGGAACTACCTCCGTGGAACATCGAAGAAGTGGAGGAGAGCAGGAGCGTCGGCGGCGGCGGGCGACGACGGTGGTCGGGGAACGGCTGTGGCTGCGGACGACGGGGGGTGAGGGGGAGAGTGAGAGTGGAGAGGGGAGAGTGAGGGACGGCCGGTTGGGGAAGATATGATGCCTTTAGCACTAGCGCGCGTTAGGATAAAGCGCTACTCATAAGCGCCATAGCAGTAGCGCCTTTTACCAGAGAAGCGCTACTGCTATGCCTATAGCAGTAGCGCCTTCTGCAGAAAAGCGCTACTACTAAGGCCTAGCATGTAAAAATGAACATAAAAAATACATTGGTCATCAATGATCTTTTTATGCAGAATCTGAATTGTTAATAGGAGTCCTGTCTAGTTTAGGAACCGGAGAGGACTCCTATTGCGGCCACAAATCCTACACATAGAGCTCAATGAAGACCAAGTGGTTGTGATAGTTTGAGAATTAACATATTTATGATGGTAAACACCCTGTTCGTGGAGCGAGGTGGGACTAAACTTAGGAGTGAACTAAACTTAGCGGTAGCAGTAGCGTGTTTGCCAACTATACCTATTCTAGCGGGAAGGTCGTGGCAATTGTAGTTGTAGTGCTGGTTTCTCCTAACACGCTACTGCTATGTTTGTATCAGTAGCGCGTTTTTTTGTCACGCGCTACTGCTCTGCTAAGTAGCATTGGCGCCTTATTTTAAACCGCGTTACTGGTAAGTTTTGGTGCCAAGGTTTTCCCTAGTAGTGTCCCATATTTACCACAATTTGGGTTGCTCTGCATTAGGGCGTGAATCCTTCTATTTTTCTTGTTTTTTCTTTTGATTTGCTTTGTAAAAAGGTCTCATCACCTTGTATCGGTTGGGCATGGTGCTATACATACAAAAAGCAGGGCAGAAGCGTTATTCGGAAAATAAGGTTAAGGGTGTAGGGCATTAGGTGTTGTAGAGAGTGTCATGTTTCTCTTGTGCTCAGTATACCGTTGTCGAGGACGGCATTAGACAGACATCACACATGTTTTTTTAACTCTGAAACTTGTTTTTGAGACACCATGCTTTTATCTCTCCTCAAAACGTGATCAGATATCGAAGGCATTTTACATGGCCTAAACTTGTGTTCTGGATAAGACTTCGAAGGGCTCGTTGCAGAGCTGAATGCCACTGCAGTCGACGCTAACCTTGCCAATCCAGTTTTCGCTGTGAGGTCAGCCCACTAGCAACAGCATGCCGGTGTGCCTGAACTGCTTGGCCAATTCCATCATGCGAGCGAAAAGAGCCTCCATCGACACACCATCAACTGACCCTAATAAATCTATTTTATACAGTAGTGTTGAAAACGTGCTTTAGTTCCTGATTGCCTCTCAAGCCTACCTAGTTATAGCTCCAACATGAAAGGATAGAGAGAAAAAGCCATGTGCAATGCATTACTCAAAAATAATAATTCCTAGTTGCTCTCCCTAGCTTGCCAAAGCAACTCCCGACATTTGCAATTTATAGAGCTACACCTCGTGTTTCAATAATACACACCGACCATAATTTCTCAAATAAGTTATATATACGTGGTACTTGTCCTATAGCTTTAGCTGGAGATAATAAAATAGGAGGCAACTGTGGAGGTGATACATAATTTCCATGGAGGTTCAACGTATTAATTGTACGTTTTCTGTCGGCTCATTTT
>LR738712.1:888035673-888086559 GCA_902687465.1 Secale cereale | reverse complement strand
TGCCAGTGATTTAGTCGCTGAGGATTGTAACTCTGTTTTCTTGGAATAAAATCCCTATGACTTCCTGCAAAAAAATATTCTTTATGATAGTTATAATGTGCCATCTCTAACATTCTCCACGCTTGAATCTTGAGACCAAGAACCAGTCATGCATGTGACAGTAAAAACGGAAAATGTGATGCTCCGGTTCTGGCTACCATCACCAGGAATAGGAAAATGAAGATTGAGAACTGGCCGCCCAGATCTGGTTTATTAGAACAAGACAACATATAGCTATTCACAAGACAAGACAACCAGAGTTCCCTCCCACTCACCGTCGGCCACTGCGGCCGCCGAGATGGTGCGAGGGGGGAGAGTCGTGTTTTGTTAGTGTTTCTTGTCATGTATACAGTTGTACACAATGCTTGTAAAAATGAACCCCAGGGAAGGAAAGGAGATAGGGAGATCGTGCCTTGATTGCTGCCACAAGAAATCGGTCAGTTGTAGTGTTGCTCCATAAGCATCAAACTAGCCAGCTGTGTATCGATCACTCCAGTTTTGAAGGGTCGTACACATCAAAATCTATTACCCATTACAGAATGGTCTAGCTTCACATTCTCCTCGCGACTCCTGCTTGCAAGTGATCTCTGTCTCCGTGTGACTGCAGCTTTGACGTGGTGGTCGGCAACTGGCCTCCGCAGATGAGGTATTGCATCTCATGGACACGATCACTCGGCTGCAATGTCAACATATAGTACAACAGTAGACACTATTGGTTATGCCACTATTGGCTATGCGATGACATATTGCAGGAGCCATGACTGCGACAGCATCGTCCCTTCAATCCTGGTTGCCTCTCGTGCCTAGAGAGCTAGCTCCAACATGCATGGTTCGATCGAAAGGGGATGCAAAAGGATGTTTGAGCTAGTCATATTCACCACGTTCAGTTTACTTCCATGCATACCATGCATGACGCACCACTCAAAAGGAAAACCCTGTTTGCTAGCTTCTCGAAATATTCCGAAGTTTGGAATATATAGAGCTACGATGTTTCATTAATTAATGCACCTTTACAATAATTTCTCATATGAAGATCTGGTAGTAATTTAGTCCCTTTGGTTGGTGGCAAGTACAAAAGGGGAGGCGACGATGGTTCGAAGTAGATTGACCCGCGCCATTTAATGACAGTGACATGAGGGGTTGCGAGTCACTAGCAGATCCAGATCTCCTTTTCCAAAATGAAACTAAATAGAAAAATGTCGACAGTAGTATATATTGTCAAGTTTCAACAAGGTTTCTAGCTATGAACTTATGAATTGCAGATTTTCAGGCACACCGCACACTTCTTTCTCCCATTTCATTAATGTATGGTAATCCGACCACTGACAAGGATTCGGAGTCCTCATTGGATTCGCTATAATGCCTACAAATACATCTTCCCCATTCCTTCGGTCCATCAAACTGCAGAAAATCAAATTCAATCATGGTGGGACTAGACACCGAGGCCATGGTGCATGAACGATGCTTTCTACCTTGCTGATCAACTTGTACATGTCATGGATCCCATGACGAGAGACCTCAGAGCCGTGAAACAAAGGTGAATGAAATTGAAAGGAGTCGGACGAAAGTTTGGCGACAACACTAGTTAATTAATTTACTCGCAACATGGGTATTGCTTGTCTACAACACTATGCAATACCTACACCGTTCATTTGGTTTATTCAGGCCTGAATCGCCAGTCATGACTCATTAGACCATTGTAACCAGCAAAATGGATGTTTGAGGATATAATATACAAATATCAGAATTGCTCCTTCTTCTGCTCTTAACTAGTATTGCCATACATGGGAGGCGGGGTCAGGTTAGCTCATGCTTGCCCGGTGGCAATGTGGTGTGGTCTGTCGTGGCAGCAGCGATTCCTGATCGGGAAGATTCGTGCGACGCTTATTGTGGTTGGCTAGACGCCGCCGGTGTGGCTCTCACGTTGCTCCAAGGAGGTGGATCTACTTGGGTGATGGTGCTGGAGCTAGGAGGGTCGGCGTGACACCTAACCTTGACCTGAGAACACGCTGGCATGGAACTTGCTAGCCGAGATATGGGGCTAGTGGGGCCCTATGCCTGACTGGGATGCTCAGCCGGTGGTTGTTGCAGCCATCCTCCTTGTGAGATTATCACGACAAGGGGTGTTGGTGGCTACTTTGCTAGCTTCTGTTCAGAGGCATGTAGCCCGAGGTGCCCATGCGTACCCCGCTCCGAGGCCGGGTGGGAAACAATGAGACGGAATCACGGTCGTGGAAAAGGGACTTCTGGCTGCCATCTTCCGCTCTTGGTCAGTATTCCAATCACCGGGTTGGCCTCCCTAACTTGGTGTCGTGGGTGACAGGTGGTGGTGTCGGGAAGGAAGAGGAAGAATGACCCCCTCGACAACAGTTGGCATCTTTCTTCTCTCATATGTGGTGGAGTCCCGACAGACTTAAAGTCAACCCGAAATGTCGTTTAATTATCTTTCTAGAAAATTCGGGCCAGACTCGATATTTTGTACATATTCTAGCACGAGTTGTGCTAAAATTCACGGAAAAATCTGGCATGGCCTTTGCTAAAAAAGGACATATCGAGCGCCTGAAATTTGGCGGAACGGAAATTAATCAACACTCGGGCAAAACATAGGCCACTCGGAGGTGTTCCCTGCAAACATGGCCACTTGGCAAAGCACACATCCTATTTGAGCAACACTAGATATATATGTTTATATCTACATCATATGAACATTCAAACTTGATGGTCATTGCACTTACTAAATAAACTAGTTCTATTAAGTACTTACTAAATAAACTAGTTCAATTAACTACTTACTAAATAAACTAGTTCTATAAAGCACTTACTATAAATAGACTAGTTATATTAACCACTTACTAAATAAACTATTTCTATTAAACAGTTGCTAAAAAATCTAGCACCCCTTACATTTTCTTAGTTTTGTTACAAATTTAATAGCTAAAATTTTCTATACTTAATACCTAAAAATTTCTACACTAAGTGGAGGGAGTAGGAACGAAGGGAGGGGTGAATGATGGTGGAGAGGAAGGAAGGGAGGGATCGGGAGAGGGACGAGGCAAGTAGGGAGGTGGGAGGAAGGAGAGAGATGGAGGGAGGGAGGGAGGGATCAGGAGATGGACGAGGAGGGGAGGGAGGTGGTAGGAGGAGGGATGGAGGGAACTACCTCCGTGGAACATCGAAGAAGTGGAGGAGAGCAGGAGCGTCGGCGGCGGCGGGCGACGACGGTGGTCGGGGAACGGCTGTGGCTGCGGACGACGGGGGGTGAGGGGGAGAGTGAGGGACGGCCGGTTGGAGAAGATATGATGCCTTTAGAACTAGCGCGCGTTAGGATAAAGCGCTACTCGTAAGCGCCATAGCAGTAGCGCCTTTTACCAGAGAAGCGCTACTGCTATGCCTATAGCAGTAGCGCCTTCTGCAGAAAAGCGCTACTACTAAGGCCTAGCATGTAAAAATGAACATAAAAAATACATTGGTCATCAATGATCTTTTTATGCAGAATCTGAATTGTTAATAGGAGTCCTGTCTAGTTTAGGAACCGGAGAGGACTCCTATTGCGGCCACAAATCCTACACATAGAGCTCAATGAAGACCAAGTGGTTGTGATAGTTTGAGAATTAACATATTTATGATGGTAAACACCCTGTTCGTGGAGCGAGGTGGGACTAAACTTAGGAGTGAACTAAACTTAGCGGTAGCAGTAGCGTGTTTGCCAACTATACCTATTCTAGCGGGAAGGTCGTGGCAATTGTAGTTGTAGTGCTGGTTTCTCCTAACATGCTACTGCTATGTTTGTATCAGTAGCGCGTTTTTTGTCACGCGCTACTGCTCTGCTAAGTAGCAGTGGCGCCTTATTTTAAACCGCGTTACTGGTAAGTTTTGGTGCCAAGGTTTTCCCTAGTAGTGTCCCATATTTACCACAATTTGGGTTGCTCTGCATTAGGGCGTGAATCCTTCTATTTTTCTTGTTTTTTCTTTTGATTTGCTTTGTAAAAAGGTCTCATCACCTTGTATCGGTTGGGCATGGTGCTATACATACAAAAAGCAGGGCAGAAGCGTTATTCGGAAAATAAGGTTAAGGGTGTAGGGCATTAGGTGTTGTAGAGAGTGTCATGTTTCTCTTGTGCTCAGTATACCGTTGTCGAGGACGGCATTAGACAGACATCACACATGTTTTTTTAACTCTGAAACTTGTTTTTGAGACACCATGCTTTTATCTCTCCTCAAAACGTGATCAGACATCGAAGGCATTTTACATGGCCTAAACTTGTGTTCTGGATAAGACTTCGAAGGGCTCGTTGCAGAGCTGAATGCCACTGCAGTCGACGCTAACCTTGCCAATCCAGTTTTCGCTGTGAGGTCAGCCCACTAGCAACAGCATGCCGGTGTGCCTGAACTGCTTGGCCAATTCCATCATGCGAGCGAAAAGAGCCTCCATCGACACACCATCAACTGACCCTAATAAATCTATTTTATACGGTAGTGTTGAAAACGTGCTTTAGTTCCTGATTGCCTCTCAAGCCTACCTAGTTATAGCTCCAACATGAAAGGATAGAGAGAAAAAGCCATGTGCAATGCATTACTCAAAAATAATAATTCCTAGTTGCTCTCCCTAGCTTGCCAAAGCAACTCCCGACATTTGCAATTTATAGAGCTACACCTCGTGTTTCAATAATACACACCGACCATAATTTCTCAAATAAGTTATATATACGTGGTACTTGTCCTATAGCTTTAGCTGGAGATAATAAAATAGGAGGCAACTGTGGAGGTGATACATAATTTCCATGGAGGTTCAACGTATTAATTGTACGTTTTCTGTCGGCTCATTTAAAAAAAAACGGCAATAAGAGCATGACATGGAATTGGAATCCTAAATGATTTCTCTTGGAGCCATGAGCACATCATCCATAGTTTCGGCAAGGAGAGTGATTTGCAGAAAATCACCATATTAACGCCTAGGTTTACAAAAAACACCAGTTTACGAATTTGGGACAAAATACACTGATTCTCAACCTAATCTTTTGCGAAAAAACACTGATCGGTTGCTTAGGCCATTTTAACCGCGATTGTGACATGCCGGTCCCACATTTGATGACATAGAATAACGTGTTGCATGTTAGACATCGTTATACGAGGGATTTTCTAGATTTACAATACAGACCTTGTCACTTTACACGGTCACCCTTCAATCGAAAAAGAGAAAGCAATCAACACCATCCATGGATTTGGGCTGAGCAGAGCAGTAGCACGCTCGCCATGGGTGATGGGTCACATCACCAGGAATGTGAGCAGAGGGCACGGCCCCGGCGCAAGGGCATCCTCAAGGTGCAAGCATCCATGCGGTCCGAGACACCTTGCAAGGGCGCCACAGGATGGGCCCGGGGCACAACATGCAACCCGATGTTGGCGTTACAGCTTGCTGGCCGCACACGCAATGCCCCGACCGAACTTGGCAGCGAGGAGGGCGCGGGCCTCCTACAATGTACATGTACAAGACCCCGGGATTGTTGACGAGCATGACGACGTCAGGCCTTCGGATGTAGTCCTTCACTGCCTCCACCCTAGCGGCGAGCCCCTCGGCGGCGAAGTCAAGCACGAAGGTGCGAACCTCTTTGGTGTGCTTGGCCATGATCTCCTTGGAGACGGCAGAGAGCTTTTTTGGGTTGCGGCTGACGAGGACGAGGACAATGCTGAAGGCGGCGAGGCAAAAGGCGATGGCGCGGCGATGCCATCGATGGTGCCGGTGATGATGCCTAGGTCCCATAACGGCTGTGCAGGAGCTTGCCGGGGAGGAGGAAGGCGGCGTAGACCCAGAGGGCAAGGCGCAGGGCAGCGTAGGCGACGACAAGAAGGCCGATAGCCGCGAGGGCCAGCAGCCACGCCGGCTGCATGCGGAGGAACTTGACGTGGAAGCACGTGTCAGTACGGCGGTGACGATCTGGATCGTGATAGGGAAGGGAGATTTTTTTGCCAGGGAGGGGGGGGGGGTTGGAAAAAGACCAGTCTAACGTCAACCACCGCGGAATGTTATGCCCACGTCATCAAATCCGGGATACATGTCAGCGTCTAGTCAGCTTTTTTGTGAAAGATTATGCTGAGAAACCGTGGTTTTTATCCCAAATTTTTAAACAGGTGTTTTCCGCAAACCTAAGCGTCAATGTGGTGATTTTCTGCAGTTCACTCAAAATATACATGTGATAGCAGAAAGACCTTTTACTCGTATGTGGTTAGTCTCATAATATGTGATGGTAACATATTATGTTATCCATTTGTCTCTCTCATTTTTAGTTACTTGCCAGATCAACTTTTTTTCCAATGAGACATGCATGTTACTCACAATAAAATTAGTCTTAAACACCTTCTGGAATCCCTTACGTGTGGACACAGCTCATACCAAGCCAACCGCCTGCTGCTCATGGTCACACTCCTCCTGACCATTGGGTCCGTCTTCTGTTCACTAGCTGGTCCACCAAACATAATGGGGTGGACCTGCACCTCATTGTCCGACATTGCTTGCGTGGAGGAAGCTGAGGGTGTGATAGATCGTTCTGTTGTACTCTATCATGGCACTGTGGTGCACATACCATATCAGTAGACTCGCTACTTGCTGTCCGCTGCCTCGGGTATGGAGGAAGGCCAGGGCACGACAGACCGCTCCATTGTAATAAGGCACTGTCATGCACCAGTTGATATTCTCCTCGCAAAGGTAGCTACCACCGAAGACGTGGCCCTACATGAGCCATAGCGGCGCCCCTAAACTCCTGGTTGCCTCTCAAGCCTAGCTAACTACGTACCTCTGACAAGTATGGAGAGATCAAATGGCCACGCTAGAATATAATCGAGCAGGTTTAGTCCCATATGGATACCATGTGCGGTGCCCCACTTAGTGGAAACGGATTAACAAGCTCGCTATGTATTCGCCAGATTAGGTTCCATATGCTTGCCATGCCTGATGCATCGGTCTATAGAACACGCTCCACATTGCTCTCTGCTAGCTTCTTCAAATAGCCCCATGTTTGGAATTTATAGAGCTGCCGTGTAACATTAATGCAGGTTGGCAGATGCAATGCTGATACTGATAGTCTGTACTATGTTTGGTTGGTCGTAATTAAAGAGTAGGCGACCATATACATTGAGGAGATGGTGCCGCACCACTCAATGGCAGCAGTTGCCCGGCATGCGAGTCATTAGCAGACCCAGCTAATTCAACAAAGCAAATAAAGGCAGCTTTTCTTGTGGAATTTATGAGTTGATCTCAAGAAGAGATCTAGTCCCTTATTATCACTGTAATGACTCGTGAATAAAAAGCAGAAAGGGGATCTGGGAATTGCAGAGAAGGAGATGAGAGGTAGACGACCAAGGGCAAATTGTATGAGAGAAAATTTGAGAAAAAACTATACTTTTCATGTTACACATGACGAGACAAGCGGCACAACACATATTACACTGGTCATAGAAGCAATGCTAAATGCATCCCTTTTACGGGGTTAACGGAGAGGCTGAGGTGAGCTTTTTTATTGGGTGTAAATATGGGTGAGGGGCGGGCGGCGTTTAATTAGTTGGAAAGAGTCCTTAATGCATTGTAATATTTCGTGTGTGTAGCGTTTTTCTTGGTCATACCGGTAAGTAACTTAGATTAGTTAAATATGCAGAGTGAATTGTTGGAAACCATCACATTAATGACTAGGTTTGCAGAAAACACTGGTCTATGAATTTGGGACAAAAAAAATTGATTCTCAACCTAATATTTTGCAAAAAAGAAGTGATCGGTTGCTTAGGCCATTTTAACCACAATTATGACATATGTGTCTAACATTTGATGGAGTGGTGTAACGTTGCACGTCAAACTTTGTCATACGAGGGATTTTCTAGATATAGAAAACGGCCCGTGTAATTTTACAGGGAGACCATTCAGTCAAAAAACTAAAAGCAATCAACTTCATCCAAGCAGGTTTTTTTCGGAAAAAGAATAGTATGTCGTCTAGAGCGAAACTGTATGCCTGTCATCAAATCAGGGACCCACATGTCATAATCATCATAAAAATGGCCTATGCGACATATCAGTGTTGTTCAGCAATATATTAGGTTAAAAAACAATGATTTTTGTCCTTAATTCTAAACCGGTGTTTTTTACAAACCTAGGCGCCAATGTAGTGGTTTTCGACAATTCACTCAAAATATGCATCTGATAACATAAAACATTTCACTCATATGTGGGTAGCGTCATATAATATGTGATGGTAACATATTATATTCTACATTTATATCTCATTTTTAGTTATTTGCCAAATCATCTTTTTGCCCATGAGACATGCATGTTACATTGTTACTCACACTAAAATTAGTGGAGTATGTGGACCTCTACTCATTGTCCGACATTGCATGCATGGAGGAAGACGAGGGTGTGACAGATCATTCTGTTGTACTATACCCAGTGGCGGAGGTTGTTGGTGGTTGGGGGAGTATAAACTTTTACCATTCTGTTTGGGAACCGCCTATAATGTGCGTAGCATGGAAGATATCGTGATGCTTGGTTGTTATGTTGACAATGAAAGTATACCTCTCAAAATGTTATTCAATCTCTATTTAAAAATCGAGCTCTGGCACCTTTGCAAATCCCTGCTTCCCTCTACGAAGGGCCTATCTATTTACTTTTATGCAGAGTCATCATCCTCTTATGAAAGAGCACCAGTAGGAGAGCACCTCTGTCGTTGCATGTATTACTATTAATTTGCATTGAGTGTGATCATGACTGGATCTCTTTTACCATGAATTACAATGTCTAGTCAGTCCTTGATCTTTAAAGGTGCTCTGCATTTATGTTTTGCGGTCTCAGAAAGGGCTAGCGAGATACCATCCTGTTATATCATATCATGATTGTTTTGAGAAGTGTTGTCATCCGAGGTTTATTATTATTGCTCGCTAGTTGATTATGCCATTGATGTGAGTAGTCTTGAGACCTGAAAGTTATTGTGAATGTGGTTAGTTCATGATCTTGTAGAAAACCTGAATGCTAGCTTACATATTTACAACAACAAGAGCAAACAGAGTTTGTCAAAGTTTTTCTTTATCACTTTCAGTTTATCAACTGAATTGCTTGAGGACAAGCAAAGGTTTAAGCTTGGGGGAGTTGATACGTCTCCAACGTATCTACTTTTCCAAACACTTTTACCCTTGTTTTGGACTCGAACTTGCATGATTTGAATGAAACTAACCCGGATTGACGATGTTCTCAGCAGAACTGCCATGGTGTTGTTTTTGTGCAGAAATAAAAAGTTCTCGGAATCGCCTGAAAATCAACGGAGATTTATTTCAGAAAATATAAAAAATAATGGTAAGAAGATCCACAACTGGGGGCCCACGGGCCGTCCTCGAGGGTGCGGGCGTGCCCCCCTTCCCAGGGCGCACCCCCCTGCCTCGAGGGCAGCCCGGTGCTCCACCGACGTATGCCCAGGTCCTATATAATCCGTTTCATGGAGAGAAAAATGAAGAAAGAAAGAATTATCGCGTTTTACGAGACAGAGCCGCCGCCAAGCCCTAATCTCTCTCGGGAGGGCTGATCTGGAGTCCGTTCGGGGCTCCAGAGAGTGGAGATCGTCGCCATCGTCATCATCAACCTTCCTCCATCACCAATTCCATGATGCTCACCGCCGTGTGTGAGTAATTCCATCGTAGGCTTGCTGGACGGTGATGGGTTGGATGGGATCTATCATGTAATCGAGTTAGTTTTGTTAGCGTTTGATCCCTAGTATCCACTATGTTCTGAGATTGATGTTGCTATGACTTTGCTATGCTTAATGCTTGTCACTAGGGCCCGAGTGCCATGATTTCAGATCTGAACCTATTATGTTTTCATGAATATATGTGTGTTCTTGATCCTATCTTGCAAGTCTATAGTCACCTACTATGTGTTATGATTCGGCAACCCCGAAGTGACAATAATCGGGACCACTCCCGGTGATGACCATAGTTTGAGGAGTTCATGTATTCACTATGTGTTAATGCTTTGGTCCGGTACTCTATTAAAAGGAGGCCTTAATATCCCTTAGTTTCCAATAGGACCCCGCTTTCACGGGAGGGTAGGACAAAAGATGTCATGCAAATTCTTTTCCATAAGCACGTATGACTATATTCGGAATACATGCCTACATTGCAATGATGAACTTGAGCTAGTTCTGTGTCACCCTAGGTTATAACTTCTACATGATGAATTGCATCCAACGTAATTTCCCCTCACCGATCCAATGCCTACTAGCTTTACATATATTGCTTGTCGCTTATTTACTTTTCCGTTGCTATTATCACAAAAACTACAAAAACACTATCTTTACTTTTATTGCTGGTACCACCACTATCATATTACTGTGCTACTAAACTATCTTGCTGCAGATACTAAGTTTCTAGGTGTGGCTGAATTGACAACTCAGTTGCTAATACTTAAGAGTATTCTTTGGCTCCCCTTGTGTCGAATCAACTAATTTGGGTTTAATACTTTACCCTCAAAAACTGTTGCGATCCCCTACACTTGTGGGTTATCATCCCTCTATATATGGAGTTTCTGGGGTACGTGGACTTATATAGGAAGAAGGAGGGCACCGAGGGACGCTCGAGTGGGCCTCGAGGCAGGGGGCCGCGCCCTGGGAAGGGGGGCGCGCCCCCCACCCTCGAGGGCCACTCGAGGCTCCCCTGACGTGGTTCTCAAGTTCCTCTGGCGTGATTTTCTCCAAAAATATCTCTCGCGAAGGTTTCATTCCGTTTGGACTCCGTTTGATATTCCTTTTCTGCAAAACCCTGAAATAGGCAAAAAACAACAATCTGGACTGGGCCTTTGGGTTAGTAGGTTAGTCCCAAAAATAATATAAAAGTGAATGATAAAGCCCATTAAACATCCAAGACTTCATAAATAATAGCATGGAATAATCAAAAATTATAGATACGTTGGAGACGTATCAAGCATCCCCAAGCTTAATTCCTGCTCGTCCTCGAGTAGGTAAATGATAAATAAATAATTTTTGATGTGGAATGCTAACAAATTTAGTTTTTCAATGTAATTCTCTTAATTGTGGCATGAATGTTCAGATCTGAAAGATTCAAGACAAAAGTCTATATTGACATAAGAAATAACGATACTTCAAGAAATACTAACAAAGCAATCATGTCTTCTCAAAATACTATGGCTAAAGAAAGTCATCCCTACAAAATCATATAGTCTGGCTATGCTCCCTCTTCATCACACAAAATATTCATATCATGCAGAACCCCGATTTCAGCCAAGCAATTGTTTTCATACTCTATCTTTTCAAACCTTTCAACTTTCACGCAATACATAAGCATGAGCCATGGATATAGCACTATGGGTGGAATAGAGGTGGTTGTGGAGAATACAAAAAGGAGGGACATAGTCTCACATCTACTAGGCGTATCAACGGGCTATGGAGATGCCCATCAATAGATATCAATGTGAGTGAGTAGGGATTGCCATGCAACGGATGCACTAGAGCTAAATATGAATGAAAGCTCAACAAAAGAAACTAGTGGGTGTGCATCCAACTTGCTTGCTCACGAAGACCTAGGGCAATTGAGGAAGCCCATCGTTGGAATATACAAGCCAAGTTCTAAAACGAAAATTCCCACTAGCATATGAAAGTGACTAAGCATGAGACTCTCTACAATGAAGAACATGGTGCTACTTTGAAGCACAAGTGTGGAAAAAGATAGTAGCAATTGTCCCTTTTTTATTTTTTATTTTTTTGGGCCTTTTTTTCTTTGGCCTTTCTTTTTTTCTTTTTTTGCGGAGGGGCTTTATAGATTCAGCCTTTCCTCCCATGGGACAATGCTCTAATAATGATGATCATCACACCTTCATTACAACATGAAATTACAACTCGATGCTACAACAACCAAGTATGACTCCATATGAATGCCTCCGGCGGTGTACCGGTATGTGCAATGAAACAAGAGTGACATGTATGAAGTTATGCATTGTGGCTTTGCCACAAATACGATGTCAACTACATGATCATGCATGGCTCTATGACAATATGATGCGTGCCATATAAACGGAACGGTGCAAAGTTGCATGGCAATATATCTCGGAATGGCTATGGAAATGCCATGATAGGTAGGTATGGTGGCTGATTTGAGGAACAATACAGTGGCTGTTTTGAGGAAGGATATATAGAGGGTATACGGCACCGGCGAAAGTTGTGCGGTACAAGAGAGGCTAGCAATGGTGGAAGGGTGAGAGTGCGTATAATCCATGGACTCAACATTAGTTATAAGAACTCATATACTTATTGCAAAAATCTACGAGTCATCAAAACAAAGCAATCAACGCATGCTCCTAGGGGGGAGGTTGGTAGGACTTAACCATCGCACGCCCCCGACCTCCACACAAAGGTTGGCACTCTACAAATACCTTATGCTCTAACTTCGTCACATAGCGGTTCACCATACGTGCATGATACAGGAATCACTAACCTTAACACAAGTATTTCTCAATTTCATAATAACTCCACTAGCATGACTCTAATTACACTATCCTCATGTCTCAAAACAATTATCAAGCATCCAACATCTCATTCTATTAAATGCACTTGGTGTGAATTTTTTTACTACATTGACATTGGATGTTTATCATGTGAAGACTAGTTTCTTTAGCCTAAACTCTTTACTATGCTGTTTTAATAGACTCTCAATAGATATAAGTGAAGCATGAGAGTTCAACAATTTCTACAAAATATTACCACCACCATGCTCTAAAAGATATAAGTGAAGCACTAGAGCAAAAACTATTCAACTCAAAATATATAAGTGAAGCACATAGAGTGTTCTAATAATTTCTAGGCCATATTTAAATCTCTCAAATAGGTGTGTCCAGCAAGGATGATTGTGGAAAACTAACAAACAAAGACTCAAATTATACAAGACGCTCCAAGCAAAACTCATAGGATGTTGCGAATAAAAATATAGCGCCAAGTATAGTTACCGATGGATGAAGACGAAAGAGAGGATGCCTTCCCGGGGCATCCCCAAGCTTAGGATTTTAATTATCTTGAATTTACGTGGGGTGCCATGGGCATCCCCAAGCTTAGGCCTTTACTACTTCTTGTTCCATAGTCCATCAAAGCAAACTCAAAACTTGAAAACTTCACACCACAAAACTTAGACAAAAATTCTCGTGAGCTCCGTTAGTAAGAGAAAGCAAACCACTACACAAAGGTACAGCAATGAATTCATTATTTGTTTATATTGGTGTTAAACCTACTGTACTCCAACTTCTCTATGGTTCATATCCTCAAATACTACTCATAGATGCATCGGAATAAGCAAACAACACACGAAAAACAGAATCTGTCAAAGACAGAACAGTCTGTAGTAATCTGCAGGGTTCGCCTACTTCTGGAACTCCCAAAACTTCAAACTAAATTGGTAAATTTGCGCAATTTGTCTACCAATCATCTGCAAAAATAAACAACTAAAAAGCACGCTGCAGTAAAATCCCACGACTACTTTAGCGAGCGCTAACGATTCTGTTTTTCACAGCAAGATCATATAAACTTCACACAAGTCTTCCCAAAGGTTCTACTTGGCACAAACACTAAACAAAACATGAAACCACATCTAATGAGAGGCGAGATGCAATATTTATTCCCTAACAGCAACAAAAACAAAAAACAAAAAATGGGGTTGCCTCCCAACAAGCGATATCGTTTTACGCCCCTAGCTAGGCACGATACTAGATAGATCTAGGTATTGCCATCTTTGGAAGGCAATCCATAAGTGGCTCTCATGATAGATTCATATGGTAATTTTATTTTCTTTCTAGGAAAGTGTCCCATGCCTTTCCTTAATGGAAATTGGAATGTAATATTTCCCTCCTTCATATAAATAATTGCACCAATCGTTCTAAGGAAAGGTCTACCAAGAATAATAGGACATGAAGGATTGCAATCTATATCAAGAACAATGAAATCTACGGGCACATAATTTCTATTGGCAACAATAAGAACATCATTAATTCTTCCCATAGGTTTATTAATAGTGCAATCCGCAAGATGCAAATTTAAGGAACAATCATAGAGCTCATGGAACCCTAGCAAATCACACAAAGTTTTTGGGATAGTGGAGACACTAGCACCCAAATCACACAAAGCATAGCATTCATGATCTTTTATTTTTATTTTTATAGTAGGTTCCCACTCATCATAAGCTTTCTAGGTATAGAAACTTCCAACTCAAGTTTTTCTTCATAAGATTGCATCAAAGCATCAACTATATGTTTAGTGAAAGCTTTATTTTGACCATAAGCATGCGGAGAATTTAGCACAGATTGCAACACGGAAATACAATCAATCAAAGAGCAATTATCATAATTGAATCCCTTGAAATCCAAAGTAGTGGGTTCATTACTATGCAAAGTTTTAATCTCTTCATTCCCACTTTTAGCAATTTTAGCATCAAGATCTAAAAACTCCGAATAATTGGGACACCTTAAAGCAGAATCATCTCCAATCCTATTCTCATTAAGATTAATGCTAGAAAACAAGGATCTAATAGGAGACACATCAATAACTTTCAGATCTTCATCTTTATTTTCATGCTCTTTCGGTTTGGTAGCCATCTTATTAATCAAGGTGGACTGTTTATCCGAAATGTGGGCAATTAAGTTCTCAAGTTGAGCAAACTGAGATTTCAAGCCATAAAATTCCTTAGACATATCATCAAGGTCTTTATTCATATACTCCATAAACTTTTTCTGTTCTTAAGCTCACTTCTGAAGAAGTCATTCTGCTCAAATTGTATGGTCATAAAATGTCTAACATTGTTTTCAATCACCTCCAGCCTCTTGAGGTGAGGGTCAACACTAGTAGGGAGAGCCGTAGCGACAAGCAAGCAATCCAACACACACAAGCAAACAAGAAGCAAACGAACGGTGAACACACAGCGGTAGAAGGGCAAATAAAACGGCAAGGGTGAAGTGGGGGAGAGGAAAACGAGAGGCAAAAAATGTAATGCGAAGGATAAGGGTTTGTGATAGGTACTTGGTATATGACTTTTGCATAAGCCTCCCCAGCAACGGCACCAGAAATTCTTCTTGCTACCTCTTGAGCTTGCGTTGTATTCCCTCGAAGAGGAAAGGGAGATGCAGCACAATAGCGTAAGTATTTCCCTCAGTTTTTGAGAACCAAGGTATCAATCCAGTAGGAGACCACGCGCGAGTCCCTCGCACCTGCACAAACAAATAAGAACTTCGCAGCCAACACGATAAGGGACTGTCAATCCCTTTACGGTCACTTACTAGAGTGAGATCTGATAGAGATGATAGTTTATTTTTTTGGTATTTTTGGTTTAATAAAACAGCAAATAAAAGCGGTAAAAGTAAAGTAGATGTAGATTGATATGTTCAGAATAGACCCGGGGGCCATAGTTTTCTCTAGTGGCTTCTCTCATGATAGCGATATTCTATGGCGGGTAAACAAATTACTGTCGAGCAATTGATAGAAAAACGAATAATTATGAGACTATCTAGGCATGATCATTGTATATGGGCATCACGTCCGAGACAAGTAGACCGACTCCTGCTTGCATCTACTACTATTACTCCACACATCGACCGCTATCCAGCATGCATCTAGTGTATTGAGTTCATACGAACAGAGTAACGCCTTAAGCAAGATGACATGATGTAGAGGGATAAACTCAAGCAATATGATGTAAACCCCATCTTTTTATCCTCGATGGCAACAATACAATACGTGCTTTGCTGCCCCTACTGTCACTGGGAAATGACACCGCAAGATTGAACCCAAAGCCAAGCACATCTCCCATTGCAAGAACTACAGATCTAGTAGGCCAAACCAAACCGATAATTCGAAGACACTTGCAAGGATATTATGAGCACACATAAAAAGTTCAGAGAAGAACCAAATATCTTTCATTGATAACCTTGATCATAAACTCACAATTCATCGGATCTCGACAAACACACCGCAAAAAGAGATTAAATCGAATAGATCTCCTCGAAGATCGAGGAGAACTTTGTATTGAGATCCAGAGAGAGAGAGAAGAATCCATCTAGATACTAGCTATGGGCCCGAAGGTCTATGGTAAACTACTCACAACTCATGGTGAGGGCGATGATGATGATGATGAAGGCCTCCGTGATGGATCCCCCTCCGGTGGAGCCCCGGAACAGGATCCAAGATGGGATCTACATGGGAACAGAAGCTACAGCGGTGGAATTAGAGTTTTCTATCTGTATATGGAGTTTCTGGGGTACGTGGACTTATATAGGAAGAAGGAGGGCACCGGGGGACGCTCGAGTGGGCCTCGAGGCACGAGCGCGCGCCCTGGGAGGGGGGGCGCCCCCCACCCTCGAGGGCCACTCGAGGCTCCCCTGACGTGGTTCTCAAGTTCCTCTGGCGTGATTTTCTCCAAAAATATCTCTCGCGAAGGTTTCATTCCGTTTGGACTCCGTTTGATATTCCTTTTCTGCAAAACCCTGAAATAGGCAAAAAACAGCAATCTGGACTGGGCCTTTGGGTTAGTAGGTTAGTCCCAAAAATGATATAAAAGTGAATAATAAAGCCCATTAAACATCCAAGACTTCATAAATAATAGCACGGAACAATCAAAAATTATAGATACGTTGGAGACGTATCAGTACACGAAGTGCATCTAGTTTTTGCCGTGACCCTCTCTACTTTTTTGCACATTCTATGTGGGTGAAATGATGATACCATTCCAAGTTTCAACCTTTTCAGAGTTCATTTTGTAGTGCTTTTCAATTTCACGGTCATTTAGCTCTCAAAACAAATCAGTAAATGAATGAAAAATAGCAAATGATGTCAGAAAGAGTAGAAAGTTGATGATGTGGCTTTCAGTCATGCATACTGAACACAAAAAAAGGTCCGGAGTTGTAACGAGTTTACAAAAATGAAGTGCCGGTGTAGCGGATGAGTTTTTTCGTCTGAAATCCTGATACTTCGAAAGAGATTGTCCAGTTTGTACACGAAGTGCATCCGGTTTGAATCGTGCATGGCCTTGAATCATGCATCCTGAACGCAAAAAAAAAGTCCCGAGTTGTAATAAGTTATTAAAAACAGCTTGTTGAGGTGGGACTAAAAAATAGCTGCTGAAAGAATCAACTAAAGAACTCTAATACCGGTTCATGCCACGAACCGGTACTAAAGGTGCTCGTGGAGCCCCAGCCTTAGAACCGATACTAAATGAAATGCCTTTGTAACAGATCAATTTTCGTCGGAAACCTTGATACTTCGAAAGATAGTGTAAACATGTAATAATATACATAAAAAATACATTGATCAGTACCGTCTTTCAGCCAAAACGCGCTACTACGACAGAGAAATACATCAAAAACAAATTGATCATCAATGATCTTTTTGTGTACAATCAGAATTGTCAATGTGAGTCCTCACCGGTTTAGAAACCGGAGAAGACTCATATTGTGGCCACAAATTCTACATATAGAGTTTAATGAAGACCAAGTGGTTGTGATAGTTTGAGAAGTAACATATTTAAGGTGGTAAAAACTCTGTTAGTGGAGCGAGGTGGGACTAAAAAAGCGCTGCAGAATGAATCAACTAAAAACCTCTAGTACCGGGTTGTGGCATGAACCGGTACTAAAGGTGCTGGTGGGGCCCCAGCCTGACCACAGCCTGCCATAGCCTCTTTAGTACCGGTTCGTAGCACGAACCGGTACTAAAGGTTCACCACGAACCGGTACTAATGAGCTCCGGCCACCTAGCCGTTGGAACCGGAACTAATCGTCACATTAGTGCCGGCTCATATCCAAGCCGAGACTAATGAGCTGAACATTTGACCCTTTTTCTACTAGTGTTATTGGACGATTAATTGTAGGCCCTATTGATTCAAGAAATTTCTACATAAATTTTACATGTATGCTTTCCTAAGGAATTTTATCATTTGGATACGTTGAGGACAAAGGAAAGGATTGACACCATTTCCTTTGGAAAGGGTAGCAAAACATCCGGATCGCACGAAAAAACCTATTCCTATGTTTTGGAAGCCTCTCTATTTTCAGTTTAAACTTCACTCTGTTCCTATGTTTTTTTATTCTTATGTTTTTGGAAGCCTGTATTTCCACTGTCCACTCCACCCTATTTTATGCTGTTTTTTTATTCCTATGTGTTGGAAGCCTGAATTTGAACTTTACGCTTCACCCTGTCTCTATGTTGTTTTGTTATTACTATGTTTTGGAAGCATGTATGTCCACTTTACACGTAACTCTATTCCGATGCTTTTCTTATATTCCTTTGTTTTTGCATTTCTATGTTCCTAACAAAGCCTTAATAGTAATGGTATCAAAAATATGTTAGGTGTTTCTTTTCTTCTGGAACATGGATTCTGATGTATGGCAAGATTTTAGTGGACAAGATATATATAAAGGTTGCAGGAGTATAGTAGACGTTGAGTAGCAATAAGGGTTGAGTAATTGAGAGTACCAGAAAACAACGACGGCAATCCTAGGCAAGGGTGCATTTACTAGGAGTTACAACAAAAATATGGTATTTAATTGAGGGTGTACAACAACTATACCAACATTGAACATCATGCGTCCCCATGCGTAGCTCCAATGTGCTACAGTCCGTACCATCAATTTTTGATTGCATGGATATATTCTATCAAATGTTCACACAAATCAAAGTAAACTACTAGAACAATCGAGACATGAGTACCTCTTTGCTAGTGTCAAGAGATTGTACATAGAAATTAAACACAAAGGTGGAGCTAGTGGCTTTCAGAGATGAGAAAGGGTTGGAAGATTTCGTGAAAATGCAAACATTTAGGAGTAGGAGGCATCAAGAACACGCGGAGCATTCATCCAAATATGTGTAGATTGTAGGGTTGAATATAATCTAGGGGTACAGTGCTCTATCGTTGTTGACATTGTAAAATTAGAGCACATAGTCGACGCCAACTACCTAAGAGCTACAAGCAGCTCTTGGTGAGTCACAATACAACTTGACCTAGACTACGTTCCTATTCCCGGAGATGTAATTGTGGGAGACACGGTGGTCTTTAGTCAGTAGTCTGGGGTCTTGTCACTAAACGGTCATCTTCTTCGCTCAGATAAGTGGTTGTGCAACTCCATTCTCCCTGCCATCTTGTGCATGTGATCGCCAACAATGGTAGCTTCTATGTTTACTTTAGAAACTGTGGCATTGATAGATTACACGATAAATAAAATAGTAAATGGATGTTCTGTACTCCTAGACATGCTTAAGCTCTACAAAGTCGTGGCCTTCGTGGCTAGGAGTTTGCACTGATGGTGCCTTGCTCCTTCCTCCCGTTTGTTTCCAGTTTGTCGTCTTTTGTTGTGTCTGTTTATATTTTGTATGTAACTGATTAATGTCACTACAGTAACAACATATTTTTGTTTCCTGCAAAGGAAAGGAAAAACATATTTTGCCTTGTTTTTCTTGATAAGCCGAGTGTGTTTTATAGACCGCCCGGTTTAGCGCTTTAAGCCGTGTGTTTGCGTCAAGGCACACGACGAAGAACGGCTCAGGTGACTCACGCGAATCCAAGGAAAAACAGACTCCATTGGTGGAGTGGCATTATTATATATAAATTAAAAGAAAACACACTCCATCGTCTCCCCCACTCGCTAAACCAAATATTCCTTTAGTTCCAAAATATAAGGCGGATTAGTTTTTTTATAAGTCAAATTTCTTTAATTTGGACAAAGTTGAGAGGCAAAAATTTCTGACATCCATAGTACAAATTAAGTAAACTGTAAAATAATCATTTCCTAGGTGGTTAATTATCTCAACATACCCAAAGTTGACGTCACAGCAAAACACGCCCAACCCTTTTAGTGTATACGATGGCATGAGTGGTTTTTTTTCCGAGAGAATGGCATAGATGGTTAATTATCTCAAATTTAGATGTGAAATGTCTATCGTCAATATGTGCGACAGACTTCGGAAGAGAGTTAGACCTCAAAAAAGAAAAGAAAACTCCCGAAGAGAGTTGGCGTCTCGAGCTCGGAGCTTCGCTTTCCTCCGCGTCGGGGCGGCGGAAGCCACCGGCCAGGCCAGGCAGGGTCGTCTCGTCTTCCTCGGCAGGCGGCGGAGATCTCCTCCTCGCCCCCCTCAGCGCTGTCGTCCTGTGGACCAGCTCGCCGGCGTCGACATCTACAGCAGATTGCAGCTGCCGTTCGATGGTGAGCTTCGGCGAGCTGCGCCATCCACCATACATCATGCTCCTCCTCCTCCTAACTCTGCTTTCCTTCTTCCTAATCCCAGATTCTAGTTGACTGCTGCTGCCGTGCTGGCCACTTGGACCTTGGACACGCTGCCATGGGACACGTCATTAAGTTGGGATTTACAGCAGAAGCCATCGTCAATTTCAGCCACCTACTCAAAGCCATCTGCACCGAGAAGAAGACCAGCTATGCAATGGACATCCTGCTCCGAATAATGCCCATGCTTAACTGTGTACCGAATGTTGTCTCCTACAGCATTATTTTCAAGGGTCTCTGCAACGAGAAGAGAAGCCAAGAGGCTCTCGAGCTGATTCACATCATGGCTGAGGATGGAGGTAGCTGCCAACCTAATGTGGTGACCTATAACACCGTGATTGATGGCTTGTTGAAAGAGGGTGAAGTGAACAAGGCTTACAGTCTATTTTGTGAAATGTCACAGAGGGGAATTTCGCCGGATGTTGTGACCTGTAATTCAATCATCTCTGGCATGTGCAAGCTTCATGCGATGGACAAGGCTGAGGAGGTTCTTCAACAGATGTTTGAGAGACGTATTCTGCCAAATACTACCACATATACTAGTCTGATACATGGATATTATTCATTAGGACAGTGCGAAGAGGTGGATCGGATTTTTAAGGAAATGTCTAGACATGGTGTTCAACCAGATATTGTAACTTACAATACACAGATGGATTATCTTTGCAAGAGCGGACGTTCTGCTGAAGCTAGGAAGATTTTTGATTCTATGATCAGTTTGGGCCAAAAACCGACTCTTACTACCTACAGTATTCTGCTTCATGGGTATGCCATGGAAAAATCTTTTGATGAGATGTATTGTCTTATTGATTTGATGGTAGGAAATGGTATTGCACCAAATCATCATGTCTACAACATACTCATATATGCATATGCTAAAGAAGAAACGGTTGGTGAGGTCATGCATATATTTACAAAAATGCGGCGGCAAGGGTTGAACCCTAATGTAGCGAGTTACGGAACTGTAATAGACTTACTTTCCAGGATTGGACGAATGGATGATGCTATCTCCCAATTCAATCAAATGATAACTGAAGGATTAGCTCCTGGTATCAAAGTTTTCACCCCCCTTATTAGTGGTTTTTGTACTTGTGGCAAATGGGAGAAGGTTCCTGAACTATTTTCTGAGATGTTAGATCGTGGCATCTGTCCCGACACAGTGTTCTTCAACACAATTATGGACCACCTTTGCAAAGAGGGAAGGGTTATGGAAACCCAGGATCTCTTCGACCTGATGGTACACATGGGTGTGAAGCCTGATGTGTGTACTTATAACACACTGATAGGTGGATACTTGTTCGATGGTAAGATGGATGAAGTGAGGAAGTTACTTGACAATATGGTCTCAATTGGCTTGAAACCAGATGTTATCACATATACCATACTGATTGATGGTTACTCTAAGAATGGAAGGATAGATGATGCATTGGTTGTTTCCAGGGAAATGTTGTCCGGGAAGGTTAAGCCTTGTGTTATCACTTTTAATATTATGATTGGTGCATTGCTTAAATGTGGCAGGAAGGCAGAAGCCAAAGATTTGTTTGACGGTATCTGGGCCAACGGATTAGTGCCCGACATTATTACATACAGCTTAATGATACAAAAACTTATTGAAGAAGGTTCTCTAGAAGAGTCTGATGATCTATTCCTTTCTATGGAGAAGAATGGATGTGCTGCCAACTCCTGTATGCTAAATGCTATAGTTAGAAGCCTACTTCGGAAAGGGGAGGTGCCCAGGGCTGGGACTTATCTGTCTAAAATTGATGAGAGGAGGTTCACCCTTGAAGCTTCCACAACTAGCTTGTTGACTGCACTTGCTTCAGGGGGGAAAGGCCAGGAATATAAGGCGTTACTCCCTGAAAAATATCACTCTTTTCTGGAACAGGGCACTGATTGAAACCTTCTCCAAAGATTTTGCCTAGATACTCTGAACTGCTAATCGTGGCCTGAACTTTTCTTTGTGGGTTACATCTCCCAAGCTTTTTTTTATATAGTAAGTCTAAGTTGAAAGTCACTTCTCTTACTAGTAATTCTAGGAGGAATTTGTACTAGTAGTGAATGTCTGACTCTGCACCATTCTGATGAACGACTATCTGTGTCTCTATATGGCTGCCTTGTACTTGAATGGAGCTGTTCATTTGGCCTGCACTAAGCTGCAATTTATATTAGTTTTGTTAGTCTACTGTAATGATGTATATACTCTAGATATTCACAATTTATTTTAGTTTTGTTAGTCTACTGTGATCATGTTTACAGCTGATCATGATATGATGACCGCATTGTGCCCTTGGACTCACTGAAGTTGCTAGCAGAAATTTAGTTTATATATTCCCTTTCTTTACATTTGAATGGAAACATACAGTATAGACGACTTTTTGGTGAACATTGATCAACATATCTGTCACATGATTATTCATTGGGTCCATTGGATATGTTATCAACTATATTTTTTTGGCAAACTGATCAAAGGTCATATACACCATTTTTTTTCTTGTTCTGTACATAGAGAAGTGCGTACAAAGTTCTTCAACACAATGTTAAATCGCGGCATCTATCTGAATACTGTTTTCTGGTGTGTTAGGTATCTGCTCTTAGTTTCATACTTCTGTGCTTTTCGGTATCTGCTCTTTTCCATGGTAATCATTCCACTAGTAGAAAACAGGGCATTGGTCCAGCCCATTAGCCCCGGTTCAATCTAGAACCGGGACCAATGGGGGTACTGGATCCGGTTCGTTAGCCCAGGGGGCCGGCCGGGCCACGTGGGCCATTGGTCCCGGTTCGTCTGGACCTATTGGTCCCGGTTATAGCTAAAAACCGGGACCAATGGCTCTTGCTCCTGGCCCACCACTATTGGTCCCGGTTTGTTTTATAAACCGGGACCAAAGGAACCCCTTCAGCCCCGGTTTGTAGCACCAACCGGGACCAGTGAGTTGCCTATATAAACCCCCTCACTCAAGAGCAGAGCTCACTGCTTTGTTTTTTTTTCTGGCCGAGGGGGAGAGGGGTTAGTGGTGCTCTAGCTCACCTCCTATGCACACAACGTGTTCGGTGGAATGCCCGAGCCACACTAGTTAAGCTTTTCTCCTCTCGAAGCTCTATTTTCTCCGAGATTTGTCTAGGTTTAGCGGTCCGTCATGTCCCGTCCCCGTCTTCGCCGCCGTCGATCGCCCCCGCCGATCTCGTCACCGGCACCACCGTGGTGAGCCTCTTGTTATGTCCATGCTTTTCTTACTTTAATTATTGCTTTAGATAGATATTTGTCTAATTTTCTTACGTTTATTATTGCTTGTTATTATATAGTGCGATGGTTTTGATATCCGCCCACGTGGGCCCTCGTCCGGTCTACGATTCGGATGTGGTATATTATCTTTAATTTATAACTATTTGTTTTAGTGCTTATGATAGTTATGCCGACCAACCTGACATGCATAGATGTTTTATTATGTCTAGGAGGTAGTTGAACCGGAAATTCCAACCGACCCTCTTGTGGAGAGGTTAAATTTAGTTGAAGAGGAAAACATTTCGTTAAAGAAAAAATTGGAAAAAATGGAGGAGGAGAAGATGGAATTGGAGTTGCATGTTGCGGAAGTTATCG
The DNA here is from genome assembly GCA_902687465.1 of Secale cereale. NCBI lineage: Eukaryota > Viridiplantae > Streptophyta > Magnoliopsida > Poales > Poaceae > Secale > Secale cereale. The sequence goes on along the minus strand of LR738712.1, from coordinate 888,062,638 downwards.
ATGATCACAAGATCAAGATGGACCCTATTGTCGAGAGGTTAAATTTAGTTGAAGAAGAAAACAAATTCTTGAAGGAAAAAATAAAAAAAATTGTGGACGAGAAGATGATATTGGAGTTGCATGTTGCGGATGTCGTCGATGATCACAAGATCAACATGGATGCAATGCGGTTGAAGATTAAAAAGATTAGAAAATATGCCATTAATACCGAGGCTTGGTATCATTATGCCGTTGGATCAATTGTTACCTTGGTTGCGATTATGATAGCATTTGTTTTCGCGTTGAAATGTTTTACATAGTTTCGATGTGTATGGAGAGCTATATGTTGTTAGATGAGAACTATATATGTATGTACTTTGGTTTTAATGTGATGATGAACTTTTATCCATTTGGTCACTTAATTATCTATTTATGATGTTCTGTAATGGTTTTTGACACACTTAATTATATATAAATGCACGCAGATGAACCGCCAATGGATGTACGGTGACAGACACACCTCCGAGTACATTAAGGGCGTGCGTGAGTTTCTAAATGCGGCAGAGGCAAACAAGCAGAATGGTTTTATGTGTTGTCCATGCACTAAATGTGTGAATACGATGTCTTACTCTAACCGAAAAATCCTTCACTCCCACCTGCTTTACAAGGGTTTCATGCCACACTATAATGTTTGGACGAGGCATGGAGAAATAGGGGTTATGATGGAAGACGGCGAAGAAGAAGAGTACGATGACAACTATGTGCCCCCTGAATACGGTGATGCTGCAATGGGGGGAGCTGGTGAAGATCAAGAGGAACCAGACGATGTGCCCAATGATGCTGCAACGGGTGAAGCTGCTGAAGATCAAGAGGAACCAAATGATGATCTTCGCCGGGTCATTGTCGATGCAAGGACACAATGCGAAAGTCAAAAGGAGAAGCTGAAGTTCGATCGCATGTTAGAGGATCACAAAAAAGGGTTGTACCCCAATTGCGAAGATGGCAACACAAAGCTCGGTACCGTACTGGAATTGCTGCAGTGGAAGGCAGAGAATGCTGTGGCTGACAAAGGATTTGAGAAGCTACTGAAAATATTGAAGAAGAAGCTTCCGAAGGATAACGAATTGCCCGACAATACATACGCAGCAAAGAAGGTCGCATGCCCTCTAGGATTGGAGGTGCAGAAGATACATGCATGCCCTAATGACTGCATCCTCTACCGCGGTGCATACAACGATCTGAACGCATGCCCGGTATGCGGTGCATTGCGGTATAAGATCAGACGAGATGACCCTGGTGATGTTGATGGCGAGCCCGCCAGGAAGAGGGTTCCTGCGAAGGTGATGTGGTATGCTCCTATAATACCACGGTTGAAACGTTTGTTTAGAAACAGAGAGCATGCCAAGTTGATGCGATGGCACAGTGAGGACCGTAAGAAAGACGGGAAGTTGAGAGCACCCGCTGACGGGTCGCAATGGAGAAAAATCGAGAGAAAGTACTGGGAGGAGTTTGCAAAGGACGCAAGGAACGTATGGTTTGCTCTAAGCGCGGATGGCATTAATCCTTTCGGGGAGCAGAGCAGCAATCACAGCACCTGGCCCGTGACTCTATGTATGTATAACCTTCCTCCTTGGATGTGCATGAAGCGGAAGTTCATTATGATGCCAGTTCTCATCCAAGGCCCTAAGCAACCCGGCAACGAAATTGATGTGTACCTAAGGCCATTAGTTGAAGAACTTTTACAGCTGTGGAATGGAAACGGTGTACGTGCGTGGGATGAGCACAAACAGGAGGAATTTGACCTAAAGGCGTTGCTGTTCGTGACCATCAACGATTGGCCCGCTCTCAGTAACCTTTCAGGACAGACAAACAAAGGATACCACGCATGCACGCACTGTTTAGATGACACTGAAAGTATATACCTGGACAAGTGCAGGAAGAATGTGTAACTGGGCCATCGTCGATTTCTTCCGACCAACCATCAATGTCGAAAGAAAGGCAAGCATTTCAAAGGCGAGGCAGATCACCGGAAGAAGCCCGCCATGCGTACCGGTGATCACGTACTTGCTATGGTCAATGATTTACATGTAATCTTCGGAAAGGGCCCCGGCGCACTAGCTGTTCCGAATGACGATGAGGGACACGCACCCATGTGGAAGAAGAAATCTATATTTTGGGACCTACCCTACTGGAAAGACCTAGAGGTCCGCTCTTCAATCGACGTGATGCACGTGACGAAGAACCTTTGCGTGAACCTGCTAGGCTTCTTGGGCGTGTATGGAAAGACAAAAGATACAGCTGAGGCACGGGAGGACCTGCAACGTTTGCACGAAAAAGACGGCATCCCTCCGAAGCAGTATGAAGGTCCTGCCAGCTATGCTCTTACGAAAGAAGAGAAAGAAATCTTCTTTGAATGCCTTTTCAGTATGAAGGTCCCGACTGGCTTCTCGTCGAATATAAAGGGAATAATAAATATGGCAGAGAAAAAGTTCCAGAACCTAAAGTCTCATGACTGCCATGTGATTATGACGCAACTGCTTCCGGTTGCATTGAGGGGGCTTCTACCGGAAAACGTCCGATTAGGCATTGTGAAACTATGTGCATTCCTCAATGCAATCTCTCAGAAGGTGATCGATCCAGAAATCGTACCAAGGCTAAGGAGTGATGTGGCGCAATGTCTTGTCAGTTTCGAGCTTGTGTTCCCACCATCCTTCTTCAATATCATGACACACGTCCTAGTTCATCTAGTCGACGAGATTGTCATTCTGGGGCCCGTATTTCTACACAATATGTTCCCCTTTGAGAGGTTCATGGGAGTCCTCAAGAAATATGTCCGTAACCGCGCAAGGCCAGAAGGAAGCATCTCCATGGGCCATCAAACAGAGGATGTCATCGGGTTTTGTGTTGACTTCATTCCTGGCCTTAATAAGATAGGTCTCCCTAAATCGCGGTACGAGGGGAGACTGACTGGAAAAGGCACGCTTGGAAGGGACTCAATAATATGCAGGGACGGTTATTCTTGGTCTCAAGCACACTACACAGTTCTACAGAACTCTACATTGGTGACCCCGTATGTCGATGAACACAAGAACAGTCTGCGCTCCAAACACCCGGAGCAGTGCGACGACTGGATTACACGTGAACACATCAAGACTTTCAGCAGTAGGTTGGAAACACGTCTCAGAGGTGACAACACTGTTTGTGATGAGTTGTACTTGTTGTCCAGGGGACCATCTTCGACTGTATTGATTTACAAAGGATACGAGATAAATGGGAATACATTTTACACGATTGTCCAAGATCAAAAGAGCACCAACCAAAACAGCGGTGTCCGCTTTGATGCAACAACCGAGAGGGGAAAGGACACATATTATGGTTATATAGTGGACATATGGGAACTTGACTACGGACATGATTTTAAGGTCCCTTTGTTTAAGTGTAAATGGGTCAATCTGTCAGGAGGCGGGGTACAGGTAGACCCACAGTACGGAATGACAACAGTGGATCTGAAAAATCTTGGATACACTGACGAACCGTTCGTCCTAGCCAATGATGTGGCACAGGTTATCTATGTGAAGGACATGTCTACCAGACCGAGAAAAAGAAAAGATAAGGAAGCGAATACATCATACGATGAGCCAAAGCGCCACATAGTTCTTTCAGGAAAAAGGGACATCCTGGGAGTGGAGGGCAAGACAGACATGTCTGAAGATTATGAAAAGTTTCATGAAATTCCTCCCTTCAAAGTCAAGGCTGACCCAAGCATCCTGATAAACGATGAAGATTATCCATGGTTACGGCGCAATAAGCAAATGACACAAGCGAAGAAAAAGTGAAGATTTATTTCCGCAACTATTATGATGATACCATGCCAACTTTGTAACAAACGAGTATGATACCATTGTCCGTTTGTACTATTCAAATTTCAATACTACTTGCACTAACAAAACAAAACAAAACAAAACAAACTTGAAAAATAAATAGCAACAATAAGTATTTTGTTGTAATTAAGTATAAACAAAATAAAATAAATAAAGCAACAAAGAAAATAAATAAAGGAAGTAAAATAAATAAAGCAACTCTAAATACAGCAAAAAACAACTTAGAAATAAACAAAGAAAATAAAATAAATAAAGCAACTCTAAATACAGCAAAAAACAACTTAGAAATAAATAAAGCAAAAAAGGAAAAAAAAAATTGGGCGCTGCCCAGTGAGCCTGCAAGGCCTATAGCACAGGATCCACCTGTAATATAAGGCCCAGCAAGCTCACAGGGCAGCGCGCAGAGTTAGGCCCAGAAGCCTGCATTTGAGAGGAGCTCGAGAGGGTGGGAGCAGCAGCCCTTATAAACCACTCTCGAGCTCCCTCAGCTAGCGAGGTGGGACTAAACATCCCACCGCACCCGCGCCAGCACAGGGCCTTTGGTCCCGGTTGGTGGCACCAACCGGGACTAAAGGGTGGCATTAGTCCCGGTTGGTGGAACCAACCGGGACTAAAGGCCCCTCCTTCCCGCCCTTTGGGCTGCTGAAAAGAAACAAAATAAAATAAATAAAGCAACAAAGAAAACAAATAATTTCAAATTTAAACTATTCAAATTTGAATACTACTTGCACTAACAGAAAGTTCGTAATTGGTTTTACAAAAGAAAATAAATAATGCAGAAAACAAAACAAAAAAACTTGAAAAAAAAATAGCAACAATAAATATTTTTTTGTAAGTAGAAACAAAATCAAATAAATAAAGCAACAAAGAAAACAAATAAATAAAAATAGCAACAGTAAGTATTTTGTTGAAAGTAGAAACGAAACTAAAAAATAAAGCAACAAAGAAAAAAAGAAAAAATATGCCACCTGCTGGGCCCACACGGCCTGAATACGACTAGAAACCCAACCATGGGCCAGGATTCAGGCCCGTAGAAAGCCCAGCAAGACCACAGGCAAAGCAGTGTCAGTTTAGGCCCGTAGGCCTGCAGTTTAGAGGAGTTCGAGTTGAGAGAGGCAGCGGGGCTTATAAACTGGTGCTGCTCTCCCTCAACTAGCGAGGTGGGACTAAACTTCCCACCGCACCGCGGCAAGGCCTTTAGTCCCGGTTGCTGCCACCAACCGGGACTAAAGGGTGGCATTAGTCCCGGTTGCTGCCACCAACCGGGACTAAAGGCCCCTCCTTCCCGCCCTTTGGGCTGCTGAAAAGGGACCTTTAGTCCCGGTTGCTGCCACCAACCGGGACTAAAGGGGGGCATTAGTCCCGGTTTCAGCCACCAACCGGGACTAATGCCCCTCCTATATAACCAGGACTTGCGAATTTTTGGGCAGTTTCCTTCTTCCCCGCCCCGACGCCTCCCTCGATCTGCTCCTTCCCCGTCGCCGTCGCCGTCGCCCCCGTCGCCCCGTCGCCGTCGCCGTCGCCCCCGTCGCCCCGTCGCCGTCGCCGTCGCCCCCGACGCCGCCTCGTCGCCCCGCCCCGCGCCGTCGCCGCGCCCCGGCCGGCCCGTCGCCCCGCGCCGCCGCGCGCCCCGCCCCGCAGCAGTCGCGCCGCCGCGCCCCGACGCCGCCTCGTCGCCGCCCCGCCCCGCCGCCGTCGCGCCGCCCAGCCCTGCCGATGTGGGGGGCTCTTTTTTTTATGTTTAATATTGCTGTATATATATATATATAGTTGCTGTGTATATATGTATAAATTGCAGTATATTTATGTGTATATTTTTTTATGTTTATATAAATTGCAGTATATATAGTTGCTGTATATATAGTTGCTGTATTTATATGTATGTGTATATCTTTTTTTTCTTAGGAATTTGCTAAATATATATGTTAAATATATATTTATGTGTATATAAATATATTTTTTCTTAGGAAGTTGCTGTATATATGTGATGTGTGTATATGTGATGTATATATATGTGTATGTGGCTATATAGTTTTTTGTTTATATATGCTAAATATATATAGAAAGTTTTATATATGCAAAAGTTACAAATTTAGAAAAAGAAGGATAGGAAAGAAGAAAATAAGAAAGAGGAAAGAAAGAAGAAGAGGAGAGGAAGAAGAGGAGAAATAAATAAGAAGAAGAAAAAAAAGAAAAAAAGAGGAGAAGAAGAAAGGAATAGAGGAGAAGAAGAGAAATTTTCTCTTCTTCTCCTCTATTCCTTTCTTCTTCTCTTTTTTTTTTCTTTTTTTTTCTTCGATCTTCTCCTCTAGCGGTTCCTTTTTTCTTCTTCTTCCTCTTTTTTTATCGGATATGTCTATGTCGATATACACCCTCCCCGATAACTTCGACATTAGGGGGGGCCGGGGTCGAGGGTCGTCGAGGGACCGAGGCCGAAGGTCGAGGGGTCGAGGGTCGTCGAGGGACCGAGAGGCCGAAGGGCGAGGGGTCGAGAGGTTGCCTAGCAGTCGGGGGTCTAGGGTTGTGGATCGCCGAGCAGTCGGGGGTCAAAGTATTGAAGAATTCCATGACTTCATCATTTGCCAGAAGTAACCGGGGCATTTTGGTACAAAGTTATGCAAAGATATTTTGGAACGGAGTTCCTGATAGAATAATCCGTCTTTTGTTACGAATTCTCCTATCGGGGACTCCGTTCCAAAATAACTTTGGAGAGCTTCGTACCATCATGCTACTGTTACTTTCGCCTAATGATGAAGTATTGGTTTTGTTGAATCCTTTGACACTCGACAAAATGTGACATGAGGGGGTCTAGGGTTGTGGATCGCCGAGCAGTCGGGGGTCGAGGGGTCGAGAGAGGTTGCCTAGCTAGTGTCAAAGTATTGAAAAATTACATGACTTCATCATTTGCCAGAAGTAACCGGGGCATGTTGGTACGAAGTTATGCAAAGATGTTCTGGAACGGAGTCCCTGATAGGATAATCCGTCTTTTGTTACGGATTATCTTATCTGGGACTTCGTTCCAAAACAACTTTGGAGAGCTTCGTACCATCATGCTACTGTTACTTTCGCCTAATGATGAAGTATTGGTTTTGTTGAATCCTTTGACACTATAGCTAGACAAAATGTGACATGAGGGGGTCTAGGGTTTGTGGATCGCCGAGCAGTCGGGGGTCGAGGGGTCGAGAGAGGTTGCCTATAGCTAGTGTCAAAGTATTGAAAAATTCCATGACTTCATCATTTGCCAGAAGTAACCAGGGCATGTTGGTACGAAGTTATGCAAAGATGTTCTGGAACGGAGTCCCTGATAGGATAATCCGTCTTTTGTTACGGATTATCTTATCTGGGACTTCGTTCCAAAACAACTTTGGAGAGCTTCGTACCATCATGCTACTGTTACTTTCGCCTAATGATGAAGTATTGGTTTTGTTGAATCCTTTGACACTATAGCTAGACAAAATGTGACATGAGGGGGTCTAGGGTTTGTGGATCGCCGAGCAGTCGGGGGTCGAGGGGTCGAGAGAGGTTGCCTAGCTAGCTAGTGTCAAAGTATTGAAAAATTCCATGACTTCATCATTTGCCAGAAGTAACCGGGGCATGTTGGTACGAAGTTATGCAAAGATGTTCTGGAACGGAGTTCCTGATAGGATAATCCGTCTTTTGTTACGGATTATCTTATCTGGGACTTCGTTCCAAAACAACTTTGGAGAGCTTCGTACCATCATGCTACTGTTACTTTCGCCTAATGATGAAGTATTGGTTCTGTTGAATCCTTTGACACTAGCTAGACAAAATGTGACATGAGGGGGTCTAGGGTTTGTGGATCGCCGAGCAGTCGGGGGTCGAGGGGTCGAGAGAGGTTGCCTAGGTAGTGTCAAAGTATTGAAAAATTCCATGACTTCATCATTTGCCAGAAGTAACCGAGGCATGTTGGTACGAAGTTATGCAAAGATGTTCTGGAACGGAGTTCCTGATAGGATAATCCGTCTTTTGTTACGGATTATCTTATCTGGGACTTCGTTCCAAAACAACTTTGGAGAGCTTCGTACCATCATGCTACTGTTACTTTCGCCTAATGATGAAGTATTGGTTCTGTTGAATCCTTTGACACTAGCTAGACAAAATGTGACATGAGGGGGTCTAGGGTTTGTGGATCGCCGAGCAGTCGGGGGTCGAGGGGTCGAGAGAGGTTGCCTAGCTAGTGTCAAAGTATTGAAAAATTCCATGACTTCATCATTTGCCAGAAGTAACCGGGGCATTTTGGTACGAAGTTGTGCAAAGATGTTTTGGAACGGAGTTCCTGATAGGATAATCCGTCTTTTGTTACGGATTATCTTATCTGGGACTTCGTTCCAAAACAACTTTGGAGAGCTTCGTACCATCATGCTACTGTTACTTTCGCCTAATGATGAAGTATTGGTTTTGTTGAATCCTTTGACACTCGACAAAATGTGACATGAGGGGGTCTAGGGTTTGTGGATCGCCGAGCAGTCGGGGGTCGAGGGGTCGAGAGAGGTTGCCTAGCTAGTGTCAAAGTATTGAAAAATTCCATGACTTCATCATTTGCCAGAAGTAACCGGGGCATGTTGGTACGAAGTTATGCAAAGATGTTTTGGAACGGAGTTCCTGATAGGATAATCCGTCTTTTGTTACGGATTATCTTATCTGGGACTCCGTTCCAAAACAACTTTGGAGAGCTTCGTACCATCATTCTACTGTTACTTTCGCCTAATGATGAAGTATTGGTTTGTTGAATCCTTTGACACTAGACAAAATGTGACATGAGGGTGTCTAGGGTTGTGGATCGCCGAGAAGTCGGGGGGGGGGGGTCGAGGGGTTGCCTAGCTAGTGTCAAAGTATTGAAAAATTCCATGACTTCATCATTTGCCAAAAGTAACCGGGGCATTTTGGTACAAAGTTATGCAAAGTTGTTCTGGAACGAAGTCCCTGATAGGATAATCCGTCTTTTGTTACGAATTATCTTATCCGGGGACTCCGTTCCAAAACAACTTTGGAGAGCTTCGTACCATCATGCTACTGTTACTTTCGCCTAATGATGAAGTATTGGTTTGTTGAATCCTTTGACACTAGCTAGACAAAATGTGACATGAGGGGGTCTAGGGTTTGTGGATCGCCGAGCAGTCGAGGGTTGAAGCTAGTTCTACGTTTGCCATTAATATATCCATCTGTCATGTTTGAATAATAATTGGCATGTTGTAAATATTTGTAGAAACAATGGACGACAACACCCGAGACCTAGCACAAGAAGCAATGTTGATGGACATAATCGCAGACGGACAAAATGCCGTCAGGTCGTATCTCAACGACACCGATGAGCACGTCGAACAAGAGCTGCGGCTGGAAGATCTAGGCTATGATATTGATGAATTCGGTGACCCAATGCACATGGAAGAAGTAGACCGTGAGGACGGCTCCGGTGACCCAATGCCGGTGCAAGAAGGAGACCGTGATGCTGGCTCCGGTGACCGAACCGAGTCCGGCCAGGAGGTATATATGTTAGTTAAGCATGTGCTGACTAGTTAATTGATTCATTCATTAACTCTCGTCTTGGTTCCTTTTCTAGCCCTCCGGATCGAGCAAATCTTCGGTAAAGAGACGAGGAGCGAAGAAAAAGTTGAGGCCGGATGAAAAGTTTGAGATCTCAGAAATCTCGCGCTCCGGCGAGCCGATTGCACCCATCCGCACAAAGAACGCATTTGTTAATCAGTGCGGGGTTCTGGTTAGGGACAAGATCCCGATCAGCATCCATCAATGGTTAAAGCCGGCTGCAAACGACGCTCAGGTGACTTATGTCACTGATATGCAGAAAGAAGATCTTTGGACTGAGCTGAAGTCAAACTTCGTCCTACCGCGAGAGGTTGATCCGGCGAAGCCAGTTAAAGAGGACTTAATCAAGTCTTATGCACTTTCGAAGATGGCAGACCAATTCAGGGCATGGAAGAAAAAACTGAATACGTTTGTCAAAGAGAAAACGACTCCAGAATTCGTGGGCATATATGAGAAGATCAAAGATGACTGGCCCGCATTTGTGGCCCATAAGAAGTCGGAAAAGAGTCAGAAGATGTCGGAGACAAACCGGATAAATGCTGCAAAGAAGATGCATCACCATCGCACGGGGTCGGGCGGCTACCTCGTAGCCCGGCCTAAGTGGGCCAAGGCTGAGAATGATCTGCTTCAGAAAGGGATCGAACCAGAGACAATGCACTGGCCAGAACGTTGCCGGACTTGGTTCTTCGGGGCTGGCGGAACCTTGGACCCTGTAACAGGGTGGTGCATTTGGACGGACAAGCAAATGGAAACACCACTCAAGAAGATGCGGCAGTATATCAAAGCAGCGCATGCAGGGACGTTCATCCCCGACAGAGAGAACGACGAGCTGACAATGGCCCTCGGGAATCCTGAGCACCCTGGACGGACACGAGGCACGCCAGGCTCCCTTCCGTGGCATGCTGGGTTTCCGGACGCAGGAGGCTACAAATGCCACGACAGGAGGAAGAAAATGGAGATGACCGAAATCCAGGCGCTGCGGGCCAGAATACAAGCGATAGAGGAACGGGAAGCAGATCGGGAGAAAAGAATTGTCGAAGATTCCCCCGAAGCTACCCCGCCATCTCAGCGGAGAAGCAGCGTGGCTTCCACCGAGCTGCTTCAGCCAGAGCTTGCCTTGACGGCTACTGCCAGGAATCCTGTGGATGCTATCACGCAGGCACAAAATTGCCACCTTATGGCACAGTGGATGAATCTGAAGGTCAAGGCGGCTGCTGGCTCTGTTTATCCTTCTGGACCAGACGACACTTTTCACTGCCGGCCGATTCCAGAAGGATATGCTAGGGTGATGGTCGACGAAATAACGGAGGGATTTGAGGAGCTCCAGCTTGACCACCCTACCGGTGAAGGGGAGACTCGGCTGGGTTCTTCACTGAAGACTCCATGCCTATGGCGGAAGGACCTAATCAACATTCTGAACTGGACGCCTCCGCCTCCTCCTCCTCCTCCGACGAGTCAGGGCACTCCGCCTCCTCCACCGCTTCCTCCTCCGGCGAGTGACCATCAGGGCACTCCGGCTCCTTCTCCGGCGAGTGACCATCAGGGCACTCCGGCTCCTTCTCCGGCGCGTGGCGGCACACCGCCTCCTTCGCCGCCGGCGCGTGGCGGCACTCCGCCTCCTTCGCCGCCGGCGCGCCCGAGCAGACAGCCAGCTCCTCCTTCGCCTAATCAGCAAGGGCGGAAGAGACCTGCCGCCGCTCCGGCTGCTCCTGCTCCGGCGCCTAAGCAAGTAAAAAAGACAGCCGCTTCGTCTGGTCCGGCGACGTCTACCAGTACAGCCAGAGGCGGGAGGCGATGCAGATTCGGTCCTTCTCTCACGCCTCTAGAGAAGTTACCGTACGAGAGGTCCGACGAGGAAAACACGAAGATCGCTGAAGGCGAAGTGAAGGACTTTTTTGAAGGGTTGAAAGCACAAAGACATCCACCTCCAGAGGAGAAGATAGATGCGGTGAAAGCAAAGCGCACTCTTGCTGCCCTGAAGCAACCAGCGAAAAGTAAGCCGAAGGGCAACTATGACCGCATTATTCAAAAGACATTTCAAGATGCCAAGCGGTCCGTAAGTACAAAAAGTGATCAGAGGTTAGCAGAAGGGCGAGCTGGGAAAAAAATTGCCCAGCTCGGCGAACAAGCGAACCAATCGTGCCCCCCGCTCAAGGTGTCTAGCGACATGGTCGCTAATGATCCGAGGATGGTGCCCGGTTATACCAATCTTGCAGATTACGCGTCCGACGATGTACACTATGATTTCATGGACGTGCAGATAGAAAGATACGAGTACAAAAAGCCTCTCGTCAAAAATGAAAGATCTCTATCAACGAATATGCGAAGATTGCATGATTGGTACATGAAAATCTGCAGAGAGTCTGGGGGGAGGAATAACTTGTATTTGAGAGTTAAACCGGAGCATGACCTCGTTGGAATTGACCTGTTGCCTGTTCCATTTGAGGAGTTCTATCAATTTTTCAATCAATTGGCCCTCGATAAAACAACGATCACCTGCTACTGTCTGTAAGTAGTACTACTTCTATCATTAAGTCTCTCTATATAGCTGATCTTCATTGCATGTATTTATAATTATCCTCACTATATTATGCAGATTGAAGATCGTCGAATTGAAGAAAAGACAAGTAGGTGATATTGGGTTTATTAACACATACCTCATAGATGCAACCGAGGTTAAATTGCGTCCCGGCGATACCGAGACCAACTTGCTACGATCGTTGGTGGTAAATGAAAACAAAGATATAATACTCTTTCCTTACAACTTCAAGTGAGTGTTAATGTCTTGTGCATATTTGGTTTCCCTTATATATCAGTCAAGTTTATAGTGATGTAATTGATGATCTCATGCATTCGTGCGCAGCTTCCACTATATTCTCTTAGAGATTAAGCTTGAGAAGGGAATAGTAACTATCTTCGACTCTAAACGTAAAGATCCCGAGGAGTATGCGGACATGACTCAAATGCTAGCCAGGTAAGTTAAATCGATCAATATTATCCACCATGCATATATATCCACAACTTCATTTCTGATATCAACTAATTGTTTCCTTTGTCTGGCAGGGCTTGGAAAAAATTCATCAAAAAAGCTCCGGGACTGCCGAAGAAGCTACAATTTAGATACCCGAAAGTAAGTACTATATAGTAGCATGTTCCGCGCGCGCATCTCCTATATCTTGATTCAAGCGCTAGTTTCATCAATACCAATTTGGCATTCTTGCTTATCAGTTTGATTGAGCTCTATTTCTTGTAAAGTGGTTGTGGCAGGAACCCGGGAATGATTATTGTGGATACTACATTTGCGAGTCCATCCGCCACACGACCTGTGAGCGGGGCTACACTGATGAACAATTTGAAGTGCGTAAACAATCAATAATATTCACAAATATATAGCATCATTTCATGTATTGACCCCCTACTTCAAATTAGATGTTTCGGATGCGGGATGAACTCCTAACACCAGATCGTCTGCGAGCAATTCAAGAGGAATTGGCGGCATTCTTCCTTGAACACGTGATCGCTGAAGACGGAGAATACTATATGGACCATGCATCCATGTGTTAGGAGATTATTTTTGTAAGAGATAATTATTGTATATTTGTGCCCGGTAGTGTCAGATAGATATACGAGAACTTGTTGTTCGACCAATCTCTCGGAGAAGGAGAGGTGGTCGATATTACTTCTCTCTGTATGCATATATATATATATATGTTGATTATATATACGAGATCTTCTGTTCCTTCGTTTGCTTAGTAGCTAGCAGCTAGCTAGCTAGCTAGCGTGACTCTAGTCCTCTCGATATACGTATGTGTAGTATGTAGCGTCGACCAAGCACGGACATAAGAGAGAACACTTCTCTCTATTAATTAGCTAGCTAACACAATATATGAAACACCTAAATTAACCCCCAAAACCTAAAAACCCCCCTCCCCTTTCAAAAAAAAACAAAAACCACAGCCACAGAAATGCTGACACGTGGATGCCTTTTGGTCCCGGTTGGTACCACCAACCGGGACTAAAGCCCCTCCTGCCTGGACTCGGTGCACAGGCCACGTGGACACCCTTTTGCCCCGGTTCTGGATTGAACCGGGACTAAAGGGTCAGAGCATTAGTACCGACCCTCTTGCCCCGGTTCCAGAACCGGGGCTAAAAGGCCAAATGAACCGGGGCTAAATACCCTTTATCTACTAGTGTTCGGTAATAAAGTCAACAGTTTGGTAGCTTGAGCGTCATCGTTCGTCCTTGGTTGGCTGAAAATTTCAACCTCTAATTCAAATTAGCAAATTTCATGCTGAGTTTCCTAGCAGTTCAGCACCACATTATACTGTAAGAGAGTAATAATTGAGTTCTTTCGATGCAATATTGGGATAGTGACACTTGAGCAGAGCGGCATGCATGGAGAGGAAGGATGATGCTTGCTTTTTTCTCACACTTAGCTAGAACTGTTGCCACTTCCTGCTATATCTTGGAGATCTTTATGAACAGCATAACTAATACAAATGAATGGTGCTTAAATTAACTGTGTTAGGACAGTTGCTGGTGAGCCCTGCTCTATTAAATTTCACATTTGTGGATCAGCCTGTTGCTATCAATCAAACAATTAATAATTGTCCTTGTAATCGGCACATCTGCCTCTCATCTTTTTCAGAAGGTTGTGAGCACATGAGTCAGAATATGCCTGGTAATTTGTTCAGTCGTCAGTAATTGTAGCTGTATCTTTTGAACATTGTGATGTGTTGTTAATATTTGGTTAGAGATAATTTTTTCATTCCCCTTTTTTTTGCCATGTCATGCATATTTATTGGCTACATATGTTTCATAAAAGACACGAAAATTTGAACTTCATTTTACCGAAAAAGGGTTTCCCCTGCTTTGTATACAAAGCAATCAACCGAGCCATACAAGGATAGGTGCTGGGGCGGAAGCAGCACAGTCACGCCCAAAAGAAACGACAGAGAAAGAACAAAAGAAACAAATGCCGACAATGGCGGACCAACAAAAAACGAAGAAGCCTCGCGATCGCTGCGCCCACTGGGATCTTGCACTAGGCTCCTAGACTCCAAGGCGTCGGCACCTATCAACACCTCCAAGAAGGATCGCGACGATGACGACGCTGCTGCCAAGGGTTTCCCTCGGTACACGACGAGGCGAAAGGAAGGGTAGCCCCCGACGCCCTCCCGGAAGGTCAGGCGGCACCCACAGGCGCCACCGCGCCGGTGCCGGCCAAGCCGCCGATAGGGGTTTCCCCCGATCCCAACCCGCACCTCGGGCGCTCCGGAGCCAGCCACCAAACCAGCCACCACCTAGCGCCAACACTGTCAAGAGGCCCCCACGCCGTCTCACCATGGCACCGTGGAGTGAGGACAACACGGCGAAGACTCAGAGCCGGGACTAGGGCATCAGCACCGTCGGCACGCGGGAGGGCCCCACCTCCACCGTCAGTGACGGTAGCCGTCCGGATGCAATAGCAGGAGCACACCAGGTGTGACACCCCGAGACCGGTGCGCCAGGTGTCAGCCAGTTATTCGTTGCCGTTGCCATGTCATCTGCTTGCGTGTTACATCTTGCCATGTCATCGTGTGCTTGCATCAGCATGTTTTCAAATCTTTGATTGAATTGGATATGATGATGTCCATGCCTGTATCATAAACTTGACAACTTTAAACATTACCGTATTGGTCTGTCTTCATAGGCTGGATCAAACTTCTATTCACGAGCTCATTAAAAACACCTATATCCTAACTCATGTACTACATATCTTCCATCTCCATGAAAGTATCCTTCAGGAATCCAACTCCTTATCGGGTCCTTCATCTTAATAGTAGATCTTTTTGTGAACATACAAAGGTATAAGAGACATGTTTTTAGACGAGGGTGAAGATCACAGTAACAAAGTGACAAAATCATCATCATCTTTTCTGTGATGCCACTTGTTTCAAGTGCACAACTAACTGAATTTGCTATGTGATTTATGACTGATATTAGTGTGGCTTTACTGTGGAGAGAAAACACTGAAAAAAAATAAAAAAATACATTGTTCTTCTTGAGAAACTACCATCAATAAGAAAAGTTGACACAGGTGATTAAATGCGCAAGGCATGACATGGCCACCGTATTAATGACTCCAATTTTTGAGATGATGGAATTTTCGACATTTGCAGGGTCTCTAATTAAGCAGCAATAGGAGCTGAGTAACTGAGGATTGTGGGTGTACGACAATCAACAACACTGATACATATCGCCACAGAGATCTGCAAGCTCTCTGTGCTCTGATCAAGTGTATGCTGGGACAGAAAGAGGGAGTGTAGCACCCATGTCCTCTGATAACGTGCATTTCCCATGGCATGGATATATATTCTACACAATGTGCACACAAACTAAAGCAAACTAGCTAGTTCTGGAATAACATGACTGTATTTTGCTACTATTAAAGGGCTGTAGACAGAAAACACAGAGGAGGCCCACAGAGATGAGAATTGTGAACAACCATTTGTGAGTAGGAGGCGTCAGGGAAGAGTGGAACTGCCACCCAAATGTGTGCTGGGTGCAGGGTCCAATGTAGGCAACAACGTGATGGCAAGATTGAGCACTTTGTGACCCGAGGAGGCAAGAGTAGCCACTCAAATGTGTGCAATAGAAGAGCCACCCCGACACTGCCAAATGCTTTGTGGCCAAAGGCGATCCTGCAAGAGCTGGCTCAGTTGGTGTTGGGGATATAGCTCCGAGGTGTGACCCGCCCAGGAGGGGCCGGGTTACACCATTGGCGGCTTAATATGAAGAAGGTCCAAGGAGGCCCAAGGAGAAGTGTGAAGACGGTGGCTCATGGAGGCAGGCCTGGTAAAAGCCCAAGACCCGGGCCTATGAACCGCCGTATGATGACTTGCCCTATAAGGCATGACTAGTGAGAAACCGAGACGGTCACGTTGAGCCGGACGGGACTCTGTAAGCCTCCGGGTCTCAACCTGTGTATAAAAAGGTGAGACCCGACAGCGGGTTAACTCAAGAGACAATCAATCGAGAACTAGGTCAAGCGTATTCGCTCCCTTGTAATTGAAACTCAAGCAATACTACTAGAAGCAGGAGTAGGCTTTTACCTCGTTGAGAGGGGCTGAACCTGGGTAAATCCTTTGTGTCTTTGTTCCCATTCAACCCCTTCAAGATAACTACGTTGCGATGGCTCCACACCTAAGTCCTTTTGCTAGGACATCTGCCGTGAAAATTCCACGACAGTTGGCGCCCACCGTGCTCAGCCCCACGGGGCGAGTGGCTCTGCGCGCCCGCCGACTCAAGCCTTATCCGAGCTCCTGGATGCTTTGGCGACTCTGTTAGCCGCAGAGGTAAATCCGACGACTCAAGCACATCATAATGTGGAGGTTGCGAAACTGCGGGATGAGGTAACCCAAGCTAGAGTGGGGCTCAATGTGGCGAATATCAAGATGGCGATGGAGCGAGCCGCGTTGGATGCCGAGTCACAGCGGATATAGGCTGAAGCTTTCTGGTTAAATTTGGATCGGAATGCGTCAAATGTTGTTCTTCAAAGAAGGCACCAGAGCCGCTTACCTCCGAAGTTTGAGGGGCGAAACCTTTTTAGTACACCTGGAGCAGGGCCGAGTAACCCGCCCGGTGTGACTCGGGCTACTGAGGCGCCTGCGATCGGGGCAGCGGCTCAGCCTCGTACAACGGACCCGCCTCGTTTGAATTTGACCCCGCCTTAGCGAGTGCCAATCCCTCCAGGTCATTACTCTAACCCGCTGGATAACATGATTGCTGCAGCTTTGCGGTTGGCGGCTCTTCTAATTGAAGGTGAGTCGCCAACTGCGATAGATACCTGGAACGTTGTGGAACTTCTTCAGACGACTGTAGCTCAACATGCGGCTTACTCATACAGCTGTGAGCGAATTCACTCAACCCGACGACAAAGTCAAAGTTACAGCCGGCGCATTGAGTCGCCGCCGGTTTCCAGCAGCGAGCGGCGTCGTAACCCGCCCCATGGGCATAACCCGCCCGATGATGATAACACTTTTCAAGCCATCAAGGATCAGGCGAGAGGACGTCAAGAGGCAGAACTGGTGGCTCAATTGGCGGCTCATCAGCAGCTTCAGCGAAACCCTTCGGCGTCTGTGGAGGTCGGTGAACATCACGAGGCGAGTGCATGTGCAGGGAAACCTGCTGCACGACAAACTGAATGTCTGGTCTGGTGAGCGTGAGGTACTGAAGAGCACGGACAATACTACGGTAGAGAGCGGCATCCCTGGCAGGTTGTCTAGCAGTGGCAGAGAGCTTCGGCTTGGCCTCGGCAGGAGTGACAACAGGTTTGCAGTCGGTCATACCGGCACGATCCAAGAGATCAAGAGCATACTGTCATTGATGAAGAAAAAATCCGGAAGTGTCACGTCGCACATTGATGCCGAGGAAGAAGTGCTGGGCGACCAAGTCCTTAAGCCGAAACTCAGAACCAAGAAGGCCAATGATGTCGCGAAGTAAGTCCGCACGAGAGGCGGTGTTGACGATGTCGTCAACATATAGAAGAAGCATGGCGACATGATCAGCTCAATGAAGAACAAATAGCGACGTGTCGGAGGTGGTGCTGCGAAAACCGAGAGTAGTGAGGAATGCTGCAATGCGTTGATACCACGCACGGGGCGACTGCTTCAGACCGTAGAGAGATCGTGATAGTAGGCAAACATCATTAGGCCGAGTGGGATCGACAAAACCAGTAGGCTGCTGACAGAGAACACGCTCCTGAAGATGACCATAGAGGAAAGCGTTGTTGATGTCGAGCTGATGAACAGGCTAGTCACGAGAAGCGGCGAGCTGACGAACAACACGAATCGTGGCGGTTTTCACGATCGGGGAGAACGTCTCCGAGAAGTCGACACTGGCACGTTGTGCAAAACCTCGAAAAACCCAGCGGGCCTTGTACCTGTCTAGAGTGCCATCGGGAAGAAGCTTATGCCGAAAACCCACTTGCCGGTGATGATGTTGGCACCAGGTGGGCGAGGGACCAACGTCCAGGTCCGGTTGGCGACGAGAGCATCGTACTCAGCACGCATAGCCGCTAGCCAGTTGATACGTCTCCAACGTATCTATAATTTTTGATTGTTCCATGCTATTATTTATGATGTTTTGAATTTTTAATGGGCTTTGCTATACACTTTTATATTATTTTTGGGACTAACCTATTAACCTAAAGGCCCAGTCCAGATTGCTGTTTTTGCCTATTTTAGGGTTTTACAGAAAAGGAATATCAAACGGAGTCCAAACGGAATGAAACCTTCGGGATATATATTTTTGGAGCGATATCTTCACGGGAGACTTGAGAACCACAGAATAGGGCTGACGTGGCGTCCATGAGGGTGGGGGCGCGCCCCCCTGCCTCGTGGGCCCCAGGTTTGGCCCCCGGTGCCCTCCTTCCTCCTATATATACCTATGTACCCCGAAAACATCAGAAACGGAGAGAAAACCCTATTTCCACCGCCGCAACCTTCTGTTCCTGTGAGATCCCATCTTGGGGCCTGTTCCGGAGCTCCGCCGGAGGGGGGATCTACCATGGAGTGCTTCTACATCATCATCATCGCCTCACCATGAGTTGTGAGTAGTTTACCACAGACCATCGGGTCCATAGTTATTACCTAGATGGCTTCTTCTCTCTCTTTGGATCTCAATACCAAGTTCTCCTCGATCTTCGAGGAGATCTATTCGATGTAATCTCTTTTTGTGGTGTGTTTGTCGAGATCCGATGAATTGTGGGTTTATGATCAAGATTATCTATGAGAAATATTTGGTTCTTTTCTGAACTCTTTTATGTATGATTATAATATCCTGGCAAGTCTCTTCGAATTATTGGTTTGGTTTGGCCTACTAGATCTATAGTTCTTGCAATGGGAGAAGTGCTTGGCTTTGGGTTCAATCTTGCGGTGTCCTTTCCCAGTGACAGTAGGGGCATCAAGGCACGTATTGTATTGTTGCAATCGAGGATAATACGTTGGGGTTTATATCATATTGCTTGAGTTTATCCCTCTACATCATGTCATCTTGCTTAAGGCGTTACTCCGTTCTTATGAACTTAATACTCATGCTGGATAGCGATCGATGTGTGGAGTAATAGTAGTAGATGCAGAATCGTTTCGGTCTACTTGTTTTGGACGTGATGCCTATATATAATGATCATGCCTAGATATTCTCATAATTATTCGCTTTTCTATCAATTGCTCGACAGTAATTCGTTTACCCACCGTAGAATTCTGCTATCATGAGAGAAGCCACTAGAGAAACCTATGGCCCCCGGGTCTATTCTCAACATATCAATCTACAATCTACTTTACTTTTCCATTTTTACTTTATGTTCTTATATCCAAAAATACCAAAAATATCAACTATCCTATCTATCAGATCTCACTTTCGTAAGTGACCGTAAAGGGATTAACAACCCCTTATCGCGTTGGCTGCGAAGTTCTTATTTGTTTGTGCAGGTGCGAGGGACTCGCGCGCGGTCTCCTACTGGATTGATACCTTGGTTCTCAAAAACTGAGGGAAATACTTACGCTACTGTGCTGCATCACCCTTTCCTCTTCGATGGAATACAACGCAAGCTCGAGAAGTATCACCAGTGCGGATCACTCAGTGCAGAACACGCCGAGCGCGGTACTGGAGAGATGACCGTGATGCTTAGATTGTGATAGCGAGGGTTTGGTTGATGGATCCCGTCTTTAGCACGCGTCACCATGGAGTGATGAGGCGGGGGCCGAGCCCGTCGTCGAGGTGGAGGCACAACTACGGTAGAGGACGGAGTCGTGGCCGTGGGGGAAACCGCGGATGAGGCGGCTGTCAAGGCCTCAGGCAAGACCGCAGACGGAGGCGTCGAGGCCGCGGGTGGCGGAGAGGCATCCTCGGAGGAGTCTGCGAGTGATGGCGACATGACCGCAGGCGAGGCCGCGGGTGGCGGAGGCGGACGAGTCGGCAGGCGAGGCCACACGCGACGCGGGGGCGGGCAAGGCCGCCGCCAACGTTGGTGCGGGCAAAGCGGGAGAGGGCCCGGCCGAGACACCTCCTGTGCTAGGCCAGCGAGGGTTGTCATCGAAACCTGGAGGAGTGAGCCCAGATCCGCCTGAGCCGACCTGACCAGCTGGAGCCGAAGCCAGGGGAGGCGAGGCCTGGAGGGGCGAGGCCGGCTCCACCTGAGCCGGCAAGGGAGGCCTTGCCAAAGGACCCGTCAGAGAAGCACAGGGTCATGGCCGAGGAAGTGCAAGGGCTCCACGAGGCCGTCGAGGAAGATCATCTGATTACGGAGCTGTTGTCCATGTAGCCTTCTCAAAGGGAAAAACAACCTTATCAAAGTAAACATGCCGCGAGACGAACACACGATGAGAAACCGGATCATAGCAGCGAAATCCTTTGGTGTTTGGTTGATAGCCGAGAAAGACACAAATGAGAGACTGAGGCGCAAGCTTATGTGGGGTAGTGGCGGTGATGTTGGGGTAACACAAACAACCAAAGACATGAAGATCGTCATAGGATGGAGGAGACCCGGACAGAAGAAGATGAGGTGTATAGCTCCATCATGGTTTGCATGACCAGATGTTGAGAAGGAGACTGGCGGTGGCAAGAGCACCGGGCCAAAACCGGGCGGGCATGTGTGCATGGAAAAGCAGCACACCGACACTCTCATTGAGGGTCCGAAGAACATGTTCGGCACGACCGTTTTGTTGGGAGGTGTATAGACATCCATGAGTGGAGAGAAGATGTCGTATGGCGAGATTATCAAATTCTTTTACGTTATCCGTTTGAAGGTGAGCAATGGTGCGATGAAAGTGGGTGTGGACGTAAGTGTAAAAAGAGAGGAGGGTGGAAGCGACGTCGGATTTACGGTGTAGCGGAAAAGTCCAAGTGAAGTGAGAAAAATCATCTAAAATCACAAGATAATATGATAAGCCCGAATTACTAGGCACTGGAGATGTCCAAACATCATAATGAATAACATCAAAAGGAAAAGTGGCTATTGATGTAGACGAAGGAAACGGCAAACGAACATGTTTTCCTTTTCAGCAAGCATGACAGGTACGAGCCGCCGATTTATTACATGAAAAAGAAAAGGTGCTCAAATTTTTGTGAAGAGCGGCGGCGCCGGGATGACCAAGTCGAGCATGCCAAAGCGAGACATCGGCATGAAGAGCAACCGGACCGCCACTCGTCGTAGGACCACATGGGTAGAGATCATCGGGGGAATCACATCAGTGCAGAACCCTCCGGGAGCGAGCATCCTTGATAGAGAAACTAAGAGCGTCAAACTCAACAGTGACAAGATTTTCACGAGTAAGAGTTTTAACAGAGCATAGGTTTTTGATTAAGGACGGTGAAACAAGCACATTATTGAGAGTAAGGGACGAAGAGGGAAAAGGAAGAGAGGATGAACCGTGATGAGTGATGGGAAGAGAGGAGCCATCACCCACCATGACGTGGGAGTTGAAGGTATAGGGGGAGGCATGGGAGATGATACCCGGGTTTGAGGCCATGTGAGCAGCGGCGCCGGTATCCATGTACCAATCGCCGCCTCCGTTGTAGGTGCTCGGCGAGGGTGCAGCATGAAGGGCGGAGAGGAGCGCCGGGTCGTAGTCCGGAATGGCTCCACCATATGCGCCGTGGCCTGGGAGACCGCCGTAGGCCAAGGAGCCACTGTAGGCCGCGGCGTTGCCGTACGCCGCGGGATCCGACACGGTCAGCAGCGCCTGATGAGAAGACGGCCGTGGCCCGAGGATGCCCGGAGCTGGAGGCCGAGGAACGGGCATGGAGTAAGCATGCACAACGCCCGTCTAGGGATTGTACCCCGAGAGCCACGGCGGAGGAGGAGCGGCCACGGTTGCTGCGGGAGGGCGCTGCGGCCCCGACCCCCGCTGCCCTTCTGCTTGCGGCCACCAGCGGGCGCGGGTGGCGGGGTCAGAGAGGGCGCGCGCGGCCCTGGCGGAGTTGGTGGAACGCCGTGGCCAGCGGCGAGGCCAACATGGAGGGTGGCGTGGGTCGCCTATCGGGCGGTGTGACGGAGACGCTTCTCCTCCATGCGAAGGTATGTGACCGCCTTCGCGTACGTCGTCGTGACGAGGGAGAGGTTGGTGGTGGACTGGCCAAGGTCGGGGTGGAGGCCGCGGAGGAGGTTGGTGAGGAGGATGGAGTCGTCGATGGTCATACCGACATCGCGAAGCTCGTCGGCGAGGACCTTCATCCGCGTGCACTACTCATCGATCGAAAGATCGTTTTGCTGCATAGTGAAGAACTCTCCTTGAAGAAAGACGCGGCATTGGAGTTGATTGTCGAGGAAGAGATCACACAAGCGTGTCCACATAGCATACGCCGACAGGTCGCGGGCGTTCACCATGTTGAAGAGGCCGCCAGAGATGGTGAGGAAGAGCCACTTGACGATGCAGACGTCCACAGCAAGCCACTCGTCGTTGTCCTTCATGTCGTGGCAGTCGACGCTCCCGTCAACATGCTCGATGAGACGGTAAGAGCGGAACAGCAGCGTGAAGTAGGTGCGCCATGCGTTGTAGGATGGCGAGTCGAGATCGAGGATGACAGGTACGTGGTCTTTGATGTGAAGCTCGTTGAGGCGGTCGGAGGTGAACATGGCACAGGCAAAAGAACCAGCGTAGGATGCATCGGCCTTGGCCATGGTGGCGTCGGGTGGTTAGGGTTTGGGTGGTGTTGGAGGGAGGAAATGGTCGGCGGCGGCTGTGGGTGTTTGGGAGGGAGACGGCAGCGGCGACAGGAGAAGGATGGTGGCGGCGGCTGCTTTAGGGTTTTGGGAAGAGGGTGGTGGCGGCAGGGAGAGGAAGGGAAGCGGCGACGACAGCGGCTACGGGAGAGGTGGCAGCGGCGGCAGCGGCTTGAGGGGTTTCGGGAGGAGCTAGGCGGCGGTGGTGGCTACGGGAAGGGTAGCGACGGCGGCGGCGGTAGGGTTTGGAGTTGGCGGCAGCGGCGGCTACAGGAAGGTGCGGCGGCTGCGGGGTGCGGAAGCGAGAGAAGATGGCGGTAAAACTGATACCATGTAGAGAGAATATTTGGTGCAACTCAATTGTATTCCAGCGAGTCGGTCATAATATATACACATGATGTCTTGCGTGACAAGGAAACTAATCCTACCATATCTTTTTTTGCGGGCAAATTAGAGAGCTTTTATTCAGATAAGAGCATTCCCTGGACAATCAGCCAGAAGGCTGGTCACAAGGAAGCTAGGGGTCTCGGCAAGCCACGTTTCGGTCACATTCAAGGTGCATGCAAATTTTGCACAAAGATGCGCCGGCACATTAGCTGCTCTGTTTACATGTTCAATATCAAAGGAAGAGAAACAACTACTAAGCTCTCCTATTTCTAACAAGATCGGAGCCACAATAGACCTTGAATTGTGGCGAGTTCTCCAGAGCGTCACCAGCTCCAAACAGTCTACCTCTATTATCACATGCAGGAAGCCTCGAAGTGTGGCAAAACGAACTCCTTCCCGCAATGAAAAGGCCTCAATGATCAGGGGATCAGACACCCCTAAATATGGTTTACTCCATGCTCCCAGATACGCATCAGATGAACGAGCGACTCCACCCGCACCTCCCCGTCCTTCTGCCAAATTCAGCGCTCCATCCGTGGTGATTTTAACAACACCCGCCTCAGGTGGTCGCCATCCAAAGCCTGGAAGGACTAAAGACTCCTTCCTAGGAAGCTGTAATAGAGCTATCGCTTCTTTTGTTGCTCGAATGGTTGCGACTGGATCCCGTCCTGTCTCCCCATGTTTGATCCGATTTCTGGAATGCCATATAGACCACATAACAGTTGTGATCTTTGCCCGGTCATCCGCCGTAAAAATTGGGCTACATATAATATCACGTGCCCATGAATCCTGAGAGAGGGTTGGTAGTCGAAGATTGAACCATGCACATGCCTCCTCCCAGAATGGACGGGCGTGAGGGCAGGAGATGAGAGCATGATGCATATCTTCCTCACCCGACCCACACACTTTGCAGCTACTATTTTCTGCAACATGGCGATACTTGAGCGTGCTTTCATCAGGCAAAATCCCCCTAAGCACTCTCCACCAGAACACTCTCACTTTTGGAATCACATTTAGTTTCCAAAGGGCTTTCCACATCTGCTTATCAGTCTCTGAGGTCTCGGTAGCCGTCCCTTCTTCTAGAGCGAAACGCTCTTTCTGAGTCACTAGAGCACGGTACGCCGTCTTTACAGTGTAGTTACCCGATCTATCAAAGGCCCACGCATGGAAATCATGGCCCCCTCCTTGCCGAATAGGTATGTTCAGAATTGCAAAATAAGTCGAGTAGAAGTAGGTGTCTATCTCTATCTTGTAACTGTTCTACTGTTATTGTAGTATTTGTTATGCACTCTGCTGAATAATTAATAAGAATGGTTGTGTGCATCATAATGATGTGGAGGGCCGAGATTTAACCTCCTTTGAAGAAAAGAAAAAGATATTTTAAGTTCAATCAATTTGTTAAGTTGAAGATATGAAGACATCGATCATGACGTATTTTTGCATCTCAACGGGAAATAAGATCTGACCAAATCACTAATTAACGCATGTTGCTCACTGCATATGGGGGTATATGTTCTTTGTTGGGCAGATTTTTTTTAACGGTCACCACCTTAATATATTACCACTCAACAAGGTTTACGGGTGAAATTACAACATTATATGAATCAAATGTATAAGAAGATGAGAGGACTAGGTTATGACCTAGCTAGCATACCGAAGGACCATCACCATGAGAGGTGTCGCAGGGGCGCAGAGGTGGAGGACACCGAGTCAGTCTGATGACCACCACAATTCATGGCCATGTTGCGATCAATGAAGCCTAGCAATTTCACTTGTCGTGGTGCGAACGGATGAGTCGACAAGGGATGAATCATCAACTAGTCAAGATCGGAGGAGCACGGACATACTAGACGAAGTGGCGCCACCCGGAGCGTGTCGTATAGGTGGTGCAGACGGAGCCATGGAGGGCAGAGCAGTGGTTGGTGGCGCGAAAGGATCTGGATCCGCGTGGGACTCGCGACCCGGAGGCAGCTGCGCGCTGTGGGCACCCTCGGCTAGATCCGGTGGGCATCGATGCGTATGAGCGGCGGCAGGGAGGAATAGGGAAGTGGGAAGAGACGGCTGGCAAGGTGGGGGTGGAGGGGGATGCGGGGTGTTGCAGGAAGGGATGAATCCCACCACACCAGCAAGCCTTGCCCGTTGTCGTTTGCTGGACATCTAAGGGAAGACTGAAAACCTGGAGAATAATTGCTAGTTAGACTATTTCTTATTCATCGGCGCGGTCCGTTACAATGCATGCAATGGCGTACAAAAAGTATATGAGCTCCTCCCGACACAACTTGTGTATGGCCAAAAGTTGCGCCAGCGTGAACAGGTGTACCCCGCGTGGGAGCTCATCTAAGAGCCTCCTACTTGATGGTTGGACGCCGAGGTTTCGCTGTGAAAGCCAAAAGCTGGATGCTAAGGAGTGTTCAGCACAATAGGCTTGTAAGCTGTCTGCCGGATGAATTGCATATATGCCTTCTGGGAGCTCCTTCCTGAAGTGTTTCCCGTGCAAACTGGCCTATGGTGTGACCTTCACACGAAACAGGAAGAAACACAAGATTCATGTGCCCTCTATACTCCTCATGATGCATAGTGTAAACAAACACACACTATGGCATAGTGACATGAGCCACTCCACAAGAACCTGCACGGCCTCAATTCCCTGTGCCCCCCAATCCCCAACCGGACAACCATAATATGATCAAGTTGTGCGTATAAAAGCAAAGAAGAGGCTCTTGCATGTCGGCTTAAAATGGTACCAACTATCCGACTCGATTGGTGACCATGGATGTGATTAAGCTAGTAGTAGAGACATCTATCATACATGTATGGTCTTTTTATCTAAGAAGAACATATATGATCGTGTGATTTGGATCCCAAAAGCTTCTCACACGTCTTTCTCTTATATGAATATATACGAGCATCAAGTAATTAGTAGTGGTTGTAGTTGGTAGCAATTGAACTTTACTACTACATCACATGGGTGTGAACATGTGCCTATCTAGTAGCATGGACCTAACGTGTACTCGGTCGACACTATGGCTGTATTTTTCTTTCAAGAATACACAAGGATGCATATAATTCCATTGATAGGTACAGGAGAAAAGTTACCGGGGGTGCTATACTTTTGGTAGCGCAGACACATATAGCGACACCAAAAGCGCGGTTTAAGTACAGAGGGGTGAGGCTGCTTAAGCTTTGGACAGTTAAGTTCAGGTTACCTGCATTAATCTATCGAGGCCTTTGGTGCCGGCTTTAGCCCATAGTCGCACCTCCTGCTTAATGTCATCGGATAGCTGAATGGAGCAGGGCCAAGCACTGTCGAAGATTGTAGCATTCCGGGGCTTCCAAAGAGCCCATGTTGTTAGAAAGATCATAGAGTTAATACCCTATACAGGCAGCTGGTGGAGTGGATGTTGTTGTGGATCACCATTCAAATAATCTTGTCGTGCTGTCTAGAGGT
>LR738712.1:888017550-888035597 GCA_902687465.1 Secale cereale | reverse complement strand
GGGCTGGTAGGCCGCACCTGGCCATCGTGCATTTTGAACACACAACAAGTCTGGAGTTCAAATAAGTTCAAAAAAATGCAATGCCTTTGTAACATATGAGTTTTCGTCCTAAACCCTGATACATCGAAAGAGATTGTCCATTTTGTACACGAAGTGCATCGAATTTTTGCCGTGACCCTGTCTAGTTTTTTGCACATGCCATGTGGGTCAAATGATGATACCATGCCAAGTTTCAACCTTTTCAAAGTTCATTTTGTAGTGCTTTTCAATTTCACGGTCATTTAGCTCTCTAAAAACAAATCAGTAAATGAATGAAAAATACCAAATGAATTCAGAAAGGGTTGCTAATTGATGATGTGGATTTGAATGGTGCATTTTGAACACACAACAAGTCTGGAGTTCAAATAAGTTCAAAAAAATGCAATGCCTTTGTAACATATGAGTTTTCGTCCTAAACCCTGACACCTCGAAAGAGATTGTCCATTTTGTACACGAAGTGCATCGAATTTTTGCCGTGACCCTCTCTAGTTTTTTGCACATGCCATGTCGGTCAAATGATGATACCATGCCAAGTTTCAACCTTTTCAGAGTTCATTTTGTAGTGCTTTTCAATTTCACGGTCATTTAGCCCTCTAAAAACAAATCAGTAAATGAATGAAAAATACCAAATGAATTCATCTACTTTGAGTCGGCGGCGTGCGGCGAAGCACGAGGGAGGAGGACCCTCTTTGAGCAACGTAGTGCATGCCACCTGTTTGATCGTATACCACGTATATAGATTGAGAAAAAAAAATCTACCTTAGGGTGTTTGTTTTCAGGGACTTATTGGTTTAGGGACTTAAAAAACTCCCTATAAGTCTCATCTAAACCAAACAGGAGGGACTTATAGGGTCTTAAAGTGGGCATTTGCGACTTATGAAATAAGACTCTCAAGGAGGGACTTATAGAGACTTAAAGTGGGCATTTGGGACTTATGAAATAAGACTCTCAAGGAGGGACTTATAGTTGTAATATTGTCTTCTAGTCCATGTTAAGTCCCAAGAACCAAACGACTTTTTAGGGACTTGAGACTTATAAGTTGGGACTAAAAAAAGTCGTAGAAGTTATGAACCAAACAGGGCCTAATATAAGAGCGTTCATAGATAACTAAAGTAGTGATCTAAACGCGCTTATATTAGTTTACGGAGGGGTAGGAGTTCTCGACAGCACAAAGAAAAAAAAACTCATTTCCTCCCTCCCAGCTGAAATTTCGATCCATTCTAAAATATTGCTGCCAAAACGAAAAGGAAAGCCGCCCTTCTAATTAATAAAGGTTCAAAAGCAAAAAGAAAACGAAACGCCAGAAGAGAAAATGCCGCAATCTCTTCCCCAAATTCACCCCCCGATGCTCCGCCGCCGCCGTCGCCTCCGCCTCCCCCATCTTCTCCCGATGCCTCCACCTCTCCCCATCTTCTCGTGCGGCGCTTCGAGATCGAGGCGAGCAGCAGAGAAGGCGGCGGTCCAAGATCTATCCTCCTCGTCGTGGCTCAAGTCCCGGATGCGCGACTTCATCCTGTTCTGCACTCGTGGCGGCCGGGGCGGAGGCCACCGACGAGCTGACTCCACCACCGGTGGCATCACGTTGCAGTTGCAGCTGCGGCGATCCGCGGCCGTCTCCGGCGTCATCACGTCTACTGCTGCAGCGCCGACGGCCTCCACACCAACCGCATCGCCATCCAGGTCCATCTTCTTTCGTTTCTCTGCCCTCCGTGCTCTCTCTCTCCGGTGCCAAGGAGAGGAGATTGGATCGCAGGCATATCCATTTGCCTTCCAGATTGGATCCATTATTTTGATTGGGTACTCAACAATTGTGTTTATTAGGTTGGTAGTTCTATATATGCGGAATTGGGATGTTTACGGGTCTACCCGCTTCTGATAAATACTGATATCCGTCAGTGAAAATTCTACTCTGACCTGCTGAGTACCAGTAATTGCAACTCCCTGGTTTATATCTACTCTACTCTACTCTACAGCCTGGTTAATAGAACATTATTAGTAGCACATGGATAAGACTGTAATCTGGCATACGTGCAGTATTCTACTACAAGTTAATAGAACATTATTAGTAGAACACAAATTAACCAGAACTACAGGAGCAATTAATAGAACATTATTACTAGCACAGCCTGGTTTATACCTACGTGCTGAAGAGTAAGATTGTAATCTGGTTTATATCTACTTGATATGTAGTTCTGGTTGAATTGAATGAATGTCGATATATAGTAGCACAGGATACAGAATCTTGCAAGGACCTGCACGACTTGCAGAAAGTTAAAACATTTTCTTCTTGTCATTCGGAATAAAACATTGCTCTACTGGCTATAACTTATTGAATTTCCCCTGATTGAGAACTCAAAAATTCTACTACAAGTTAATGCAACTGAATGTCTGAGCGATAAAAATATTGCAGTCGCGCATCGATTAACGCTCACCACATGTCTAGTTGTAAGAACTTGACGCTCTTTCTTTGCTGAGATGGCCGCCTATTTATTGACTAACCCTGCTTCTTGTTGCTAACAGGGCTAACTCTGTTATTGACAAACCCTGCTTTTGCTGAAATACCCATTTAGGAAAACTCGGGCCTAGCCATTCATCTTCCAGAGATAAAAAAACATGATCGATTATTTTTACTGGGTACTCAACAACTGTGTTTATTAGATTGGCTCTATATATGCGGAATTGATATATATATCGGTGAGTGAAAATTCCACTTTACTTGCTTAGTACTAGTAACTGTAACTGATATGCTCAATGTGCACTCCCTTGTTTATCTCTACTCTACTCTACTATCCAGCCATGTTAGTTGAATGAATGTCAATACTAACACATGATACAGAATCTGGCAACGACCGTGGGCAACATGCACAGAATTAAAACATTTTCTTACTGTCATTGGGAATAAAACATTGCTCTACCTTCTGCGACTTCTTTAATTTTCTTGAGTCAGAAAAACACAAATTTTACTACATGTTAAAATGCAACTGGCCGTGTGAGCGATAAAGATTGCAATCGAGCACCGATTAACTGCTTAATATGTGCCTAGTTGTAAGCACTTGAAGCTCGTTCTTTGCTAAGATGGCCGCCTATATATTGACTAACCCTGCCTGTTGTTGCTAATAGGGCAAACCCTACTTTTGCTGAAATATCCTTTTACAAAAGCTCTCTAGTCAAAGACAGCCTGTTGAAGCTCGAATTCTAATGTTGGCTTGTCTTCCTCCTATAACTATTATTAATATAAGTGATTATCCTGTTGTATCTGTGTTTTTTTAATGAATAATGATTTGAAAACAAAATCTAGTCAATTATTCATATTTGGCAACAAATTCTAACTATTTACATGTTCAGGTTGGGTCAATCGTTTTGCTAACTCTGGACATTCAGCTTTGGATGCTTCTGAAACTACACTGTTAAAGGTATGCATGCGTCCCGCCCCCATCCCATCTTCTATTCCCCGCTGCCGCTACATCTTCCTTAATAGCTTCCCTGCCCTCCATGATGTTTGCGACGCCAAGAGATTTGGATTGTGAGGCGAATCCATACAGAAATTAAAACTACAGCTTGTTTTGGATATTCATCAACTGTATAGGTTATCTGCTTCTGACAACTGTATTATGTACTCAACAGAATAGATTATTCTGATTCGGTACTCAACAACTATATTAGGTTGGTTCTATGTGGAACTGGGATGTGTACGAGTCTACTTCTGATAGATACTTTTATCCGTCAGTGAAAATTCTACTCTACTTGTGCTTAGTACTAGTAATTGTAACTGAGATGCTCAATGGGAACTCCGTGCTTTATCTCTACTGTACTGTCCAGCTAGCTGAGTTGAATGAATGTCAATAGTGGCACAGGATGTAGAATCTGGCAAGGACCATGCGCACCATGCACAGAATTAAAGCGTTTTTCTTCTTGTCATTGGGAATAAAACATTGCTCTACTTGCTGCAAATTCTTGAATTTTTCCTGATTCGGAACACAAAAAATTATACTACATGTTAATGCAACCGACCTGTGCGCGATAAAGATTGCAATTGTTTAATGGGCTTAATACATGTCTAGTTGTAAGCACATGAGGCTCTTTCTTTGCTGAGATGGCTACCTATTTATTGATTATTAACCCTGCCTGTTGTTGTTAACAGGGCAAACCCGGTTCTGCACTCGCGGCGCTCAAGTTGGACCAAGACCCCGCCTTCTTCACTGGAGGGTTGACTCCACCACCGGCGGCATCACGTTGCAGTTGCAGCGATCCGCGACCATCTCTGGCAAGGAGCGGGAGTAGGCCAGAGGTGGTGCTGCGCGTCGCCTGCAGCAGTGTCGACGGCCTCCACACCAACCGCATCGCCATCCAGGTTAATCTTCTTTTCCCCGCCGGCGCTCATCTTCCCTCTTCGTTTATCTGCCCTCAACACCGTCTCCGGTGCCGACTAGATTGGATCTCAGGCAGACCCATTCGTCTTCCAGAGAACAGGACATAATCGATTATTTTGAGTGGGTACTCAACCGCTGTATTAGGTGGGTTCTATATATGTGGAACTGGGATGTGTATGGCTCTTCTTCTGATAGATACTTATATGCGTCAGTGAAAATT
The DNA here is from genome assembly GCA_902687465.1 of Secale cereale. Taxonomy (NCBI): domain Eukaryota; kingdom Viridiplantae; phylum Streptophyta; class Magnoliopsida; order Poales; family Poaceae; genus Secale; species Secale cereale. Next base: position 888,030,968 of record LR738712.1, on the reverse strand, counting down.
CTACTCTACTAGCTTAGTACGTAATTGTAACTGAGGTGCCAAATGGGAACTCCCTTGTTTATCCAGCCAGTTGAGTTGAATGAATGTCAATAGTAGCACACGATGCAAAATCCAGCAAGGACCGTGCGCAACATGCGCAAAATTAAAACATTTTCTTACTGTCATTGGGAATAAAACATTGGTCTTCTTGCTGCAACTTCTTGAATTTTCCTGATTCAGAACACAAAATTATACTACATGTTAATGCAACTGACCGTGTGAGCGATAAAGATTGCAATCGAGCACGGCTTAAGACATGTCTAGTTGTAAGCACTTGAGGCTCTTTCTTTGCTGAGATGGCCGCCTATTTAGTGATTATTAACCCTGCCTGTTGTTGCTGACATGGCAAACCCGGTTCTGCAGTCGCGGCGCTCGAGTTGGACCAACACCCCGCCTTCTTCACCTACGGGCTGACTCCACAACCGGCGGCATCACTTGCAGTTGCAGCGATCCGTGACACTCTCCTGCAAGGAGCAGGAGTAGGCCGGAGGTGGTGCCGCGCGTCACCTGCAGCAGCGCCGACGGCCTCCACACTAACCGCATCGCCATCCAGGTCCATCAGGCCTCTTGCCCCCGTCCCATCTTCTATTCCCCACCGCCGCTCATCTCCCCTCCCACCGTGCTATCTCCGTTGCCAAGGAGAGGAGATTGGATCTCACGCGCCTTCCAGAGAAGAAAACAGATTCGATTATTATGGGTGGGTACTAACAACCGTATTCGGTTGGTTCTATGCGGAACAAGCATGTGTATGAGTCTGTCCACTTCTGATATATTTATCAGTCTATGAAAATTCTAATCTAACTTGCTTAGTACTACTAATTTTAACTGAGATGCCCAATGGGAACTCCTTGGTTTGTATCTACCGTACTGTACTGTACTGTCCAGCCAGGTGAGTTTAATGAATGTCAATAGTAACACATGATACAGAATCTGCCAATGACCGTGCGCATCATGCACATAATTAAAACATTTTCTTACCTGCTGCAACGTCTTGACTTTTCCTGATTCAGAAAAACACAAATTCTCCTACATGTTAAAATGCAACTGGCCATGTGAGCGATAAAGACTGCAATCAAGCACCTATTAACGGCTTAATACATGCCTAGTTGTAAGCACTTGAAGCTCTTTCTTAGCTGAGATGCCACACATATATTGACTAGCCCTGCCTGTTGTTGCTAATAGGGCAAACCCTGCTTTTGCTGAAATATCCTTTTACAAAAACTCTCTAGTCAAAGACAGCATGTTGAAGCTCGAATTCTGTTGTCGTGTTGTCTTCCGCCTATAAGTATTACTAATCCAAGTGATTATCCTACAGTACCGGTGTGTGTTTTTCAGGAAGAATGTTTTGAAAGCAAAATCTAGTCAATTTTTCCATGTTTTGCAACAAAATTCTAACTATTTATATGTTCAGGTTGGGTCAATCGTTTTGTTAACTCTGCACATGCAGCTCTCGACGCTGCTGAAACTACAACATTAAAGGTATGCATTACCTCCAGCTCCCATCCCTCCACACTATTTGTGATGCCAATATATTTGGGCCGTGATGTGAATCCATTCAGAAATTAAAACTAGAGCTTGTTTTGGGTATTCATCAACTGTTAGTGACATACGTGGAATTTGGATGTCTAATAGTCTGTTTCTGACGGATAGATACCTACGAAGGGAGTAACAATTTACTTACGTGATACGTAACTTATAACTGTAATTCTCAATGGAATTAAAATATTTATCTACTTGCTGATACGTTCTGAAATTTCCTGATTGATTCAGGACACAAGATGTACATGGTAACATGATATGATGACCAAATGAGCGATAAAATCTGCAATCAAGAACTGATTAATGCCTTGATACATGCCTTGTTTTAAGCACTTGAGGATCTTATCTTTGCTGAGATGGGTGCCTGGTTATTGACTGACAAACGCACTGCATTTCACTAACAATAGGTCTACGGAAACGACCAATGGCAATTTGGTTACTTTGAATTGTTTGATGATTTATTAACTCATAAATTGCGCTCTTGTTACTTTGGATTTTGGTTGCTAAAAGCTAAATAACAATGGTACTAACTGTATGAGTGATAAAAATTCCAATCGAGGATCGGTTAATGACTTAATATATGTCTAGTTGTAAGCACTTGAGGCTTTTTGCTGAGATGGGCGCCTAGTTATTGTCCAACTTTTCTTGTTGCTAGCCCTGTTATTGACTAACCCTGCTTTTGCTAAAATATCCTTTTAAAAAAACTCTCTAGTCAAAGATAACATGTTGAAGCTAGAATTCTAATTTTGTGTTGTCTTCAGCTCAAGTGTTTATCCAAGTGATTATCGTAATGTATCCAAGTTTATGATGAAGAATGATTTTAAAAATAATCTAGTCAATCTGTTTATGTTTTGCAACAAAATTGTAACTACTTACATGTTCAGGTTGGGTCAACTACTTTGCTAATACTGGAGATGCAAATCTGGAGGCTGCTGAAACTACAACGGTAAAGGTATTTATACCTCCCGCCACCATCCCATTTTATTATGTAGCAGACGAGGATATTTATTGGCGCCGGTTGCCTTGTAGGAGGTTGACCATGCCCACTAACCTTGCGCTGGTGTGGTAGATATATACTTTTATGTCTCTGATGAAGAATTGGATTGGTCTGATGTGGACTGTTTAGAACAAATTGGTTCTGCTTCAGATAACTGAGACATATGAAGTTTGTATCTTAATAGGTTTCACTAATGTAAGTCAGTTTGTTTCTTGTACAAAATATTTGGTCTCCACCTGACTTGTGTCCCCATTCCATTCTCCGTCTTCCCTGCATCTTCCTCCTTTGTTCTTTCTCCTCTATGTCGTCTGAGATGCCAAGAGATAGGGATCTTCAACTGAATCCATCCATCATCTGGAGATGTGGGTACTCAGCCGTGTTGTTGTGGAATTGACATATTTAAGGAGTCTCCTTCTGTAAAAAGATAGATTAAAAAAAACTTGATATGCAATTTATCAATGAAATGCTCAATGGGATGTTCTTTGTTTGGACAGTTTGGTTGAATGAATTAATGTTCTCACAGAAACCTAGGGAAATAGTAGCGCAAGTGTTGTAATCTGGACAGGGCCACTCAATACACTCATCAACGATCACATAATCGAACCATTTTCCTGACTTTTTTGGAAATAGAGTATTGATCAACTGTTGCTACTACTAGATTTTTCATCATTTAGAACACAAACTGTACATGGTAATAGTATATATTGACCATCCAAGCGATAGTATTTGCAACAAATTATTGGTTAATGGCTTAATACATGTTTAATCCATGGTTTGATATCGAGCACTTGAGGGTCTTTGCTAAGATGTGTGACTAGTTATTTACTAACTCTGTGTGTCACTAGCAGGTCATCTGGTAACTACGTGAACGGGGACGTGGTGTTCAGTTCCCCCCATATACACGTTCCACGAGTCGATTGTGCTGGGGGAAGACGAGCTGCTCTCTGTTCACGCTGAACCAAATAGTGCGGGAGTTCTACTAGGAATGACCGAGAGGTTCATACGAGCTCCTATCAAGGAGCTACAACCACTTTTGTAATGAGTTTTGCGACAAGCTTGGTGTGCCAAAACTTCTACTCCCTCCAATCCAATTTACTCGCCGTGGTTTTAGTTCAAATTCGAACTAAAACCATGACATGTAAATCGGAACGGATGGAGTAGGTTATTTTGAATCGTTCGATGATTTGTTCTCAGATAAATTTTGCACTTGTTGCTTTGGATGATAGTTGCTGAAGCTAAATATCCTTGTAGAAAGACTATAGCAGCAAACTCTCCAGTCAAAGACAATATATTGAAGAATGCTAATGTTGTGCTGTCTTTAATTTATACATTAATCTAAGCATTAGTATGTTTCATGATGGTTGCTGAAAGCAAAAGATTCTTATAGAAAAAATTTGTATGCAAAGACAACCTACTAAAGCTAGAATTCTAATGTCGTGTTGTCTTCAGCTTAATTATTAATCCAAGTGTTTATCCTACTGTACTTGTGTTTTTTATGAAGAATGCTTTGAAAAAAATCTAGTCAATTAGTTTACATAACATATTCAGGTTGGGTAAACCATTTTGCTAACTATGGGCATGCAGCTCTGGACGCTGCTGAAACTACAACATTTAAGGCATGCATACTTACCGCCCCCGCCCCATCTTCTGTTCCCCGATGCCGCGACATCTTCCTTATTGGTTTCCCTGCCCTCCGCGCTGTCTGTGTTGCCAAGAGATTTGGATCGTGATGTTATTCCATTCAGAAACAAAAAACATAGCTTGTTTTGGGTATTCATCTACTTTGGCTCAGTTCTTTTGGCTGATTCTCCCATAATCTTGTTAATCGACCCTCCACCCAGGTTCTCCTAGAATTCTGAACCCTTTTTTTTACAATCCTAGCTAGTTAGGATGTGAACAACTAGGATTATAAAAAAACATGGATACAAGATTCTGGGAAAATCGCCCAAAAAACTGGGCCTTTAATAGGTTGTATGTGTTGTGGTTGAATTATCTAGGTTCCAATCTATCTTTCTGTTGCATGTGCAGGGCCTGGATAGTAATATCAAGCACGACTGGGATAGGTTGGCGTAGCCTCTAGCCACGGCGACAATATTGAGCAGCTCGCCGTGCTATAAGGGATGAACCAGGACTTGATCTCGAGGGTTTGGCCTCCCTTCCTCTTCTTCAGAGGGGCTTTGGAAGGCGCGGCTCATGCTCGGTATCCGCATGAGGAGAGGGCTCCAATGCCATGGAGCTCACCTCCATCGGCCGCATGTCAGCAACAACAATGACCTGGGCTGCTTCCTGTCCATGGAGGCTACTCTTTAAGGTAAGCTCTGGCCCATCTTCTGCTCTTCTTGTCCATGGGCTACTTACTTGATGTGTGCTTGCTTCCCTTCCCCACGCAGCTATAACTCGTCAACTCGATAGATGCAGGGACGACCCAATGAAAGGTTTCTGCCTTCCTCTCTTGTGCTCGGCTGTGCCGTGCTCTGGTACATGACCGTGGATATCCTAATAAATTCAGTTTACTACCACTGTTTGTTTGAAATATTCCTCTTGTATGCATTCAACAAGCGCATGAGCGTAGAGAAAGTTGGGCTATTTTCTTTCAAGGCATGAATTTTTTACTTGTAAGACAGACCAAAGTTTCTATTTGCTCCTTTCATTGTTGTGTGCATATGTGCTGCTGTAGGCTAGACTGTTCTTGTCCTATATGTGGTTCCTTTTCTAAGTGAAAGTATTGCAGGCTCTCTGTAATATATGTAGACAAAGGTACCTTATAATTCTTATACAACAAAGTCGACTTGTAAATACCTGAAGGTGTCGATTAGGACCGAACCATAGTGTAGCTTGTGCTATTTGTTGCTTTAACCTGTAAGTCGTGTGTAGACCTGACTATGTGTTTGTTGGGGAAAAACTATATGTTTGACATTAATTAGCTCTATTCACTATTGTTTAAGGTCGATTGGATTGTGATAAATACACATTGCTCTCAATCAGTGTACGGGTCGTTCTTTGCTCACCTTTGAAATGAACAAGAACATCGATTGTCACCATTTTACATGAACTCATGCCCATGATGGGAATCGTCAAAAGATGCGTCGAGGGGTTTCACGTATCCAAAACGTATCGCAACAGTATTCCAAGAGTATCAAACATTATTTACGTATTTATAAATCAAAAAAATCAAGGGATACTTACGGTTCTGGATAATGTGTTTTGTGTCTCCTGTGCTAATCTTGGTATGAATGTATGATTCAATTCATGGATTGCAAATTTGCTTTGTTTTGTACAAGGATAATGTGAGGGATCATTGATTTGCAAATTTGCTTTGTTTTTGTAAAGGTTGAAGTGCAGAGTTGGGATGGTCGCGGCGTGTGCGTGAGCTCCCGATCATTGCTTGACGAGCCCTGCTCATGGTTAGCTTCAACACGTCTTTTGCTGCTTCTACTACTAGTGTATGTTTGGATGTAGAAGTATTCTACCCTATCACTTACTCATTGGATTTGGTTCACCTAGTATTTTTTAAGTGTGAAATGAGTAGTGCTTATAACAATTGATGTTGGATGTGTAGTTGTGTTTGCTGTTCGAATCAATTCTTTATAGTTGTTGAGTTGTGATTGAGAACGTCTAGCAAAGTATGTTCCAGTTATTTTGAGGGGTGTTGTTGCTTCATCAAACATGTCAGTATTTCTATGCTTAAGTTGATGCTCTTGTTTGTACTTGGATTATTTGGCATTTTATTTTTTGAGCCTAGATTTTCTAAGAATAAGTAAGCCTAGTTTGTTGTTATGTTGCTCTAAGAACTATAAAATGGGTTTTTAATGGAAAATGTGAAGTTAAGAGCTCCTATAGTAATTTTTGCAGCTCTTAATGCAGTGCCTTTTTGAACTACTTGCACACTCATCTAATATTTATGTTTTCCTTGCGGCCGACCACCAGTTTGTAAAAGATGAGGCGTTCTAGCTGTGCCGCCAACACTTGGGTTATGTGGTAGTTTCGCAAAGATGAGACATAATTTCGTCTTCTCCTCTCTTTGTACATGGTAGCTACTAGTCCTGTCAACATCATCATCTTGGTCTCACTTTATTGTATACTCTGGTCTAGCGATGCTTAGTTTCCAAGTTTTCATATACTTGCTTTGCGGCTCCATGTTTCATCATTAGGTATGTAGTTGATGTTAACTTTTAGCCGACGACTCTATTTTTAAAGTATCCCTAAAGCGTCGCTTTAAGGACGCTTAAGCGTCAGAGCGCCCTCTGGGATCAAAGCGTTCAACTCACTTTAGACGTGTCTAAGGCGTTCGCGTTAGATACTAAAGCGTCTGAAGCGCCTACTTAGGCATCCTGATTAGCGCTTTAGGGCAGAGAGGGCGCTTTAGGGCAGGGGAACAGAGATTTCTCACGGGGAAAAGTGTTGGGCGGGAAAACTGGGCTCACATGTGAAACAGTTACTGGAGGGGAAAGAAAGAGAGAGAACCAAAACGAGAGCATGCAAATCTCCAGGCTTTCAGCTCTTTCGTCTCTCCTGTGGCAGGAGCTTTCTCAAATCTGCACCAGCGTCCAGCCTTTCCTGCTATTGTGTGTTATGCTATGGACATCTCCTCTGTTGATAGGTGCTGCTACTTCCTCTCTTATTATAGTAGCTGTCTAGTTGCATACTGTTTAGTGGATGGATCAGAATATATGTGCTCACTGGTGGATTAGAATCAACGTTTGTATGTCTCACTAAATGGTGCTCTATTCTATTGCCCATCAGGTTCAGAATTTTTCTAAAGCGTCGCCTCGCTTTACGCTTTAGTGCTTAAGAAGTGAGGCGCCCCAGCGCCTCGCTTCGCTTTACCGCTTGAAAAACATTGGCTGACGAGCAGATCGTAACCATATATAAAGTAGCTGAATGGTGTGCCTGGCTTAATTTTTTATTTTCTGGATTGAACCCTTTGGTGTCCAGGTTTCTGCCATGTAGTTGATCTATGTTATACTCCCTTCGTCCCAGGAGTGTTTTTTAAAATTGTGTTAGATTGTAAAACACTCTATATTGTGGGACTCAGGGAGTATATTTTTATGGGTTGCTGGTGTTAACATATATATATCTACTGATTGACTTGTCTTAACATAATTTGTTTTCCATTCTATGAGAGCTCCATTTCAATATTAGATATGTAGGTGAGGTTTACTTGCGGCTGACCTGCTGATTGTAAACTTGCTCTGGTTTAAAGTGGCTAGATGGTGTATCTGGTTTCGTGTGTGTGTGTATATATATATATATATATATATATATATATATATATATATATATATATAGATTAGACGTTGTGCATTACAGCCTTTTGCTATACAGCTTACCTAGGTTCCTTCAAAATGTTTATTACATGTCAACTCAACATAATGTACCTTACGCTGGGTGTCTTAAAATTACTCTTTTTCTTGATCCAAGGAATTCTGTGCACCATTGCTCTCAAGGAAAGGAACAAAGATAGTTGTCGAGTTTTTGATTGAGAATGGCACATTCCTGCCCCCCAACCTGAACGATCACAGGTTCAATCCTACCCTCCACTACTGCTCAGCTCTGATATTTGGACTTTTGGTTCAGTCTGGACTTAAATGGAAAAATATCTCTGATGTTCATTACTAGGAGAATGGGGATTATTTTTAATTGTTTTCTATTAATGCCATTGTGTAGCCTCCTATAGCTTCCTGTAATATCCAACAATTTTGTTTTCTGAGTTTGATTACCAAGATAGATGAAGCCTACTTTCATCGGTGCGCCCTGGTGATGATTATGTGCCTAGGCCTTACCCATGACTCTTAGGAGATGCATATGCTTTTCCTGGCTTAGCGGTAAGTGGAAATTGCTTCCTTTTATGTGGAATGAGAAGAACGAATCTGCACAGTTTCTTGCTTTTGGTAGCTGTGTGGGCATACAAAATAACTAATATGTGATGGCTTTAAGTTGTTTTCTTTGTTTTCCTGAGATGAAGAGGTGCTAGCTGTGAAAGGCAAGAGAAGATATACTTACGCTTAGCTATCTTGGCTTAAGGGAAGAGAAACCAAGAGCAACTAAGATGGCTATCCACACCAAGTGTTTGTAATAGAGTGGTTGTTGTACAATTGTGTTAGGCGGCAGCCCTGCATGCTGGTCAACTATAATTAAGGAACTCATGGCAGGGTTGTTCTTCGTTGCATGTGAAATTCAAATATTGCCATGCATTTCTTTCTTTCTTTCTTTCTGTCTTTCTTTCTTTCTTTCGTTCTAGCATACAAGATATCATCCAATCTGGTATTGGTATTGATAGATTGTACAGTACGTGGCAAAGCACACAAGTTGTTGTATTTATACTCTCAACAATGTGTTTTCATATATAACAATACATTGTACAAGAGAAAGCTTGTCCAATTTCCGCCCACCTGGAGCAACATTACGTTCAGAGAAACATTGATGTGTTACTGGATGGATCAGCCTTGGTTTGATTGATTGACGTTGCGACTACAAAAATCATATCGTGTGTTTGCTGATGCATTGATCGAACGTGTGCTCTCCTGTTTGTGTATGCAAAGGAGAAACATTCATTGGCTTATGAAAATGTTGTTATTGACTTGACGGTGCTACAGGAAGAGGCAAAGCACAAACCTAGTTGGAAAGGTGGAAATACAAAAGAAAATGGTCGAGAGTGATATCTTGGCTGCTTGTTGCCATGATCATGTACAACCAATCAGGCGGCAACAGCCAGCAGGTACATATAGCTCAGGTCATTTGACTGAAACTGAAGGAACAATGTTTTGGCAGGTACGTTGCATTCGTAGCATATTGCTCCCAAGATAGATAGGTACTAGCCCCTAAAAATGGCAGATAGATAGATAGATATGCAAAAGTCTCTCACGGCAAGGAAGGAAAAAGTTTTGTCTTATAGGTGTCGTTGTTGGTGCTGCACGAGTATCTATCCAGGCCTTTAATAACCAAGGAAGGTTAGCCCGTCCGTCTCGATTCCCTAGTCTTCATCATATTATATTAATATGGAAAGGCCTATAACCGAGGAAGAATTGGTCTGGCTGTCTGATTCCTAGTATTCATCATATTTAATATGGAAAGAAAGAAAGAAGGAATTTCATTAATTATCCCTAGAAACTAGGCGCTCTCCTCCCCTATTTATTCCCTCCCCTTCCTCCAGTCGTTGGTGCAGCAATCCATCGATCCATCGCCCGCTCGATGCGCCTCACACGGATCGTCCTCGCATCCAACGCCTCCCCGCATTTATCTCCCGCCCTTCTCTCCCTATAAATCTCGATCTAATCCCTCCTCCCTGCGTTCCCTCATCCTCCCCGTTTGCTCCTCACCTCACCTCGCCTCAACTACACACAAGACATACAAACACGAAGACCCGAAGATGTGCCACCCTATTCCTTCCGATGATGCATCAACACGGATCAGCGACCATGGCGGAGGCCGAGCAGCCCAGCCGCCCGGCTCTGTGGCTCGTCGTGGCCCTTGCGAACAGTTCCAACTGCTGACTACCCCTCCCGCCAACACCTCCCATCCTTCTTGGTGAGAACCCTTCCACCCTATCCCCTCCCCCCCTTCCTTCGTTTACAAACTGATTTGGATAGCTTTGTGTGCTATAAGTTCTCTGATCTCATTTAAAGGGTCCTTTTTAATAGATGGATATGTCTGCAGCGTGGCAGAGGATGTCCTGCATGGAGTCTTCCTAGAGAGGAAACGTTCTTTGAACAACAGCCGATAGAGTGTCGGCCAGAGGAAAAACAATAGTGCTGGTACACTTTCTTTTTCTCAGTTTGCCTTGCCTTGTGATTGTTACTGTTTTATTGGATTTGGGTATGACTAATTTGGTGCTAGCATGTACTCTAATTGGAGACTGTTTTTCTTTTCCTACCTTTTTGTGCAGTGTGTTGTTATGTATTTTGATTTTGGCTTTGTATATATGTACAAATACTGTTGTTGTCTTACTTTTGGTCCACTTTTCTCTTGTAGTTAACCAAGTTGTATAGTTAGTAATTTTTTAGTCCAAAAGATTTCTAAAGATAGTTCGTCCAAGTGCATATTAAGTTTGAGTTGGAGTCTTTCCTGGTGGTTTCTAGGAGTTGTAAGCATTTCTCTGTTTCTCAGTTCGCTAATTTTACCACGGAGTTCCACCTAATTGATGGAAGCACTTGGTAGCTATTGTAGATCAACCAACTTGCTTGTTCGTGTGGTTGGTGATTGAGGCTAGTTTTGAGGCTGAAGGAGAACATGGTTGGACGATACATGGTGTTTTTTTGAACGTAGACTGAATCTTTTTTTACGTGAGTCTATGAAAAGGTTTTTTACCCAGATTGAATCCGATCCAATGATTGTTATCGACTCTTTATTTCTTTCAGATTGAGTTGGGTGAATCTGAATACTAAGATTGGTATGGACTTTTTTTCCCATACTGTGTTGTTTTCAATCCAAATCATTATAACCTGGTCCCATGGTAGGTTGTTTTATCAGATTGATTTACATTCGATCTTGACCATTATAACTTGGTCCCACCAGATGGATGGTTCTTAATTTTTGTTTTTCACTAATTAACGTGGGATTTTCTAGGGAGTGCCTAATTAGTATATGTATGTATAGATAGATAGATAGACTAGGAAAAGGGCCTGTGCGTTGCAATGGGAGACCTTCACACTACCTCTGCTCCTCCTAGCACCGCCTTGCCCTTTGTGTTGAGATGCGCTTCACAGCTATACCCTCACTCAAGCTCTTTTGTTGCCTTCCCGCGCTCGCCATCAGCTGTCCTTGGCACCTCTCATCTTCAGCCACAGTCATGTGTGCTCCCGTGTGGACGCATAGAATTGATGATTTTGAATTGTACTCTCTCCATCAGAAATATATGGTGCATCCGTTTTCATTCAAGTCAAACATATGTATGTTTGACCACGATGCTTGTTAATTCAATGGAAGGCCTCTCTTTCTCTTTTCATGATGTGTTTGTTTATTCCTGAAGACACTTGTTGATATTCCAAGTAACTTGCCAGCAGCAGTATGGAAAAGAAGGTGGGACTATTGTTTGTATACTGCTAAAATGCCCTCCCTATGATTCCAAGAAATTCCAAAAGATAGCTCTATCATGGACCCTAAGAGAAAGCCCATAAGAGAAGGATAGTGCAAAGTGATGGTCGAGGCCGAGCGTGCTACCTATGAAGCGGAGGCTCGTGTGAAAATTTTATCGAGCGTGCGTGACGGACGAAAATTTCCAATTGGACCAAACCAAATTTTTCAGCACAGATAGTTTAATATTCATATTTATCCAATAGAAAAGATGTTCACGCCTATGGTTGTTCACAAGATAGAAACACCAAAATTAGGCCATCTAATGCGATTGTGGTAATTTACAGATTCGGGCTTAACATGAAATAGCTTTATAATATGTGTCACTGTATAGTTTAGAACCTGTACAAATTTTGGAGCACTTGTCAATGCACGTAGAATTATGATCTCACTACCGTCTTCAGGCGCAATGCAACCATCTTTAGACTAGTTGAGGAGCCAATGCAGTTTGTACTTCACCGTTGTGCTGACGATCATGCTTTTTGGCTCAAGTTTTGTATGTGATCTTTGACCCCTCCAAACCTTTGTTATTTATCTTTCCTTTTCATTGCTGCTTCTACCCTGTCTGCAATGTAATTATGAACCCTTTGTAAGATAACTTTGGTAGTATATTCAGGCTGGCCAAAAATCCATACAGTTTCCCAGCAGAATAGTTAAGGCTTCAGCCATTTGCAAAAATAAAACAAGCACTTCTTTCGACTGGTCTAGAACTTTATAAAGAGCAATTCGAATTTATTTATTTGCCGGTGCACTATTTGTAGAGTTGAATCTCAATTTGAAGTTCAGAAGAGGACGTCTAATCAGCTTTTGAAATACTGTAGTTGAAAAGCTGCGTATATGCTTGGTCCTAAGCTACTTCTCCAACAATCATAACTCATCTTATTGAAAAGAATACTAAACCGGATGTAAAGTAGTATGTCTTTTCGGCAAAAATCTTATGAAGTAGGGACTTCAGATTTATATATGGTGTGTGTATTTTTTTCCTTTACCAAAATCATGTGGAGCAGGCACATCGAGTGGGCAAATCATCTGGACCAGCAGCAATGATTCCATCCATCTCCTAGGCTTAATCCTTCTTAACCGAAAAAAGGTTTTGTCAAGTTAGAACAGCACACATGGTCTGACAAATGAAAAACCCATAAGTAACACGTAACAATCAGATCAAGATGCATAAAACAAAAAGATACAAAGAGAGGAGGTGGCATATTTGAATTCATTGCAGTCGTTACCCGCAAGCATGGTCTGACAAAAAAAGGGATCACATCTTACCTGAACCTATTGCTCCCAGTGCCTCATTCAGTGCCCCATTGTAGTAATCTTACCTTAACCTATTGCTCCCAGTGCCTCATTCAGCGCCCCACTGAACCTTATTGCTCCCAGGCTTCATGATTTTGTTGGGCTTGGCCCATTTTGAACTACGTGGAGGAGCGGATGATCGACGTGCCAGGCCACCCGGAAAAAAACAGAATGCAGAAAAAATAGTACCACCTCGCTAACCTTGAAAAGATAATAAAATCATCGCAGGACGAAACCAAGAATATCACCTTGCTTTATTAGTAGTTATAGATTGGATGCGATACTAGACTTCATGACGTTGAAATGCAACTAGTATTGAAGTTTATATACAAACAAAGCGATACTTAATCGTATGATCTCATATTGGAATGCTTCTGGAAACAAAGTGATTTTGTGATGCAAATACATCTGGTAACTATGGTATTGACATAATTGAGAGAGAGAGAGAGAGAGAGAGAGAGAGAGAGAGAGAGAG
>LR738712.1:887963577-888017450 GCA_902687465.1 Secale cereale | reverse complement strand
AGGGCATGGGGAGGCAAAAGTGGAAGACGAGTAAACTGCGGACGAGACTTAACAACGCCCATGGGAGGCAGGACACGTTTCATTCAGTCAATCTACGCAAACTAAAACGGTCTACACGTTGGTCAATGAATGGAAATCAGAATGACCAGCCTGGTCCACGTACACGGACTTCCTGTGGCCTATTGACGTTTTTTGCCGCTTTGTTTTAAGAAATGAAGGAGAGAGAAAACGCTCTATCTACTCATGGCTATGCGCTTTCTATTTTTCCACTTCCCTAACGTCCTCTTCAAGTCATCATTGTTGCTGTCGGTTCCATTATCAGTTGTGTCGACCAGCTGCTTGCCTGCACCAATTGCCAACAAACATATTTATTCGCGGGATAAATGTAATAGTGTTATAGTGCGTTAATACAAATTTAGATATACTGGTTCAAACTGGTGCAACTAACTAGCGGTTCTACCTAGCAATTAATATTAGCTAGATTATGAGCAAATTTATTTTTATTACGCTCAATTTTCAATGGAACAAACCCATGCATATCGAGGAACTTCTTCATCTCCACAATAAGATGTCCACGACGGAACAAAGTTATGTTACCTCGCCGCAATTACTCTTTTGCTTGTGAGCTTTGGGAGGCTCCCTGCCATATGGATATGCATGATCAAGAAGAGTTCAGAAAAGCCATCTCAGTTTTTCCAGAAAATTAAAAGTATTTTTTGCCACTTGAAATGTGGTTAGGGCTCGTACAATGCGGGCGCTAGGAATAAAATCCTGGCAGTTTTTGCATCGTCCCGACTACTTTCCTGGCATCGACACATAGCCTAGAGCCGGACACTGAAAAAAGTATACACAATGTAGCTGCTAGGGCTGTATGATTGTGCATGTTAATTTACTCGGATTTTAAACGCTATTAACAATATACATGTATGAAAACTAATTCCACATGAGTTTGTCGGCTAATGCTAGCCTACATAGATAGTGTGTTATGTGGTGGATCAACGCATCATCTCAGGATTGACCACATTTGGGTGCATTGTGATCACGTAGACATCACAACTATCGTGGAAAAGGGCGGGGAGAGGATAAGCTGCGAAACAGCAAGGGCGTCTGATATTGATTTTCATCCGTTGCAACGCACGGGCCTTTTTGCTAGTTTGACTAAAATTCGATCAAAAATTGCCAAATTTGGCCAATTTCGGCCGAAAGATAGATTTCTCCCTAGCCGAGATGGCCGAAGTTCGGCCGAAATCCATTTTTTCGACCGAAATTCAAAGCACAGTTTCGCCGGCGGCAACTACATTGGCGATGAGTACTTCTTATGGTGCAGGACATTGCCAGGGTACAGCATAGCGGTCTGTCGCACCCTCACTTTCCTACATGCCGGCGACGGAGGACAGCGAGCAGTAAGTCTACTGGTATGGTATGTGCAGGGCAGTGCCATGGTAGAGTACAACAGAACGATATGTCACGCCCTCGTCTTCCTCCATGCATGCAATGTCAGACAACGAGTAGCAGGTCCACCCCATTATGTCTCGTGGACCAGCTAGTGAAGTGAAGATAGAGCCAATGGTCAGGAGGACTGTGACCATGAGCAACAGGTGGTTGGCTTGGTATGAGCTGTGTACACATGTAAAGAATTCCAGCAGGTGTTTAAGACTATTTTTAGTGTGAGTAACAATGTAACATGCATGTCTCATGGGCAAAAAGATGATTTGGCAAATAACTAAAAATGAGATAGAAATGTAGAATATAATATGTTACCATCACATATTATATGACGCTACCCACATATGAGTGAAAGGTTTTATGTTATCACATGCATATTTTGAGTGAATTGTCGAAAACCACCACAGTGGCGCCTAGGTTCGTAAAAAACACCGGTTTACGAATTAAGGACAAAAATCATTGATTCTTAACACAATATATTGCCGAACAACAGTGATCTGTCGCATAGGCCATTTTGATGATGATTATGACATGTGGGTCCCTGATTTGATGACAGGCATAAAGTTTCGCTCTAGACGACATACTATTCTTTTTCCAAAAAAAACTCCCACCCAAAAATAAATATCCCTCCCCTAGCCGATCCAGATCGCCACTGCCCTGCCGGCACGTGCTCCCTTTCCAGGTAACAAGACGCATCACCCATGGCCCGTGTGCTGCTGCTCTGCTCGACTGCTTGGCCAGCTCAAATCCATGGATGAAGTTGATTGCTTTTTATTTTTTGATTGAAGGGTCTCCCTGTGAAATTACACGGACCGTTTTCTATATCTAGAAAATCCCTCGTATGACGAAGTTTAACGTGCAACATTACACCACTCCATCAAATGTTAGACACATATGTCATAATCGCGGTTAAAATGGCCTAAGCAACCGATCACTTTTTTTTTGCAAAATATTAGGTTGAAAATCAATGTTTTTTGTCCCAGATTTGTAAACCAGTGTTTTCTGCAAACCTAGTCATTAATGTGATGGTTTTCCACAATTCACTCTGCATATTTTACTAATCTAAGTTACTTACCGGTATGACCAAGAAAAACGCTACACGCATGAACTATTACAACACATTAAGGACTCTTTCCAACAAATTAAACAACGCCCTTCCCTCACCCTTATTCACACCCAATCAAAAAGCTCACCTCAGCCTCTCCGTCAACCCTGTAAAAGAGATGCATATAGCATTGCTTCTATGACTAGTGTAATATGTGTGGTGCCGCTTGTCTCGGCATGTGTGACATGAAAAGTATAGTTTCTTCTCAAATTTTCTCTCATACAATTTGCCCATGATCGTCTACATCTCATCTCCTTCTCTGCAATTCCCAGATCCCCTTTCTGCTTTTTATTCACGAGTCATCACAGTGATACTAAGGGACTAGATCGCTTCTTGAGATCAACTCGTAAATTCCACAAGAGAAGCTGCCTTTATTTGCTTTGTTGAATTAGCTGGGTCTGCTAATGACTCGCATGCCCGGCAACTGCTGCCATTGAGTGGCGCGGCACCATCTCCTCAATGTATATGGTCGCCTCCTCTTTAATTACGACCAACCAAACGTAGTACAGACTATTACTATCAGCTTTGCATCTGCCAACCTGCATTAATGTTACACGGCAGCTCTATAAATTCCAAACATGGGGCTACTTGAAGAAGCTAGCACAGAGCAATTTGGAGCGTGTTATATAGACTGATGCATCAGGCATGGCATGCATATGGAACCTAATCTGGCGAATACATAGCGAGCTTGTTAATCCGTTTCCACTGAGTGGTGCACCGCACATGGTATCCATATGGGACTAAACCTGCTCGATTATAGTCTAGCGTGGCCATTTGATCTCTCCATACTTGTCAGAGATACGTAGTTAGCTAGGCTTGAGAGGCAACCAGGATTTAAGGGGCCCCGCTCTCTCTGCTATGGCTCATGTAGCGCCACGTCTTCGGAGGTAGCTACCTTTGCGAGGAGAATGTCAACTGGTGCATGACAGTGCCTTAATACAACGGAGCGGTCTGTCATGCCCTGGCTTTCCTCCATACCAGCGACGGTGGACAGCGAGTAGCGAGTCTACTGGTATTGTATGTGCACTACAGTGCCATGGTAGAGTACAACAGAACTGTCTGACACGCCCTCGTCTTCCTCCACGCAAGCAATGTCGGAGATCGAGTAGCAGATCCACTCCATTTATGTTTGGTGGACCAGCTAGTAAACTGAAGACGGACCCAATGGTCAGGAGGAGTGTGACCATGAGCAGCAAGCGGTTGGCTTGGTATGAGCTGTATCCACATGTAAGGGAATCCTTCAGGTGTTTAAGACTAATTTTAGTGTGAGTAACATGCATGTCTCATTGGCAAAAAAGTTGATTTGGCAAATAACTAAAAATGTGAGAGGCAAATGTATAACATAATATGTTACCATCACATATTATGTGACTAACCACATATGAGTAAAAGGTCTTTTTTGTTATCACATGTATATTTTGAGTGAACTGCAGAAAATCACCACATTGATGCTTAGGTTTGCGGAAAACACCTGTTTAAAAATTTGGGATAAAAACCACTGTTTCTCAGCATAATCTTTCACACAAAAAAGCTGACTAGTCGCTGACATGTATCCCGGATTTGATGACGTGGCATAACATTCCGCGGTGTATGACGTTAGACTGGTCTTTTTCCAAAAAAAAACTCCCCCCAAAAATGAATCTCCCTTCCCTATCACGATCCAGATCGTCACCGCCGTACTGACACGTGCTTCCACGTCAAGTTCCTCCGCATGCAGCCGGCATGGCTGCTGGCCCTCGTGGCCGCCGGCCTTCTTGGCGCCGCCTGCGCTGCCCTACGCCTTGCCCTCTGGGTCTACGCCGCCTTCCTCCGCCCCGGCGAGCCCCTGCACAACCGTTACGGGACCTAGGTCATCATCACGGGCGCCATCGATGGCATCGGATGGGCCATCGCCTTTCGCCTCGCTGCCTTCAGCATTGTCCTCGTCCTCGTCAGCCGCAACCCAAACAAGCTATCTGTTGTCTCCAAGGAGATCATGGCCAAGCACGCTAAAGAGGTTCGCACCTTCGTGCTTGACTTCGCCGCCGAGGGGCTCGCCGCTAGGGTGGAAGCAGTGAAGAACTCCATTCGGAGGCCTGACGTCGTCATGCTCGTCAACAATCCCAGGGTCTTGTACATGTACATTGTAGGAGGCTTGCGCCCTCCTCACTGCCAAGTTCGGTCGGGGCTTTGCGCGTTCGGCCAACAAGCTGTAACGCCAACATCGGGTTGCGTGTTATGCCCCGGGACCATCCTATGGCGCCCTTGCAAGGTGTCTGGGACCGCATGCACGCTTGCACCTTGAGGATGCCCTTGCGTCGTGGCCGTGCCCTCTGCTCACATTCTTGGTGATGAGACCCATCACCCATGGCGAGCGTGCTACTGCTCTGCTCAGCCGATATCTATGGATGGTGTTGATTGCTTTTTCTTTTTTGATTGAAGGGTGACCGTGTAAAGTTACAAGGTCTGTTTTGTGAACCTAGAAAATCCCTCGTATAACGATGTCTAACATGCAACACGTTATTCCATGTCATCAAATGTGGGACCCAGATGTCACAATCGCAGTTAAAATGGCCTAAGCGACCGATCAGTGTTTTTTTTGCAAAAGATTAGGTTGAGAATCAGTGTATTTTGTCCCAAATTCGTAAACTGGTGTTTTCTGTAAACCTAGGCGTTAATATGGCGATTTTCTGCAAATCACTCTCCTTGTCGAAACCATGGATGATGTGCTCATGGCTCCAAGAGAAATCATTTAGGATTCCAATTCCATGTCATGCTCTCATTGCCGATTTTTTTTTTTTTGAAAATGAGCCGACAGAAAACGTACATATTAATACGTTGAACCTCCATGGAAATTATGTATCACCTCCTTGCCTCCTATTTTATTATCTCCAGCTAAAGCTCTAGGACAAGTACCAAGTATATATAACTTATTTGAGAAATTATGGTCGGTGTGTATCATTGAAACACGAGGAGTAGCTCTGTAAATTGCAAATGTCGGGAGTTGTTTTGGCATGCTAGGGAGAGCAACTAGGAATTATTATTTTTGAGTAATGCATCGCACATGGCTTTTTCTCTCTATCCTTTCATGTTGGAGCTAACTAGGTAGGCTTGAGAGGCAATCAGGAACTAAAGCACGTTTTCAACTCTACCGTAACGGGTGTCCAACTGGCTCAACCAAGCCCTACATTGACACAAAGTAGGATTCCCTAGATTTATTTGGGGCAGTTGATGGTATGTCGATGGAGGCTCTTTTCGCTCGCATGATGGAATTGGCCAAGCAGTTCAGGCACACCGGCATGCTGTTGCTAGTGGGCTAACCTCACAGCGAAAACTGGATTGGCAAGGTTAGCGTCTACTGCAGTGGCGTTCAGCTCTGCGACGAGCCCTTCGAAGTCTTAGCCAGAACCCAGGTTTAGGACATGTAAAATGCCTTCGAAGTCTGATCACGGTGTGAAGAGAGATAAAAGCATGGTGTCTCAAAAACAAGTTTCAGAGTTAAAAAAAAAGTGTGTTGTATGTCTAATGCCGTCCCCGACAACAGTATACTGAGCACAACAGAAACATGACACTCTCAACAACACCTAATGCCCTACACCCTTAACCTTATTTTCTGAAAAAGGCTTCTGCCCCGCTTTGTATGTATAACACCATGCCCAACCGATACAAGGTGATGAGGAGATCCTTTTACAAAGTAAATCAAAAGAAGAAAAACAAGAAAAATTGAAGGATTCACACCCTAACGCAGAGCAACCCAAATTATTGTCAAAAATGGGAGCCCATCTCCAAGGAAAATTGCCGGGCCTCGTTGCACCGCTCACGCCAAGCTAGCTGTCCCCAAGGAGGGGCCTCTGCCGCCCGGCTCCGGATCATGGAGCTCCAGCATGCCTGTGGACAACGAGGACCATGACTAGCGACAAGAAGGATCCGTGTAAATGATGTGGAGGCAAAAGAGAACATCTATGCCAGAGCCGAAGAATCTTCAAGCTAGAATCTGAAAATGTCGGTCGATACCACCACCTATCACCCACGACACCAAGTTAGGGAGGGCAACCCGGCGATTGCAACATGCCTGCGGACACAGGCTGACAAAGTAGCAACCGGCACCCCTTGTCGTGATAATCTCACGAGGAGGATGGCTGCAACAACCATCGGCTGAGCATCCCAGTCAGGCATCGAGCCCCACTAGCCCCATATCTTGGCCCTAACAAGCTCCCTGCCAGCATGTTCCTAGGTCAAGGTTAGGTGTCGCGCCGACCCTCCTAGCTGCCAGCACCATCACCCAAGGAGATCCACCTCCTTGGAGCATCGTGAGATCCCCACCGACGGCGTCTGGCCAACCACAATAAACGCCGCAGGGATCTGCCCGATCCGGAACTGGCGCTGACATGACAGACCACACCAGATTGCCACCGGGCAAGCATGATATAACCCTGACCCCGCCTCCCATGTATGGCGATACTAGTTAAGAGCAGAAGAAGGAGCAATTCTGATATTTTTTCAACATGATCTAGACGGGCTATAAGAGACGTCATATCACTTTTTTTTTCTAGTTGGAGGAGAAAGGAAAGAAGCAGGCC
The DNA here is from genome assembly GCA_902687465.1 of Secale cereale. Lineage (NCBI taxonomy): Eukaryota > Viridiplantae > Streptophyta > Magnoliopsida > Poales > Poaceae > Secale > Secale cereale. Next base: position 888,010,340 of record LR738712.1, on the reverse strand, counting down.
ATAAACATGCACTCGGGTGTAGCACGTGTCCCAACACCCTTTGTGAGAGAAAAAGATGGGCCACATATTAATGACATATACTAGCATACTTGTATGACTTACTATTGTGTATGATTGGGCTATTAGGTGGGCTATAGGTGACGTGACAACTTCATATAGCCCGTTGTGGGTTGTACTATTAACCATGCTCTTAGGTGAGGTGACATCCATGTGACACTCTCCACTGCCAGCTAACTAGGGTTACGTGCACTATGCAACTAGCAAGCTACTATCTCTGTCCAACTGTCCTCGTTCTATTATACTTAAACCTTTGAGCTTTGATTAAACTATCAAAAATACCACAAAATAGTATCATTGAAATACTCTTTCAAATATTAATCCAACAGTACTAATTTTGTGACATAGAACATATATTTTGCCAGTAAAATCTACAGCCAAAATTTGATACAAAATACGAAGGGGGCCGATAAAGCCAGACGGAGGTAGTAGTTAAAGAGACTATGTGGCAAGTTATGACCTGAGAGCCAACATTAACCACATGGAGATCTGGTGCATCATAGATTGTTGCTACGTTCATTGAAACTGAAAATACAACCTACAAAACATATCCTTGGTATTGACTACTACACCATGCTCCTAAATAAGACAGACGCAAGTGATTACTACAGAGGTAGTAGCTGTAAAGTTCAATTGCTGCCAACTACTACTACTACTACCAATTATTTGATGCTCCTTTATATGCTTATAAGAGAAATATCCACAAGGAGCTTTTACGATCAGAAGCGCAGAATCATATATGTTCGTTTTAGATAATAAGACAATGTATGTATGATCGAGATATCCCAACTACTTAATTACATCTATCGTCACCAACCGAGTCAGAGTGCTACTACCTTTTATGCAAACATGCAAGAAGCTCTTGTTGGCTCGGATATGCAAGGCTTGATCATATTTTGGTCGATTGGTTTGGACTTGGGAGACACAGGGAATTCTGGTCAAGCACACATACCAGGTTTAGCTCGTAGCATCAATTCATAACGTGTGTTTGTTTACACTCTGCTTCGCAAGGAGTTGAGTGGACGCACCAGTGGTATGTTTTTTCCAGCTTCTTACGATGGTAGCACCGTTGGTCAATCTGTAGTGCACACTTTGAAGAAACGAGCTCTAGGAGGGAATATAAGAAATTCATCCAAGGCCTGCGTCACAAGGCTAGTATGCTGAAGTCTCGATGGCACCCAACTTTTGGCGTTCACAGCCAATTATTGGCGTCCAACCATCAACTCGGCCGACTGTAGATACGCGCCCTCGTGGAGTACAGGTAGGTAATCTGTGGTGCAACTAGTCGCCCCACAGCTCGCAGCCTCCCATGCTGCCAGCAGGAACTACCTCACATACTTCATGTACGATCTTGCATGCATTGCAGCGGATGAACAAGGAAGGACCTAACTAGCCAATATTGTCTAGGTTTACAATCTTGTTTTCCATTGATCAGTAATCTGTCACGAATATAAAATATGGGGCAAAAGTGGAACTCAAATTGCAAGGTAGACACTAAAAAAAATTATGTGTACTCAAATATATCTTGCTTCTTAGGATTTCATTTAGTCAATTTAATTATGTTTTAGTGTGGGGATGTAAATTGCTTACGCTTTCATAAAATTCCAATTCAAATGAAAATGCTTGATATAAGTAAGCCAACAAATATTAGAGAGATGTATATCCCACCTCCGAGCACAGCTGCAGCGGCTATATCAACCAAGAGATAGGATTTTCAGCACCCGGGTGCTCCTACACCCTCTATGAACAGTAAATTCAAAACAAACTAAAAAAATCAAAAAAAATCTGAAACTTTGGGACATCGTACATCATGAAACTTTTGATGATCTTGCAAAGTTTTAGCTAAAACTAACATTCGAAGAGCACTCAAATAAAAAAACAAAATCATTATTCAAAGTTTATGTACATTTTTGAGCTGTGATGTTGTTGTTTTTTGGTGAGGCTCCACGAAGGTTAGTTGTTGCTGAAACTTTGCAGGAACATCAAACCTTTGATAATCTTTGATCCCTGAAAGTTTCTGAACTTTTTGATTGTTTTTCAAGTTTATATGAATTTACTGTTCATGAGAGTGTAGGGGCACCCGGGGGCTGTTAGACATTTCTCTATCAACCAACCAATGTCTTGCAGTACTAAAGTTTTATTGCTCCCAACTACTTGTACCAGTGCTTACTAATTACTTGATGTTCATATATATGCATGTAGTCGGATGAAGTAGCACAAAGACATACATTAAAGCTTCTAAGACTCAAATTGGAAGATCATACATAAGTGTTATAGATAAGAACTGAGACCATAGGTACTGCTTAAGAATATTCACCAGTCGAGTCAAGAGTGTTACTACTTATGCTATCATGTAAGAGGCTCGTCTTTGCTCCGATGTGCGCGGTTTGATCACATTATGGTTTTCGGGTTTGGGCCTGGGATGCACCAGGAATTGAGTGTGTGCGGGAGGACCAGCTATTTCTTTGGCAGATGGATAAAGATGTCTATGTGCAAACACTCCGCTTCTTTGGAAGTGGAGCAATTGTAGGTGCCCTGATTTTCGAGGTGTAATTTAGTCCAAACATGTTCAAGCGTATATGAGATGTTCGCATTCTCATGATGGGACATGCACAAGAACCTTGTGTAAAACCGGCCATCAGGTTGAAAGGCCCAATAGCAAGAGTCATTGCCACCAACTAGAATCACATGAGCCGGCTGAATTTGAACTTGAATATGATTCCAACATTGGATCTCGTCCAGAACAAAGGACCGCCTAAACTCAAATCGTGTTTGGTTGCAGGTCAAGGTCAGATGCGACTAGTTGGGTGTGCGTGTAGACAGTTAAGTGTCAAGTAGGAAATACAAATTATTTTTGTGGTTTTGACTTGACCCCTAGAATGAGTCACACACATGACACACCTGACATGTGAGTAGATATAATCAATGGAAAAAATGGGTTTAAAAATTTCACAATGTGACAACTAAGGGTAAAATATGGCTAGAAAATTTGAATGATATAGAATCAATGTTGAGTATATCGCTTATCGTTATCGTCTCGGTCACCTGGGGATTAGAGATTAATTGGAAATCGGCCGATTAATCGATTTTGTCGGTCAACTATTAATCGGCCATTTTTTAAAATCCCAGATTCCCAACACTAAAATATGCTATATTCAACACCAAAACAATATTGGACAGAAGTGTTACCTTGAATCCTACCCATTGAATCCTGATATAATGAAAAACAAAATAGAAAAACATTACATATTGCGTAACAAGGTCCACAAAACACAAATAAACATAGTTCTTGCAAACATAGTGCTACGAATAGGCCCGATTTATCGGTAGATTCCCGATAAATCGCTTGTCATAGCGATAAATTGGCTCAAATGATAAATGATGAAGATAAGGCATAATCTTATCGGTCACCCCAAGAGTAGCGATAAATTGGACGATAAATCGCTGAATCGGAAGATTTCTTGAACAGTGTATAGAATAAACAAATATGGAATATGAGGCAATAGTGGAACCCCATAAAATAAAGGATGTGCACTCACACATTTTTCATGCTGCTTAGGATTTTCTTTAGTCCTTGAATGGAAGTCTGGTGAATAAATTGCTTAATTTCTGTAACATTCCAAGTCAAATAAAATGGTTCACAGAAGTGCACAAAAAATGTTATTGATGATAGCCTAGATAAACAAAATGAACTGCCTTTGTGTAGCACGGAGATTTAGACAAGTAATAATCTCGTGTTGTGGGCAAATTAATTAACTAGCGTTGTCGCTGAACTTTCGCCTGGCTCCTTTCGATTTTGGTCACCTTTATTTCACGGCACCGAGGACTCTCGTCACATGATCCATGACAGTTGATCGACAAGGTAGAAAACGCATCATTCATGACTTCATGCACCATGGCCTTGGCGTCTAGTCGTGCCACGGTCGATTTTCTTCTGGTTGATGGGGCCATGGAATCGAGATGATGTGTTTGTAGCATTATAGCGAATCCAATGAGGACACTGAATCCTTGCGAGTGACAAGATTACCATAGTAGCTGGTTTATTAAAGGGAAGGAAGAGGTGTGCCTGAAAATCTGTAATACTACTCTCTGGACATTTTTCTATTTAATTAGGTTCATTTCGGTAAAAGAGATCTGGATCTGCTAGTGATCCGCAGCCCCTCCTGTCACACTCATTAAGCGGCGTGGCTCCATCTACTCCAAAGCATGGCCGCCTCCCCTTTTGTACTTTCCACCAACCAAAGAAACTATAAGGCCTAGTACCAGATCTTCCAATGAGAAATCAGTATCAATGTGAGTTGATTAATGAAAAACGGCAGCTCTATAAATCCGAAAATGGGACTGTTTTGAAAACCTATCAGAGAGCAACTTGTAGGTTTTTCTCTTGAGCGGTGGGTCTTGCATGGTATACATGGAAGTAAACTGAACCTGCTGAATACGAGTAGCTCAAACATCATTCCGCGTCACCTTTTGATTTCACTATGCATTGAGCTAGCTCGCTAGGCATGAGAGGCATTCAGGATTTAAGGGGCGCTACTGTCCCAGTCGTGGCTCCTGCGATAAACTTTCGCATAGCCAAGCGTGTCTATTGGTCTAATGCACTATGACATGGCACAACTGAGCGATCGTGTCCATTAGATGTATTACCTCATCCGCCGAGGCCAGTTGCCGACGATGGTGTCAAAGTTGAATCACTGCAAGACAGTGGTCACTTTCAAGCAGGAGTCGCGCCCAGAACGTGAAGCTAAAGGAGTTACTATTGGGTAATGGATTCTGGTGCGTACGACCCTTCAAAACTGGAGTGATTAATACAGAGCTGCCTAGTTTGATGCCTGAGATGCAACCGACTGACCGATTTGAAAGGGAGCTTGCATCCGGATGTGAGGTGTGCTTTGGTCAGTTTTGGTCTGATATGTCTTCACTTTGACTATTTCCTTTGTAATTTTCTTTAGATATAATGGATAATGAGAGATGTAGGAGGTCTCTGCAGAAAAAATAAATTCCTCTGGCACCGTTTTTCATTCCAGTTTTCTTCTGTACTGACAGACAGGACCCAATAGTCATCAGCCAAATACCTTTGTTCTTCCTTTGACTATTCAACTAAAACTCTGTTTCGTCCCTACAAGTGGACTCTATGCCACATCAGCCAAATACAGTGCCACGCGAACGTATGTTATGTCTATGAATGGCATTTGCACGTTCATGCCATGTTTTAAACCTATTTCACCGTATTTTTTAAGCTTAGTCACTAAGATGAACATCTGTGGCATGTTCAAGCACCATCGTGTTCTAACCATCTTGCTAACTGAACGCTCACGAGCTTGTTCAGCATGCACAATAGAGCAATTGGTTGCTCAGGAAGCACTTTTGTAGATAGCAATAATAAACATGGAGCTCCAATTCCCCCCTCCCACCCCCAAAAAAATTGTAGCTCCAATATACACTTAGCAAGATGGTTAGCTATCTAAAAAAACATGTAGCTTGAATAAAAATTGCATCTGGCCGACGTGCCCTAATCGTGATTTGTCTAATTCCATTTTTTTCTCTTTCTTATTCTTTTAGTTGCATCTCACTAGTGTAGAACCGGGCAATAGCACCGGTTCGTAAGGCCCTTTAGTGCCGGTTCCATAACCGGCACTAAAGTGTGGTCACTAAAGCCCCCCCCCCTTTAGTACCGGTTCAGCACGAACCGGTGCTAAAGGGCAACCACGTGGCACAAGCCAGCTCCGGGGGCCGGGAGCCCTTTAGTACCGGTTGGTAAAACCAACCGGTACTACAAGGTTTGGGGGGTTTTTGGTTTTGTTATTTATTTTTCATTTAATTTTGTGTTTTCCATTTAATTCTTTTTCGTTTGCTGGTATTTTACGATACTACACATTGCACACGTTATGCATAGTCATTACCTCTATCTAATCACCACCAACACTAGCTTAAAGAAAAATCATTCACTTGTACCAGAAGCAAGGATATCATCGAGTTCAACATGGTCATGATATTACAAGCGTTCATAACACCACAAAAGCAAATCATCCTTTGAGATTAAGTTGAGGACGAAGAACACTGACATGAGAGGACAAGTACTAAGAGCATGAACTAGCTAAATCACTCCTGCTGCTCTCTCTCAGGTAAAATAGCATAGAACATGTATAGCTCTCCTGATTCATCATACTGGAGCATGCAGATGAACCTGTCTCCTAATCGTGGGCTGCGCTTCTCCTTGCTGCCCCCGAGTACTTCTCTGGGATCGTTTAGAATTTTGCTGCAATCTTTCATTATTAAGCATTCATCGCTTTTAGAAATCCTGAATGCACTCATGTGCAATGTAGGATATCTTGGCCGTAAGCTAACCATTGACATGTGACCTTTAGTCTCGATCCACTGAGGCACAACTGTCATCGGGAGTCCCTGTTGAAGAACATCGTATACTAATTAATATACTTAGCAATGAAATTTAAGAAAAAAATAATGTATGCAAAAGATGCACAGAGGACAAATAGTAAAAATCTTACCATTTTTCGTAAATAGATGTGACCGTAGTTCAATACGATCACTATTGGTAGCACGTTTTGAGTACTAACATTTCTAAGTGCAGGAAGATAATTTGTCTTGACAGTATGAAGATCCTCAAGCCATGAAACGTAATGACTTATCTCCTCGCAGTTTAGTTCAGCTCCGGGACAGAAGTAGGTCCTGTCTACCAAGCGCCGGACATGTTTTTTGCTTGAATGGAAATAAGCTGTCAATAGAAATTAGTTGTCAACTATTTTTGAATAAACAATACCAAAGACATAAATATGGTTGAGAAACTCACATAATGGTAGAACTGGAGGCGTCTGCACATCGACCGAGATGTCTGTATTACCTTCAATATCATCTTCCGGACGAATATCAAAGGTGATAACCATATCAGGCTCAAATGCATAAGCCTTGCATAGTGCTTGCCAAGTTTTGCATTCAAAATAGGTGTACGTGTCTGCATTGTATAATTTGACGTTGAAAGTATAACCATGCTCGGTCTTCAGGTAAACTCTCTTTACCTCCATAGTTTCCATAGAACTGAAACATATCTTATCCAAGACAAAAATTCTTGCATGACAGGGGATGCGCTAGTAGAATAGTGAAAATTTAAAATTATAAGTTGAAGCAAATGAAGCATATAAAAGTCATGCTTTATTACGAAAAAAGACTTGTCGTTGTGACTTACTGTATCCACTTCGAAGGTCTCATCCAGCTTTATGTTGAAGCGCCTATCATCAACAAGGAAATTTCTGTCGCATAGGCCGCGCTGGTCTTCACAGTATTCGCACGTAATGAAATCATTTTCGTCGTCAGACGACATTTCCTATTAATTAGATCATCAAATCTCAGATATCTAAATTTTCTTACTAAAAATAAACTAGTTCTATTAATTCAACTAATTCAACTAAGAGTTTACTAAAAATAAACTAGTTCTATTAATTTTCTTACTAAAATATATAAAGTAGCTATATATAGTAATATTTTAATTAGATCATCAAATATCATATACCTAAAAATAAACTAGTTGTACTAATTCACCTAGTTCAACTCCGCATTTACTAAAAATAAACTAGTTATATTAATTCAACTAGTTCAAATAATCTCATATACCTAAATTTTCATACTAAAAATAAACTAGTTGTACTAATTCAACTAGTTCAACTCCGCATTTACTAAAAATAAACTAGTTATATTAATTCAACTAGTTCAAATAATCTCATATACCTAAATTTTCATACTAAAAATAAACTTGTTCTATTTATTTTCATACTAAAAATAAACTAGTTATATTAATTCAACTAGTTCAGATCTCATATATATACCTAATTAATATCTAGCTAATTCATCTAAAAGAAAATTTTCTAACTTTTTTCTAACTATTTCTATAACTAAAAAACAGAAAAATTTCTAACAATTCTAACTTTTTTATAAATATTTCTATAACTAAAAAACAAAAAACTTTCTAACAATTCTAACATTTCTATAACATTTCTAACAATGCTATATAACTAACTATTTCTATATAACTCTATATATTTCTATAACTAAAATAAAAAAAATGTATGTGTTTGTGTGTGTGTGTGTGCGCGCTCACCGGCGAGGGGAGAGGCGGAGGGGGGCGGCGACGGGGACGGCGACGGGCGCGGCGACGACGACGGGGACGTACGGGGCTGCGACGACGGGGACGGGGCAGCGACGACGGGGCGGCGACGGGCGCGGCGACGGGGCGACGACGGGGCGGCGACGCGGACGGGGCGGCGACGAGGGTGCAGAGGAGAAGAAGCAGATGAGAAACTGAAATTTTTGAAGTGTTGTCTTATATAGAACTGACCTTTAGTACCGGTTGATGGCACCAACCGGTACTAAAGGCCTATTTTGGCCAGGCCAAGCGGCGGGAAGCGCACCCCCTTTAGTACCGGTTGGTGGCTCCAACCGGTACTAAAGACACCCCTTTAGTACCGGTTGGAGCCACCAACCGGTACTAAAGGGGGTGCGCTGCCAGGCGAGGGGCGCAGAAGTTTAGTCCCACCTCGCTAGCCGAGGGGGGCTCGCACATGCTTATAAGCCCCGGCGCGGGCACTGCATTGAGCCCCTCTCAAATGCAGGCATTCTGGGCCTACCTCTACTACTCTGCCATGTGGGGCCTATTGGGCTTGCGGGTCTGCATCCTGGCCCAACAACATGCCAGGTGCTATGGTTGCTACTCTGCTCCCCAAAAGGATTAATGCCATCTGCGCTTAGACCAAACCATACGCTCCTTGCGTCATCTGCAAACTCCTTCCCGTACTTTCTTTCGATTTTTCTCCACTGCGACCCGTCAGCGGGTACTCTCAACTTTCCGTCTTTCTTACGGTCTTCTCTGTGCCATCGCATCGCCTTGGCATGCTCTTTGTTTTGGAACAAACGTTTCAACCGTGGTATTATAGGAGCATACCACATCACCTTGGCAGGAATCTTCTTCCTGGGGCGCTCGCCCTCGACATCACCAGGGTCATCGCGGCTGATCTTATAGCGCAATGCACCGCATACCGGGCAAGCGTTCAAATCCTCGTACTCACCGCGGTAGAGGATGCAATCATTAGGGCATGCATGTATCTTCTGCACCTCTAACCCTAGAGGGCACACAGCCTTCTTTGCTTCGTACGTACTCTCGGGCAATTCGTTGTCCTTTGGAAGCATATCCTTTATCATTACCAGCAACTTTCCAAATCCCTTGTCAGATACACCATTCTCTGCCTTCCATTGCAGCAATTCCAGTGTGGTGCCCAGCTTTTTCTTGTAACCTACGCAATTCGGGTACAACAATTTTTTGTGATCCTCTAACATGTGCTGCAACTTCTTCTTCTCCAAATCACTTGCGCAGTTTCTCTTTGCATCGGCAATGGCCCGACCTAGATCATCAACGGGCTCATCTGATGCCTCTTCTTCAGCTTCTTCCCGCATTGGCGGCTCAGCTTCTTCCCGCATTACCGGCTCAGCTTCTTCCCCCATTGTTGTATCATCGTATTCAGGGAACCCATGGCCAGGATAGCTGTCGTCGTCCTCTTCTTCTTCATTGTCTTCCATCATAACCCCTCTTTCTCCGTGCTTGGTCAAAATATTATAGTGGGGCACGAAACCGGACTTAAACAGGTGGACGTGAATGGTTCTTGACTTAGAGTAATTTTGACCATTCTTACAGACAGCACATGGACAAGGCATAAAACCATCAGCCCGCTTGTTTGCCTCGGCCGCAAGCAGAAAAGTTTGCACACCATTAATGAACTCCGGAGAGCATCGTTCATCGTACATCCATTGTCGGCTCATCTTCAATACACAACACCAAAAACACCAACTTAATACAAGTTCATACAACACTTAAATGCAACAAACAAATAACTCTCTAGCTATAGCATTTAAATGCAACAACAAATGCGATCAAGATCGCAACTAAGGTAACAATTGATCCAACAGCATAATGATACCAAGCCTCACTATCGATGGCATATTTTCTAATCTTTCTAATCTTCAAGCGCATTTTCTCCATCTTGATCTTGTGATCATCGACGACATTGGCAAGATGCAACTCCAATTCCATCTTCTTGTCCTCAATTCTTTTCAATTTTTCTTTCAAGTACTCATTTTCTCTTTCAACTAAATTTAACCTCTCCTAGATATGCAAACTAAGTGTTATTTTGGACCTCAAATTGCATATAAATCAAATACTAGCACATATATTTCCTCCCAAATTACTAAACTCACAAATTAATCACTATATAAAGCATTGCAAGAGCTAATCTAGCAATGAGAGATGAAAGGACAAAGTTGCTAACCTTTGTGATCATTTGAATGGATGGGGGCCTTCAAATCTTGACAATTTTTGGGCAAAATGTGTGATGAGCTCGAGAGGAAGAGGGGAAGAACAGAGAGGGAGAGGGGAAAGGGGAAGAACAGAGCGAGCTCGGGGGGACGAAGGGTTTATGTACGACTACCTTTAGCACCGGTTCGTGGCAAGAACCGGTACTAAAGGTGCTGGAGGGGCCCCAGACTGACAACATCCTGCCACCACTCTCATTAGTACCGGTTCATGGCACGAACCGGTGCTAAAGGTTCGCCACGAACCGGTACTAATGAGAGCGGCATGGCTAGCCGTTGGAACCGGCACTAGTGTACACATTAGTGCCGGCTCATATTCAAACCGACACTAATGTGCTTCACGTTTGACCCTTTTTCTACTAGTGTCTTTTCCCTTTCAAATTCTCTGTTCTCCTCAAGCACAGCCTCTCTTCATGATGTCCAAGGCACGGTTCTACTAGAGAGCCATATATGTCGCTAGACTACTGCTGAAGATGAAGATTTGGCCCGGCACGAAAGTCATTTCAGTGCCAATCTGCTCGTCCATGTGGATCCCCACCGAACCCCTGCAATTAATCAGCGGGGACTTGCGTGGGCCAACAATGATGGAGTTGATTCGAGCATCTCGGGTAGTGAGTCCCGAGCTAGGAGCCAAGAACCGATGGTTATTTTACCCAGGTTCGGGATCTCTGAGGAGAGAAACCCTACATCCTTCTTGTGTTGTAGTTGATTTTAATAGAGTACATAGTACGGGTTGATCGTTGTGTGTCGTCTACGAGTCGTGCTCCCTGGTGTTTATAGGTACCCGGGGGCAAGACTTTACAAGGTCAGCCACAAGGTAAACATGTTGTAGACAACCTCAAAGTCATGAAGCATATGTCAAGTCTTCTGGAGTATTCCTCCTACGCGCCATGCGTTGTCTTGACGTGGCCCATTGGTGAACCGACATGGGGGTTCTCGCTGAGATCATGCCCAATTTATCCACGCTCATCTTGCACCAACACCGGAAGCGTTGGCTCGCGTGTGAAGCTCTTACCGGACAACCTTGGATCGCCAACATCCACGACACCCTCATCCGTATGGCTACAATAGAATATGTCATACTTATGGAAATGCATTTAGGAGAACGAGACCCTACACCACTCCCTCGTGGGCTGTGTCTTCTCTTGCATCGCTTGGAAGAACATGATGGCCTGGTGTCGCCTACTCCCTCCCCCACCCTTCCAGACAGCGTGATGGGATTCTTTGACTGGTGGTATACAACGACATCCACTGCACTCACTTGCATATGTAAGGGTATTAACTCCCCAATCATTCGAACAGCATGGGCTATCTGGAAGCACGTGAACGCCACACTCTTCGACGGTGCTCGACCCTCCTCCATTCAGCTATCCGATGACATTAAGCAGGAGGCACTAGTAGAAAACGGGCCTTTAGTCCCGATTCCAGAGGGCATTTAGTACCGGTTCTGGAACCGGTACTAAAGGGTCGGGACTAATGCCCAAACCTTTAGTCCTGGTTCTGTTACGAACCGGGACAAAAGGTGCTCCACGCGGCCGCTGTCCGGAGCTCCACCTTTAGTCCCGGTTGGTATTTTTTCAAAAGAATAGAAAAAAAATTGATTTTTTCCGGATTTTCAAATTTCTGAATTATTTGAATTTAATCTCTAATCACCCCTCATCACTGCTCAATTCAATCTCTAATCTCTAATCACCCCTCATCATTACAAATCGTCTAATTTTCCGGCAGGTCACCCATCCTCTCACTACTCCAGCCTGAGCACGCTTAATTTTCGAGTTATATTCCCCCCTTTGTCCAAGTCTGCACTTGTTGTTTTACTGACAATACTAAGCTGTTAATACTATTAACCCTTAGGAGTTGAAGTTGAGCATGAATTCACACGTTACACCGTTTGAGTTTGCAACTATTATTCTTAAAACCAATAATTATTTAGTAACACTAATATTTCTTGACTAAGTAGTTTGACCATAGTTTGACCAGATTTGACCAAAATTCAAAAAAACTGACATAATTATTTGGTAACACTAATATTCTTAAATAATTATTTAGTAACACTAATATTTATTGAATAAGTAGTTTGACCATAGTTTGACCAAATTTAACCAAAATAAAAAAAAAACTAAAATTTGAGCATAACTTTTTCTCCTTTTAGAATTTGAGGGTTCTAAAAAATTGCAAACGGCCTACAAATTTTGAGCATAACCAATAATTCTTTTCGTGCTGAACATTTTGATATATTATATGGTTTTTTCCGACATCGTATGCAAAAGATACAGTCGTTTTACTTTTTCATCACACTTTTTTGCAAAACATGTCCAAATTTATGTTTTTTAATTTTCCTAACTAGTAGATGTAGTAACATAACTACATCTTGAAGGATTTTAATTTTTGAAGTTTTTATCATTTTTTTTGTTTTTTTCAAAACTGAAATGGCGATACAGGGGTGGCGGGTAAAGTTTGAACCCATTCTGGGATGGTGTCCATCCAATCCTATCGTCGACTACATCTGCTAGCACCATCCCAGCAAGAGCCACAACTAAGGTTAACCAAGCTAGAGTCATGTTCTATTAAAGTGGCAAAAAATTACTTTTTAATATAGCAAAACTAATTATATCAACTATTATTATAGGCTAAACAACTATTAATACAAAACAGTACAAGATACTAGCAAAATTAATCTTAATCTTAATTTATATTATTCTAAAAATAACCAAATTAATCTTACTGTGACAGCAATCTGACATGTGACTAGGACCAAAAAGAATTAAATTTAAAAACTATTTTAAACTCAAATTATTCACAATCTAGTGTTTGAAGCAAATTGGAACAAATTCATATTTAAATCATTCAAATTTGAAAACTAATGGCACAAACAGAAACTAGAAAAAATTTGGAATCTAATGCAAAAAAGAATCACTGAAAACATCAAATATCTGAAAAGATATAAACAATTTGAAACAGAAACTAAAAAACAAATGGAAAAACAAAAATACGCCCTTTAGTACCGGTTTGAGACATGAACCGGGACTAAAGGGCATTGCACCCTTTAGTACTGGTTCGTGTCTCAAACCGGGACTAAAGGTCTAATCTTTAGTACCGGTTTGAGATACGAACTGGGACTAAAAGGCATAGCATCCTTTAGTCCCGGTTCGTGTCTCAAACCGGGACTAAAGGTCTCATTTAAACCGAGACTAATGCCTTCCGGATGCCATAGCCGTATGAACCGGAACTAATGCTCACATTAGTACCGGTTCGTAATGCAACCGGGACTAATGTGTACATTGAGAGTGGATGAAAGCCCCGTTTTCTACTAGTGAGGCACAGATGTGATCTAGAACCGGTGCCAAAGGCCTTGAAAGATTAATGCATGCAACTTGAATTTAACTTTCCGATGCTGAGCAAACTGACCCCTCTCTGCTCAAAAAACTGCACTTTTGGTGTCGCCATATGGGTGTATGCCACCAAAAGCAGCACCACTGTAAAGTTTCTCCTCTACCTATCAATGGAATGGTACGCATCCTTGTGTATTCGTGAAAGTAAAAAACACCCATAGTGTCTGAGTACACATTAGGTCCGTGCTGCAAGATAGGCACATGTCCACAACCGTGTGATGTAGCAGTAAAGTTCAATTGCTGCCAACTACAACCACTACTAATTACTTGATGCTCCTATATATGCATATAGGAGAAAGACACGTACGCGAGTAGCTTTTGGGATCCAAAATGCACGATCATATATGTTCTTTATAGATAACAAGACCATACATGTATGATAGATGTCTCTAGTACTAGCTTAATCACATCCATGGCCACCAATCGAGTTAGATAGTTGGTACCATTTAAGCCAACATGCCATACCCTCTTATTTGCTTTTATATACACGGCTTGGTCATATTAGGGTTGTCGGGTTGGGGCTTGGGAGGCACAGGGAATTCAGGCCGTGCATGTCTTTCATGAGTGGTTCATATCACTATGCCATAGTGTGTGCTTGTATACACTATGCTTCATGAGGACTATGGAAGGCACATGAATGTTGTGTTTCTTCCTGTTTGGTTTGAAGGTCACACTATAGGCCAGTTTGCACGGGACAAGCTTCAGGAAGGAGCTCCCAGAAGGCATATATGCAATTCATCCGACACAAACTTTACAAGGCTATTATGCCAAACATTCCTTAGAATCCAGCTTCTGGACTTCACAACTAAACCTCGGCATCCAACGGTCAAGTTGGCGGCATGTAGTTGAGCTCCCACACGTGGTACATCTGTTGATGCTGGGTCAACTGGCTGCCGCACGGCTCGCGGTCTCACAAGTTCTGTCGGGAGGAGCTCGTTTACTTTATGTACGGTACGGCATTGGATGCATTGCCACGGAGCGTGCCGATGAATAAGAAAGAGACTAACTAGCAATTATTGTCCAGGTTTTCAATCTTTCGAACGAACAACATATACCCATATGCAGCGGGCAACATGCGCTAATTAGTGGTTTAGTCAAATCTTATTTCACTTTGAGATGTATAAACATACATCACGATTGATGTCTTCTTATTTTCATCTTAGAAAGTTGATCATGTCGCAGCTAAAACTGGTGGATCTTGGGTAGCGGATCTCGAGCTGTAGGTCTAGAAACAATGGTAACATGGTACGATGGGAGTTGATGTTTACCCAGGTTCGGACCCTCTCGAAGAGGTAAAACCGTACGTCCTGCTTTGGCTGTATTGATGTGGTGGAGTACAGAGTATAAGATGATCTACCTCGAGATCGCAGCCGAGCTTAAAAGGTTCAACCTAGCGCGCAAAATGGACCAGGTCCAGGCGAGGATGGACCATGAAGAACTCCGCCGGATATCGGAGATAGGCGCTGGTAATCATTTGTATTGCAGTGTGTCTTCGGTGGTGGCTGCTTCGTCAAGCTTACGTAACTCTCTCATGTATCAGGTGCCTTTATGGACCTGCCGAGGTGTGCAGCAGATGCGGACCATTACTACGAAGCACGAAGATGCTGCCGATTAGAAGGCAATCTTGGCGCACTTTAAAGTGCCATTACATCCACCTCTCCTCATCAACCAGATGAAGCAGTTAATGGAGTTGCATCGTGTTGCACGGCCTGGCATGGAAGAACTCTGCGTTGCCTTATGGCCTTTGGGGCCGTTGCTGAGTAGTTTCTTTGGTTTATTAGAAAGCCTTCAAAGCGCCAGCCTCCGCGTCCAACTCTGGAAGTGTTTTGCCTGCAGGGTGTTTGGCAGGTGTACGTGTCTGCAAATACGCATTACAATGGGATAAAGTCCGATGGGATGTCAAAGGGCGGCGCGGAGGGAAAGATGCGGGTGCCCGAACAATACTTTGAAAATGTGATGATGGGTGCCCTGTGTTGGGGAACGTAGTATTTTAAAATTTTCCTACGATCACGCAAGATCTATCTACCAGATGCATAGCCATGAGAGGGAAGAGTGTGTCTACGTACCCTCGTAGACCGGAAGCGGAAGCGTCAAGTGACGCGGTTGATGTAGTCGAACTTCTTCGCGATTCAACCGATCAAGCACCGAACGTACGGCACCTCCGCGTTCAGCACACGTTCAGCTTGATGACGTCCCACGAGCTCTTGATCCAGTTGAGCTTCACGGGAGAGTTTCGTCAGCACGACGGCGTGGTGACGAATATGATGTATCTACCGGCACAGGGCTTCGCCTAAGCACTGTGACGGTATGACCGAGGTGTGTTTCTGTGGAGGGGGGCACCGCACATGGCTGGAACAATTCAACTTGTGTGTCTTTGGGTGCCCCCCTGCCCCCGTATATAAAGGAGCAAGGGGGAGGCCGGCCGGCCCTCCTATGGTGCGGCTAGGGTGCAATCCTACTAGGAATAGGATTGCAATCCTATTCCTAGTAGGAACTACCAAAGAAGGAAGAAGGGGGAAGGAAAGAGAGGGAGAGGGAGAGGGAAAGAGGGGCCGCGCCCCCCTCCCCTTGTCCTATTCGGACTCCTCCTAGGGAGAGGGCACGCCACCTCCTGGCTGCTGCCCTCTCTCTCCCCTATGGCCCACCAGGGCCCACCATTACCCCGGGGGGTTCCGGTAACCCCCCCGGCACTCCGGTAAATTCCGAATTTTCCAGAACACTTCCGGTGTCCGAATATAGTCGTCCAATATATCAATCTTTATGTCTCAGACATTCCGAGACTCCTCGTCATGTCCGTGATCTCATCCGGGACTCCGAACTACCTTCGGTACATCAAAACTCATAAACTCATAATACCGATCGTCATCAAACGTTAAGCGTGCGGACCCTACGGGTTCGAGAACTATGTAGACATGACCGAGACTCATCTCCGGTCAATAACCAATAGCGGAACCTGGATGCTCATATTGGTTCCTACATATTCTACGAAGATCTTTATCGGTCAAACCGCATAACAACATACGTTGTTCCTTTTGTCATCGGTATGTTACTTGCCCGAGATTCGATCGTCGGTATCTCTATACCTAGTTCAATCTCGTTACCGGCAAGTCTCTTTACTCGTTCCGTAACACATCATTTCGTGACTAACTCATTAGTCTTTTTCTTGCAAGGCTTATTATGATGTGTGTTACCGAGAGGGCCCAGAGATACCTCTCCGACACTCGGAGTGACAAATCCTAATCTTGATCTATGCCAACACCACAAATACTTTCGGAGACACCTGTAGAGCATCTTTATGATCACCCAGTTACGTTGTGACGTTTGATAGCACACAAGGTGTTCCTACGGTATTCGGGAGTTGCATAATCTCATAGTCATAGGAACATGTACAAGTCATGAAAAAAGCAATAGCAGTAAAACTAAACGATCATAGTGCTATGCTAACGGATGGGTCTAGTCCATCACATCATTCTCCTAATGATGTGATCCCGTTGATCAAATGACAACTCATGTCTATGGCTAGGAAACATAACCATCTTTGATCAATGAGCTAGTCTAATAGAGGCATACTAGGGACATACTGTTTTGTCTATGTATCCACACATGTACTAAGTTTCCGGTTAATACAATTCTAGCATGAATAAAAGACATTTATCATGATATAAGGAAATACAAATAACATCTTTATTATTGCCTCTAGGGCATATTTCCTTCAGTCTCCCACTTGAACTAGAGTCAATAATCTAGATTACAAAGTGATGATCCTCACACCCATGGAGTCCTGGTGCTGATCATGTTTTGCCCGTGGAAGAGGCTTAGTCAACGGGTCTGCAACATTCAGATCCGTATGTATTTTGCAAATCTCTATGTCTCCCTCCTTGACTAGATCGCGGATGGAATTGAAGCGTCTTTTGATGTGCTTTGTTCTCTTGTGAAACCTGGATTCCTTCGCCAAGGCTATTGCTCCAGTGTTGTCACAAAAGATTTTCATTGGACCCGATGCACTAGGTATTACACCTAGATCGGATATGAACTACTTCATCCAGACTCCTTCATTTGCTGCTTCCGAAGCAGCTATGTATTCCGCTTCACACGTAGATCCCGCCACGACGCTCTGCTTGGAACTGCACCAACTGACAGCTCCACCGTTCAATAAAAATACATATCCTGTTTGTGACTTAGAGTCACCCGGATCAGTGTCAAAGCTAGAATCGACGTAACCGTTTACGACGAGCTCTTTGTCACCTCCATACACGAGAAACATATCCTTTGTCCTTTTCAGATACTTCAGGATGTTCTTGACCGTTGTCCAGTGATCCACTCCTGGATTACTTTGGTACCTCCCTGCTAGACTTATAGCAAGGCACACATCAGGTCTGGTACACAGCATTGCATACATGATAGATCCTATGGCTGAGGCATAGGTAATGACTTTCATTTTCTCTCTATCTTCTGCAGTGGTCGGGCATTGAGTCTTACTCAACTTCATACCTTGTAATACAGGCAAGAACCCTTTCTTTGACTGATCCATTTTGAACTTTTTCAAAATCTTATCAAGGTATGTGCTTTGTGAAAGTCCAATTAAGCGTTTTGATCTATCTCTATAGATCTTGATGCCTAATATATAAGCAGCTTCACCGAGGTCTTTCATTGAAAAACTCTTATTCAAGTATCCTTTTATGCTATCCAGAAATTCTATATCATTTCCAATCAACAATATGTCATCCACATATAATATTAGAAATGCTACAGAGCTCCCACTCACTTTCTTGTAAATACAGGCTTCTCCAAAAGTCTGTATAAAACCATATGCTTTGATCACCTCATCAAAGCGTATATTCCAACTCCGAGATGCTTGCACCAGTCCATAGATGGATCGCTGGAGCTTGCATACTTTGTTAGCACCTTTTGGATCGACAAAACCTTTTGGTTGCATCATATACAACTCTTCTTTGAGATATCCATTCAGGAATGCAGTTTTGACATCCATTTGCCAGATTTCATAATCATAAAATGTGGCAATTGCTAACATGATTCGGACAGACTTAAGCATCGCTACAGGTGAGAAAGTCTCATCGTAGTCAACTCCTTGAACTTGTCGAAAACCTTTCGCAACAAGTCGAGCTTTGTAAACAGTAACATTACCGTCTGCGTCGGTCTTCCTCTTGAAGATCCATTTATTTTCGATGGCCTGCCGATCATCGGGCAAGTCAACCAAAGTCCACACTTTGTTCTCATACATGGATCCCATCTCAGATTTCATGGCTTCAAGCCATTTTGCGGAATCTGGGCTCATCATCGCTTCCTCATAGTTCGTAGGTTCATCATGGTCTAGTAACATGATTTCCAGAACTGGGTTGCCGTACCACTCTGGTGCGGAACGTACTCTGGTTGATCTACGACGTTCAGCAGAAACTTGATCCAAAGTTTCATGATCATTATCATTAACTTCCTCACTGATTGGTGTAGGAATCACTGGAACAATTTTCTGTGATGTACTACTTTCCAATCCGGGAGAAGGTACTATTACCTCATCAAGTTCTACTTTCCTCCCACTCACTTCTTTCGAGAGAAACTCCTTCTCTAGAAAGGATCCATTTTTAGCAACGAATATCTTGCCTTCGGATCTGTGATAGAAGGTGTACCCAACAGTCTCTTTTGGGTATAAGTCATAGTCATAGGAACATGTATAAGTCATGAAGAAAGCAATAGCAGTAAAACTAAACGATCATAGTGCTATGCTAACGGATGGGTCTTGTCCATCACATCATTCTCCTAATGATGTGATCCCGTTGATCAAATGACAACTCATGTCTATGGCTAGGAAACATAACCATCTTTGATCAATGAGCTAGTCTAGTAGAGGCATACTAGGGACATACTGTTTTGTCTATGTATACACACATGTACTAAGTTTCCGGTTAATACAATTCTAGCATGAATAAAAGACATTTATCATGATATAAGGAAATACAAATAACATCTTTATTATTGCCTCTAGGGCATATTTCCTTCAGTCTCCCACTTGAACTAGAGTCAATAATCTAGATTACAAAGTGATGATCCTCACACCCATGGAGTCCTGGTGCTGATCATGTTTTGCCCGTGGAAGAGGCTTAGTCAACGGGTCTGCAACATTCAGATCCGTATGTATTTTGCAAATCTCTATGTCTCCCTCCTTGACTAGATCGCGGATGGAATTGAAGCGTCTTTTGATGTGTTTTGTTCTCTTGTGAAACCTGGATTCCTTCGCCAAGGCTATTGCTCCAGTGTTGTCACAAAAGATTTTTATTGGACCCGATGCACTAGGTATTACACCTAGATCGAATATGAACTCTTTCATCCAGACTCCTTCATTTGCTGCTTGCGAAGCAGCTATGTATTCTGCTTCACACGTAGATCCCGCCACGACGCTCTGCTTGGAACTGCACCAACTGACAGCTCCACCGTTCAATAAAAATACATATCCGGTTTGTGACTTAGAGTCATCCGGATCAGTGTCAAAGCTAGAATCGACGTAACCGTTTACGACGAGCTCTTTGTCACCTCCATACACGAGAAACATATCCTTAGTCCTTTTCAAGTATTTCAGGATGTTCTTGACCGCTGTCCAGTGATCCACTCCTGGATTACTTTGGTACCTCCCTGCTAGACTTATAGCAAGGCACACATCAGGTCTGGTACACAGCATTGCATACATGATAGATCATATAGCTGAGGCATAGGGAATGACTTTCATTTTCTCTCTATCTTCTGCAGTGGTCGGGCATTGAGTCTTACTCAACTTCATACCTTGTAATACAGGCAAGAACCCTTTCTTTGACTGATCCATTTTGAACTTCTTCAAAATCTTATCAAGGTATGTGCTTTGTGAAAGTCCAATTAAGCGTCTTGATCTATCTCTATAGATCTTGATGCCTAATATATAAGCAGCTTCACCGAGGTCTTTCATTGAAAAATTCTTATTCAAGTATCCTTTTATGCTATCCAGAAATTCTATATCATTTCCGATCAATAATATGTCATCCACATATAATATCAGAAATGCTACAGAGCTCCCACTCACTTTATTGTAAATACAGGCTTCTCCAAAAGTCTGTATAAAACCATAAGCTTTGATCACCTCATCAAAGCGTATATTCCAACTCCGAGATGCTTGCACCAGTCCATAGATGGATCGCTGGAGCTTGCATACTTTGTTAGCACCTTTTGGATCGACAAAACCTTCTGGTTGCATCATATACAACTCTTCTTTGAGATATCCATTCAGGAATGCAGTTTTGACATCCATTTGCTAGATTTCATAATCATAAAATGCGGCAATTGCTAACATGATTCGGACAGACTTAAGCATCGCTAAAGTGAGAAAGTCTCATCGTAGTCAACTCCTTGAACTTGTCGAAACCCTTTCGCAACAAGTCGAGCTTTGTAAACAGTAACATTACCGTCTGCGTCGGTCTTCCTCTTGAAGATCCATTTATTTTCGATGGCCTACCGATCATCGGGCAAGTCAACCAAAGTACACACTTTGTTCTCATACATGGATCCCATCTCAGATTTCATGGCCTCAAGCCATTTTGTGGAATCTTGGCTCATCATCGCTTCCTCATAGTTCGTAGGTTCGTCATGGTCTAGCAACATGATTTCCAGAACTGGGTTGCCGTACCACTCTAGTGCGGAACGTACTCTGGTTGATCCACGACGTTCAGCAGAAACTTGATCCGAAGTTTCATGATCATCATCATTAACTTCCTCACTGATTGGTGTAGGAATCACTGGAAAAATTTTCTGTGATGTACCACTTTCCAATTCGGGAGAAGGTACTATTACCTCATCAAGTTCTACTTTCCTCCCACTCACTTCTTTCGAGAGAAACTCCTTCTCTATGAAGGATCCATTTTTAGCAACGAATATCTTGCCTTCGGATCTGTGATAGAAGGTGTACCCAACAGTCTCTTTTGGGTATCCTATGAAGACACATTTCTCCGACTTGGGTTCGAGCTTATCAGGTTGAAGCTTTTTCACATAAGCATCGCAGCCCCAAACTTTAAGAAACGACAACTTTGGTTTCCTGCCAAACCATAGTTCATAAGGTGTCGTATCAACGGATTTAGATGGTGCCCTATTTAACGTGAATGCAGCTGTCTCTAAAGCATAACCCCAAAACGATAGTGGTAAATCGGTAAGAGACATCATAGATCGCACCATATCCAATAAAGTACGGTTACGACGTTCGGACACACCATTACGCTGTGGTGTTCCGGGTGGCGTGAGTTGTGAAACTATTCCACATTGTTTCAAATGAAGACCAAACTCGTAACTCAAATATTCTCCTCCACGATCAGATCGTAGAAAATTTATTTTCTTGTTACGATGATTCTCTACTTCACTCTGAAATTCTTTGAACTTTTCAAATGTTTCAGACTTGTGCTTCATTAAGTAGATATACCCATATCTGCTCAAATCATCAGTGAAGGTCAGAAAATAACGATACCCGCCGCGAGCTTCAACACTCATTGGCCCACATACATCGGTATGTATGATTTCCAACAAATCTGTTGCTCGCTCCATAGTTCCGGAGAACGGAGTTTTAGTCATCTTGCCCATGAGGCATGGTTCGCAAGCACCAAGTGATTCATAATCAAGTGATTCCAAAAGTCCATCACTATGGAGTTTCTTCATGCGCTTTACACCAATGGCCGACCCGGAGGTGGAGCATCGCGACCAGGTTCATCACCAAGCCCCATCCCTGATCCTCCATAGCGAGGACTGTAGATCACTTGTTTTTCTGTATTCCTACTCCTGCTTCAATTAGCAGCCAATTAGGCTGCAACTTGTATTACCCTCCAAGTTCCTAGCACCTGGACCGTCATCTCTATGTAGTTTTTGTTAGATTTCCTAGGCTGAATTGAAGTCCGCGTTGTGAGGATTCAGATATAGTTCCATCTACTCCTAGATGTGTTTTCTGTTAATATGTGTCTGCATGATTCTTCTCCATATTCGTCTTAATGGATAATTTTAAATTGAAACAAAAGGTATTAATTATTGGCTCGGTGTTCATAGAAACAAGCTGTGTACCGTGGAGGTTAACTGAAAAATTGTTCACCCAAAACAATTAGACTCAAAGAAGCAGAGGAGAGATGTGAGAAACTTGAGAGAAAAGTGAGAAGGAATTGACCCAGTGTGGTACAATCAGGACCATTGGTAGTGCGATTGGATCATGGGGAGATAAATGGATCTTCTCTAGAAGAGAAAGAGAACAGAGAGAAGAGAGGAGGAGACGTGTGTGAGGGGCTCGGCGGCGAAGCTGCACGTGACAGGCCTTATGGCGCGGGCGCGCAGCAGTGCCGTGGCGGCTGCGCGGCGGAGGGTGTCATGTGTGAAGGAGGCATGTTTCTCCCACTTCCGGCGTCATGTGGCTTGGGCCTCCGTGTCATACTAGCATATATGTTTTGATTCTTGGGATTCTTATGAACATTGACGGATTTTCCTGAATTTTCCCATCCATTGAAGTCCTATAGAACTCTCTAATTTGGTCCTAATTTTTGGTTTGCAGGTCATGCAATTGCTGGGCTATTCTTCCTATGCTCCACGTTGTGGTCGCTGTTGTTGCAACACATATTACAGGTTCTCAGCGAGTTGCTTCTGACAAGAACATATGAAGTGCATACTTTCAGAATCAAGAAACCCCATTCGCGGTTACAGTTATATACTGAAACACACCCTATCTACTGTTCTTCTACTAATTTTCTGTCCATTGACTGCCTTAAAAGGGTGTGGATATACTCTCAGCCTAGAAAAAAGCTAGATAAATCTAACATATAGATTCAGAACATTCAATGTTCAAAACTTTATCAAAGGTTGGATATACTCTTAGCCTACAAAGAAGAGAAAAACAGAGGGGTGTCAGCTGAACCTGTAACTATTTGCTCAACAATTAAACTAATCATTGAGTAAAATTCGTTTTCCTAGCATGCTTTTTGTTCTTACTTAAATTTGTCCCACAAGAAGAAAATAAACTTAAAAATGTGAATAGAAAATGTTGTTGTCGACCTCTAATTGATAAGTATACATATTATTATTTTGGACACTACAAAAAAATGATGAACATGTTCAACCTTCTTGCTCCCAGATTTATTGAGCACGATTACCAGCAAGGCGAAGCCGGTGGAGCTCATGACCACCGGCATGCACAAGTACTGGCCAAGTCCGCAAAAGTAGTTTCGCCACAAAAACTGTATTTTTATCTACCATATGCACTCAAATGTTTTGCATTCCCTTGGGATTTTGGTGGATTTGAGCATAATATCTGTTTAATTGAATTTCTCTCAAACTGTTTCATACAAAAAATGTCCCGCGGGAAGAAAATAAATTTTCAAATATTGAAGTTAATAGAAAGTCAGCGAGCAGCTTCAGGCCCTTGGTTAGTGTTGATGATTTATTCGGATGCATGATGTTTTGGAAAGGCCCTTGGTCATTACTCATTAGTTGTTGTCTCCATTGCTATTTTACTGTAGGATGAAATAATCATGAATCTTGTAAAATACTTGGTAATTAGGTGTCTCGGTTCTTAATTTACTGTTTGGAAGTAACCAGGGATACAAAATTATCATTACATGTTTTTTCGTTCTTTATTTATCATATGAGGAAATCCACCCGCCTTTTCCGATTTATGACAGTTTTAGTTGATTTTCGACATATCAAGCTTAAAGAATATATCTTCCAAGTAAGTTTGATATCTCTCGATTCATCTTGATATTTTTTATTTTGGACTTGGGCTTTGTCGCTAGAAAAAATAGTTGATCCAGACCAACACCATGTAGTCTTATGGACGTATGAGCCATCTCGATGTATGTGGAGCTTTTCACTTGCGCCCAACTACTTTATTTTACGCTATGTCAATGTAATCTCCAATTTCGTTCCCAGGTATACGATTACTATGGTCACGGTCTTACAAATACTTCATTTGTAGCTTTTCAGCCTTGCAAATTAGATATTTTGATTGCTACATGCATATTGTTGAAATATTGGTCCGTTGAAAAGATATGGGTGGAATTAACAAACTGCCTGGACATATGGAACAAATTCATGATGCATTGTCAGATCCTCTTGCTTTTGCTAATTTGAACATGGTAATATGTAAGATTTATTACAATCTTCTGTTTCCTTGTTTTAGTTGAGTCACTTTTCATTAATACTATTGCACAAAATGTGGAGGATTAACCCGAGGAGGAACTTGAAGAATTGTAGGTAGCAGTGTGTCTTGTAAATAAGCAAGCAATTCTCCCTGCTCCACAGAAAGCTACAACCGAAGATGAAGAGCTTGCTACACTACAAGCTGAAATTTCACTCTGACTAGGGTAATGTTTGATCTTCTGTTCGATCAATTTATAAATTTTACTGTATAATTTCTGATTTCACATGATTAATTCAATGGTGCACGTTAAATACATACACAACTAAATTTTCACATATGATTATAATATTAGTCAAGACGTGTGTTGCACGTGGTACATTGCTAAAAGTGCACTTCTATTTGCAGGTGACTACAAAGAGGATTCAGAAAGAAAATAGTAGTCCAAATTTGTAAAATACTCTTTTACAGAGATCTAGTCCTAATAAGACTCAAGGTGGAAGTCTAATTGTTATTTCTTCAAATGCGCTCATACAAGCTGCAACAAGGAATTCTCAAATGTTTAAAGCAATGGTAAGTCACAACAGTGCTTTCTCTTCATGTTCACATGCATTTTATACGTACGTCATTGGCCTTCCTAATTAGCTAGCTGCTTCTTCTCTTTCACCATGTGTTGTTGCTGCATTGAGTCACAGCTAAAACAAAATGAATATGTGCTAGCTAGGGACATGAATTTAACTGAAACTATAGATTGAGTCATAACTTAAATCAATAGAGGAAGCTTTTAGTACATGTACTTGTGCTTATGCTTTAGACATTTACACTTGTAAAACTGTTCTGATCTCTCAGTTACATGCTTGCTGACATAGTGTTACTCTAGTTAGTCTAGTGGTAGTTCTTTTTAACAATGGGGCTAGAATAATTGTATGGCGTATGTTATGTTGGACTCATTAAATAGAACTAATTTTTTTATTTCTTGATTGCAGGATCCAAAGAACTAGCTCGACTGGCCTCTAGATAACGGATAGTTTAGTCTTGGCACTTAATTAGGATGGCTAAATTACATTTGATGGATATTTTCTATGAGTATTATGAATTTTATGGATCTACATATCATACGTATGGTTTTGAATATTTGTAATTGAACGGCTCTATTTTTTTTTTACGGTTGCAATAGGCTATTACCACAACCCACTTTTGGTTGGCACAAGTTAGCACCACAAAAAGTTTATATTGTCGCAATAGTTTCTCGCTACAAACATTTCACCCGTTGTGATATCTATTTATCACCACCAAAACTAGTATGTTGCAATTTCCTGTTACGACGACTGAAATATTTGTTGCCATAAATTAATGCCACAAGTGTAACGGTTCGTAGCAAAATGCCTAATGCCACGAAAGCAAGGATTGTTGCCATAGTTTATTGCAACAATTGACTATTGCCACGGAAGAATATGCGCCACGAAACGAACTTCGTTGGCATAGGTTGTTGCCACAAATGTCTATCGCCACGAGCTACTAGTCGCCATGAGTCGTTACATGTTGCATTAAAACTATCTCCACAAAGCAAATTGTGGCATCAGGTGAGTGTTTCCACGGGAAAACATGTGGCAACTTCCTACATGGTTGTTGCAATAGCACACTTTATTGCCACAATTGCTTTTTTGTGGCACTAACCTATTATCATGCGTCCAGTCGCAACGGCTACCAACGAATGTTGTTTCGTGGCAATAGGTACTTATCGCCAAAAATCGGCATGTATTGCGACGAACGATTTTGTTGCAATAGACCCAAATCCTTGTAGTGCTACGAGTTCGGGAGACACGTAGACATGACCGAGACGACTATCCGGTCAATAACCAACAGCGGGATCTGGATACCCATGTTGGTTCCCACATGTTCCTCGATGATCTCATCGGAAGAACCACGATGTCAAGGATTCAATCAATCCCGTATACAATTCCCTTTGTCTATCGGTATAATACTTGCCCGAGATTCGATCGTCGGTATACCGATACCTTGTTCAATCTCGTCATGGCAAGTCTCTTTACTCGTTCCGTAATACATCATCTCGTGACCAACACCTTAGTCACATTGAGCTCATTATGATGATGTCTTACCGAGTGGGCCCAGAGATACCTCTTCGTCATACGGAGTGACAAATCCCAGTCTAGGTTCGTGCCAACCCAACAGATACTTTCAAAGATACCCGTTGTGTACCTTTATAGCCACCCAGTTACCTTGTGACGTTTGGCACACCCAAAGTATCCCTACGGTATCCGGGAGTTACACAACCTCATGGTCTAAGGAAAAGATACTTGACATTGGAAAAGCTTTAGCATTACGAACTACACGATCTTGTGCTAGGCTTAGGATTGGGTCTTGTCCATCACATCATTTTCCTAATGATGTGATCCCATTATCAATGACATCCAATGTCCATGGTCAGGAAACCGTAACCATCTGTTGATCAACGAGCTAGTAACTAGAGGTTTACTAGGGACACGTTGTGGTCTGTGTATTCACACATGTATCACTGTTTCCGAATAATACAATACAAGCATGAATAACAGACAATTATCATGAACAAGGAAATATAATAATAACCATTTTATTATTGCCTCTAGGGCATATTTCCAACACCTTCGAGGTCCGCAAAGCTGCATATCAGCGATGGAGCCGCGTCGAGCTCTGGTGAGGAGGTGATTCGTCATTCTTTTCTTCGGTGGCTGCTGTGGTGGTGCCGGAGGCAGGTGACGGACGTTGGTGTCAAGCTCAGAGATGTTCTGATATCTTTTCAGTTTTGTCATGTTGGTATTTACGTGACTTGTACTTTGTTCTTTATGATATGAATGAGACACGTATTACCATGCAAAACAAGGTAAAACCAACTTGGGTTAGACCTAACCTATCACCCCGGAGCTCGCGATGGGCGTGCGCGAGACCGACGAACTCTTCTAATTAGTACTTCCTCAACAAAAAAAACATGCATGCAAGCATTTCCAAACTCCAACACGTGCTTACGTACGTGCACCCCAGTCGGTCTCGCGCACGGCCAACTAATCACCTGTACCTATATATACCTCATCCAACATCTCAAGGGAACAGCTAGTGCACAACCATCTCTATGCGTCAAACCGTTGTCCATAGTTTGCAACCCTATGCATAACGATGGTAAAACATAGCCATTGCAAGGTAAAAGCAACTTGAGTCAGACCCAGGCATTCACCTCGGAGCTCGCCATCGGGGTGCTCGATTAGCACCACCATCGATGTCACTCATGTGTTATCGCCATCACTTTTCTGCGAACCCAGCACCTACGTGTGATGTGCGACCACCGCTACTGCACAACCATCCCTATGTGTCAAACCGTTGTCCATAGTTTCCATCTTGCTGCCGAAGTCAACCACCGGATCTGAGGGAAACCCTTCTGAAGACCTTTCGGTGGCCATCGCAATCTGCAACAAGACTGTCGCCGCAGGCCAGAGTGGTCATCTCCACAGACGAATCTGGGTGATGGGATGACCGCTTCGGAAACCCACCCATGTCTGGCCAGATCAGAACGACGGGTAAATGGCGACAACAATCACCACGCCACAGATCAAGCCCAGCCAGCATCCGCCAATCAAGCCCTGCCAGCATCGATTACCCCCGACCCATGCCTTGCTCAGGCTGAGCAGCACAACAAGAAGGCGAGGCACCCAGGAGAGGACATGGGGAGCGTTCCACCAGGACAACCACTAGCCTGCTGTCGTTCAGCAACTGACGCCATGATTCGCCGCCATGCCCACGACCTTAATGGCCACGTTCAGATCCGCGCAAGGAGGAACAGCTCAGGAGCAAGAGTCCCGCCACCACCGACCACCGACCGGAGCTTTGCCCGGATGTCAGCGGCTGGCGGCCGTGAGGGAGAAAGGAGGCGACGGGGGCCTAGAGCGGCGGCGAGCCACCCGAGTCGCTGATGGGACGACGCGAGGGTGAAAGGTCTTGACCGTCTATGGTCTTTATGTCATGCAACGCGGGTGGTTGAATTTTCGTTGTGTGGTAACGAGAAATTACAGACAAAATTTCCAAATGACATATTGATTTAATTTGCTTTCAAGATAAAATAGGTAGAAAGCTATGTATTTACACGGTAACCGGAAATCACATCGATGGCCATTCAGAAAAATGTCAATTAGCCTAGCAATTACCGAGAGGGTGGCGTGCACACTCTGAGCCCCACCAACTTGCACGCGGCCTCCTCAGCATGCCGCTCCCTGCACATGGCTCGCTGTTGCATGCCGCCTCCACTCGCTGTTGTATCGCTGGCCAGGCCTATAACTATGGTTCGTTAGGGCGTCAAGCTCGGCCCAGCTCAGTCCAAGTCCAGGGTAAGGCGAGCTTCTAAGAACCTAGGGCCAAACCCGACTCAGCTTCCCTCGGGTGAAGTGTGCAGTCTTAGCTACACCCAACAAGTCCATCGTTTAGGCCATGTACAGTGCCCGATGCTTCTAAATCAGGGTTTCAAGAGGATAATAGCATTGTGTCTCAAAAAAAGAGTATCGGAGTTTAAACAAAAACATGTGTCTTGCCATCTAACGCCCCACACCCTTCATCCTGTGTAGTGATCTTCAAAATAATATCTTGAATGTCCGATGGTCTGGTTCGGCATCGTTGGTGACGGAGATTAATAAGCATGCGGGCATAATTTGACAAAAAAAAATCCTAACAGTAGAATGTGAATGACAGTACGAGTTACTGTCAGAAGAAGGATCAATTCTAAATAAAAAAATTCTATGCTCAAAAGTGCATTCCTTACAATGGTCTCCTTAGTCACGACTAGCGACTCAGTCCAAGCAATACCCATGTTGCGAGTAGGGCCGGCTCTAGGATTCCAGAGGCCCTAGGGCAAACTCTATCAATGGGCCCCAAAGAGAAAGAAAGTTGACTGAATACATGAGTGCATAAAATGATTGTAAAGCCATAAACACCGTTAAACTTTTATTAGCATCAAGTATTTGATAAGTATTCTTGTCTCTGTTCTAAAGACTATTCAAATTGGAGACAAACCCTTCATTTATGTACTTCTCAAAATATGAGATGACAACTTCAATTTGCTTAAGAATAACATCAATGCACACAAACTTGGTGATATCCTCAACCAGATAAATGTTTTTTAGGCAACACGTTTAGAAAAGGAGAGAGAACACCTGCATGTTGCAGCAGATTAGCAAAGCTCAAACCCTCCAAGACCAGGCTATCTGAATGACAGGACAAAATGAAGACCGGCGATAAGCTACCGAATGGAAGCAGCTACAAGTGTTGTACAGTAATTTATAAAAGACAAATCAGTCAAGGATTGATAATTTTAGATTTTGAACGCAGAAATTTAGAGCCTTCTGGCCGGTCTAAACGAAATTTCGATCCAACATTTACATGTTGATCTTGCTCTCTACCCAATTTCTTGCCCAGGCCGTAGGCAGTAAGACGTACTCCCGTGACTCTGTCTCCGACTCTCATGCGTGATTAGGCATTGAGGGCGAGGCGATTCGAGTTAGCGACAGGGCCGGTGCGTGTTTTAGATCGAGAGAAAACAAAAGGAAACGCCTAGTGCGGGTGTGCGGCAGTGCATCCCCGATCCCTATGTGCTTGCAATTTTCTTCAGGTTTCACGCGTACTACAAATCTGGACCTCCCCGTGTGTGTATAGTTGATAGATTGGCCTTTTTCTTCTCTAGTCTAGCCCATATGTACTTGTGTATGTTATAGATATGGGCCCCTACTTCAGCTGCGCCCCAGGCCGTCGCCCCTCTTGCCCTGGGCCAGAGCCGGCCCTGGTTGCGAGTAAGGGCATTTCTAACCGATCCTTCAAAAGTTAAAGGAGTGTATACCTTACTGGAGTATATATACTCCACTAAACTTTCGCTAAACCTGGCCGATCCCCAAAAGTTCACAGAGTAAAACTAAATTTTCACAAATTCAATCAAATTTGAACCGAAAGATGATGCATTTAAGCATAAGTTCAACACGTAAACATGCATTTAAACTTCTCGCAACCGAAAATTAAACACAAATTAAACTAACAGTAAACTTGAACTACTTTTGGCCGAAGTAGAGGTCAAGCCAATCCTTCCGGGTGAGGCCACCGTCGGTGAGAGCCGGGTCCGGGCCGGTGCCGTCATCGCCGTCGCCTGGAAGACTCTCCGCCACTCCTCGATGTCGATGTCCTCCTCGTCGCCCTCCTTTCCGTCGTCCTTGCCATCTTCGTCGTCGGAGATGGCGATGACTTTGCAGCCATTGGAGACGAATATCACCCTCTCCACCTCCACGAGCTCCGGGTGTTGCCGCGGGAGGTATCCATGTAGGCCTAGTCGGAGGCCACGGCCTGCGCTCCCGCGCCTCTCGGTCCTCCCAAGCCATCTGAGCGCTCGCCATCCCCGGCTCCGGCGCAACGAGGTGGGTCGGCGCCATCCCGAATGGAAAGTTGAGTCGGGCGGTGGCACCATGGTACCTCACATGCCACCGGTAGTACACGAGGGCGGCGAGCTCGCCCGTGTGGAACGACCTCATCCACCGGCATTGGTGGGTCTCGCGGTCGGTGGTTTCGGCCACCCAAGTGCCCCACCACCTCTATCGGACGCCAAGGTTGGTCCTCCTCGGCGGGCGAGGCATAGGGAGGTCGGGTAGGTCTTGAAAACAGAGGATCGGCCGAGCGGCGGCTGCTTGAGGAACAGGTTGCGGACATCTAACCGCGGGCGTGGCGGCGCGGATCGGCACCGCGGATCGGAAGAGTTGACTGGCGGCCACCGTGTCCGGCCATCCGGAGGCTACGGGGGCGGCGGATCAGGGTTGGGGGCGCGCAGGCGGCGGGGCGAGGGGGAGAAGAGGAGGCGAAGGAGAGGATGAGAGGGGGGAAGGAATTTTACTCGGTCGCTGAAAGCCGGGTAAAAACGGGGACACGATAAGGGATTGAGTAATTATTTTTTACTCCACTAGAGGCTATAAGGGATCGGCTAGGTGCGGTTTAGAGGAGAAAACCATAAATTTTATTCTCTTATGGCCATTTGAGGACTCGGTTAGAAATGCCCTAAATTAATTAACTAGCCTTGTTGCCAAACTTTGGCCTGGCTCCTTTGGATTTCAATCATCTTTGTTTTACGGCTTTGACGTCTCTCGTCATGAGATCCATGGCATGCACAGTTGATCAGCAAGGTAGAAAGCACTAAAGCAGCGTTTATGCACCATGCCCTTGGTGTCTAGTCCAACCACCTACTCATCATGGCCACCCTTCACATGACTATTTGGTCCGTTGTTACTTCGCTAGCTGGTCCACCAGACAGAATTGGCTGGACCTGATATTGGTTGTCTGCCATCACCAGCATGGCGGAAGATGAGGGTGTGACAAATCCCCGGCACGTAGGAAGGTGAGGGTGCGATAGACCGCTATGCTGTACCATGGCATTGTCATGCACCAGAAGACGTACTCATCGCCAAGGTAGCTTCCACTGGCAAAGTGGTCCTCAAGGAGAGACAACAAGGGTTGCAGTGCCCCTAGAATCCTGGTTGCCTCTCAATCCTATCTAGCTCTGACAATCATGGGGCAATGAAAAGGCCACGCTAGAGCATAACCGAGCTAGCTATATTGAGCACGTTCGGTCCCATATGGATATATACCATACGTGATGGACCACTCAACTGAAACGGCTCTACATTGTTCTCTGCTTGCTTCTCCAAACAAGCCCATGCTTGGAACTTATATAGCTTCCGTGCTTCACTAATGCATGTGGCCATAGTTCGTATCTTGAATTTGTGGCATTGAAAACATTGGAATGCAATTATTTTCCTGGGTGTTGTAGGTGGGCCGTGATCCGAAGGGCCTCACATGTGCTATATGTTACTCAATTTCGCTCTCACCTTTTTAAATTATTACTACCAAATAATGGTTTTTACCTATGTGACATGCACTTTACGCCCACTACAAGTAGTTTTAAACCCCGCATGAAATCCCTTGCACGCAGTGGCGTAGCTGTAGGGTGGCCAGGGTGGTCCATGGACCACCCTGGAATTTGGCCCATTAGTTTAGTACTTCTCTGAAAAAAAGGAAAAATATCCAGGCTCAAGTCAGATCTCAGCCCATCTACATGCGAAGCCTTGGCTCATTTCTGCCGTTTCCTCGTACGCGTGCGCTGATCGTTCCTAATTCCTGACTCCTCGTCGTCTACTCATCTCCTTTTCCTCTGGTCTTCGGAAGTCTGAAAGACTGAAACCCAAGCGGCTAGCGCCATCGTCCAGCGCAACTACGCAAGGCCGGCACTCCGGCAGGGCACCCGCCGACGGCGACGGCCAGGCGGCCGGCGAAGAACGCCCGTCCCAGAGGCCGATGAGGCACATCACACGCACGCATAGGTACATCCATACAGCCCCATGCAGAGTAAGATTTTTGTTCTTCTCTAATTCAAAGAACAACTTCCTTTTGCTCTGAAGATTTGAACGATTTCTTGAGAGTGCAAGCTTTAAAGCAGTTTCTTTTGCTCCGAAGATGCTTTCTCCAAAGTGACTGAAGATAATATAATTGAGACTTTCATGGTTTTGAGAAGGCGGTATACCGACAAATAAGGGGTGTTATATTTTACGCAAATGTAAGACTTGAACATGAATTTTAATATGCTTTGAAAGACCTTATTGATATGTGCTTTGGATATATTCTGTGTGCATATGTTGGTTTGTTAAATTTCTCGTGTAAATTTTATTTTGTGACAATTGGACCACCCTGACATAAAAACCTGGCTACGCCACTGCTTACACGCGCATCCACACACACAACTCATACCCAACCACCTACTCCTCTTGGCCACCATCCACATTGTGGAAGAATATTTGATGCTGGACAATTGTATTCACCTAATGGGTGCCATATATAACAGGTACAGGGGCAGTTCCGTCCATGGCTAGTGCCATAATTATAGAATATGACTTGAGAGACAAGCGGGACAACTACACCTAATACATGTACGTACGTACACTAAACAAACACAATCATAGGTAAACACACATGAGGATTTGGTCTGTTGTTTCTTCACTGGATGGTACACCAGACATAATCGGGTGCACATGATATTGGCTGTCCGCCATCACCGGCATGGCCGAAGACGAGGGTGTGACATATCTCCATGTTGTACCATGGCACTGATGTACACGTACCAGTAGATGTGCTACTCGCTGTCGACCAGTAAGGTGAGGGTGTGACAACCCGCTATGTTGTACCATGGCATTGTTGTGCACTAGAAGACGGACTCATCGCTAAGGTAGCTGCCACTGGCATAGTGGTTCTCGAGGAGCGACAACAAGGGAAGCAGTGCCCCTAGAATCATGTATGAGATGTATATGCTCTCTCTCTCTCTCTCTCTCTCTCTCTCCTTGTATATAAAAATGGAGGGAGTATTACTATTTAATATTTATACATGTAACAAAACACGACATTACCCTTGTGTCGCTCTCTCCTTATGCCTCACATCTCCTCCTCCCTCCGGCCTCCTTCTGCACCATCTCAGTGGCTGGCGGTGCGTGGGAAGGAGGTACGGTTTTCTTGGCTTGTGAATAGCTATAGGTTTTCTATCTTCCTGTTCCTATTCCCGGCGATGGTAGCCAAAACGGAGCGATCTGAAGTGTGCTGCTCTGATTGGGGCTGTGTGTGTCCAATTTCGATTCTCTTTGCCACCATGGTGGTGGCTGGGAGAATGAGAGATGTAGGAGGGATCCTGCCTTTGCCCAGGGCCGATCCTGGGGCTTTAGGTGCCCAGGGCGAAACTAAATGTCGGGGCCCCTTAGAGTATGTCGCGGGGGCAAGCTTCATGACCATTTCCATCTCTTTTTCTTTGATCTAAGGTTTTAATCTTGCACCCGGTGCGGCACATAATTATTTTCAAAAATGAGGAGGCTGAATTGGAAGTGTTATCAAAAATGACGTGCTTCCAAAAAAAATGTTACTATATTATGCAAAAATCATGAACTGGTTCATTTCTGGGACGAGCGTTTGCATCTCTGCGCTACAAAAAGATATGCTATCCAATCAGTTTAATCGGAGAAGCATATGTACATTGCAATTAGCGCCCCAGGTAGTGACTCTTACACATGGTATGTAATTGGCATTTTCTATATGTTTTCTGCAAGCATCGCACAGGGTCTATAAATTAGATATATTTTAGTAATTGAAAATTACTTGATATATCTTATTAAAAATGAAATCAATAATATGCATTCCTAGCAAAACCTAGTCAATCAATTATCAATGCTATATTATACTGACGAAGACGAAATATTGATTATTAAGTTATAATATATTTTTGAATTTTGATTATCATAGTAAAGTCGCTAGGGTAGGTACCTTCTAAAAAATCAGCTTCTAGTCTCTCGGCGTAGTGATCGGAGATGGGGCATCTCCAGATCTCCAGCTGAAGCTTTGCCGGCCACATGTGCGCTGGTTCTTGCGGTGAGTGCGTGGCGACGACTACCGATCCGGCGAGGGCGTGGCATGACCCATGAGGTGATAAGGCAAAAACGCATCCACGAAAGCTGCCGCCATCGTGCCTCGTGGGTGAGGTCGTAACATATGCATCACGCTGTGCGGCATCGCTGCTGTTTTCGAGATTTTTTAGGTGCATCATACTACCTAATATGATGAGTATTATTAGGCTGATCGAACGGTTGATATAAATCGGTACAGAATTTGGCTTAAGGACAGATTGGTAATTTTTGGCAGCTCCATCCTCGACGCCGTGTGCTGCCCCAGGTCTTTCGCCATCCCGACGCCACCTTCCCGCCTTTGCGCTAGCCGCCAGATCGCCCGTGCATGCCCAAGGACGGGCACGCTGCACCAACGGGACTGAGATGTTCATTGGACCGTCGCTTGTAGATCCAGCGGCCAGGAGATGCCCTCAAGGCACGATACTGTTCATCCGTGCCTTGTTTGTGCCAAGGCACTGGATCTCAGTCTGCACCAACGCCCCTGCTCAGCTCGACAACTAATGGCGCCCTCGTCTACACGGCCGTGTAGATCAGCAGATCCGCAGGTTCTCCATTTTTGCCGGCTGCCGGCACATTGCTGACACCGATTGTCAAACCAGTGAGCTGTGTCTCCTAAGGCTGCTATGATTAGGTTTGCTGGAGCACTGTTGAAGTTGATCAGGATTTAGGTTTTATGAAATTAATCACAGATTTAGCTGTCCTGTCCGATACGTGCGTGTTTGTGCAGCAGAGAATCGATCACAAGCTCGTTTACGGACGTGTGTCGTCGGGTCAAGAGCTAGCTTTGGCTAGCCAGCCTATGCAGTGTTGGCCAATTGCACCGGCGAGTAACGCATCAGGAGGTAACAAACACCTCCTGGTGGCCAGGAACGTGTGCCGGTCGGCGGCGAAGACCCTGCCCCATGACCTCGAGCGGCAGGTTGATACGGAAACGCGGACGTGCTGCCATGGAGGACGGGGCCCCTTCATTCCGGGGCCCCGGGGCGGCCGTGTTGTTGCTGCTCTCTCTCACGCCGGACTAGAGGTAGAAAAAGAAGGAGCACAGTACACTGGAATCTCATCCCGGACTAGAGGTAGAAGAAGAAGGAGCACAATACACTGGAATTTCACCCGGCTGCACACATAACCCCGTTTCTATTCCCAGGGCACAAAACTCTCTTCTAATACACATTTGTGGCCGTGGATTTATAGTCCCACACCAGCGTGGCAGCCAAGTTTTCGTTGCCCACGTACACAAGACCCGGCCACCACTAGCACGGTCGGCTCACCCACGAACCAACTAATCAAGTCCTACATGCATGGTCATCCCGTGTGTGCAGCTTCACTAACGGCCACACAATCTGGCTGTTGCTAACTAACTCAGTGAGTCATCCACACACGCAAGTCATGAGCATACGCACACACACTTTGCCACGGCTTTCACTGTGTCCCGCACGTCCCGTGCGCATCCAACGTGTCCGACGAGCCCGACCGCACCGGTGCATCCCGCCCGTCCCGCGCGCACCCGACGCACCCGACTAGCCCGACCACACCACACGTCGTGGCTTATTCCAACACACACCCCCTAAGCCATGGCCTAGAGGAGTCCGTCGTCGTCGACGTTGGCGCCGGCCAAGAGAGCCTGCTCCGCCGCCGGTCCTTTCCGCAGCTGCGGGCACTCGCGTCGGAAGTGCCCGTGCTCCCCGCACTTGTAGCAGCGCATGCGCTTGTTGCCGCCGTTGCCCGACGCCACGCTTGGCACATCGTCGTCGTCTCGTGCACCGCCCTGCTGCTGCTCCCGCGCCCGCCACTGCGCCTGGGTCAGCAGGAGCTGATCGCCGCCGCGCTCGCCACCGTCTAGTCCACGACGCCTAAACCGCTCGTCGAATGCGCGCAGCCGCCCGAGCGCCTTTTCGAAGGCCAGCTCCTCGACGATGCAAAACTGCTCGATGCCGGCGACGATGGGAAGAGACGATCCGGCACCGTGTTCAGCAACTTCTTGACGAGCGCCGCGTCATCCAGCATCTCCCAGAGGTTAGCGTACCTCGCCGCCATCGCCGTGAGCCTCCCGCCGTACACGTCGAGCTCATCGCCGTCCGCCGTCTTCATCCGGTCGAACTCGCCGCGCAGCGTCGCCAGCCTCGCCGCGCGGACCCGATCGGCACCGACGAACCTCACCTTCAGGGAGTCCCATACCTCCCTGGCGGTGAGCTTCGTGGACACCTGCAGTAGCACATCCTCCGGCAATGCCCCGAGAAGCAACGCGCACCGTCTTGTCCTTCCGCGCGATCACCGCCGCGTCGCCCGGCGCCACCGCCTCCCACACGGTGTGAACGTCGAGGATCGCCTGCGCCTTGATGGCCCAGACCATGTAGTTGTCGACGGTCAGCATCGGCATCGCCATCGTCACCGATCCGCCCACGCCGCCGCCATGTGGGACGAGCGCCACGGTCGCCGGTGATCGGCCGAACCGAAGCTCTATATACCAATTGTTGTTGCCACTCTCTCTCACGCCGGACTAGAGGTAGAAGAAGAAGGAGCACAATACACTGGAATTACAACCGGCTGCACACACAGCCTCGTTTCTATTCTCAGAGCACAAAACTCTCTTCTAATACACACTTGTGGCCGTGGATTTATAGTCTCACACCAGCGTAGCAGCCAAGTTTTCGTTGCCCACGTGCACAAGACCCGGCCACCACTAGCACGGCCAGCTCACCCACGAACTAACTAATCAAGTCCTACATGCATGGTCATCCCGTGATTGTGCAGCTCCACTAACGGCCACACGACCTGGCTGTTGCTAACTAACTCGGTGAGTCATCCACACACACGCACGCCATGAGCATACGCACACACACTTTGCCACGGCTTTCACTGCGTCCCGCATGTCCCGCGTGCATCCAACGTGTCCAACGAGCCCGACCACACCAGTGCAACCCGCCCGTCTCGCGCGCACCCGACGCGCCCGACGAGCCCGACCACACCACACGTCGTGGCTTATTCCAACAGGCCGCCCCCCTTCTGCCCCCCTCCCCTCCCCCCCTCCTCAGGGCCGGGCCTGCCTTTGCCATGCTGGTTCTTGGTCTAAAGATGCAAGCGTGGAGGATGTTAGAGATGGCACGTTATAACTATCAGAAAGATGGTGGATGGAGCTTCCGGAACATGAAGTTAGGTAGAAAATACCATCGTTAAGAAGTTGCAATGAAGTACTCTGACAAAGTATACGCTGTACACATGGGATTAGGACATCATGCAGCTCCTTGGCCCTGCAACAACTCAGTTTCAGTCATACTAAGTTCAGCACTATATAAGAGAACGCCCAATATTTCTACCTTCCTCCACAGAGCATCATTTTTTTTGGAAATGGAGGCGTGCCCCCGGCCTCTGCATCATAGTAATGCATGCAGCCATTTTATTAAAAGTTCGCAGACTATCACGAAGTCGCCAAAGTATTACAGCTCGCAAGTGGAGCGCAAAAAAAAAATCAAAGTTCATTCTGACAATCACAACTGGAACGGCAATAAGATGGATAAGCTCCCTAGACTCCTATCCTGTTATATGACCGCCATCCGAACCGGTTGAATATAGCGCGTGCTACCATCTCCCACTGGTTGCACCCAGTAACCAAAGGCTTCCTGGATTCCATAGGAGTGAGTAAGGACCACGTATGGATCCAAGCGGTAGCTCTGAAGATTACCTACAAGAAAGTTAAATTGTGTTGTCTGTTAAATATCAAATCATTCCTGCAATTCCATATAGCCCACAAGAGCGCACATATTCCAATCCGAATACGTGCCGCCGTAATATGTTCGACTCTAGTTAACCACATTCCAAACAATGATGCAATGTCAACTGGAAGGGTAATGTTGAAGGCTATATGAATCGTTCTCCAAAGCAATTTGGCTAATGTGCATTCAAGAAATAAATGTTGTATTGTTTCATCATGATCACAAAAGCAACATCGTGGACTACCTACCCATCGCCTTTTGATTAAGTTGTCCTTTGTAAGAATTACTTGTTTGTGGACAAACCACATAAAGATTTTAATGCGCAAAGGAACCTTAATCTTCCAAATATGCAACGATCTCAAGACTGGGCCAGAATTAATCAAATCCATGTAAAAAGATTTTACCATAAATGTCCCATTCTTAGCTAGTTTCCATTGTGTGGAGTCCGGTTGGTCGGAGAGTTGAAAATCTATCAATCTCCGAACCAGGTGCATCCATGCATTCCATCGCTCACCAACTAGTGCTCATCTGAATTGAATATTTAATGGGATCGTATGTAAAACTGTGCCTACGTAATCCTCCTTACGTTGCACAATGTTATATATGGTGGGATATTGTACGGCCAGGGGCGTCTCTCCTAACCATGTATCCTCCCAAAATCTTGTTGACATCCCATTACCAACCAGGAATTTGACCCTCCGAAAGAATAGGTCTTTCATTCACATAAGCCCTTTCCAGAATGGTGAGTCCGTTGGTCTCATGGTAACCTGAGCGAGTGTTTTGGACTGGAGATACTTATTACGCAAAATTTGTGCCCACATACCCTCCGGCTTTGTCTCTAACCTGTAGAGCCATTTGCTCATAAGGCATTTGTTCTTGATTTCTAAGTTCTCAATACCGAGACCGCCCTGGTCTTTTGGTAGACACAGAATGTCCCATCGCGCGAGATGGTATTTCCTCTTGGCCTCATCTGATT
Source organism: Secale cereale (assembly GCA_902687465.1). Classification (NCBI taxonomy): domain Eukaryota; kingdom Viridiplantae; phylum Streptophyta; class Magnoliopsida; order Poales; family Poaceae; genus Secale; species Secale cereale. The sequence goes on along the minus strand of LR738712.1, from coordinate 887,970,192 downwards.
GCCAGAAGAATCGAGATCTAAAGAAATCAAGTCATTTCCGTACCCCTTTCGGCATTTCGAAGAATGATAATAAGAACATCGGCATACTAGTCAATACTGAGTAAATCAGCACTAACCGACCTCCATAAGACATTAGCTTACCCTTCCAGCAACTAAGCTTTTTTTCCAGTCGATCTTCGATACATTTCCATTCTTTATTAGATAATTTGCGGTGGTGAATCGATATACCCAAATAACTAAATGGTAAAGAACCCAATTCACATCCAAACAATTGTCTATAAGTGTCTTGTTCGTCTTTGGCCTTCTGAAATCAGAACAACTGACTTTTGTGAAAGTTTATCTTTAAACCAGACAATTGTCCGAGGAGACATAATATAAGTTTCATATTACGCGCCTTAGCAATGTCATGTTCCATGAATAAGATAGTGTCGTCAGCATACTGTAGGATGAATACTCCTCCATCAACCAGATGAAGAACTAACCCCTCCACTTGCCCATGCTGTTTGGCCCTTCCAATAAGAATTGCCAACATATCGGCCACTATATTAAACAAGAGAGGAGACATGGAATCTCCTTATCTCAAACCCTTGTGTGTCTGAAAATAATGACCAATATCATCATTAACCTTGATGCCGACACTGCCCTTCTGGACTTGAGAACCCACTTGGTTCCGCCAGACCTCGCTAAACCCTTTCATGCGCATTGCCTGCCGTAGGAAAGACCACTTAACTTTATCATACGCCTTCTCGAAATCCACTTTGAAGATAACCCCATCTAGCTTCTTCGAATGGATTTCATGTAGCATTTCATGTAGAACGACCACTCCTTCAACTATATGTGATACGTCCAAAACGTATCTATAATTTCTGCTTGCTCCATGCCTCTTTTGGGTGATATTGCTATGATATTTATACACTTCCATACACTTTTGATCATATTTGGACTAACCTATTAACTCAGTGCACCCCAGTGCCAGTTTCTATTTTCGGCTATTTTTGTATTTCAGGTTTTCACATTACGAGAACTGCCAGGAAAAATCCAGAAAAATTATATAAAAAATCAGCGTTCCAGAAACTACCGTGCGCCCGAAGGACAGCCGGGGGGGCCACCAGGGCTCCAGGCGCCCTGGCGGCGCCCCCCCCCCCCCGGGCCGCGCCGGGGGGGCGCCTGGGCCCCCCGAGGCTCCTCCGATGCCCCCCTTTGGCATATATTTAAAGCGTCTCGAGAAACCCTCGAAACAGGAACTCTTTTTCGCGATCTCATCTCTATTCCGCCGCCGCCGCCGCTTCCAAGATCGGGAGCACCAGGAGAACTCTTCCCGGCACCCTGCCGGATTGGAGGATCACCACCGGGAGCCTCTCCACCACCATGGACGCCTCCCGGATGAGTTGTGAGTATTCTCCCTTGGACCATGAGTCCATGACCAGTAGCTATGTGATGTTCTCCTCCCGTTCTTGTGCTTCACTAATTAGTCCTCGTGAGCTGCCCTACATGATCGAGGCACACATGTAATCCTTATGCTGTTGCTATGATGAGTTTGCTGGGATCCGATGGATTATGAGATTATGTTCAGATTGTGCTTGAGTAATATATTTGATCTACCTCTTTTATATTTATGTTCATAAGTAATTCTTGCATGTTCTCCGTTGTTATTTATTGCTTTGGCCAAGTAATAGGTAGTGACTCCAAGAGGGAACGTTATGCTCGATTGTGGGTTCATGCCCCTCGATGACTAGTTTGAGTGACATAAACATGAGTCTAGGGGATGTGCTGTTGCCACAAGGGGGAAAACAACGGTGCTTGTGCCCGCGGGTGCAAGGATTGTTTACTTTACGCAAAGTTCTTTTAATGCAGTTGTCTGTTGCATTGAGTTTACACTATGGGTGGGACTCGCAACTTAATACCAGCGAGATGTTCTGGATAGATATCTCAAGGTGGATGATTAGTAGTAGATATTGATGGATTTCGGTCTACTTACTTTGGCGTACCGCCCATGCTTTGAACCTCAACCTTTCTTGCAATGTAGTTAGCATTGGTTTGCGTTCGTGGTCCTGTCAATTGCCCAGCTGTAATTCGTTTACCTCACATAGCTGTTTTATTGTCTTTTGGGAGAGAGACATCACTAGTGAACATCATGAGACTCCGGTCCATATTACCATCATTGATCACATCCGCTATTTACGTTTCGCTTTTACTTACTATTGCAAATATATCTATCACTACTATCACTTGCTTTTAATCCTTTGTGAACTACAAGGCCGGAGGGATTGACAACCTCTCTGTACTCGTTGGGAGCAAAGTTATTTGTATCTGTGTGCAGGTCCACGTTGATTACTAATATCTGGCGCCGTTAGCAGTTGACACCTTCTTGTTGAACCTAGGAGTCTCTGGGGATCCGATCCTTGGTATCTTTGCCAAGGGAAAAACTTCCGCAACACTACATCTCACACCTTCCACTTGGGGTAACCAACGAGGGGCGAGAAGCCTAGCAAGAGTTTTTCTGGCGCCGTTGCCGGGGACTCCACTCATCAGGATAGGGGAGTTGCACGCTATCTTTTACCTTTGTTTTTAGTCTTGTTAGTTTACCTTTCAGTTTTTGCTTTAGTATCTTTTATCAAAAACCACAAAAATAGTTATCTTGCTTGCTTACTATTATGGTTTCCACCAAAAACACTAGATGGGAGGAGTACACCCCTTCTTCCATCACACCAATCACCACTGTCGGGATCTACAAAAGTAATAAACCTTGTGATTATGTTAGTCTTGACGGAGGGTTATGCCCGTGGCATGGTCTTCCAGGAAAAGAGTATGAGCCTCAGTTTAAAATTGCTCCTAAGCTTCCCCAAACTTGGGAAGATGTTCAAACTCTTATAATAGAGAGCGATTCAAACAAAGAGGATGACACTACAATTCTGCCCAATAATGATAAAATTAATTTTGATAATTGTAGTATCTCAGAAGTTGTCACCTTTCTACAAGGAATGGCCAAAGATCCCCACACTAGCACGCTTAACCTTGCCTTCACAGAGCATATCACTAATGCTCTCATCAAAGCTAGGAAGGAGAAACTTAGAGTAGAAGCCTCCATACCTAGAAAGCTAGAAGATGGTTGGGATCCTATGATAAAAATTAAGTTGAATGACTTCTCTTGCTATGCATTATGTGATGTCGGTGCTAGTACCTCTGTCATGCCCAAAAGAATATATGATATGCTTAAATTGAAACCTTATGATTCTTGTTCTTTTGGTGTTCGTCTCGTTGATTCTTCCATAAAGAAACCTTTGGGGAGGATCGACGATGTTCTTATCGTTGTCAATGATAATTATGTTCCCGTTGATTTTACTATTATGGATATTGAATGTGATCCTTCGTGTCCAATTATTTTGGGACGTCCCTTTATACGCACCGTTGGTGCTATCATTGACATGAAAGAGGGTAATATAAAATTTCAGTTTCCTCTCAAGAAAGGGATGGAACACTTCCCTCGAAAGAAGATCAAGTTACCTTTTGAGTCCGTTGTATGGGCTAGCTATTCTTTTACTCTTGATAAAACTTGATCTCTATGCATTATGCCTAGCTTAAAGGCATAAAAAAAGCGCTTTTGGGAGGCAGCCCACATGAATAAAATTTTATTTTTCTTTTGTTGTGTCTTGATGTTGTTTACTACAGTAGCATCATCATTGTATCTTTGCTTTTCATATTTGTGCCAAGTATAGCCTCTGAATGCTAGAAAGCTCAAAAGTTGTGAGGTGCTGTCCAGCAAACAAATTCTGTCCTTGGATAGAAAAATTCGTATAAAATCACCAGATCATCTTTTTGGTCTGAATTTTTTCGACAGCGTTCTATATATATATATATATATATATATATATATATATATATATATATATATATATATATATATATGTCTTTCGTGCGTCTGTTCTGAGTTCTTTGATTTGAGTTGCAGAAGTACCCCGAACAAATCATTTACTACCTGCTGTTATGTTTTTCACAGATTATGTCCTGTTTTGCCTTTCTTTCATTTTGCAAACCAAGAGCTTGCTTTTTCTTTGCAAAAACCTTTTGGCAATCTTGAGAAACAGTAGAACTTCAAGAATATCTTTATTTCCAGCAAGGTACAATTATTTTATTATGGGTACTAACCTCGCTAATCAGATTATGATGAGTTATGTATGAAGGGAGTTTTCAAGTGTGCGAGGGAAGATGATAAAAAGATTCAGGAGTGTCAAGCGCTCAAGCTTGGGGATGCCCCCGTGCACCCCCAAGAAATATTCAAGGAGACTCAAGCGTCTAAGCTTGGGGATGCCCCCGTGCATCCCCTTCTCCATCAACATTATCAGTTCGTCTTTCGTTCCACTATATTTTAATCACTTCATGTGTTATGTGCTATGCTTGGAGCGTCTTGCTTTTAGTTTCCTTTTTAGTTTTCCATAACGAGTCGGAACTCAGCTTTCTTTATGTGGGAGAGAAACACGCTCCACTTCTTCATGAACATAACATAGAATTTTCATGACTATCTTTGCTGTGTGTGTTCTTTGTCTTTTAATAGCTACTATCATGCTCTGCTCTTAGTATTCATGCTTATCTTTTTAAAGAGCTTGTGTTTAGTTGGTTGCTTGAACTCTCTTTAATTATCATGCTTATCTTATTAAGAGAGTTTGCTTCCGTTGCATTGGTTAATATGTCTATGATAAAGATGCTACGTGCATAATGGCGCTTAGTAGTTCAGGTTTTCTTATGGTTAGTCTCAAATAGCCGGGGGATTTCCAATGCGTTATTGGAGTACCAACATGATTTGTTTGCCAATGATGTGATGTGGTTTAGTAATATCTTCCCTCAAGAATTTATTTTCATTGACTTGGCGTATGCTCACGCATATTCAAGACTGTAAAGAAAGTCTGTCAAGCCTTGATGATCTTTTATTTCTGAGTAGCGATATAACTTCCATGCCTGATTCAATGTTGCTTTGTCGCTCTGCATGATTATGACCGTCATTGCTCTCTTAGTTGGTCGCTCCCAGTCTTTTGCTAACCTCCACATGTACTAAGCGGACTGACTGCTTGTGCATCCACATCCTTTTAAACCAGTTATGCCATATGAGTCCACCATACCTACCTATATGTGGTATTTCACGGCCACTCCAAGTAAATTTACATGTGCTACCTTTAAAACCTTCAGTTTTTGCAATACATAGCTCATGGGAAAGTAGCTTAAAAACTATTGTGGTAAAGAATATGTCGCTTATGTATCTTATTTCTTATAAGTTGCTTGTTGAGCGGTATCCATGTTTCTGGGGACGCCATCAACTGTTACACTTTTGTTGAATATCATGTGAGTTGCTATGCATGTTCGTCTTGTCTGAAGTAAGGGTGATTTGCCATGGGTTGAATGGTTTGAGTATGCATATTGTTAGAGAAGAACATTGGGCCGCCAACCAAAGCCATGTATCATGGTGGAAGTTTTAGCTTGGACATTAATCCTCAATCTCTTATGATAATATGCTTAAGCATTAAAGAGGAGTCCATTATCTATTTTCTATGTTGTCCCGGTATGGATGTCCTCAAGTTGAGATCTATCAAAAACGAGAAATCAAATGCGATCTATCTCCTTGGACCTTTGTACAGGTGACATAGAGGTACCCCTTTGTGACACTTGGTTGAAACATATGTAATGCAATGACAATCCATGGAAATCCGAGCTAATTAGGACATGGTGCGAGCACTATTGGTATTCGATGCATGAGGCTTGCAACTTATAGGATGTCTTATGCATAACACATATGAAGTACTACTACTGTTGACAAAATTGTTTCTATGTTTTCAAAATAAAAAGCTCTAGCACATGAGTAATCCCTGCTTCCCTCTGCGAAGGGCCATTCTTTTACTTTTATGTTGAGTCTCCACCTTCTTTCTTCAAAGCACCAACTACTGAGAGCATGATTGTCATTCTGAGTGTAATGTGCATTGTCCCAAAGTAGCATTGTCTTATGCATGATTGTGATATCGTTTATTTTGAAATCATTGTATCTAGTCATCACTTAAACCTTGGAGGTGCCCCTGCATTCATGTTTTGCTTCACTAAAGGGGGCAAGCTAGATATCACTTTATCATATTTGCACATCATGTTCATTGCAAATCTATTTGATGTTTCAATATCATATTGTAAAACTTTCAGTTCTTTGTGATTTTCTCATAAGGCAACTTAATTACTACAGATTCATTGTCTCAGTAAGCTTTTGTCATATGACTATGAAAAAATACTATATGGTTAATAGCATGTCACCACAGAAATTATTCTTGTTATCATTTACCTACTCGAGGACGAGCAGGAATTAAGCTTGGGGATGTTGATACGTCCAAAACGTATCTATAATTTCTGCTTGCTCCATGCCTCTTTTGGGTGATATTGCTATGATATTTATACACTTCCATACACTTTTGATCATATTTGGACTAACCTATTAACTCAGTGCACCCCAATGCCAGTTTCTGTTTTCGGCTGTTTTTGTATTTCAGGTTTTCACATTACGAGAACTGCGAGGAAAAATCCAGAAAAATTATATAAAAAATCAGCGTTCCAGAAACTACCGTGCGCCCGAAGGACAGCCGGGGG